>OX422211.1:226913977-228149394 GCA_949130495.1 Sambucus nigra | reverse complement strand
TCAAAACAACTCCAAGAACACACCTAAAACTAAGGTTGAATACATAAATATAAATGGGTTAAGTTTATATATATAAAAGGAGAGGAATAAAATATGTTTGCTGCATATTATTGCGCCGAAAGTTGCTTCAAAATAGTCAAAAAGGGTTGTCCACCATCCCTTTAATTAAGGCAACAATAATTCAAGTTTAAAATAAAAAAAAAAACAAAACTTCTCATAGAAGATTTTGGCCGAACTGAAAACTGGCTTAAATCGGGTCTAAATGACGTTTTTTAGAAATATCAAAGAAGGAAAAGTTGCTCAAAATTAAATTTTGAATCGGTATGGTGATTTTCAGAATTTTCTGAGCACTTGTATTTTTTTGAATAAAATAATAATATTTTATTTATTTATTTTTTGTTTCGATTTTTGACCCCATGGCACTCTTAGGACTATTTTTAGTATCCAATAACTATGGTCAAAATATTTTTAACCCAAATAAAGCGTCCTACAAAAATCACGCAAGTTCGCGTCTTGCGCAACACCTGCTGACTAAAGTCCAATTTAAAATACCCATTTCAAAAATCCGGGTCGTTACATACTTCCCCACTAACAATGGAATTTCGCCCTCGAAATTCGTCGAAAGCCTAACTCTAAAAAATCAGGCCAACAGTCTTAAAAAATAATCTCGTCTCCCAAAAATAAATTCCTCACATCAAATCTCGGAACCTAACACGTATATCACCAAAATACTCTATCTCCAAAAATTGCTAATCACGCAATGAACCCAAAATCCAAGCCCCGATGGTTGCCGTTTACCTAAGCTCTGATACCATTTGTAACACCCCGCCCGCTCGGGGAGAGCGAACGAAGCGCCACTATCGATAAAACTAACCAAAATCATCAATAAACTAGGCATAGAGCATCTAAAAATCCCACAATATAAGATAAACCACTAATCTCAATTTCTTCAAATAAATACGACCAAGTGTCTCTCGAAATAATACAACTATCTATCTCGAAAAATAAATCGCCAATGCTCTATACATAAAAAATAAATACAATCTTTTCAAATATATTCTCGAATATTCTTCCCAAAATATCCAAGTTAAAATCAATCTCCAATAATCCATAGCGCCCAAATCCGCGCTAACCTGTCACTAAAAGAAAATATGGGGAAGTACACAATACGACAGGAAAGATGCTCAACAAATATATGTTAGCAATGAATAAAGCGTAACAATACGAGTACGAATGTTCAAATCAAATGCGAATCTCATAAGCATTTTTATCAATATAATTTCTCAACAACACATTAATTCGAGTCACCAGGCCTCACCATACCGCGCCATACTTTATCAAGTAGCCGGAACAGAAATCTTGGCGGATGCCCAACATCAGCGCCATATTAAAATCTCGTGACAACATGCCCAACAAATAATAATACAACATGAATTAAAATCAGATTCCAACAATAATTTCTAGATTTCCAAAAGAATTTAGCAATTCAAATATGAGTTCAATAATCACATGAAATCAAAGGGAATAACACTCGCGAGATTGATGAGCATATTGTGTAAAACCCCATACCTTAAAACACAAAAAATAATCCAACATAAATCTGCCCATAAAAGTTAGATTACTCCATCAAATTCATCTCCCAAGCTCCACCTCAAAACAACTCCAAGAACACACCTAAAACTAAGGTTGAATACATAAATATAAAGGGGTTAAGTTTATATATATAAAAGGAGAGGAATAAAATATATTTGTTGCATATTATTGTGCCGAAAGTTGCTTCAAAATAGTCAAAAAGGGTTGTCCACCATCCCTTTAATTAAGGCAACAATAATTCAAGTTTAAAATAAAAAAAAAACAAAACTTCTCAAAGAAGATTTTGGCCGAACTGAAAACTGGCTTAAATCGGGTCTAAATGATGTTTTTTAGAAATGTCAAAGAAGGAAAAGTTTCTCAAAATTAAATTTTGAATCGGTATGATGATTTTCAGAATTTTCTGAGCACTTGTATTTTTTTGAATAAAATAATAATATTTTATTTATTTATTTATTTATTTATTTATTCATTTATTCGATTTTTGACCCCATGGCACTCTTAGGACTATTTTTAGTATCCAATAACTATGGTCAAATTATTTTTAACCCAAATAAAGCGTCCTACAAAAATCACGCAAGTTCGCGTCTTGCGCAACACCTGCTGACTAAAGTCCAATTTAAAATACCCATTTCAAAAATTCGGGTTGTTACATAAAATTTCGCCCTCGAAATTTAGCTACGCCTAATACTCCAAAGCTCAATTAGTTCCTACTACACTTAACCTCTCTAACACTATACCCAATCCTCTAATTTCTCTCGACGAATTATTTTAATTTTATAACACCAATTATAACAACTAGGGTGCCGAGCTCTACTCGTATAAACAAAATTTAGGCTTCTCTTGCCTTCAACGGTAAAATTACTCGAAATATATTAAACTATACTAACCCACTAATAATATAACCATTTTGAAAGGTCCAAGGATTTAACTCCTCTCAATTCCTGACATTCGCTACTTTCATGCGGGGGAGGTCTCGCAAGCGAAATCCAAACAAGGAACCCTCCCAATACACTACTATGTAGCGATGTCGGGGATTGAGAGTTAGTTAGATCGGGACTAGAGTTTAAAAATATAATGTTTTTGTAAATCATATTTGATAATGCGCAAAGGCCTATAAAATTTTCGTTTTGAATTTTTTTTATTATAAAACAGTTTATGTTTTTCGATATTTAAATAAAATACCTTATGCCCAAGACACAAGGTTTTAATATTTATCATACTCATAATAGTATATAGTTCTCAAAATTAACACCATTATGAGCTTAAATCTCTTGCTCAACAATAATCCACTAAATTCTGAATTCTTTTCAGTAATAATCTCTCACATCATAATAATATGTTGCCATTCACTAGGCTTTTCCATAGCTGGAATATAACAATTATATAAGTCTAGCACGACTATAAAATAAGTAGCTTTATCATTACTACTCAACACATTTCAACAATTCTTACGTCCACAACAAAGTTATAGCTCTCTATTAGCATATAACAAAATGATCTATTATCTCAAGAGACAAATAATATAAAAGCCTCACTTGCTCAATATTCCCTTTCGGGTCATTCCATACATAATAGGGTTATAGCACTACCCTCTCATATTAATCTCACATACAATACTCTCAAAGCTTCATATATCAAACTCCTATTCATAAAGGAAAAAAAAATATAACTTATACCATACCTCTCTAGTCCGATTTCATCTCTTCATCAATGGCTTCCCAAACACTCTCCTGGCCTAAAACGGCCTCGAATTTGCTGTAAGGGTTTCACATCCAAAACTTCCTCAAAACGTGGTCTTTTACCTCTTTTAGGACAATCTCTCTTCCTATGACAAAATTCTTTACAAAAGAAACATCTACCCACA
Source organism: Sambucus nigra (assembly GCA_949130495.1). NCBI lineage: Eukaryota > Viridiplantae > Streptophyta > Magnoliopsida > Dipsacales > Adoxaceae > Sambucus > Sambucus nigra. The sequence continues at coordinate 228,145,937 of OX422211.1, read as the reverse complement.
AATCCTCTCTGCCCACCTTGAGGAACATAACGCTGTTGCGATCCTCTAAAATTTTTCTTATACTCTCTGGAATTACTGGAATTCTCACTACCAGACCTACTTGATGAACCCGAATCTATAAAGTTCTTACCCCCTTGCGAACGAAGACGATGTTCATGACACTGCAACAGTGCCGCATTCATTACCCCGACGAAAGTCACTAACGCTAGGTTCCCTAACAAATACTGCTGAATTCTCCAATCTAAACCTCCTATGAACTTAGATATACGTTTCTCCTCGGTATTTACCTCATCAGGTAATAAATTTGCCAATCGAGTAAATTCCTCTTCATACTCGGCCACCGTTCTATTACCTTGAAACACATCCATCAGTTTCCTCCCCACCTCCTTTTGAATCGCGGAAGGAAAATACTTTCGATCAAAGAGTTCCCAAAAATCTGTTATGGGCAATGTATCTCTCTGTTCTGATGTGGTGACAAACTCCCACCATTGAAGGGCTGCTCCCGTTACGTTAAAGGTGGCGAGAAATTGCTTCTGCACCTCACTACATTCAACCATACGAAGGTGCCTTTGCATACTATTCTTCCATTGACTTGCAGCCATCGCATCAACTCCCCCTGAAAACTCTAGAGGATACCCCTTACTAAAATCTTCCCGCACTCTTTCCCACAAAGACGATCCTGAATGGGTTTGGGCTGTTTGAACTGTAGGTTGATGCGCCATCATAGAAATGGTAGCAGTTCCTGCTTATGCCACAATACTGGCAACTTCATCTGTAGTCATAGTCCTTTGAGGCATTTGGGGTTCCATACTCTCAACCCCTTTATTCGCACTGCTTGTACGGCCTCTCTTCGGTGGCATCTAAAACAAGAACAATTGTATCAGAATGCCTTTCAAATGTTTTCTCATCGCAGAAGAAAATATGGACGTATGAACACAACAGTCCTAATAATAGGGCTGTACATCAAGAACGCTTACGGAAGATCGCAGTAAACCCACACAGATCCTAAAGACACTAGAACCTGATGCTCTGATACCACCTGTGACACCCCGCTCAAAATAATAACGGGTGGCCAGCCCTATACTAAAATAATCAGGAATCTCAAGTGGATCATTCTCAACATCTACTGACGATTCTAAAATAAACACGGCTAACAACCCATTACTACAAAAAGAGGGCGCCAATTTTTTTTTAAAAACATTTAATTACATTTCTAAAATCAACCATGTAACCACTAACCGACGACATAACAAAAGTATATGATAAGAGACACACACCTGCTCAAATGATATAAAGGAGACTAATAAAAGAGTACAATACAACGTACGAAATAAAATAGCTGAATATGCTGTCGGGTCACAAACAATACAACAGTCTGAGAATGAATAATAAAAGTGCTACGTCTACAGCACTTGGGTATCAACCCGATGTACACACTGAATCCTATTCTAGATACAACAAAGATAGGAATCGGCTATAACAAAATCTCGCAACAATCCGCAACTGCTGCAGCTCCACGAATACACTGGATAGATAAGCATCATAGGTATCCTTGCGGCGGGACACCTAAAATATAATACAATATATACATAGCAAGAGAAAATATAAACGGGTCAGAGCCCGAGGTGTGAAAATATTTTTAGCAAGTGCATTAAAATGCATAATAATAATAAATGCATTATAACATGATTAAGGTGGAGTCGCACTCTCCAGAAAATCCAACTCACCTCTCAACTAAAACGCTCTCTAAACGTATGCACGTGATCTCCAAATAATTGCCCAAATCTATCTTGAGGCAAAGTAATACAACTTACTCCCAATTCATACTAATTTAATATTCACACTTAAATCATCACCCTCAACTTCTACTATTCCCAATCTCAAATATTTACCCACTTTCTAAACATATATAATATACATAAATATTCTCTTTTACTAGAATTTCTCATATTCTAGTTTTTGACATAAATATAAATATAAATATATATGAGTTATTAGCATCTAAGTGCTAAGGACTAAACTTCTCCCAATCCTCAATACTACACTGCGTTTCATGCGTGGGATGTCTCGCAAGCGAAATCCAAACAAGGAACCCCCTCGATACACTACTCCTTGGAAGTATTGAATATCAAGATTCATTATGCCCTCAATGCATGACGCATGTAACCCAAATTATTATCACAATCAATTTATTATTCTCAAGTCTCAACAGTGCACGGCGTTTCGTGCGTGGGATGTCTCGCAAGCGAAATCCAAACAAGGAACCCACCCGATACACTACTCCTAGGCACTGTCGATTATAGAGATATATATACCAATATATAATATGAGCACTAAGGACTAACTTATCCTCACTCCCAACATTGCACTGCGTTTCATGCGTGGGATGTCTCGCAAGCGAAATCCAAACAAGGAATCCCCCCGATACACTACTCCTTGGAAATGTTGGTCATTGAGGTCCATTATGCCCTCGATACCCAAAGTATTCTATGTACTCATATAATTTTATTCTCTTCATTTTCACTTCAATATACTCACAATTTAGTCCGGATTTAATCTCCCGGGATGAGATTCAATCAATCTTTTTATGTCTCTTTAATCTAGAGACAAATATATGACACATATATGTTAATCACAATACATATATCCATATCCGGCACCCATAGGCTTAACAGCGGTGCACACATACTCTGCTATCCAATCCAAGTACATCTCGTACTAAAGGATTACATGTTCCACATCACTCAGGAACTGTATCAATATAAATCACCCATATTGGAGGCGAGCATAGTTCACATATCCATGGGTCACGCACATACCTACGCTCCCACAGTCAGCAGACTTATCGACTCACAAATAAGCCCTTCACAGTCCTATGTTCTTAAGGTACCAAATCTAAAATCCCCCCGAAGGCAACACGGGATAAGATTGTCCTCTTTCGAACGCCAACCTCCCGTGATAGCAAGTATGGTAGGTATGTCATACACATAATAAACAATAATATAGGTACACATTCCACCTATATAAATATATCATCAATTAGGTATTCACACAACCATATTATAATGATAGGTATTTATTTCACCTATACATAATTCCCCACAGGTAATTATTTAACCCATGTATATATTAACATCAGGGCATACGCACCACCCATATAATAATCCTCTACGTAGTATATTTATATCTCGAATATCCTACGCATTTATCAATTTTTGACTGATCCCCAATATTTTATTTTTCGAGCTTTTCTCACCGCACAATGAAAATATCAACTATCCCAATATATTCATTCGTTAAATAATATATATTTTAATGACACCGTATATATTATTTATATCTCTTCTCAATATTTTATGGCTATAATCTCCAAACTCTTATAGCGATAGCCAATAGCCTCAAATATTCTCATTCACAATAATATAATTCATCACACAATTAAAACACAACCCCAATACGTATTCCCTTATTTAATATCCAAATCACACCTAAATATTTCTGTAAGTATTATTCCTCACGAACACTCGTATTTGGGTAAATCTTGAATTTTACTTTCAACTAACCCAAGGTACACGCCTTATAAAAATTTATTTAGAAGTCCCCACACTATTTTTATGAATCCCAAATGTTTATCTCCAAACAATTCTAGCCTTTATTTTTTTTTTCAATTTTCGGTTTGATTTCCGAGTTAATCATCAACCCCAAAACTGCTTTCTTAGAAAAATCATATCAAATCGAAAAAAAATCAGAAAAATACACGGTTGGCGCCCACGCGACCGTATCGAAAACATCTAAAACTTTTTATGTTTTGATCAAGAGCTGAATCAGTCCTCTTCCTGTCCGAAGTTACCCCGAAAGCTACGGTATTAATATTCATCATCTTCAACCCCGGAACTGTTATCTTATTAAAATCATAACAAATCAAAGAAAAATATGTGGTCGGCACCCACGTGATCGTATCGAAAAGATCTACGACTTTTGTGTTTTGACCGAGATCTGAATCGACTGTCTTCCTGTCCGAATTTGCCCAGTAAACTATGGTATTACTATTCATCATCTTCCCCAAAAATCCAAAATTCATTTTTATCATCCTCTAACCATTTTTCTTCAACCCAAACATATATATAACATCAAAATTTATTATATAACTCAACCCAACTAATTTTCAACCTCAAATTCATCATCTACACATCAATTATAAGATTTTTCTCAAAATCTAGGTTTTAACATATTTATCCCAAATTTCAGAAATTTATCCACAAATCATGAAATAAATGATACACAACAATTATTTAGCAAGTTTAATCACTTGCCTCGAGTTTGTAGAGTCTGATTCTTCCTCCAAATCACAGATTGCCGGAAATCCCAAGTTTTCTCCTCTTTCTCTCCTCTTTTCTTCTTCTTTTCTTCCTCTCTCTTTTTCTCTCTTTATTTCTCTTTCTCTTAAGTGAGAATGGCTTCTCACGTAAGCTTTAAGCCTTAAATCTCAAAATACACAACTTTAAATGATAATACACACTTTAAATGACTCGGTCACTTTAATTCGAGCCAAACGAACTTAAAATATTTCGGAACCCAAATAAACCCCAAGTACAGTCATTTCGACTATCTCGACCCTTCCAGAAACAATCGCACCCTCGAAATTGTCATTCGAATCACTTTCTAACATCTTCGAATTTTGACCTCAAAAGCCAATTTAATAAATCTCCAATTAAAATAATATTTATTTCTCCCAAAAATAAATAAATTATTGTCCCAAAAATCTCGGGGTATTACAACAAATTATAAAGTAACAACTACATCAAGTGACAGATTCCCATAAAAAGTAAAATATTTAAAGCATATTGAAAATAATTGAGAAGATACAATGTGATTGTGTGTATCTGTCACCAGTTCAACTTTAAGGGAAGACTTTGATACGTAAAATGATATATAACACGCGTACGTGTAGTGATTATCGAATTTTCTTCTTATTTTTCTTGTCTTTTTAATTATAAGTTATTTTATATTATTATTCGAATTGGGACAAAGATATCTTAAGCATCATACAGAATGACTCTCAAATTATAAATTAACTATTAAGCATGTGAAAGTTTCACCAGTTTTAATAAGATTAGACGTGCTTAGCCCATGTGTAGCTGATGAACATATGGAGTCCTTGACAAAGGTTGTGCATGTGTCTGACTTTGTGGCTCTACTAATGTTTATATATATATATATATATATATATATATATAGAGAGAGAGAGAGAGAGAGAGAGACACACACACACATACGGTTATTTTACTTTACCAAAATATATAAAATTGATCCCATTAACAACTTATTAGGAATGCAAATGAGTATTTTTTGTATGTTGGTATTATATTTTAGGTATTGTATTAATAGTTCATTTTTTTCCAGTCCGTGGGGATGGAAAGACATCAAAGAAAAACCAAAGAGGTAAAAGCAGGGGTGGAAAAATTGCACTAGCAATCAAAGATGGAGGTAGTGTTTAGAAAATGCCTCCGATTCATCAAATTGTGACTCCAAATTTAAAAAGACGCACATTTGCTGAATCAAAAATTGCAACTGGCCATTTCCCTCCCTTTTTTTCCTCTCTCTCAAATATATATAACGACTCTCAAATGAGGTAATTGGCTTAAATTGGGCACTAATACTGGTATGTATGGTTGCGAGGGATCCACTTAGGTTAAATCATTAATTTTTTTGCTGACCAAAATATCACTCTGTATATTCCAGTATCCCTATTTATGGGACTACTACAATCAGATTACTATAAAGGTCCGTTTGGCAACCCAATTTCGAGGTTTGAATTTGGAATTGAAAGACAAATTTCAATTCCGTGAAATTAAAATTGGCCTTCCAATTCCATTTCCATGGCTTGGAATTGGGTTGCCAAACGGATCATAAGTATTTAATCTTCTTAAATCAGGATAACTCCCAAACTTGTTATCCTTCATGAGGTCTTCTATCTCCCAAGTTGCTTTTTTGGCTTTATGGTTTCTGTTGAAAATTTTGTTTGTGTGTAAATTTTAAATAGGAAAACAAATAGCTTTTGAAAAAGAAGAGGTAGGTGGAAGATAGCTTTTGAAAAAGAAAAGATAGGTGGATGATAGCTTTTGAAAAAGAAGAGAGTAGTGGGGCTTTATAGCCACCCACTAGAACCAACTTGAAATTATCATCCGGGTTTTACTCCCAAATTTCTTCTCTTTGTTTCCCTGGCAGTTATCCTTCATTATTAGTATATATGTGACAAGACTCCATTATTACCTAAGAAGAGCTAGAGAGAGCTTGAGAGCTTAAGCTTTTGAAATGAAAAAAAAACTTGAGTTTAGTTTTGGAAGAAAGAAAAATCGGGTGTTTTGAATTCAAAACAAAAATATTTCTTCTCTCCCTCTAAGACTGAAAATATTTTCTTCATGAAAATATTTAATTCTCAAAATAATTTTAGAAGAGTTTGTTCCCCCAAACTAAAATTTTGGATATTGAGCAATTAATTTGGAATGGGTTATATGATACAGAGGTGATTCTGGGCTTGTTTTATTCTGGGGACGGCGTGACTGTTGACTACCTGCACAAAGAGGGTAGAGCCACGAAACGTCTTAAAGAGAGCGATCTAGTCCGCGACTCAACCCAAGAATCGTCTACGACGAATTTATAAACAATTGAGGTAATATTGTTTATTTTTATTGTGTAGTATTTATTTGGAATTCACGCATGAGGTTCATATTTTGCGATAATCATATGAGGTAATAATTTAATTTTGAGCAGTAGACTTAAAATTAATTTATGATTTTATTTTTCGATTTCTCCATAAAACTCTTTGATGCGATTTTTAATCACAATATGTAAAGTGTACCAACAATTTTAAGACGTTTTATGTCTACCATGTAGACTGAAAAATAAATCTTATGGGCATATATGATTATTTTTATGATGTCGAAATGAAAAAAGGCCAACTAAGTTTTTATGTTTAGAAATTATAATTTTGACCTTTTACCTCTAAAAATGACCGTTTAGCCCCCGAACTTCCTAAATGTTATATTTTGTGAAGTAGATACATAAATTTCAGTATTTTTGGTTTATTTGAAATCGATCAATAATTTCGTGAGAAATTAGAATTTGAACAAAAATGAACCCCTTAAATGGAAAACTTTTAAATAGGTCAATCCTATTTTCTAGTTATTAATGTGAAATATTATTTCACATAAGATGTTATTGTTGGAAATGGAATTGTATATTGTTTTTGGACAATTTATTTTGAGCCACTTGTGGTTAAGAAAACAAATTAAAAATTTGTTATATGGAATCAAATTATAAATTTGATATTTGGAAACAAATGAAAATTTGTTATATGAAAACAAATGAACATTTGTTATATGGATTCGAAGGGTAAGTTATAAACATTTGTGCCTTGAGCTATGTTTACTACAAAAGAAATTTGTTCAAATATATTTGAAGTGTTTATGTGAAAGTGTAGTTGATATATTTCAACCACACTAAAGTGATCGATGATGGAAAAAAAAAACTGAAATTTTTGTTATGAATTCTGTTGGAATATCATCTCAGTTTTTTGATGATATATAGATTGAAATTTCGTGAATTTTGACATGCATGTAGTATGTTGAGATTATAAATTTTGGGCTTTGGAATTTCTGAAAAAAGAGTTGTATATCTTTTATTATGATTTTTACAAATGAGATGCACAATGTTGAATTTTTTGGACAGCTTGTAGTAAAACAAGTTTATCTTCACTTGTACTTAATATTTTTGAGTGATTCCAATTTCGGATAAGACTAGACTCATAAAGGATGAATTCTGGAAAATTTCATAAATTTTCAAGAAGAGGTTTTGTCGTGGTGAAATTTCAAACTTGAAGTCTTTCCGTTTGAACAAATATTTTGGACAACATTTTTTTGAAAAAATGTATCATGTCGTGTTCCCAACGGATTCAAAATATTTTGATGCCTTTATAAATTTCTTATTCAAAAATTTATAAAGTACTTAGAAAAATTTGGACTCAAATTTATGGAAGATGAATTTCAAAGAAATTGTATAAAGACTTATACAATATTTGAGTTTGGAGTGCAACCGCTAGAATTTTGTATGAATAATTCTTTGTATTTATTCATTTATATGAGTTGGAAAATGTATAGAATAAAATTGTATTCTGTTATGTTGGAATCAATTTGGTGTGCTTCATCGCGTGTAGAAATAATTTAGTTGGGTAAAATTATTTTGATCGTATGCTTTGATTTGGAATAGAGGTTTAAACTCTAATACGGAGTATTATTGTATACATTGTGAAAAATTGTATATTATAATTTTTTATGAAGTAGATTGTATAACTATATGTGATTTCAGACACATGAAAATATGAAATTATGACTAGAATGAATGAACTTGTATTTTTCTTATTCGGCTATACCTGAAAGCATTAAGTATTTATTTATTTAAGAAATAAGATTAATTCTTATTTATTGTTGAAACTCTATAAGTTTAGATTCCATTTTATGAATTGAAGATATAGTGGGGGCACATTACATGTTGTTTCTCAATGCTATACCTAGAGAATAGTGGGGGCACTCAATCGAGTACCTCTCAACTATAATTAAAGAATATTTAATAGAATATGAAACTTTGGTGTTCAAGAGAACTCTTATTTTTTGAGTTATGAGTTAAAAATAAAAGCTTACTTATGTTATTGAAAAGGATTCGAAAAATCCTTAGAGATGTCATGTCATAAATTATTTGATTGAATTCCTTGGAATAAACTAGAAATTAGTTTACAATTGACTTATCTTATAACTTTAAGATAAAGAGGTGTATACACACCATTTGAAGGAATATTGAGACCATTATCATTTATGAATATGAGCTTTGTTTAATAGCCGAAATTCATTGATATAACTTAATTATACATGATGCACGTTAAATTATTCTCATGAAAATGAAGAATCTTCATTTAATTTGAATGCCATTGATATTATATATGATGTTGAGTTAAAAGCTAAATATATATATAATATTATTTTTCGGATGGTGACCTATGTAAGGGAACTTACACGGACCAACTTGAAGTTGGAATATTAATATGGAAGGCACCAATAAATGGCATGATATTTTGATAAATTATCAAATGAGAATGAATTGAGAATATTATGAATCGTGTTTATCACTAAGCATGTTGAAATATGAATGCACTCTTATTTATTATGCAAGAATGATTAGCTAATATTTGGTTACAATATTTTGTTACCTAGAAAACCAAATTCATGCTAAGTCAAAGTGTTAGCATAAAGAGTTTCAATGAAACAAGAAGAGTACTTATTAATATTACAAGGCTATATGGATCAATTAATTGATCGAGTACATTGAAATACAAGAATATCTATTTATTAGATATATGATTATTATGAACCATCTTGTACTCCACATGATCCAAGTATAAGAACACTATATATAGTGATAAGAAAAGATGAATATGCGAACATCTTAAGTAGTCTAAATTGAGATACTAAATACAGTTGATTTGGAATATTTTTTTGTGGGAGTACTATGAAGGTTTATAATTAAAAAGTTCATTCTTATTCTATTGAGAAAGGTTATGTGTTTTGATAAAAACTACGAACCTAGAATTAATTCTGAATCAATAATAGATATGTGTTTAACACATATTATGTTGCTATTTTTTGGAACTCCCATAAATATTAATTATTGGCATAATTAATGATGGAGTATATGGTGATACCATTAGCTATGGCTAGTGAGTAAATGAAAGGTTAGAAAAAAAACCCTATTATAAGATACCATTTATGGTAGAGATTGACACAGTCAATTTATCCACAACAATAGAACCATGGCTATTGTAAAATTTTAGAACCGTTATCATAACGAAAAGAACGACAAATATGTCGTAAGCACAACATAGTTTGAGAATTTAAAAACTAATGAGTTGTGAGTGTGGATTATGATCGGACTGATGAGAATAGATCATGACTTATCCTTTGACGAAAGGATTAGTGCAGGAGAAGGTGTTTAACACCTAAAAAGGGATCGGACTAAAGCCCGTTGATATTGAATCATTTGTGGTGGTAACCCAACCTATAGACTGGAGATCCCAAGAAATAGGTTCAAAGGGTAATAAAAAGTCACAGTGATATGGGTTGAATCATGCTAATTATTGTTTACGGGGTTTTACTCCGAGTCCATCCCTATGGAGCATAATATCCTGAAGCGAGTTATGGTTGAGTTAATTATAACTCTCAATGAATATCTGTATATCTATTTTGAGTGGGGTACCTAGCTACGAGAGTATCCTTGATAGACTCACCTATGTGGATGTGGAAGTTTGGCAGCTTCCTATGGTAATTTTGGGCAAATTCCCTAGAGCTTTCACATACTGGGATAGAAGCACATGGCCGTAACGTGCCGGCTTGAGGACTACACCCAAGTAGGGTTGTGTGTGGGATGTTGTCAGAGATAGAGTTCAAAACTAAGAGTTACTCTAGTATAATCCGAATCATCTTTACTACGTAAAGGTTCAAGTCGAAAGACACCTTTACTTATGCACAATTCTATTAATTATTATTGCCCAATAATTTTTCAAAATTTACAAGTGGGGGATTGTTGAAACATTTTGTTTGTGTGTAAATTTTAAATAAGAAAACAAATATCTTTTGAAAAAGAAGAGATAGGTGGATGATAGCTTTTGAAAAAGAAGAGAGTAGTGGGGCTTTATAGCCACCCACTAGAACTAACTTGAAATTATCATCCGAGTTTTACTCCCAAATTTCTTCTCTTTGTTTCCTTGGCAGTTATCCTTCATTATTAGTATATATGTGATGAGACTCCATTATTACCTAAGAAGATCTAGAGAGAGCTTGAGAGCTTAAGTTTTTGAAATGAAAAAAAGAACTTGAGTTTAGTTTTGGAAGAAAGAAAAATCGGGTGTTTTGGATTCAAAACAAAAATATTTCTTCTCTCCTTCTAAGACTGAAAATATTTTCTTCATGAAAATATTTAATTCTCAAAATAATTTAAAAACAGTTTGTTCCCCCAAACTGAAATTTTGGATATTGAGCAATTAATTTGGAATGGGTGTTAGAAGACATATAACTACGGTGCATGGTTATATGATATAGAGGTGATTCTGGGCTTGTTTTATCTTGGGGACGGCGTGACTCTAGACTACCTGCGCAAAGAGGGTAGAGATGCGAAACGTCTTAAAGAGAGCGACCTAGTCCGCGACTCAACCCAAGAATCGTCTACGACGAATTTATAAACAATTGAGGTAATAATGTTTATTTTTATTGTGTAGTATTTATTTGGAATTCATGCATGAGGTTCATATTTTGCGATAATTATATGAGGTAATAATTTAATTTTGAGCAGTAGACTTAAAATTAATTTATGATTTTATTTTTTGATTTCTCCATAAAACTCTTTGATGCGATTTTTAATCACAATATGTAAAGTGTACCAACAGTTTCTATTTCGAGTCTTCGCAAGAGGAATGTTCTTCTTCCTAAATAATAGTAGTAGAGTCTTATGTCAACTATTTTTTGTAATTCTATTATATATATTGTGGGTACAATGAGAGGAGGAATTCTTGGGATGGTATAGTCATGCCAATTTTGTTAAGTTCTTGGGATACTACTTGGAAAATAAGAAAGTACTCATTATTTATGAATACATGCAAAATGGAACTTAAAGAAGCACCTTTTCAGAAATAATAAACAAAAAACTATCTACAATGATCCAAATAAATAAATCTTTAAGTAATATAGTGTCATGTTACAATTGCAAAAGGAAAAAAACTACTTTCATGGGTTACACGACTTAAAATATCAATGGGAGAAACTAGAGGACTTGTCTTTTCTCACACAGAAGCAGATACAAGAATATTATATCTAGACTTCAAGGCCTTAAGTATATTTCTTGACGGGGTACGTTGAGCTTCTTCAGCTAAATGACAATTACATACGTTGATACCATTGTGATCATCGGGTGGTTTGAGTCGTGTATTAATTATCAATTTATATTTTTTGAATTTCATTTTCCCGGATTTTAATGCAAAGCTTCAGATTTTGGATTGTCAAAGTCGGGTCCATCATTTATCCCATTTTCAATAGTTTTTGGCGACACGTGAGGATTTTGTGATGCTTTTGAGGTTAAACTTAGATATTTTGAAAAGTTGGGGCTAACTCAAAATTAGGGGTGTAACTTAAAGTTATGCTCATTTTTTATGTTAAGTTTACTATTTTGTTTATTGATCTATTTTTACCCTTTGTAGTCTCTTCCCATATTCTTAGACAAGCTTATTCCTCCATGGGCAACAGGTCTGAAATCAATGACACTCACATTCTTATAATTGGGGAGGTTGTCTATCATCCAACTAAATCATATGCTCATAGGGAAACTTTTAAATACAACATGCTCACATTTAATCCATATTATCATGTCAAATAACCAATACTGCCTCAAGTAATTCGTATCTTCTATGGCCTGACTGTTGGAGCAATAATGAAAGGAATGAAAGGGACATCGTAATAGTCTAAATGCAATTAAACATAAGTCTATTAGGATGATAATATATCTATATCAGCCCACATTAAATGCTATCACAGATTTCCCAGTATTGGGAAATGAATATAGTGTTTAACGTTGGTTAATATTCTGTCATCTAAAAACAGCTGTAGCAATTTACATATACTAGTTGATGCACACGTGCGTTGCACATGCAATCAACATGGGAAGTCATACTGAATTAGTCAAAGGGGAGTCTAATTCCTTTTAATTATTTTTGGAAATTCTAAACAAGGAAGATAACCATATCAGTAAAAATAAAATAATCAAGATAAGGAAAATAAAGAAATAAGTGAATAAAAACAATAATGTGCTATAAATTTTTTTTTAGTAAAAGTCATGCTCGTTTATTATAAAATTTAAAACCATAGAATTTTACCTATTGGATGGAGAATTTCGCAATCTGAGTCTGAAATCTTTGAGTTAGGGAAGAAATACATAAATAATTAGAGTGAAAACTCAAAAACCCTATTACAATTTCACAATTACAGGCCAGACAGGGAACAAGCGTGGTGTTCCATATCTATTTCCAAACCCCATAAGGAAGTTGTTATGTTAAGTGAAAGATAAATGTAACATTAATATACATATGCATATATAACAATTTATCAATTTTTTTACAACAGAGTAAACAATAGCTCAAGGGACTCCATACATCTAACACCATACCGAGCAGAGATGGAGAAAAAATTGTAATATATGTAATTAACAAAAGAAATCCATTACACATTAACTAAGAGAAAAACCATCAGATTCACTAAAACAATTGTCAAGCAAAACCATTCATATGTAACATAATATCATAAATAAGTTCCAGCATAAAAATGTTAAAATGCTAACTTAAATAAACACAAATATCATGTCGAGTTATGGTCAATCCACGTCCCCTCACGATCTTCATGCGCATATGTTGAAGGAGATTCATCAACCACAATCAAGGATTCGACATTTGGCAGTACTCTATCATCTTCATCACCACCGTTAATGAGATCATCATTGTTGTCTTTTTTTATAATTCTTTCTTTGAGGAGTTGACAATACAATTGGCCATCCATAATTCAAATGATAGGGCACATACAAAACTTGCCTTGCTTGAGAGGCCAAGATGAATGAGTCAGATTCATGGCCAACTCTACCAAGTTCGACTGATGTGAAATCAAGTTCATCAACTTTAATGCCTTTACTATCAACCCAATTAAATACTGGAATCCTAAATGAATAATAGTCGAGCATCCAAATCTCCCTAATAACATCATAAAAAACCATATTTGTTAGCACTGGGTTCTTATCTTTTGCACTAGCAATCTTTAACGTTTTAGCCACTATGCTCATTCCATTATTTTTGTTCGCTTGTGCATCATCACGGTCCTGTGTTTGATAACTTATACAATTAATAACATAACTAAGGAATTTAATTACATCTTGAAGAGGTCCTTGAGCAATCCATTTTAAAGCATCTGAGACATTGTTATCTAGAACTTCTTGTTCAAATTCAACCCGTTATTTGGAAACATTTAGTCATAATTGTAGAAAAAATATTTGTAATGTAAGTATATGAAGTTCGACATACCCTTATGCATAACCAATTAATAAAAGGTGCAGTTTTGCTCATCTTCAAGCCACTTTTTACTCTTTTCCCTTTTCGATTTCATTTCTTTCAAGTACTCTTCATTATTTATATTTAGGTATTAATGCGTGTCATGCCATTAGTTATTAATAAAACCCTACATATTTAATTAAAACGATTTCATATTTAGATATAATTAAAATAATATTTACTCTACAAAGGGTTGAACGTCATTTGTGTTATGCAACACATAAAGATGTGCCTGTTCTAGAGAGAAGCGATCGACTTCAACAATATCAAAACCCCTTAAAGTCCTATCATCGTCTTTACTCACAAGAAATCCAATTAAACTCAATTGAGATAGGATCTCTGAACAAAACTCAATCGCTTATTCTGTAATATAACATTGGACGCTATAACCTTCTGGGCGATTTCTATTCCTCACATAATCATTTAATACTTTCATGTACATTAAAGATTAACAAAGATCAATATATAACTTACACGTGTAGCTATTAATAAAGGCAGAGGGTTTGAATTTTCTAACCTCTCAATTGGATATATCCACCGAAGGAAAACTGGACCACAAACTTCCACCTCCCTCACAAGATGTACTATTAAATGAACCCTGATATCAAAGAACAATGGTGGGAAATATTTTTCCAGCAAACACCATGTGATCACAACATCCTTATGATTCTCCTTCAATTTTTACGCATCCACTACTTTGGTACAAAGAGAATTGAAGAATAAGCATACTCTAATAATGGCATTTTACACATGCTTTGGTATCATATATCGAATTGCAACATGAAGTAGTAGTTGTGAGAATGCAGGGATTCTATGAAATGATTCGTATATTAGTCAACCACACACAAATTCAATTTTACCAAATTTTATCTTTTATTTATTTTAGTGTACATACATAGATGTGGCCCAAATTTAATTTAACAAACTAAGCATGCAAATACTCGAATATGTAAGGAAAAATTTCTAAAAGGGAAAAAGCCTTTATTCAGCACTATACGAGATTTGAAAGAAAAAGTCGACTTACAAACTACTTTGAACAACTAAGTATTATGAGAGGTTCTCCAAATCTTCTACAGCAACGACATAGTCCAACACCGTCCAGAGGAAGCAATCTTCCCTCGTTATCCACCGATCAACCTTTTTCTTCAGCAGTAGAGCCTTGCTCCATAAATCAGCAATATAGATTAATCTCTACAAGAGTGTTTGAACTAGAAAGGTTCTTCTTGATTCGATAAAGTGATCTTTAAGTTTTCAAGGGGTTTGGATTAAAATTGGAAGAGTTTGATCACAAATAGAACTCAAAAAGGGTGTAAAAATATTTTAAAAAGAGTTATTGGAGACTCTAATCCCGCATATTTATTTATAAGGAAATTAGCTACAAAGGGATAAAAACTAAAGATTTTGATCGGATTTAATTTAAAAAATAAAATCTCACGCTTTCGTTCGAACGACAGGTACCTCATTTGAATGACACACCCATTTTCTTTCAATCAGGCATCTAACGACATATCAAACGAGATTTCAGAGCTTGATGAAAAAGCACCTCGTTTGATCATTGGAAGACTCGGTCTAGCAACCTACCTATTCTCATTCTAATGACTTTTAACAAGATTCTAGAGCACGACAAAAGGAGACCTTCCAGATTTTTACTCGAACCAAGAAAAATCGTTCTAACGACATTGTGTAGCTCTTTTGAACGACAAACTATTATCATTCTAATGAATTGGAGAGTTTTTCAAAATTTTCTTAAAAAGATTTTAAAAACATTTTGAAACACAAATTCTTAAAAATTCTAAAACCCCTAGCGAAAAAAAGCTTTACCAAATGCATCCATAACTTCTTCTAAATGTTGTTGCGAGGTGCGACTCTTCAATCTTTAAAAGTCTTCAACGTTGTCTTCTAATCCATAGAAGTAGTCATGAAGGTGCAATGTATGTGAAACAGGATAAGCCAAAATAAAAAATAAACTGAGTAATTAGAATACTTCCTCTTACATGTTGCATTATGATGTGAAAATTAAGGGATTTTAATCCATATAATTTTAAATCCTCCATTAAGACATTGCTTTTAAAATTTGATGAGTATCCACCTGGGACCTTAAGGTCATAATTTTTTTTGCACGACATCCCTTTTTCATTTTTAGACAATGTATAACATGCTAGTGGTAGGTAAGTACCCTTTTCATTAACTAGCGTTGCTAATTTGGTCCTTAAACCCATATCTGTAAAAGTCGAGATGACATTTTAATCCATCATTTATTTTCCTTGGGATGTTTAGTAAGGTTACGATGATGTTATCATAAACATTTTTTTCAATGTGCATGACATCTAAGTTATGTCGAATAGGCAAATATTTTTAATATGCTAATTCAAAAAATATTGACTTATTTTTTCAACTACTATCATCTTCACCACCGCCACCACCACCGTGGCTATCAGCAAAATGTTCCTCATCATTTCTTCTCATACTCTTAAATGTTGATTTTTTTTAAAATCCTTTCTTTATTCCCCATCTAACCATTTTTTTTATTCTCTGTCTTCTTTTTATTTTTTCCCCATGAAACCTTAAACCCCCACCTTTATTAAATTCTGTTCACCACTCAAGGGTTCGAGAGAGGATCCAAACTCTTGTTATCCACTGAAAGCTTCCCGTTGTCTTTGAAATGGATGATTTCTTGGAAAATATTTTCTATGCTCGGTGTAAATTCACTTCGAACAATGTTTCAATCAATGAGCATAGGTTTTTTCGTTGGATATTGGACAAGCATAGTAGCCTTTGACAGCACCACTACCAGTTATATTTCCATTGGCGGGAAAATCATTAATTATTTACAACAATATCACCCTTAATGTAAAAGATTCATGTTGATATGCATCAAAAGCCATAATTCCATCCTCCCACAAGACTTTCAAATCTATCAATCAACAGTGCCAAGCAAACATTTATATTATTTCCAGGTTATTTTGGACCCGATATCAACATTGTCAATATTGTAAACTTTCTTTTCATACACAAATATGATGAAAGGTTATGCGTATTTAACATAACTGGCCGATAACTATACCTACTACTGTAAGGACACAATTCTTCGATTGAGTCTTAATTTAGTGTTAGCTCAATTCCGAACAAAAACATTTGAGTCATAGGATAGTGTTCAAGTGTATCCATCCAAGCCTATGACGTGTTAGTTGGAGACGTAGTGGCTAAGATTATAAAGCTTCATCATATACCGGGTTTAGTGTGCCTCATTTCTACGTCAACAACATTTTTCCAATGGTCCTAAGGTATGAATGAATTTTATATATATATAGGAGCTTGGAAATTTATTGGGTGTAGTTCATAATTTTTTATAAATAATTTTAACGACTTTGTTTTACTGAGAAAATAATTTTTAAGAACTTTTCATAAAAGTTTTGGGCTTAAATAGAATATTCAATTTTCAGGTAAGTCGTTCGAACGAACTGGAATCTCGTTCGAACGAGATTCCCAGGTCGTTCGAACGAGATTCCTTTTTCATCTCTGGAACATAATTAGTAAAGTTGTTCGAACGAGAATGTCGTTCGAACGACTTTAGCGGGAACAGTTTTTGGATAGTTTTTTGCAGTTTTCTCCATGTTTCCACTACCTTTTTCCCCACTACTTTTTGACAGAATTATCAAGTGTGGAAACCAACTTTTTCTAAGTAACTTTTTCACATTCGAATACTTTTAGAGAGAAAATTCTTTCAAGAAAAAGTTCCATGTTTTGTGTTTGATATTTATGGATTAAATTCACCAAAAACACATACACACCCATCTGTTTTGTTTATCCAAGTTTCTTAATATATATCATTGCTTGGAGTGTTTGGCACCAGGTTTTTCTCTACACCTCAAAGAAGAGAAGTTTGGGTTTACTTCTACATCCCACAAAGAAGAAATTTGTTTGCTGTGACATACCCACTTGGAGAAAGGCTCCGTGTTCGGGTGGAGGTGACTAGATAAAGTCCGATCGGTGGATTTCGAGACTGCGGTGGACTTCTGTGGTTATTCGCTAGGCAGAGATGTGTACAAGAAGCAGCGTCGGGGCTTGGACGAAGTCAAGTCAGGTGTTGTAAGTCTTTTTGTCTTGTACTTGTAAAACCATACTTAGTGGATTTGAGGCTAGGGTCGTCCGAGGTTTTTTCCGGTTGTGGGTTTTTCCTCGTACATCGCGGCGTAGTGGTTGTTTAATTATTTTATCTTTTTCTATATCACATTAGATGCATGCTTACGTAAAAATATAAAATTGATATAAATAATTTGGTTATAATTCAATTTGGGTAAATATTCATTTAATTCAAGTCATTAATTTTATTGGATAAAATTTAGTTTGGCCTAAATTTGGAAAAATGAATTAATTATTCATGGTAGACAAATTTCTGGGACTTGGATTGAATTAATTAGTTGAACCGTCTTTATTCCTCATTTAAAGGAAACTCATTTTTGTAAAATTTAAAAATTTGGGGGTCCTATCGTTTCCAATAAGTGGTATCAGAGCGAGATCGCTAAATTATTGCGTTTAAGATCCTTTTAAATATTTTTGACTAAAATGGAATTTTCTCCATTTTCTCCATTTTCTATTTTCGATGGTCTTAACTACACGTATTAGAAAATGTGCATGGAATTGGCACTTAGGTCTATCGATGAGAGGGTTTGGCTGTTAGTTGTTAACGGGTGGTCCCCACCTACATATTTAATTAAAAGTGAACGTGTTACCAAACCTACCGATAGATGGAGTGAGAATGAATTTAAACTTGTAAATTTTAATTCTCGAGGTTTAAATGCCTTGTTTAGCGCGGTCACACATGATGAATTCCGTCGCATTATAACGTGTGAAACCGCTAAAGAAGCTTGGGATATTTTACAACTCACTCATGAAGGAACTAGTGTAGTAAAGGCTTATAAACTCCAAGTCCTCACCACTCAATTTGAAACCATAAAAATGAATGAAAAAGAAACTATTGATGAATTTTATGCTAGACTTTCCGATATAGTTAATTCATCTTTTAATTTGGGAGAGAAAATACCCGACAACTGAGTAGTAAAGAGAATTTTAAGGTCCTTACCCGATAGATTTATTCCTAAGGTGACCGTATTAAATTCTTTACCCACTCTAGCCTCTACGAAATTAGAAGAGCTAGTAGGTGATTTACAAACCTATGAACTAGACATGTTTTCCTCTAAAACTGAAAATAAAATAGATAAGGAGGTAGATTTGAAAGTCTGAAAGGAGGAAAAACAAGTAGAAGAGAGTGAAAGTGAGAGTGACTCGGAAGATATGGCTATGTTTGATAGGAAGTTTCAAAAATTTCTTAAATTTAACAAAGATAAATTTAAAAATGATTTTATGAAATTTAAAAATTCTAAGCATGACAAAGCCAAGAAGATCCCTAAAACTTTTAATGAAAATTTAAATAGGAACGAGTTAAATAGGTGTTATGGTTGTGAAGGGTATGGTCATAGGGCAAAATAGTGCCCCACTATACTAAGTAGAGAGCGTTAGCAACCAATTTCATATAATGCAACCCTTAGTGATAGTGATAAGGAAGAGGGACCCGATTCTCCCACTAAGCCCAACTTTGTGGCTTTTATGGCAAGTCATGTAAGTGAAAGTGATCATTCCTTTATTGATGAAATTTTAACACATGACACTTCCAAAGCCTTTGTTTGTGAATCCCAAAGAGATGATGGTAGTGAGAGTGGAGAAGAAAGCGAGAGTGAAAGTGAAAATGAGGTTGATGTGAGTGAACTTCAAATTGCGTTTCAAGAATTATATGAAGAATCTATTAAATTAAAAAGAACAAATTTAAAGTTAGAAGCTAGTTTGAAAGAGCGCGTCGAGGTCATTAATGAGAGTGTTTTAGTGGAAGACCTTAGGACACGTGAGACAACTCTTCGTGAGAAGCTTGAATATGTAGAAGGTGAGAGAGATAACCTTAAAGGTTTAATGGAATCCTTGAAAGAGGATCTTCTCGCGTTTGAAGAGCGCAATATTTTATTAGAGTCTCGCATTGTAGATTTAGAAAATAAATTAAAAGACTCTAGTAAAGTCAAATTTGATTTGGAGTGTTGTTCGGAGAAATTAGATAAATTCTTAGGAACGGTCCAAATTAAAAATGACACTTGTGGTTTAGGCTTCAATTCTTATAACGATTCCTCTATTAAAGCCAAAACCAATATTTTAGGAGAATCCTCTAGGAATAATGTTATAGATTATTACTTAGGTAAGTATTTTCGCCGAGTCTTTAGGTGCTCACATTGTGGTCGAAAAGGTCATCTTAGGAAACTTTGTTTTGATCTTAAACAAGGTCCTAGAAAATCCCAACGTAAGGCAACCGAGGTATCCAAGATTTCTACACCCCGTGATCGCCATTCTTCATTAGTTTAGGTTAGGAGATCCGAATTAATAGCTTTATAAAATATGATTTTTGATTCTCATTTACTTTCACATGCTTCCTCCCTTGCTAAATCTAATGGTTGAATGTGTTAGTTTTATTTGCATACTTTAGCTTTTGTACTTCATGCTATATCATCATGCTAATCGTATGCTTGTTTATCATTGTTCTAGTCTATACTTCATGCTTTATCACATGCTATAATTATGATTGTTGTTTATCTTTTGTATTATAGTTCTTTCATTTTAGTTTGCATTAAATGAAAAATACAAAAAGATTTTTATTTATCATTTGTGGTTTTATCTTAAGAGTAATTTAGGCTGAATGAAAAATTACAAATGATTTTTGTCTGTCTTTTGAGTAAATATTTTTGTTTGTTTGGTTTAAAAATTCTAAAAACTCATTTTTTTTTGTTTTGTGTGTATTTTAGTTTGACACACTCTATGTGACATATACTTGTGTTTGAATCCCTTCTTTTTCGATTTCATGTGGCTAGAACTTTTGGTATAGATTGTCAATCCTTAAAATGTTTTTTACCATGCTTACATGGAGTAGTTGGATTTTGTGTTGATATAATGGATTCTATTTTTATATGCCTCAATTCACACATGCACGAGCTCACTTGAAATTATAACTTCATATGTATATTTGAGCTTTGTGAGGTGTTCTCCTTCCAATCTTGTCATCTACATGTTATGCGACCTAGGAGGACTAGTGCATGTTAAAATCCGTTGAACGTGAGAATTGAGCAATAAAAGATTACATATATATCATGTGCACGGGGAAGGGCTCCGAATGGAAATATCATCCTTTGCGAGTAAGCCACCATTTGCTTGGACCTAAAAGAAACACGTGGTCCAAAGGCCTAAAATAATAATGGCATTAAAAGAAAATATTTGCCAAGGCCTATTTCGTTTAGTTGATTTATTCATTCAAAAGATTAAAATATATATGATTATTTTGAGGGAGTTTGAGTGGTATATCAACGGTTTTCACAATGTCCGTTTATCTTATTTGTACCTTCAATGTCATGAATCTATTGGTTTTTAGAATCATCAAAGTTCTAGGCTTGTATGCATTGTGTATGTTTGTTCATTGAGTTCAATTTATATTGTCACACGAGGTTATATTCAAATGTGATAAAGTTTGCAATCAAATGAGAATTTCGTGAACATATTTTAAGTGATTGGGTCTAAATTTAATTGTTACTAGTTCACACCCCTACACTTCCGTTTCCATATGACACATTTTTGCCATACGAGTGTGCGATGTTTATTATATTTTGTGTCATGTGTGGTGTTTATACCTATATATATTTGCGTGTGCGTTAGTGATCTTCATTATGTCTACATATATATGGTATGTTTTTATTTGCCTTGCTTTCTAGTCCATTTATGCTTCAAATTCGTAATTGGTATCTACTGTGTTGCATATTATTGTTGATATCACATGTTTAGTATCCTATGTATCACACTGGTATCATTTTTTTTGCATCTTCGTTGGTATCTGTTATTATTTGTATGGATTAGTTATGATTTTGTTGCCCATTTGCTTTCATGCTCTTATCACTCTAAGCCTAATCGTGTTTAATTAGTTTTTATCCTTTGTCTATTCCTAAACAAAAAGGGGGAGAATGATAGGGGGACAAATGGTATCTAATCCTATTGTAATCGTATCTTAGTTTGGAAGATTTAACTTAGGGGAGATGTCTTTCTAAGTAGATCATTTATTTAATAAAGGGGAGAATTAATTTAGGGGGAGTAATTATTTTAATTGCATTTAGTATTGTTGATATTCCCTATGCGTTTGATATTGATCCTTGGGTTTTTGAGTCAAGCTATGTAATTTTTTATTTTGGGTGGGATATTTTTTAAGTCTAGTAGAGGTTGACGGCCCTTTAGGATTTTTGTTTGGTTTTTGTCCCGGAATAGCCAAAGGGGGATATTTGTAAGGACACAAGTCTCCGATTGAGTCTTAATGTAGTGTTGGCAAAATTTCGAACAAAAACATTTGAGTCATAGGATAGTGTTCAAGT
This sequence comes from Sambucus nigra, assembly GCA_949130495.1. Classification (NCBI taxonomy): domain Eukaryota; kingdom Viridiplantae; phylum Streptophyta; class Magnoliopsida; order Dipsacales; family Adoxaceae; genus Sambucus; species Sambucus nigra. The sequence continues at coordinate 228,123,302 of OX422211.1, read as the reverse complement.
GTATCCATCCAAGCCTATGACGTGTTAGTTCGAGACGTAGTGGCCAAGATTATAAAGCTTCATCATATGCCGAGTTTAGTGTGCGTCGTTTCTACGTCAACAACATTGTTCCAATGGTCCTAAGGTATGAATGCATTTTATATATATATATATATATATATATATATATATATATATATATATATATATATATATATATATATAGGAGCTTGGAAATTTATTTGGTGTAAATTATAATTTTTTATAAATAATTTTAACGACTTTGTTTTACTCAGAAGATAATTTTTTAGAACTTTTCATAAAAGTTTTGGGCTTAAATAGAATATTCAATTTTCTGGTAAGTTGTTCGAACGACCTGGAATCTCGTTCGAATGAGATTCCCATGTCGTTCGAATGAGACTTCTAACGAGATTCCTTTTTAATCTCTAGAACATCGTTAGTAAACGACTTTGGCGGGAACAGTTTTCTGGCAATTTTCTCTATGTTTCCACTACCTTTTTCCCCACTACTTTTTGAGAGAATTATCAAGTGCGAAAACCAACTTTTTCTAAGTAACTTTTTCACATTTGAATACTTTTCGAGATCAAATTCTTTCAAGAAAAAGTTCCATGTTTTGTGTTTGATATTTATGGATTAAATTCACCAAAAACACATACACACCTATTTGTTTGGTTTATTCCAAGTTCCTTAATATATATCCTTGCTTAGAGTGTTTGGCACCAGGTTTTTCTCTACACTTCAAAGAAGAGAAGTTTGGGTTTACTTCTACATCCCAAAAAGAAGAAGTTTGTTTGCTGTGACATATCCACTTGGAGAAAGGCTCCGTGTTCGGGTGGCGATGACCAGATAAAGTCCGATCGGTGGATTCTGAGACCGCGGTGGACCTCCGTGGTTATTCGCTAGGCAGAGGTGTGTACAAAAAGAAGCGTCGGGGCTTGGACGGAGTCAAGTTGGGTGTTGTAAGTCTTTTTGTCTTGTACTTGTAAAATCGTACTTAGTGGATTTGAGGCTAGGGCCGTTTGAGGTTTTTTCCTGTTGTGGATTTTTCCTCGTACATCGCGGCGTAGTGGTTGTTTATTTATTTTATCTTTTGCTATATCACATTAGATGCATGCTTAGGTAAAAAGATAAAATTGATATAGTTAATTTGGTGCTAATTCAATTTGGGTATATATTCATTTAATTTAAGTCATTAATTTTATTAGATACAACTTGGTTTGGCCTAAATTTGGAAAAATGAATTAATTATTTTTGGTAGGCAAATTTCTAGGACTCGGATTGAATTAATTAGTTGAACCATCTTTATTCCGCATTTAAGGGAAACTCATTTTTGTAAAATTTAAAAATTTGGGGAGCCTATCATTTCCAACAACTACTAAGGGAACTTTGAGAATTAATGCCAAATGTTATTAAAGATATTCTAAGGTTTTCGGGTTCTCCTGCCAACTCAGGCCACTTTTCATCTACTAGCTTCCAAGTTGGTGAGTCCGCTGGGTGACGCCTCTGTCCGTCAATATCTATTCTATCATCCACATTCCATGCCAAATCCTTTGCAGTTTTTGCTGATTGAAATCACCTTTTAAATCTTTGAATAGGTGGAAAGTACCATAATACTTTAGTGGCACACCTTTTTTTCCTTGTCTTTTTTTTTGTCGGGCATGTTATTCTTCACCTTATATCTTGATGATCCACAAGTAGGTCATTCAATTTCATTCTCGTAATCTTTTCTATAGAGTATGAAATCGTTAGGGAAACCATGTATTTTTTTGTATTCCATTTTAAATGCAGACGAATCCTCGCTCATGGAAACTGGCAATTCATTGCACCAGGGAGCGTGTCAGTAAATAATGATAGCATTTCTGAAAATCTTTTATCAGATTAGCCACTCCTAGATTTGATATTGAAGAACTTAACGATCTTAAATTGTTTATACTTTCTACAAGTATTATTTAAAGGCTTCTTTTCCTTTTGAAGTAAATTTCGAAAATTATTTGCATTACCCATGAGGTAAACATTTACACCTTGGACTATCTCTATTGTATCTCCAAGATCATCTGGACTGTCCATTTCATTTTCTGGAAACATAGGCTCGTTTATACTAACATTTGGATAGGCATTATAGGAAATTTCCTCTCCATGAAATTTCCATATCTTATAGTTTGGGTTAATACCAGATCTGTACAAATATTGTCGTATATCCTTCACATTCAATTTTAGTATATTCTCACATTGAGTGCAAGGGAATTATATGCAATTGGGATCGTTCATAATGCCTTTAGAAATGTTAATAAAATACTTATGTATTCTCTGGACAGCCTATCCTTTGTCATCTAAGATTTATCCATCTGAAGCGAATATCGTAACAATATTTACCCTGTGTGTGCAAATATATGAAATATTTAGATATCTAAATATGAGTAGTGTGGCAATAAATAATGTAGGCCGCTGGAATGAGAAACAAATGGGTTAATATATGTGTGCAATGAGTACAACATTTAGATTTCTAAGATTTCTAAACATGACACTATGGAGTAGATATTATAAGCAACCTGAATGAGGAAGAAACGGGGTAATATGTTTGTGCAATGAGTACAAAGCATCAACTTAAGCTAATTTGTAAATTCAGTAATATTATACTTGTTCAACATTAATTACAATGATTATATATTATTTTAGTACCATATAACATTGAAAGACTCCCAATCTAAATATTTTTGACCATGTGATTTATCCCATGAAAAATAATACACTATTTTTTATTTTTGCTATCAATGCTTGTAGTAGTCAAAAGAAAAATCCAGAAGAAAAACTAAATTAATATAATGCAATCAATTAGACAACAATCTTAGAAATGACAAATGTCAAAATTAAGTTCATATTTAGTGAATATCGAACATGACTAAATACAATAAATGAAATACTGTAATTTCATTTTTCTCGTGAATTACTAATGGAAGTAACATTACCTAGTCAATGTGATGGATGTTACAGAAATCCTCCACCAATAAAGCTGATGCTAGTGTGAGATACTGCAATTTCAAATTATAAATAGCTAAGGGTAGTCACTAATTTAGCTTACATTGCATGTAATTTCTCTTTCCCTCTGTGTGTGTGTGTGTGTGTGTGTGTTTTCACTCAACTGAGATAAGATTATTGAAAAAATAAAAAGCTTTTTACTATGTTTTTTTTCCCACTCAACTTATTTACAACATCAATGCCATAATAATATAGTTAATGTAGGTATTTTATAGAAAAAAGTTAAAACTGAACAAAAATCAAAAGAATAAATTAAAACCTTAAATACTATACTGTCGTACTATGAACAGATGCAGGAGGAACATAGATTTTAAATGCTCACATATCAATAAACAAATGTGGAATCAAATGAATACATGAAAATTAAAAATTGAAAATTGTATAATACCTTTTTTTCTAGTCAACATATATATTCTACCAACTCTCTTTTTAACCATTAATTTTGTTTATGTCAGATACTTTGTTCAAACTCTCTTAGAAACCTCTCTACCTTCTTTATGTTGGTGACTAATATGTAATCAATGATGGATCTGAGCATTGTCTACTTATGTAGGCTTAGATTTCATATATGAAGTGTTGTGATATTTGTGTGTCCAATAGCCAATTAAATATTTATGTACGCACATTTTTATGATTACATAATTGGTTCTTTATATATATGCACTTTATTTCCAGTGAATGCACGATAAAATTATTTAGTGTCGTGGTTTTCTAATTTAATTGTAAAAAACCTATGTTGGACGCTATCTGTTTGGCTTTAATTACGAAAATAAATGAATACAATTTCAGTTGAGATGATAACATGTCAGGACTCCTTTAAATAAACCAAATACACCAATGATTAAACCTACTGGTTTAATCAACAAATTCTACATAGCGCCCATGCATCGCACGAGTTTATATCTAGTGTAACTATTTTGATGTATATACAATTGCAATTAAACCCACTTCAAATAAATACATTGTCAATTAATAAGCTAACCTATTTCTACAACTAAACAATCTACACAATCAAATGGGCCCTATCTTAAAACTTAAAAGGCATAGATATATTTCAAATTAGGTCAAAATCAGCCATAGAACTCGAAATGCAAATCACGAGTCTAAACTTTCTTTTACTAGGTAACAATAAGAACAAATCCTTAAACTTTGAAAAATCATTAGAAAACCAAAAATTCAATAGAGAAACTGAAATGAATTGGAAATCCCTAACCTTAATAACTTCCTTAAGGAGTGAAAGTCAACAAATGATAAATAACACTAGGATACATTCGAATGCAATAGTAGTTAGAAAATGGAAACAAACGACACTTTAGAGAGGTAAAGAGAGGTAAAGAGAGAGAAACTTGCATGGTAAATAGAGCATCAATATGTTTTCTTGGAGTGGTGGAATTGTGGGGTGGTGTAGGACGATCTAGTTTTGACCTAAATCTAGATACATCCCGAGATTGAGGGAACCGATTAATGTAGGCTTTTTTCCCTTTTGGAGGGAATGAATGACCCGCCTCCCCTTCCCCCCCCCCCCCCCCCCCTCAAATTGTCGCCCGTGTTTCCAAAGTAAAAGCCACATAAAAAACTACATATATTTTATTATGGGTATACACAAAATAGAGACATAATAATATATAATTATTATGTCTCTCTATAAAAACTGAGAAAATAAGCTCTAATCAAATGTTAACCAAGATAAATGTGGACAAGTGTTGAGTATATATCTCATTCTCTAATTAACTGACATATGATTTTCTTTTAAACTGACATTAAGTATATTTTTTATTTGAACACGAACACGACTCATTAAAATGATTGATAATTAGGTCATTTACTGTTTGGGGTCCAATACTTCTCATTATTTGAGACTTGTGTCTACTAGTTTCCATATAAGTTGATTGGGATAAAAAACTGACAAAACCGTTAGTTGACCAAATGATATTGAAAATACATTATTATATATATATTTTTAAAACAGTCATATTAAAAAAATATATATAAATATAAAAAACGCTTATTAATTAAAAAATAATTTTATAACTAAAATACTTTTATAAATAATGATTTTTTTATAAAACACATTTTTTTTATATAAAAAATGGTTTTTAACGTTTTTGATGCAAATTTTTTATAACAAATAGTTTTTAATGTTTTTTTAACATTACTTTAAATACTAGATTTATATATTGAACGTTTAAATTAATAATGTATATTAATATACTGAGGGCTAAAACAATCCTTTTAGTTGAAAAGGTGTGTCAACTGATGGATAAACTGGTCAATTGTCGATTTTTGACAATTTTGGACTCCAACCAATTAATACAAAACTAGAAGATCACAACCCCCAACTAATGAGAACTGCTGGACCTAAACATTAAATGACCCTTAATAATTTTCACACCTAAATACATGATAATGCATAAAAACACTAGAAAAAACTTGAATAACATGTCGAGACACGATACCACGAGTTATAGTTTTGACACTAACACTCTGACATGAATACAATATTTCAGGTCAATTTCGAATTCAACACTTTAATTACCACATCCATCATCGATTCTAATGTGGTAAATGCCCAATTTAACATAACACGGAGGGGTACGAAATTGACACGAAGTATCATGTTCGTGTCAAATTTTTTTGACACAAAGTCGTGTCATGTTGTATCCGTGTTAAAATTATGACTCGTGTTATTATATCTTGTCATATTAATTGTGTTTTTAATAATATTATTATGTTTAATTATCTGTAGACTTTAATAGCTTACCTTGGTGGTGGGGACGATCGGGGAGAAGATGGTGACGAAGAGGGGGATAAGAGACAGGGAGAAGATGATAAGGAATAGAGAGAACATAAATGAAGAGAAAAGGTGAGGAAGATGAGTTGAAGAGATGGGCAAGGAGTGTGGGGCGTGAGAGAAGAGATATTGCTCACAGATGGAGAGGAAATGGGGTATAAGATGGATGGATGGATAATTGAAATTTTGGGTGACTCATGGAGAAAACTCTCTACGTTCATCGATTAATCGTATTAGTCGTGTTGAGTTGTATTTGTATTAAATAATAAAAAAAACAATGGTTGAAATTAGTTAATGTTTGTTATAAAATTGGTTAATGTCTCATATATAATTTGAAATTTTGTTAGTTAATTTGTGTTGTAAGTAGTAGTTGGAAATTTAATTTGAAATATTATTTTAGATTTAAGTAATTATGTTGAAGTATTTCAAAAAGATACGCGGAGAAAGTGTGAGTAGACCGCCACCTACGTAATCGGTTTATTACGTAGGACAATTTTGTAGGGGACAAAAATTGGTGAATATTAATCACAAGAATTTTAGGGTTAAAAATTGCAAAACAAGTAAAACTAACCCCCAAAAAATTGCCTCGAGGGCTCCTGCTCTTAAACCTCGTCATTTAAAAAAGTTCCCGCACCCACGGACCAAAAATCCTGGGTTCGCCACTGTCTCTGTATATATGCATTCTTAGTGCGGAAATCTTTTTCTAAAAATACAATTTTTTTTGGGTTATATTTTTTTGCGTGTGTTTTAACATTAAAAATCATTTTTTTTGGATTTGAAAAGAGAATACCGCATGAACACTCCCTCATGCTTATCCCGAATGGGAAATTTCTTCTCTCTCTCTCTCTCTCTCTCTCTATATATATATATATATATATATATATATATATAAAGAGCGGATCGGGTGCACCCCAAAATAATGGTTTACTAAAGGACCACGGTGTTTTGAGGTTAAGTGAGGGATTTTCTTGTAATTTCACCCTCCTTTGGGACCAAAACTACGTGGTTCGTTAGTAAACCCTAATTGGGTTCGCATATGATTGGCGTTGTATATATACATGTGTGTGTATTTTTTTCCCAATTAGACCAATGTGGAAGTTCATTCTCCAATTATATTTATTTCTATATAGGTAGCATCTTCAACAAGTAATTAAATGTCACATGAAACATCTTAATACCCTCCTTTAGGGTTTTGCAGTCATAAAAAAATCGTAACTCTCTCGAAAGAGGTTCAAATAACAAACCATTTTTTATGTTTCAAAGTCTATAACTTTCTTTTGGTATATGGATCGTATCATAATTCTAAGTGTACACAAGTTGCACTAATCTCGAGATAAGAGGTCAAAATTCAACCTAAAGTATTTTTTTAAGCTTGTCTTGTTCTTAGGTTTGTTATTAATTACTATACATGTACATATGGCGATGATGGAGGGATGTTCCATGACTCGTATGTAAGTAAGAAAAAATATTTATTTGGGATTAGGATTTCATAATTTACAAGTATTAATGTTTTTGTTTATCTTTACAGCATCTCTTTGGTGGATTCCATTAAGTGTGAGTGTGTTACCTTTTGAGTATTCACTTATGTTTTCTCCTATTCCAGTAATGTGGTGTTAATTGGGTATTAGTTCTTTGGTTGTGACGACCACCATGTCGTGATGGCCCGAATGTGGAAGCATCGATATGTGAATAAGATCTTTGTGACATTGAATTGGATGATCTGAAGAGATCATTGTAGCAACTCTAACAATGTCTAGAACATTATAAAGCTCCGAAACATGATAAATTGCCTAATGATTCAGAGAATTATCAAGGGCATAGTTATAATAAGGTCATTTTCTTGTAGCCCAAGTTAGAAACTTCTACTTCCCTTATATCTACCCCTCTTATAACCTCATTTGAGACATTCTGTCATTTTGAGATTTTAAGAGAGAGTTGAGACGAGAGTTAAATCTTCTTTTACTTTTCATTTGACACTCATATACGTTAAAATCATATATAGTGAATCCGGGGCTTATTTATTCTTTAATCCCATTGACACAAGACGACCAGCCCAGCGTACAAAAAGGATTGCCCAACCCAACTAAAATATTTATTTTAGACCCATGTATTTGACATATGCTTAAATGCATGGAGATAGACTCAAATCGGTTACCAGGAATCTTGGGGAGATATTTAGTGACACCTATAAGCTATCTACAACTAGTTGAGTTACTTGTATAATTCGATAACTTATTATCACAACTATAAAATGTAAACCCTGACCCGGGGCAAAGGGATGTCACTTCGATTATTTTAGAGGCACTAATAGAAAATAGTAACCTCTCCGTGGATGTAGGCAGGTTTTCGAACCACGTAATTTTGGTGTTGTGTGTTATCATTTATTTTCATCTCAATAGTGCTTTCTAGATTTCTTATTGTGATAATTCTTGCATTCAAAATTGGCGCCGCATTTAGGAAATGATTCATTTTTTTATGAAAGCAGTTATCGAAAGAAAGCCCGTGATGTCTCACCACGGCACAACCTTCCTCAAGTTGGCGACGTACAAGATGATCCAATAGGGTTAGGTCAGAGATTCACCAACCACCAAATCCCACGTTTCTCCAGGAAAGGCAACCTTCTGAGGAAAGGCAGGGACCACATAGGTTTACTCAGATCTCTAGGCTAGTCGACGCTTACGAAGCTAGGCTTCAAGGGCAGGAGAATGCAACATGCCTCCAGATGGAAGAGAATGCTCACCTATAAAGGCGACTCGAAAGGATGGAGAGAGATCTCCATAGACATACCAGAAAATGTCGTGACAGATCTTTAGTCCTTAGGTGAGCAAGACTCGGAGCCAAGGGAGGATCTCTAGATGCGACTAGGATCGATCTGAACATGACAGGTCAGAGCGTGTCCGATTAGAGAGGTGCCATCGAAGTAATGATCATCTGGGCGAGAACATTAAAATTTTGGTCCACGGAGAGATGGACCAATATCTATCCCATCGAAGGAAAATATCAAAAGAGATTTAGTTAGAAGATCTCTTAACACTCAAATGAAATACCCTTTTTCAAGGGCGATTGAAAAAGAGGAGCCCCCGAAGAAGTTTGTTGTTCCCAGATTCAAAATCTATGTTATCAAGATAGATCCCATAGACCATGTTCATAAGTACAGGCAGACAATGACCCGATACAACCACAATGATTCCATGATGTGTCGAATAATCTCTTAAACCAATCAGAAGCATTTTAACTACCGCTTATCTCTAACCCTTGGATCAAAGTCAAACTGCCTAGACCAAATCGTAGCCCTTAATTTTGAACCATCTTCTCGATCCTTCTCATCCCACTATATAAGGAGGCTAACCCTTAGCCAGAAGAGACTTTTGCCACTTCGTCTATTTGAGTGAGTAGAAAGAGAAGAGAGAGTAGAGAGATAAGAGAAAAACCAGAGAGAGAGAGAGAGAGAGTTAACCCTAACCTCTTTCAAACCCTAACCTCTTTCAAAACCAGTATATACCAAACACAACCTTGAGTGTTTGAGAGTTTTGAGTGTTGGTTTGTTAGTTGTTTCATGCTGTAACCTCTTCGTTTTGAGATCTTGTTTTCAACTTAAACATTAAGTTTAAGATCTGTGTTTCTGATTCATAGAAATCGTAGATCTGAACGTTTAATGTTATATTTCACATAGATCTGCATTTATAGTTTCTCCTCTTGAGAAAACTTTTATTGATTTGTTTCTGTAAATGTTTTCAACTTAAAAATCAACAAAATCATTTTCTGTTTCTAGTTGTTATGAAACAAGACCTTTGACCTAGTTGGAATCGCACTTGGTGATTTTCAATCTCAAAAATATTTTCAAAACCTGAGATTGATTAAGATCTTAAAACGTCTTTCGAGCAAGATAGCCGTGGATTCTGGGTTAATAGTAAAGGTCAAATGAGGTTCAAAGTTTCCTAAGAAGAGAGAAACTGAAAATCAAAGCATATAGATCTTATATGTAATTTGATAGGACTGTTTGTATAAATAAGTGTGTGTGTGTGTGTGCAGGCATGTATAGAAAGCACCCTCACAAACACTTACACCCTACCACACTAAAAGTGTTGGTAATAAGATCTTAAAATAAGAGTCGACATAAAGAACTGGAACAAATTAGATGTTAACAAATTGGAGAACAACATCAACAAACAGAACTGTAGAAAAGTTATAAGAACACCAGTGGGTACATTCCTAAAGTTGTATAGGTCTGATTTGTATGCATGTGTGTTATATAGTTTGTAACTATTATAGTTTATTTTAGTGGAATTTTTGGTTTACTCCGTGGAGGGAGTCGTGGATGTTTCCTGAGTTGGGTGATGTTTTACCACGTTAAAAATATCTTATAATTAATCTTTCTACATCTCCTCATCCCTTTCTGTTTAGTGTGTTGAATTAAAAATGATTTTAGTTTTGTTTTTCAAAACTTGTTAACAAATCTTGAACAGATCTCATGCATAATTTTAAACACATCTTGTGATTAAACTGATTTGATTTCTAGAAAAGAGTTTCTTCAAAAAATAGTTCGGAGTTACTTAAATAGTAATCTTGTATTAAACGGTTTTAGTAACATTATTTCAGAATATTCCCTTCTAACCTACATGATGTAGATCAAAAATGGTTTGAGAAGCTACCTCACAGGTTGATCAAGAGCTTTAAGTCCCTAGCAGAGGCCTTCACTACTCGCTTCATAACTAGTAGTTCCCACCCCAAAGTATGGATTTATTGATCACGATGAAGAAAAAGTCGCAAAAGAGACTTCACGACAATGCCCAGAGGTATTGGGAGGGCTTCAATAAAGTGGAGAATTACTCAGAGCCGGTTTCCGTAGCATCCTTTAATATTTATCTGCCAACCACATCTCCGCTGCACTAGTCCTTGATGAAGAAAGAGACATGCACCATCGATGACCTCATGGCACGTATTGAAAAATAGGCCATGGTTGAGGACATAGTTCACTCTATCCCAGGGGATAATGGTTGAGCAAAAGCAAGCAAATGAGGAGATAAAAGCAACACTCCAAAGAAAGGGTACGATAACGGGGGTAAGAAAAGATCTAAGAATAGGATCAAAGCTGATACTTTAAAGGAATTTTAGGGTTCTAACATAATCTTCAAAGAACCAATCTATAAGATCTTAGGTAATATCAAGGATTAACCATTTGCCAAGTGGCCCAAGAAGATGTGTGGTGACCCGATAAAGAGGAATAATGCACTGAGATGTGCTTTCCATAAAGAGGGCGGCCACATGATAGAGAATTACAAAGCACTAAAGTCTTACTTGGAAGAGTTGGCCCAAGCTGGACATTTGAATGAATATATAAAAAATAAAGCTGACAAGGTCGCAACTAATAGTGACTAGAAATCGAAAAACGTACTTGATAACGACATGCGATAGGAGTTCACGAGAATTTATGAAGCATCCGACCTGAAGCAGATCTAAGAGAACGCTGTTCAGATGGAGATGAAAAAGGTCACAACTGTCATGGAGGAATTACAAATTGAACCTACAAAAAGCCAAGCTGATAAGCGCCCATGACTAGAAGATGTTGACTACACCAAACATATCATCTTCACAGAGGAAGATCTGGTTAGAGTTAGGACTCCGCACCATGATGTACTCGTGATCACTCTCAGAATCTCGAACTGGGACATTGATAAATTACTGGTAGACCAGGGAAGATCATCAGAGGTGATGCACCTAGAGTTGTTCCATAAGTTGAAGCTTAACTTAGCAAACCTCAAGGAGGCCACAGTTCAATTGGTTGGCTTCGCGGGGAAAATTACAATGCCACTGGGAAAAATAGTCTTTCCGATTAGGGAAGGAAATATTTCAAAGCTAATTGAATTCTTGGTGGTGGATATAAAATCATCGTATCACGCCATTCTAGGAAGAGGTTGGTTGTACGCCATAAAATATGTATCATCTACATATCATCAAAAGCTCAAGTGTGTAACCGACCAGGGCATGGTCGAGATTCGTGGTGACCAAGCCACTATAAGGAACTGCTTCATCGCCGCTATTATCCATCAGAAGGAGAGGAAAAAGAAACCAAAGTTCACTTCAAAGGAAATCCAAGATGGAGATACACCTTCTAAATAACGACTACGGTACAACTAACTTAGGGTGGAAAAGACCAAGATGCATCCCGCTGATAGGGTCATTGAAAGTTTGGAGGAAGTTGGTGCTGATTACAACTTGTCGGATAGAAAGTTTCTGATCGAGATTGAAGAGGAAGTTTGACATGAACTTATTTTCTCCAAAGAAAGATAGGGAATATAGATATGCCTCTGACTTATCAGAATGGACCTTTTCATGACGCTTGTTGAGACTTTCAGTCCGACTCTTACCGATCACGAAAAGAAAGAATTAATTACCTTCTTAAGAAGCAAGTTTGATGTTTTTACCTGGGAGCCGTACGATCTGCCTGGGATTAACCCCGATGTAGCCTGCCATCATCTTCACTTTGAACCAACCTTAAAGCCGATTACTTAGAAGGCACGGTGAATAGCCCCCCAAAAGGCTAAAGCAGTGGAAAAGGAAGCTGGGAAGCTTTTGGATGTAGGCTCCATTTGGGAAGTCCAGTTCCCCAAATGGTTGTCTAACCCAGTTATAGTGCGGAAGAGCAATGACAGATAGAGAGTCTGTATTGATTTCATGAACCTGAACAGAGCCTTACCCAAAGACAATTTCACTCTACCGAAGATTAATAAATTAGTTGACACTACAGTAGCTCACGAGAGAATGAGTTTTCTAGATGCCTTTTTTTTTAAAGAGGGTCAGAACCCCCTAAATTTATTAAATATAGGAGAAATAACCTCTCCCAAGTGTCATAGAAAGCTTAAATATAAGTGAAGTTTCTGAAAGCAATAAATGAGGAGCTTAATGATAACCCTAAAACACTTAAACAGGATTAACAGCATTAAAAAGTAGATCTTATATAGAAGCAGCCCATTTTGTCCAGCTTGTAAGCACCTCTCGCCACTTTTGTAAGATCCAAGAAATTTTTGAAAATAGAAAGGGATTGAAGAGTGGTCCCATAATTGGCAAGACTATCCTCTACCATGTTTGACTCCCTGATGCAATGATGTAAGGAACAATTGAGATTGAGGAGGTTAGATTTGATTTCTTCCACACATTTAGAAAGGTTATAAGGAGGTTTCCAATTGTGATTTATTAAGTTCACCACAAAAGAGGAGTCCGATTCGATCACTACATCTTTAATGTTGAGGGGTCCAATTTGATTTCTAGATGCCTATTCACGATACCATCAAATCTCGCTGTTCAGCCCCGGCCAGGACAAAACATCCTTCATAACTCCAGTAGGTCTATATTTTTACAAGGTCACGCCGTTCGGCCTAAATAATATATGGGCAACTTATCAGAGGCTGGTCACGAAGATGTTCAAGCAGTAAATGGGAGATACCATGGAAGTTTATATCGATGACATGTTAATCAAAAGCAAGGACAAAGACGACCACCTCAAGGAATTGTCCAGAACCTTCGAAATCCTTAGAATGTACCGAATGAAACTTAATGCGAGCAAGTGCTCATTCGATGTTCAGTGAGGGAAATTTTTGGGTTACCTAGTCAACAAGAGAGGGATTGAGGGAAATCCAGACCAGATTGATGCGATGAACACTGTCCAGCCCCCAAGGACGTTATTAGATATTCAAAAGATTATTGGAATGCTCACAACACTCAATCACTTATCTCTAACTCCTCAAAACGATGCCGACCATTTTTTCAGCTACTAAAGAATGATAAGGGCCTCGCGTGGAATGGTGACTACTCAGGAGCTTTGGAGGAGATCAAGTCCCAAATCAGCAAACCACCCCGTTGTCTTTTCTCGATGATGGAGATCCCCTATACCTCTACCTCACAGTATTAGACAACGCTGTTAGCTCAGCTCTAGTATGTGAAAATAAGGGTAGACAGTAACCCGTCTATTATACCAGTAAGATTATCATAGATACAGAACAACGATACTTACCTTTGGAGAAGTTATCCTACACTTTGGTAGTTGCTTCAAGGAAGTTGAAACACTATTTCGAAGCCCACTCAATAACCGTGATCACTTTATTCCCCCTCAAAGCTATCCTTCGAAAAGTCGACCTCTATGGAATGACTGTCAAAGTGGTCGATCGAAGTTGAAAGGTTCGATATTCACCTTCATCTAAGGACAACGATTAAGGGACAAGTATTGGTTAATTTCATCACTGAATTTATGGGGGATAAGCTAACCGATTGACAGGTGATGAAGAAATCAAGAAGCAAGAAAACACAGTCCAAGGACTGGACCCTATACGTTAATGGAACCTCTAATTCCAAGGAGGCATAAGTAAGGATCATTCTCGTCATGCCAGAATACATAGTCATCGTACGAGGAATTAGGTTGGGATTTGAATCCTCTAACAATGAAGCCAAATACAAAGCACTGCTAGTTGGCCTGCTTAATGCCTAACTGCTGGGGCAAAGTGCCTCAATGTGTTTGGCGACTCCAAACTGGTCTCCAAATAAGTACGTGGAGATTTTAACGCAAAAGATGACATGATGGCAACCTACCTTTTTGTGGTGCGAGAGCTCATAGCAGGATTTGAGGAAGTCTGCATTCAGTAGTTCCCCCGAGGGAAAAATAGTCATGCTAATTCCTTAGCAGCCCAAAGTTCAATAGTAGACTCTAATCTCAGAAGAACCATCCAAGCAGAGTTCCTTGCCCGACCTACTATTGACCAGATAATGGTCCTCGCGCATATCCTTCTCATAACGTGCAAAATGATACATTGTCAGATGATAGCAAGTTGTATCACTAAATAAGGGTGAAGGCAACCCATTTCTAACTTGGGGGGGAGGGAAGCTTTACTAAAGATCCTTTACATGACCTTATCTCCAATGTCTCCACCTGTAAGACACCGAGCAGGTTCTTAGTGAACTTCATGATGGTATTTATGAAGACATGCAGGAGGGGGATCATCCGCATTTCTATAAATTAAATTAGGCTACTGGTGGCCACACATACAAAAAGATGCAAGCGTCTATGTTCGGAGATGTGAAAAATGCCAGAAGTTTCTCTTATGGTTCATCAACCATTTAGCGACCTAAAATCCTCAACCAGTCCTTGGCCATTTGTATAATGGGGATTGGACATTGTGGGACCATTACCTACCGCACTTGAATCACAAGTACCTGTTGTTTGGCATAGATTACTTCACCAAGTGGGTAGAGGTAGCACCACTAGACAAAATTGTGACGCCAATATGATAAGGTTCATCTGGAAGAGCATCATAACACGCTTTGGGGTGCCAAGAGCTATCATCACTGACAACGGTACACAATTTGAGAGTAGTTTCTTCTAAAACTTCTATGATGATCACGACATTAAGCATCACTTTAGCTCGATAGCATACTCCCAGAGTAACAGTCAAGCAGAAGCTTCTAGTAAGACGATGCTTGACGGTTTGAAGAAGAGGTTGGAAAGAGCAAAGGGTGCTTTGGTGGACAAACTCCCACATGTCCTTTGGGCCTATCGTACCATGCTTAGAAGACCTACTGAGGAAACTCCCTTTTGCGCTCCCATGCATAATGTAAGCCATCATCCCACTTAAAGTAGGTCTCCCTACTATTAGAACCAATTTAGTGGACCAAGGGATAAATGACGATGCCTTGTGCACTGAACTTGACTTAGCAGATGAAATAATAGAGCAGGCCACGATCAAGTTAGCTTCATATCAGTAGCAACTGATGAGGCAGTACAATAAGAGAGTCAATCTGGAGATGTTCCAGGTTGGAGATTATGTGCTAAGAAAAGTCCTCAGTAATGCAATAAGATCGTCATATGGAAAACTAGGATCAAATTGGGAAGGAACTTTAAGGTAATCAGGGATGACCTTCAGGGGGCTTATCACTTGGAAACACTGGAAGGCAGAGAGATACCAAGATCATAGAATGCAGCCAACCTTAAGAAGTTCTATATTTATTCTTATTCAGTACATCTAGTTTATGCAAATTTTCATTTCAAGACTTATGTTGCTCTTAAGTTATTACTTAATAAATAAAGGCCCATTGGCTCTCATATCTTGCTTTTAAATATTGGTTGTCTCATTTATATTATGTATCTCGATATTATTCACCATTTCCAAGCAACAACTTCATTCTTTGGGCACTAAGCAGAACCACTCTGGGTTACAGTAAGCTGCTGAACATACTTCAACCAAGGAATTTTCTTACGCAGACCAGAAGTGCTTTAGATTATAATAGGTTATTCAACTTATTTCAATCAAGGAATACCCTCACGTCAAGCAGGGTTCGTACTAATTACAATAAGCTATTAATTTTATTTCAATTACTTGGATTCTGAGGTCTTTGTCAAATCAAACACAAAGGACCTTACGAGTTTCCCCGGCGACGATAAAATCCTTAGGCAAAAAGACAACTGAGTTTGGTCGCCAACAATGTTGGTCACTGAAAGCCTGATCGGGTGGATGGCCAGTTGACTAGGTGCATTCTTGCCATCATCTATCCTAGTCCTAAGAGAGTGTGACGACACAACCTAAAAAGTAAGGTAGGTGGAATGATATTATTAAAGCATATTGGATTGGAAGAATAACTAACATTAATTATCAACTCATTTATTTAGAGATAAGCTCAAAATGATTAACATTAGTTATTTACTCATTTAGTCGGCTAAAAGCCCAAAATGATTAACAATGTTTTAGGGTCGACAAAAGTCCTAAAGAATTAGCAGATACCACCTCTTCGTAGTAGGCAAATGCCCAGACTAAAGAAGTAATTATTAACTCTATTTAGTCGGCAACCAACCAAAATACACTACAATTAATAAATGAACTTTATTCATTTCAACAAAAGATGAAAGAGTACAGGGATACAAAATATTCCAAAAGTTGTGGATAGAGAGCTAGATATTCTACTATTCGCACTCTTCGATCATCATTTGGATTATGGGTAAACACCTCCTTGTTGCCTTTAAGGTAGTGGTTCATCAACTGGGCAGGAATGGCATCAATGGGAATCCACTTCTCGTCATTTCCAAATGGGGGCTAATGGTAAGTTGGGAAATGCATATGGTACTTATACCACAACTCTGAATCTTTGGGGGTCTTGAGCTCTCTAAATCCGTTCAACCACCTATTCTTGTATGCCACGTCTTCGTCTTTCTTCAGGCTCACCGGGGAATGGGTCCATTTGACATCATAGCCTATTACCCAAGCTTTTTGAGGACCTATCCTAAAGAGATGCCTCAGCCTCTTGACATCTCTCCGAAGGTTAGATAAAATGGTATCATTTCGTTGGATGTCCTTGTTTAGCTCGACAACCTCCTTCTTTAGGGAATCATTGTAGGCCTAAATCATATTACCCACCTGGCCAACATCCTTGCTCATAGCAAGCTGGGCCTTGAGATAATTTATCTCCTCTTATACGGAGGAGCTGATCTCCTCCATGACTTGGATAACATCCTTAAACTTTTCCACCAGCTCGGACTGGTCCTTGTACGTTGGCTTTCTAGTTTTTAGATATTTTCAAACCTTTAAAAAGGCCAGACGATAAGATATAAGCAGCAAAGAAAGGTACAAGTGCAAAGAACATCAGTAAAAAAAAGCCTTTTTCATTGATAGTCCAAAATGGGGAAAAGAGCCATTACAACCAGAGAAAATGTAAAAGAAATTACCGAACGAGAATAAAATAAAGGAAAAAGTCCTAGGACTATAGGACTTCATTCCTTCACATTCTCAAAGGTCTCAGGATCTTTCCCCTTTTTCGACATCTTTCCCCGAATGGTCGACAGTCACCTTCACCTTATTTTGCTCCTCTTCAACCTGGCTGGAGTAAGAAACTCATCTACAGCAATTGAAGAAGGCCCTAGGGAATGAAGCTTGTACAGGTCAAACTCTGGTGGAACTCCTTCTACTCTTATGGCTTGTTCTTATATTTTCTTGAAGTACAACTTCTTGGCATACACAATCTGGAGCTCAATGCCGTCGTAAGCTGCATTCTAGCCATTCGCAAAGCTATTCTCATTTATGATTGGGACCTCGCCCTCTAGATTTTGGACCTTCCCATCCAAATTGAATTTCTCTCCAGCCAGCTTCTCATTCTCATCCACTACTAGGATGTTGGCCACCTTTAGATCAACTAAGGACTTTTTGGCCTTCTCCTTCCCTGTTTGAAGCTAGCTCGAGCATCAGCTAAGTCCTTTTGGGACTTCTTTGGGTCTTCGCTCAGATCCTGGTTCTTTTTAGATGGTCAACAAGATTATCCAAGAGCTTAATTAAATTTAACAAAAACTACAAGGTAAAAGAAAGAAAAATTAGTACAAATGACAAGTAAAAAAGAGAGTACTTACCAAGGCAAGCACCTATGCAGACTTGAGTGTCAGATGGTATGACCCCAGGCATAATGAGTGCTCACGGTCGGTCACAAACGCTGCCATTTTTAGCAAGCTAGGGGAAAGGGATGGGGTGTTGGCCACGCTAGCCCCCTCAACAGCAACTTTAAGAGAGAAGGAGGAGTCAACTGGGGACTTGAGAGGCCTTTTCTTCTTCCTCTCTCCTTATTCGCTCCTCTCTTCCTACTTTTTCTTCTGCTCTGCCTCCTTTTCCTTTTTCTTCCCGAGCTAGAACCAATGACTCTAGGGGAGTCCCCCTTAACTTTCTTTAAAAGATTTACCCTGTCAGATAGTAGGTCCTGGTCCCTATCACCCATAATCAATGATCTCCTCTTCAAGGGGGCCATATCTCCTCTATCTCAATTGCCTTAGGTGAGCCATAGGAGCCTCTTGTAGAAGTTTTAAGTCAGGGATTTTGTCTATCGACCGAGCAATGAAACAGGAAGTGGTATTTGTGTATTACAGTAAGTAAACTACTACACGAGGGTGCTCACCATCTGGAAATCTATATATAACCTTTTAGGCCTTAAGGAGATTAACAACTCTTACCTCTCAAAAAGAAGGCTTTTTGTACTTATCACGATCTGTAAAACAAAGGAAGAAACACAGATTAGAAGTTAGGAAAGAAATAGTAAATAAAAATTCAATAATTAGATAGGAGAAAAAGAGGTAGCGACCTATGTGATCTTTCCCCCCAGTCAGGGCACCAGGGACATTGGTACCTCTTGTACTCAAGTAGGTGAGGATGTTGTCAATTCTTGGCAATGAAATCCTTCTCCTAATACCCTTTATAGTAGTTAGGCAGGTTTACAACCAATACCCTCTCGTCCTTTCTCGCCTTTAGATACATAACTCCATCATTGGCGTGCGACCAAATATAGCAATAACAAATTTTAGGGAGCCCCAAGTTGGTCCCATATAATTCCATTGATCCTATGTATCCCGTTCACTATTTTTGTAATTTTTTGGGGCACACTGAGCAGGGATAACCTCAAAATAACTAAAGAATTTAAAAAATTAAAAGTTTGGGGAAAAGTTAAACCCTCCTGAATGATAAAAAAAGTGTGAATATAGCGTCCATATTCTTATCTCGAGCATCTCTGAGCATAGGGACACATTTGATTTTTACCCACTTAGGAATACCATATGATTTTCTAAATTCCACTACAGTTTTACCATTGAGAAGAGCCATGAAGAAAAGATTGCAAGTAGCAAAGAAGACTAATCGAAATGGTGAATACAAGGAGCTAATTAGATAAATTGACATGTAAAATGATCGAAGAAATCTCTGGAAATATGAAGGGAAAAAGAGAGGATACAATATGAATTTGTGAAGCAGAAGCGATTAGAAATATTATGGCTGAGAGTGCTTAACCCAATTTGAACTTCACGCTAATGATGAGGCATAGTTCCCAATGAAGGTTTTAGAGTTTCACATATTTGCTTGGACCAAAGCAACCCCACTTCTTCAAGAATATTATAAGTTTTCCACGATTATTCTTATCGGACGAGCATGTCCTTAGCAAGGTTACTAGTATTATAATAATGCCATGCCGGTTTTAAAATAGTTCTGGGCCTTGGGCCTTGAACTCACTTAAAATCTATCGGCCCATCATTTTAGCGCAAATATTTTAGGGGAAATTTCAGGGGCTTATTTACTCTTCAAGACCATTAACACAAGCCGACCGACCTAGCGTACAAAGTGGACTTCCCGACCAAACTAAAATATTTATTTTAGACCTATGTATTTCACATATGCTTAAATGCATGGAGATAGACTCAAATTGATTACCAACAATCTCGGGGAGATATTCGATAACACCTATGAGCTATCGACAAGATGGTTGTGTTACTTGTACAATTCGATCACTTATTATAGCAACTATAAAATGTAAACCCTGACCTGTGTCCAAGGGATGTAATTTCAATTATTTGAGAGACACTAATAGAAAATAGTAACCTCTTTGTGGATGTAGGCAAGTTTTTGAACCCCGTATCTTTGGTGTTGTGTGCGATCATTTATTTTCATATCGATAGTGCTTTCTAGATTTCTTATTATGATAATTCTTGCAATCACAGTGAACATTTAGGATCTCTTATTAATTGTTGAAGTTTACATGTGACCTTTTTTATGGAATAAATAGTGTCTCACACTCGTTTCTTCTCTCATGGCAAGGCATGCAATGTTATCATTGATAATGGAAGTTAGGGATGGCAACAGGGATGGTACAATTGGGGTTATGGAAGCCACCTCCATCCCCATTTCCATTAAGAATATAACTCCCCATATCATCCCCATTCCACATTTTGTTTGGATCGGGGATTCCTTGTACCTGATTGAAACAAGTATCGGGTTCCTCGCAGGGAAGTATTTGGAAAAAAACTCCAAAATTGTAAGCTGGCCTAAAAATAATGTGCAACAATAAAAGTGAAGCCATATATATATATATGCTTATATCAAAACAATAACCATCTCATACATTGCATAATTTTTATTCATACAACCATTATATATATAAAATATACTATTATAATCCATTATATTTATATAAATGTAAATGTATATATAAATACAACCATATATATATATATATATATATATATATATATATATATATATATATATACCCGCGAACATGAGAATCTATGATCGACCGTCGGGAAAGGATAGACGGATGGACGAGAGAGTAAAACGAGAAAATGTCAGTGATGTGAGAGCTATGATGACGCTGGAGGTAGCCATTGTAGGGATGTAGGTTTGTTGGGGGTGTAGCCATCACA
This sequence comes from Sambucus nigra, assembly GCA_949130495.1. Classification (NCBI taxonomy): domain Eukaryota; kingdom Viridiplantae; phylum Streptophyta; class Magnoliopsida; order Dipsacales; family Adoxaceae; genus Sambucus; species Sambucus nigra. The sequence continues at coordinate 228,102,273 of OX422211.1, read as the reverse complement.
GGTGAATATAGACGTGTGATAGGAGGAGAAGAGAAGTTAGTGGGCAGGTTTTTTTGGGGGGCACGTGAGCTGAGCGTGCGTGCGAAGAGAAGAGTAAGTGGGTGGGATACTGCTGGGCCCTTTTTTATTTGGGTTTGGGTTTTTACTTATGTATATAAAATATCGGGTATCCCCATGGAGACTCGAGGTGTTCCCTGAAACCTACTCGAAAATTTTCAGGGATTAGTTTTTATCCCCATACCCGACCCTAAACTTGAAAAAAGATCTCCAAACCTATCCATTAAGGTTGGATCTGTAAGGAGACCCGAACCCGGAGGGAAAAATGCTATCCCTAGTGGAAGTTGTGAGAACATGGTGGCTATTAAGATGGTGGAAACATTGCAGCTCAAGACGAAATAACATCCACAACCTTGTAAGCTTTCATGGTTGTGCAAGGGAAATGAGGTAAAAGGTAACAAATGATGGCTAGTTTAATTTTCCATTGTCAAAGATTATCACGATTAAATATGGCACAATGTTGTTCTCATGAATTTTTTTCACTTAAAAATTAGAAGAACATGATAATATGATTGAAAAATCTAACATTATGGTCTTAAGAACACATACAAGTATTCAAAGATGGGGTTTAACTTATATTATTCCCTTTGAAAACTAAGAATACCCTTGCTTCTTCAAAGGGCAGTGAAAATCATTGACTCTTAAAGGTTAAATTTGATAAGGATTTACAAGGGATTATGAAGATTTTTCTCTTATTGTAATGGAGGAAAATGAAGAAATTGTGGAAATTTCGTAATTACTGAATCTCTTATATGTGAGTTTCGAGATGTTGCCCCAAAATAAATTCCACCCGGCTTTCTTTAAAGGAAAGATATTCAGCAAGGGTAATTAATGAACCTATTCTATGGTGATTTTGTACTTGGTTTCATGTTTCCACACAAGGTTGTGAGGAGCCTCAAAGGTGAGTTAATAATTTATTGACAAAATGATTGATATGAGAAAGCACGAGTCCATGAGCTATCCCAACAAGAAAGATGGATTTTGATGCATGTGTGTAGATAATGGAGTGGTAAACAAGATCACTATTAAGTAATGCTTTTTAATCCCTTGGTATGATCTACTTGATCAACTCTACGGTGCTATTATTTTCTCAAAGATGTTCAGAGTGTCTATTATCAATTCCGTATGAGACCAAGAGATGAATGGAAAATCGTTTCCAAAATATGAGATAGCCCCTTTTGTTTTTATTACTTTTAGTCTTTCGGATACTGTGAGCGCAAAAAATATCACAATAAAAGATTCCGCAAAAATAATCACAAATGGTAGAAAGTAAATGAAATCACATGCACGAAAACAGTTTACGTGGTTCTAGGTCTGTCAATGGATCGAATTTTATCCGAATCTGATTCTGAATCCAATCCATTTAAGCGGATATGGATTATGCCTAAAATCCGATTACTCAATTATCCGATTACCCGATTATTAAATGGAGCGGATTTGAATTCATATACTCCGATCCGTTTATAATCCAATTCGATTAATATTTTTAATATATTTTTAATATATATATATTGTATTTAATAGTATTTTAAATATATGGTATAATGGTTATAATATTATATAAAAAAAATCCCCCTAAAAAAATCTATTTTTTTGGAACATTTGCAAAATAAAATTTTGAAATAAGAGTTGAAAATTATTGTTATAATTTATAAATGCATATTTGAGATCACATGTTTATTATTTCCTAAAACATACTTTTGGTGCTATTATAAATAAGAACATACTTTCTATATAAGGAGCTTAAGCCTTTTATCTTAAAGTCCCACATCGGAAGAAGGACTACCCACTTTTGCTACTCAATTTTTATATAAGGAGGACTTAGGCTAGCTTTAAAGCAAAGCTCACGACAAAGTTAATGTTATATTTGAATAGTAAATGTTTATTATTTTTTTGTGGACTCATAATTTAGGACCCATTAGTATTTTTTTAATGAAAATTATTATAAAAATAAATAAAAAAATAAAACTAATCTGATTGGATAAACGGATTTTTAACAAATCGGATTCGGAACCCTAACAGGTAATCCGTCGAATAATCGGATCGAATTCGAATCCGGTTAACTTTAACGGGTTTGGATTTGGATTTCCTGATCCGGTCTGAATCCGATCCGTTTACAGGCCTATGTGGTTCGCTAACTTACCCATGTCCATGGTGAGGTTACTTGTTCTTATTAAGTGTCTTCCAAAATCTCAACTTTTAATCCCTTTTCCCCGGGTCAGGTTTATAATTTATATATCTTATTTCTTAGAGGTTGTGTTGTACATGGAACTCATTTAAACACATTGGATTTATCATGAACCACCTGAATATCTCTTCCGAGATTATTGGAGGTTGATTTGAGTATATCCCTAAGTATTATATTATATATTAAATGTACGTGTACTGGTCGATCATTAGATTTGGGTCTGACAGTCCCTTGAGTGGCTTCGGCCTATTCGGCTACTCTCATTGATCATAAAAAATGGGTCCCCACAATTACCCCTAAAATTTTTAGGCTTTCATGAATTGTGGGCTAATAATTTTTAATTACGCTAGTGGCCTTTTTACTATAATGGTATTTTATTAGATTTAGTGAAGTTGGTGAGGGTACTCTCATCATGAGACAAACACCATTGCATACTTGAAATTAATTTGAATGAGCGAGGGTACTGCTGTCCGACCAAGCATTTGAATCACCAAAAATAATTTGGGAGATCGTGTGTGATCATTATCATCGGACTTCAACCAGGAGATACAATTCTCTTCGTCAGTTTTGCAACGTTCGTCTTCTTTAGTGTCTTATTTTTCTTCGTCACTTCGTCAATTTCTATAAGTTTAGCTCACTTACTCTGTTTTTCTCTTCTTCACACTTTTCTGCAACTGTAGATAGGGTTTGTATGTGCTCATGGCTAAGCTTGATAATAAATCAATAGAGGAATTTGGGAAGAAGTATAGTATTCGATATTGGGTAGAAATCGACTGTGCCCCTTTACCTAGAAATGTGTGTGACATTGAGGGGGGCAATGGATTCATACCTTCATGCTAACACATGGTGGTTTGACTTTCCCTACCAACCCACTTTGCCCTACATTTTTAGATATTTCTCGGTACTTTCTGCTCAATGTGCCCCATTGTGTGGAAGATAATAAATCGGGTTCATAGAATTAAAACCCTGTATGGAATAAAATTGGGTCTTGCTGAAATCTGTTAGTGTTATGTATGGTCGAGAATAAGTGAATGCCTTATTTACTTGAAGACCAGGAAATCTAATCGAGTCCTGGTGGTAATTCTTACAGACTCACACAAGTAGTACTGGGGCCAAGGCTTTATTGCCAGAAATTAGCAACGTCCTCCTATTTGTGCGAGCGAGACACAAAGAGGCCCAGGAATATGGAGAGGAGCGCATAAGTCGTTGATTTTTTTTAATCTTATTTTTTATTTCATTTGGTCTTCATTTTATTATTCTTTTGGTCTTTTGATAACTGTCTTTTCTTCCTCTGTTTTGCAGTTCGTGCAAAGAATCTTATGCTCGATATTAGTGAAATCAATGCTGATGAACTTCTAAAGGCTTGGAACGTAAAAGTGAGGCTACCCGATGGCAAGCATCCCAAGTTAGTAGCTTATCTGTTGGAGTATAAAAATACCACAACTAGCTTTATTGCTCGCCCTGTCGATAAGGTTCCTAAATTGAGAGCTCCTGAGGTTGGTCCTTCTGAGCGAGTTATTATTGAAGAGGAAAGCTCAGAAGAAGAGGAGGAAAGTGAGGAGGAAGAAAGAGAAGAGTGGGTAAGAAGAAAGGTAGGAGTATTAGAAGAAGAAGAAGAAGAAGAAGAAGAAGAAGAAGAAGAAGAAGAAGAAGAAGAAGAAGAAGAAGAAGAAGAAGAAGAAGAAGAAGAAGAAGAAGGGGAAGTAGATATGGCCCCTCTGATTAAGAGGAAAAAGTTGAGGCTCCCTGAAGATGATGACTATATGGTCTTGTCTGATGGGATCACATCTTTAAATATATCTGTGACTGATTCCCCCAAGGGCATTGGTTATAGATTTTTTGATAAGGGGGAAGAGAAAGAGATAGAGAAAGAGAATAAAAGAGAAGAGGAGTAGAGAAGAAGAAAGAGAGAAAATAAAGAAGAGGAGAGAATGGAAGCTAAGAGGAGGCTAATTTTGCAATCCTCTGGGGTTCCTCCTTTCCCAAGTCTTGAGGGGGTTGGTGTAGGTGACTCACCTTCTTTATTCGCTGACATTTTAAAAAGGTCAGTGCTCACTGCTGATCGCGAGTGTTTATCTAGGTTGGGACCATCCAAACTACCCCTTAAGACTGCGCAAGGGATGGCTCTGGTAAGTCTTTCTCGTTGTTTATTTTACTTTACTCTCCCTATTTATGCTCTAATTCTCTGTTCTTTTCCTCTATTTATAGATGCTATATGACTTTACCACTCTCTTGGACACGCAAGCTGATATCTCCAGAAGAGAGCAAGAACTGAAAGATGTTCTAGATGCTGAGAAAATGGCCTTTGTCGATGCTCACTAAGAAGGGGAGTGAGAGAAGGAAAAAATATCCAAGGCCTATGACGCTCTTTGGGATACTCAGAAGGGGGTGATTGCTGAGAAGACACACAGAGGCTTTGAATGAGGCAAACACTATGTAGCCTTCATTCTAATTGAGGCATACAATGTGTAACCTTTATTCTAATCTTAATGGTTCACCAGCTGATTACACACTGTACACAATGTATACTCTTTCCAATTACAACGTGTATTATTGGTTAATTAAACAATACTTGTTCAAGGTTAAACTTTTAATTACACAGTTTATGGATCATGCTTTCATCAACACCATCATGTATACTCTTGGTTACCCTCTTTTACTTTTAAATACATAGTTTACGTATTCATCTTCTAATGCTTACTTATATGTTTGATTTTTTCTCAGGCAAGGATTATGCAGTTTGTGTATTCCATTTTTATCCATTTTTTTATTTGTTCAATTTTTACCAACTCAAGATCAACCTGATAACAAATGGGGAAGAACGGACCAGATAACAAATGGGGTAGAACAAACCGGCAACCCAATGACTGAAATTAGACTAGCAGCAACAGAACCAAGCACTACCAAGTGAAACCAAACGGACCAAGAACTGCCAAGTGAAAATTGACCTAGCACTAGCAAGTGAAAAGGGACCAAGCACTGCAAGTGTTGATTTAAAGATGGCCGCAACTACCTTTTGTAGGAGAATTCTTAAAAGGTTGCCTTGTATTTCAATTTTACATTTTGTTGGATTGGTTGTTACCCCTTGGGTGGATAGTCCAGACACTTAGTTTATTTGAGGCACAATGTAATTTTCTTTGATGAATATTGTATTTTTCAAGTTATATGTGAATTTGTTTGATGAAATCTAGACTATTTGAATGTTGTTAGACTATTTATTATCTATTTACAAGGGTTGATTTAACCTCAAATAATAGTTGTCTATTGATGGAATAATGATTTTTTTAAAATTTTTTATATCAACATTTATGTCAGTTTTGATAAAACTCTCATAAAAATTATTAAAACTCACATAAATTTGATGCTATTTATGTCAGTTTTTCGTGAAAATGTGATTAAAAACATGGTGAATACCGTAGTTTTTATGTGTGTTCTTAAAAATTGAGAAAAATGTGATCTTATTTATGTCAGTTTTATGAAAATTTACGTCAGGCTTTATATGTTAGTTTTGAAAAATTCTAAAACTGACATAAATGGTCATTTATGTCAGTTTTTGCCTGACATAAATGATCATTTTTCTTGTAGTGGTCAATGATTTTATGTCTTTCACCCTAGGGCTTCGATCCATTTTTAATTATTTTTCGATCTCATCCGAGTCCATATTAATATGCACTACACCAAAAAGGCCAAATTATCACCTTTTAGCCAGCCACCCTTGCCGACAAAAAAATACGCATTTTTTGTCACGGTAATTGACCGTGACAAGCTTATAAAGTTGTCACGATCAAAGACCGTGATAGGTCCGTGACAACTTAGTCAGTAAAAAAATCCTTTCCTCTTCTTTCTTCCCACCATTTTCACTTCCCTCTTTTTTCTCTCTTTAAGCGACGACTCTCTCTCTAAGCGATTTTTAGGTTAGTATTTTCCCCTCTCTTTATCTTTCGTTTGTATATATGTGTGTATGTGTGTGTGTGTATATATATATATATGTGTGTGTGTGTGTGTATGTGTGTGTGTGTGTATGGGTGGTGTGTGTGTGCATGTACAGGGTGTGTATGTGTGGTGGGGGAAGGAGGCCGGGGGTGGTGGAGCAAGGGGTATGGGTGTGGGGTGTGTGCATGTGGGTGTGGTGGGAGGGAAGGGGGGAGTGGTGGGGCAGGGGTGGGGGGTAGGGGAAGGGGGAGGTATGTGTGTGTGTTGAAATTAATTGTTAATGTTTAGGACTTGAAATTAATTGTTGATTTAGGACTTAAAACTAATGTGTAGTTTAGGACTTGAAATTAATTGTTAATGTTGATTGGGGACTTGAAATTAATGTTTAGTTTAGGACTTGAAATTAATGTGTAAATACCAAACTATATGTTGTACCCTTAAGTATAAATACCCAAATATTGTTGGCTAATACATAATGATAAGTAATTAACCCTTTAGATTCTCCCCATTATTGGTTTCATATGTAAATGTGTAAATGATGATTCTCCCTATGTTTAGGAGGCTTAAAGTTCAATTTGAGATTTTTCTCACGGAATAGTCATAATAGGAATTGGGACTTAAAATCATTATTGTTAATTTAATTATGACTTTAATTGGATATAAATGAGTTAGGAGCCTTTAGATTCCCCTTATTAATTTTTAGTTTTGAATTAGTAAGTAGTTAGTTTGAATTGATGTTTAGGATTTTTAGTAATTGTACATATTATATGTTATTGTTTTGGAATTCAGAATTAAGTTCTTAAACATTAATATTACATCGTGACAGCTGAAACGGACAAATTGATTAATAAAATATAGCTTTAATTGTAACTTTAATTGTATAGCTTTAATGATGATATATTTATGAGACGTGATGAAATGAATTAATTGAGTAGATGAATTAGAAGGAGTATGGGATACACATTTGTTGGTTTGCTGTTGTTGTTGTTGATGTTGGATTATAGTGGATCGATGTTGGGTTGGTTAATTTTGGAAGTGTCATGACCACTGGATTATTATCCAAATTGGGGGGGGGGGGGGGGGGGGAGTTTTCAATTTTTTTCTAAAATTAATTTGTGTCACGAATAATATATTATTAATTCATATATATAGTATGTTTCATTTATGATGATTAAATGAAACGTACTTGAAATTACATATAGTGCGCATAGATACTAGCCTTCTAGTTCTTATGCGTACGCATTCAATAGCCCTTAGACCCATTTGAGAGTCATTACTCCTGTAATGAGATCTCTCGAATTGTTCCGTTTGGACAGTTTGGGACTGCATAATTTCTGTATAATAATATTCTTAGTGGCTTAAACTTGTTACTTTTGGAGGAAGTTCTGTATTCATATCCTAATGTTTTCTGGGTACATACTAGATTGGTAAGTGTGAGTGTTATTTCAGTTGATAAATTGAAATAACACTCACACTTGAAAATCTACGTCGTGTACTTAGAGAACAATAGAGATATGCTGTCAAAATTTTCTCAAATCATAACAATGTGCATGAGATGTTAAGTATATTACATAAATATGCGGTCTTGAATGGGATAGGACCACTCACCCTTTAGAGGAGATGGAGGAAATAGGAATTAATATTATAAATTGAATTTGAAATCTAAAAATCGAATATAAATAAGACATAATTAAATGAAACATACTATAAACCTAAGTTTTGTTTAAACTAATCCATGGATATACGCTTCTTACCTTTAATAGGTGATTGTTGGTAGTAACAGTGATGGGATATCCTAAATACAAAGAGTGGATGGGTGAGACAAATAGAATGTGGGATGTGTTTCGCAGAGGTGCTAATGAATTTGTGAAATACGCAAAGAGATATCATAATGATGAAGAGTTTCCATGTCCGCGTGCTAGGTATCAGAATGGTAAGGTATTTGAGTGGAAAATAGTTGAACTACATTTGTTAAGATGGGGTATGCAAGATAATTATCGATTTTGAAGTTTTCACGGGAAATTGAAAGTTACTTTTGTCCCCGAGCAACCTTCACAACAAACTTGAATAAGTAGGATAGATGTAGAAGGGGATGACGTAGATCATAACATATTAGAGGATTTAGTTGATGACGCATACGACATTCATGAAGTGAAAGAGAATGAGGTCACTGACGATGTATAAGGTTCAGGTGCTCATGAAGATATAAGGATAAACCTTGACGATGATTACCAAAGTTTAAAATTTAAGGCGATCCAATCGTTATACTGTGGCTGTGAGAAAGATCAAAGAGCTTTACATTCCATGGTTAGTTTGCATAGTTTGAAGACCCAATATGGTTTGTCTGGCAATAGCATGACAGGAATCCAGAATTGGGTGAAGGGCTTGCTACCTAAGGAGAATACGCTTCCAAATAGATATCATGTTACGAAGAACAGTTTCAAAGGTTTGAGAAGGAAGTATAAATCAATTCATGCTTGTGTGTATGACTGCATACTATATCGAAAGGTATATGAAAAACTCGATCAGTGTCCGGTATGCGATGAACCTAGATATGTCCAATCTACCGGCAAGGAAGGCACAAGCTCAAAAGTTCTCCAAAAAGTGTTGAAATATTTTCCCGTTGGGCCTAGATTAAAGCATTTTTTCACAGTACCATGGATAGCAGAGTCAATGACTTGGCATGCTAGGGGAGAAGTTGGGGATAATGTCATGCGTCATCCTATTGATTCTACAGCTTGGAGGAGGATGAGTATCCCAATTTTGATCGAGAACAGCGTAACATTCGTTACGCTATATCAACAGATGGTTTCAATCAATTTGGAAATCTAAGCGCCAACCAGAGCATATGGCCAGTGATCCTAGCCCCACTAAACCTCCCTCATTCACAGTGTATGAGACCTGAATTTTCGAAAGGCATCGAGTGAGGACATCGATGTCTACCTAGATATTTTGATAGAAGAATTAAATGAGTTGTGGGAAGAGGGTGAGCAAGCATTTGACTCTTTTAAAAAAGAAGAGTTTACGCTGAAAGCTATGTTGATGTAGGCAATTCATCATTTTTCAGCTTATGTGACATTATCTGGTTGTGTAGAACATGGTTATTTGGGGTGTCCTCTTTGTGGAGAGGATAATGAATCTCTTCATCTCCCCTCTCTCTCAAAAAATGTATACCATTTCCATAGGAGGTTTCGGATTTGAGAAAGGTTACAATTTTTTATCGAGCGGGATTGAACATAGGCTACCGCCAAGAAAACTTTCGAGTTTAGAAATTAAAAGTAAATCTTCTGATTATGACCCTAATATGCTAGGTAAGAATACTAAATTTAAGAATGTCAAGCATAAGAAGTCCCCAACTGGGATGAAACTGAGATAAGAAATGCATGGTCTAGGAGGTCAATTTTATTTGACTTGCCTTATTGGAAGAATAACTCGGTGCGCCATGTATTGGATGTGATGCATTCTGACAAGAACATCGCTGAACATATTATGGGCACATGCCTTGGGGGGGAGTCATTCAAAGGATGGAGAAAATGAATGAAAAGACCTTAAATCGTTGAAACTTAAGCCACAACTATGGGTGAAAAAAGATAGTAGGGGAAGGACAATAATTCCCCCTGGTGCATTTACTTTGACGAGTGAGGAAAGGAAGGTGCTTTTAGACCCAATGTATAATTTGAAGGTTCCATTTAATTTTTTGTCCAACTTGCAAAGGATTATGAATTATGCTACCCGTGATTTACATAAGTGTAAGTCCCAATATTGGCATGTGATCATGCAATTGGTTCTTCTATTGTTTAATCACTGATTCTCCAAGAACAAGAATTTACGGAGGGATATTATTCAAATTAGTATCTGCTTCTCACTTTTGTGTGAGAATGTAGTCAATCGAGAACATAAAGTGGCCGCAAAATTAGTGGTGATCGAAGTGATTTTTATATTGGATAAGCACTGTCTCCCATCATTCTTTGACATAAGTGTTCACTCATTGGTACACATATGTGATGAGGCACTTCTTTGCGGTCCAATTAGATATCGATGGATGAATCCGTTTGAAAGATTGATGAAAATTTTCAAAGATTACGTCAGGAATACACGATACATTGCAGGATCAATTGAAGAGGAATACATCATCATGGAGTCATAAATCTATACTCGGGAGTATATGCTTGACTCGACCAACGTTGATGACATTGATGAGTTCGTCGATGAGGGGGGTCATGTGATGGGCAAACGAGTGAAATTAACGGGTTTGCAATATGAATAAGTAGCTCGTTATCTATTTGACACACATGAAGATGTCGAAGAATGAAAAAAGTCGGTTTAAATTATTTTAATTTTTACATTATTTTAGATTATTTTATACATGATTAATTTTGTAATACGTTCATCACATTAATTTAATGCAGAAAATCTGAAGCCTGTGAGAACAATAAAAGACGAAAAATAATGGCACAATCAGACAGCGAATTTAGGCTGTGGTTGTCACACGAGGTAATTATAATGAAAATGGTTGTTATATAACGCTACATTACAATAAAACTTTACAACTAACCTAATTAATTTATCTATATTCTTATCTCTTAAAGACAGGTGATGTGACATCAAGGCTTGCTCATCTAGCCACTGGACCCTTGTTCATGGCACAAGAGTACAAAAAGTATCGATTGAACGGTTACGTATTCAGCGCAAGGGTGTACGAGGAAAGTACAAATGTACAAATATTGGGCATCTCATACAAGGCTCTTACTTTCTTTCGAGCAAGCACAAAAGATAAAAACCTCGTTGAAGCTGAAATGACTTACTATGGTTTAATTCAAAATATATTTGAATTGGACTATGTAAGCTTCAAAGAGGTTGTATTTTACTGTGATTGGGTAAGAGTTGAGGATAAAAATGCTTGTAAAGTTGATCCTGGCACCAATTTGATCATGATTGACTTGTCCAAGTTGAAGAGCAACGAACACGTGAGCAATTAGCCGTTTGTTTGTGCATTTCAAAAGGTCAAGCAAGTGTTTTACTTGAAGTATATCAACAATGAGTCATGGTCAATCATCCTACATACGCCAAAGTGTCTAAACAGTAGTGTGGATGACTTGGCTGGTCTTACCAAATATTAATCCATTTTTTATGATAACCCGAATTTGAAACAATTTTTAGATTTGTAATAAGTATTCCAATTATCAGACAATAGTTTAATGATTTTATCGGACATCAATTTACTACTTTTAATTCATTTGTACTTGATCATTTTCTCTCTTTCTCTCTTTCCTTTGTATATGTGTGTGTGTGGGGGGGGGGGGGAGGGGGGGGGGGTTGGTTTGGGTGGGGGGAGGGAGAGTTTTCAACTATTTTCTAAAATTACGAGAGTGGCACGACCACATAAAATGTTTGTATGTCTTCTTCAGGTGTGTGTGTGTGCAGGTGTGTTTGTATTCTTCTAATTCATTTGGATTTGTACTAATAACAACAATTTTGACAGAAAATGTATCCTTGAGGGATTAAGGCAAGGATGATGATGATGATAATGATGATGTCTTATTCAAGGCTCATCGGTAGAGGAGGGTACGAGGGCTCCTCGGCCCCTAGGATCCCCATATAGTGCAAATTGAAAATGTCCGTTGAGAATAAGACGAGCTTATTGACTATATCCCTTGAGCCGGTGAAGACGATTATTGACCTGGGGTGCACCAGTTGGAGGGAGGTGCCAAATGAGCTCAAGTTAGCTATTTGGGCAGCACTACATTTAATGTATTTATATTTCAATTTCAATTTCAATTTATATTTATTCAGAACTAACACTTACATTGTTTTTGTTTTGTATTTGTCTGACAAGAACAATTAAGCCTGCCTCCAAAACTCCGTGATTCTGTGTTGGAGTAGTTGAGGGATCAACACAAGACATGGAAGAAGAATTTATCGAGACTTCATTATCAGAATAAGTGAGTCCATCCCGCTGAAGGAGCCGATCGCATTGACACATTGGCAAAAGTTCATTGACAATGAGATCGAGGAGTGACAATTGGCATCTTGCCAATTGGGGAGGGAAAATCGGGAAAAAAAGATGGGCGTGCACTACTCTGATTGAACGTCTTACGCCGAGGTGGAGCACAGGATGGTAAGTTTTTATTTTTCTATAATTATAGAAATATGTTATTCTGCATTATTTTACTTTGCGTTACTTACTAATTTTGTATTATTTTATTTCAGGAGACGGGCGGTGGCTCTCGGGGTAGGCCACATAGGCTCAATGCCTATGTGGAAATTTAGACGAAGAAGGGCAAGGATAATGAGGTGTCCCTGAGCGTCGCGACCACGATTATAAGTAATCTGACAGTTTAATTTTTTGGGAATTAGGTTATAATTTTTTGATTTACTTATTTAACTAATCGTGTGCTTTTTGTCGTTTCAGGCAAAGCTTAAGGAAGTGCATGAGTCACAGTCTGATGCCGACAACGCATCTTTATCCACTGACGCACTCAGCCAAGTTCTTGGTGCTGATCGCAAGGGGAGGACTAGGGGCGAGCTCGCAGGTGGGAAAATCTAGGATCACCGGAATGAAGACGAGCAACACCAGGTTGGCTAGTGAGGTGGACACATATGATGCGAAGCTATCAAGGTTGGAGGCAACGGTCCTAGATATGTACGCATTCATGAAGCGTTAGTTGGGCGAAAAGGGCAAGGGAAAGGGGAAGGAGAAGGTGGTGGATGAGGAGGTGGAGGAGGACGAGGACAAGGACGTGGACATCGCTTCTTCATCGCCGATATGCGCGAACTCACCACTTGATGATCTAGTCCTCTACTTGGCTCCCGTCCAATGGCCTATGTCAACAATGGATTGGCCGAGCGTATTTTTACGCAACGTATATGATGGCCAGCGGATAGCGAGGGGGTTGAGGGACCCGAATACCATAACGAGTATGCCGATTTATGGATGTAACCTTCAAAACATCGAGGCCAAGGTGCTCGTCTCGTCACGCATGTGATACCCAAAAAGGAGAACTCCACATTGTGGTTACGCGAACAATGCGGCGTGACGCATATTGAGCGGTGTCTCAATGTGTATATCGTGTGGCCTTCCTTCCTCCTCCAACCTACCCCAGACACTATGGCGTTACATTATTTGTATCTATTTTTATTTGGACACTTGGAGTATATTTGAATTGTTTTGATTTGTTACATTTTGGTTTGGATATGGATTGTATTTTTATTTTATTTAGATATGGAAATATATATGAAATGAATTGGTGCATTTTATTTTATTTTATTTGGATATATGTTGTTTGAACATGTACAATTTTTCTATAACAGGTACAAATATACCGTTGGGCAGTGGCAGTGGCCAAATTGCTCAGCAGATTTTTTCTAAATTTTATCCAGATTTCTCACGGTCATTGACCGTGACAAGTTCTTGACAAATAAAACTTATCACGGGCTTGTCATGGTCAATGACTGATATGCCCACATATATCCTCTGCCAGGCCGAGGGCGCCTTCCAACAAGACGAGTCCAAGATTGTCCCACCATCCAAGGGCCCGACCCTCCAAGGGGTCGACCCTTCATCAGGCTCCAGACGACCCCTCACGGAGCCGACCCTTCATCAGGCTCTAGACGACCCCTCAGGGGGTCGACCCTTCATTAGGCTCCAGACGACCCTACGAGGCCTAAATTGGGCCTGACTCACTATGAGAAGGAACTTTGCCCTCGGCCTCATTTTACAGGCCGAGGGTGACATCATCACAGCGCGTGGTTTGGGGGACGCGTGGAACAGTGCGCGTGAGGCTTACAGGACACGTGGAAAACTGGTATAACCATATCACCCCCTCACATGAGGGAATATTATGTCATCATTTGGCGTCTACAGGTGTCAACAGGAGATTGGCTAGATCATTATTCACATGCACCATGCATACTTTGGGGGTACACTACAACCCCCAAGACCTATATATACTTATCACCTACAACCCAACAGGGGGATGGATTAATAACTGTAACCCTAGCAAAAACTCTGCTTATACACACAGTAGAGAGAGAGAGAGGGAGTCTATGTGCATTGTATCCAAGGCCATTAGTGCCCATACTTAGTGGATCACACATTCACAGTGGATGTAGGCCTGATTGGCTGAACCACTATACATCATTGTCTTATTCCTCTTATACTCACCTCCTTCTATACATATACATATACATATACATATACATATACATATACATATACATATACATATACATATACATATACATATACATATACATATACATATACATATACATATACATATACATATACATATACATATACATATACATGGCTGCCATGGTTACTATTATTTGAGGTCATCATCACTTATCTGGTGGTGCTAGATTTCAGCATCATCAATGACCGTGATAATTTTTTAAAGGTTGTCACGGTCTTCGAGCATGACAAATCTTATCAAGGTCAAATATGGTGATATGATCGTGATAATTCTAACGAACTTATTGCAGTCAATGACCGCGACAAGTCCTTGACAATAAAAGTTGTCACCCCCAGACTTGTCACAATCATTGACCTTGATAAGTTGGATTTGTCACGGTCAATGATCGTGACAATCCGATAATTTTGGTGTAGTGATGTTTTAATATTTTTACCAATGTCTACATTATCCCTTTTCTTTCGTCGTTTTCATGTCATTTATTCATTTTTTTCACAAAACCGACCGATAAGGTCAAATGCGGAAGTCCAACCACTAGGACCCTCTAATTTTTATCAAAATTACCTTTTTACCCTTATTCACCAAAAACTTGTGGAAAATATATTATTTTGTCATGGCATTATAAATCATCATTTTACGTTCAAAACCACCTTTCATGATTTCATATCCAAAAATCATACATTAACCTTTTTTCTCTAAGAAAATCCCATTTATTTATATTTTGTTTTTCAAGAAACATGTTTAATGTCACAAAGGCCATTTTAAAAAAATGTCCATCTTACCCTTATACCAAAGTGTTGTATTAAATATCATCTCATATTCATTTTACCATGATTTTACAACATACTCAGGGCTGATTTCTCCAACTTCTTTATTTCATCAGGAAACCCATTATCATGTATATAAATCCTTATTTAACATATTACAACATTTTAAGCATTTTTGGGAGGATTTCAAGCCTATAAATCCTTAAATATACAACTAAACATGATATTAACATATGAATATATTTTCATGCTTATTTTCTCATTTGTTCAAGATTAAAATACCATTGGTTCATCAAAAGCCATTTTTAACTTAGTTTTCTCAAAAACCCCATTTTTGCAAGAAAACCTTTAAATAAACATACTAGAAAATATTTTTACAAAATAAACCCTTCTAGCATGCATCCTAATAGATTTTAATCTTGAAAACACTTGGAGGAAAACCCTACCTTTGATTTGAAGAGGAGAAACTTAGAGGGAATGACTGGAAAACTCCTAAAAAGTCCAAAGCTTTAAGAAAGCTCCAACTTCTTCAAGAGATCTCCAATAATGGCTTCTTCTACCTAACTTCGTCCTCAACTAAGCTTGAAATGGGTGTTTGAGCCTTGGAATAGGTTGGAAAATGCTTGGTGTGGAAGGGAAAAACCTTAGAGAGTGGTGGAAATGGGTAGACAATGGAATAATGTGGTTTAGAGAGAGAGAGAGAGAGAGAGATCAAAAACTCTGATAAAAATGGATCTCTAACTCTCTAATCTCTACTTATATCTAGCAAACCATAGCCTTTTAACCAAGGGTTAAACCCTCATTTTGATCTGAGCCGCTGAGATCTCAACAACTTAGTAAATCCAACGCCCCATGTTGCGATAGCATATTAAAATGTGTAGAAAACCATGATTTGTGTTCGGTCGTTCGAACGGATTGGATATTGTTCGAACGATATTCCCTCTCGTTCGAACGAGAGTTCTAATGAGGGCAAAAATATAGGTTAAGAAGGGCAAGGGAATCCACCTCAATTGAACAAGAAAATACCTCTCGTTCGAACTTTAATCCACCTCGTTCGAATGAGGGCGTTCTAATGAGATTCCAGAGAACGATGGAAATTGAACAAGTCCTAGTCGTTAGAAGGTCGTTCGAATCTCGTTCGAACGATCGTCCATTCTCGTTCTAATGATGTGGCAACTCGTTATAACGACAACTAAAATTTTGCAAATCAACTTTAGGCCATTAAAACTCCAATTTAAATTGCACAACGGCCACAAGGATAGCTCAAACTTAACATCCATTCATAATATATAGTTGATGGCCCAAGGGCATACAATTTACAAGGACTGAGGTACAAATCTCGGGCACGGATATTATAATCACAGTGAGACACTAACCCTCAATCTCAATATCTCGTGTTATAGGTAATTAAATGGTTAATTCCTTTTTTTCTCACATAATATCTCCTTTAATGTTTGTTTTTTATTAATCTCATTATCGCTTATATCTCTGATGCTTTTGCTCCTCTCTTTAGTTAATTTAACTTTGAATGGTTTGTAGTTTTACATACAAATGACTTGACAAATATTTATATTTTTTTATCTATTTTTTTAGTATTTGTGTACATGAAAATATCTATTATGCAGGATATAAACTTCAATTGTTCTAAGGACCTATGTTAATTGGATTCGTTAAGATATTTTAGGTCATGCCACTTAGTGAAGTAGATATTAATTACTCACTCTTGAATAAAAACCGACTCATACAATTTTTACTCATTTGGGGGTCATATCTCACAATATTAAGATTCATACACCATTGGCAATTTGTTTGTTCCAGGGTTGGTTGATTTTGGTTGCTCTCTATGAGACTTTCACCCTCAAGCCTTTCTAGTTTTGTGATTACTTTTGTTATTTCAGGTCATTTAAAGATGAAAATAAGGCATGTTACTTTGTGCTTTTGTCTCCCTCGTGATGTGAAACTAAAGGTATTTATGAAAAAAGTTCGAAATATTACTTTATACTATTAAAAAAGTTTAACAACAATTAAATGGATGCCATTTCCTTAATGTTCTTTTTTTATTTTTAATTTGCAGATGTGGTATTGAAGGTGTCAAAAGATATCTTCGCTTGGACATGTCGTCAGTTGCTTAAGAGAGACGAGTTTGCACTTGAAGTGGTGTTATGTTAAAATGATAGATCTATGTTCTCAATAAATTACATTCCCTATGCAAGGTTTCTGATTTCATAACATCCGAAATAAGGTGTCTTTTTCTCTTTTTCTCCCTTTCAGATCCCCATTCAAGTGACTGGTTATTTTTTTGTTGTGGTGTAACTGTGATAGTTGGTTTGTCTTTTAGCTAAATATTATTTTTTATCGTAGTTCGGCTGTTGGATTTGAGTATTTGAAGGTGTTGCTTTTAATAATGATAAGCACTACACGGACCCACTTATACTCGCACTTATACCCGTGAATAAGACAAAAAAATTATAGGAAGAAATGTTTGTTTTTATTGTTAGTTAACTTGAGTTCTTGTTTTTTTTGTTTTAATTATAAAAATGAGCTTAAAAATAGAGTTTTTAATAAAGAGTTTTTTAATTGAGTTTTTAAAAATTGAGTTTTTTATTAAAGAATTTTTAAAAACTATTGAGTTTAAAAATAATATCTTTAGTGTTTGTTTGTCAAAAAGAAAAATATTAAGTGTTTTTTTTGCTAAAAATAATATTTTCCTCTTTGTTTGTCAAATATAAAAAAATTCAATATTTTTTACTAAAATATTTTCTAGTGTTTGTGTGCCAAAAAAAAATTAAATGTTTTTTTTCAATTAATAACATTTTGAGTACTTATTTGTCAAAAATTAAAACATTTTTTTTTTTTTTGACAAAAACAATATTTTCACGCTTTGGGTTCATGTTTTTTTGTTTTAATTTTAAAAATATCTTTTTTCGGTCAAAAGAATTATTTTTTTAAAAATAAAGGTTAAAACCTCCAAAATATACACAAAATAATTTTTTAATAAAAAGTAAAAGCAAAACCTCCCAAATGTACCCAAAATATTTTTTCAATAAAGAGTTTTTAAAAAAAATTGTGTTTAAAAATAAGCCATGCCGCTGGTGCGGCCCTTTAACAATAAGAGAATTTTGGATAAATGGGTGTTTGAGGGACTAAATATGTTAAACATAAATTTTTAAAAAAATTATGTATTTTTTTTTATCAAAAATAATATCTTTAGTGTTTGTTTGTCAAAAAGAAAAATATTAAGTGTTTTTTTCTAAAAATAATATTTTCCCTGTTTATTTGCCAAAAATAAAAAGATTCGATATATTTTGCTAAAAACAATATTTTCTAGTGTTTGCGTGACAAAAAAAATTCAAATTTTTTTTTAATTAATAACATTCTCAGTGCCTATTTGTCAAAAATAAAAATATTTAATTTTTTTTCTCACGCTTTTTAGGGGTTAAATAAAAATATTTAAAAAAAAATTGAGTTTAAAAATAAGGTGTGCCACTGGTGCGGACCTTTAAAATAAAAGAATATTCGGTAAATGTTTGTGTGCCACGAAAAAAAAAGAAGTGTTTTTTTTAATTAATAACATTTTAAGTGCTTATTTTTAATAAATAAAAATATTTAATGTTATTTGACAAAATTAATATTTTCATGGTTTGTATGAATTATTTTTCTATTTTTTAGTTTACACTTTTAAGTTTAGTGTGTTTAGGTAAGTTTATTTATGTTTATTATTTGTTTGGAGATATATGTGGGGTCATTTTATTTTGTCCTATATGTTGCGTATGATTTTTGGGTATAAGTGTGGGTATGTCTAGTTTTATTCTTTAATAATCTTTTGTATGGTTCTATTAATTAAAATTATCTTTTTTTTAAAATCTTTGGGGAGATAGGGAACACTAAAAACTATTGGATCCATTTCATTCTTTTAGCTTTTTGGGTAAGAGAAAAGTTGGGCGGGTTGATGATATTATTTGTTTAGAGTGTGTGTGTGTGTGTTAAAATTACCCCTTTTATATAAGAAAATACACCCCTAAGATTTGCGGGGTCATAAGCCAATCGTTATAATAAAGTCGTTATATAGGGGTAACAATCATAGTTTTTGAGTCGTGTTTTGTCGTGATACAACACTACATGACTCATTTAAACTTGAACACGACTAATCATGACATGACACAATACGTTAATATTTTTAATTGTTGTATTTTTTACTTGATACAAACATGATTCATTTTACTTGACACTAAAATTAACGATTTGGTAACAACAGTTGTCTCAAACCTTCTTTTAGTTTGATTTTTTTTTTTTACCAGTTTGGCATTAATGCCAGTACACTTTGCTTATATGTATTTTTCGTCTTTATTATTTTTTCAAAGGTGTATTACAAGTACATGTTTTTCACAACTATTATTTAGGAAAGAAATTAAATATTAAGTTCGCCAAGCATGTTTAGTTGCTCATATTGTTTATTTCTTTATTTTAATTGGCAGCATTAGTAAATGCTTAAGATACAATGTTTGATACAATAGCCATTATATATGTTGAAGTTTTTTTAAGTTAATTGTGATGAATGTTGATAGGATTATATATGGGGTTATATTTTTGTATTCTGATTAGTTTAAAATACGAATAGAAATTTGTTATTAATATCTATTGTGTTTGTGGTTAGTCATTACTTTTCCCTATCACTCGAACCTATTT
Organism: Sambucus nigra; assembly: GCA_949130495.1. Classification (NCBI taxonomy): domain Eukaryota; kingdom Viridiplantae; phylum Streptophyta; class Magnoliopsida; order Dipsacales; family Adoxaceae; genus Sambucus; species Sambucus nigra. Next base: position 228,082,447 of record OX422211.1, on the reverse strand, counting down.
ACTTGGTCTGTATTGTAATGTTTTTTTTTTTTTTTTGTGTGTGTGTGTGGGGGGGGGGGGGGGGGGGGGGGGGGGGGGGGCACTTGATTTTCTTAGTTTTCAATTTTGGACCTTGAGTTTTTTCTTTAGTTTTTGCTTCTATTTGACTTTTTCTGTTATTAATCATATTTTGGAGATTTGAATTTGATAAATGGAGTTTCAAAACATTCTTGGTATGATTATTCTTTTTTCATTTTTAATGAAATTCTTCCTTACTATATTAATAAGAATGTCGAATGTTTTTTATCCTTTCCAATATTGTTGTAGCAGCAATTTAAATAATTAAATGCAAAATTAAAAATTAGTAACGAAATTACTCAATTTTTGGAGCAAATAAATCTGGGACAGAAAAATATAAGAAATTTCGAAATGGACAGTCTAGAACACGGCTGAGTCGCGGACAATGTCGCTTTCTTTAAGGTGTTTCGCGGCTCTGCCCAAAGTGTGCTAACAGTCTAGAAGCCCCGCCACTCCCATGATAAAACAACCTCCAAAATCAGAAAATACGGATTGATAAAGCACAAAAATCAACCCGGTCTGTGTACACCCATTCTATATAATTGCTCGATTCTAACAACATAATTAATCTGTGAAACGAGATTAATTATTCTGAAAAAAAAAATTCGGATCTGTTCGAACTGTATGTGGGTTTTTCTTTTTGTTGGAACTGTATGCGGGTTTTTCTTTTTGTTGGAACTGTATTGAAAACGGAGGACTCAACCGCTTTTTATGCAAAAAAGAAATTACTGTTAGTGGGCAAAAACGTGGAGAGAAAACTGGAAACGTGGGTGAAAAAATTCAACAGTAAAAGGCCCCCATTTTTTTCGGAATTAATTACCGTTAAAAATTAATTTTTAAAGCTCAAAACCGTTAATTTATTTGTCCAAAAAATTATTTCTTAATGAGCCCAAGCCCAAGCCCAAGACCCGGACACGGGCACGGGCCGGGCCGGCCGGACGGCGACGGCGCGCGCGCGCGTGTGACTTAGCCCAATAAGTCCCCCACCCATACACACAAAACATATAATGACCAAAGGGCTTGCCCATTGGTTCCAAATAAATTATAAATATACCCAACTCATTTCCCACATCCCACCGATGTGGGACTATGCCTAAAGGCATTTCAAAGTTTGCATATTTAAATGTTAAAAGCTGTGTGGTACAGCTGTGTTCCAACATTCCCCCACTTGCAAAATTTGAAAATATTTTATCGAGCAATAATTCATAAAATTGTGCATAAGCAGAGGTTTCTTTCGACTTGAACCTTTACGTAGTAAAGATGATTCAAAATATACTAGAGTAACCGTAGTTTTGAACTCTATCTCTGACAACATCCCACACACAACCCTATTTGGGTGTAGTTCTAATAGCTAGCACGTTACGGCCATGTGCTTCTATCCCAGTATAGTGAACGCTCTAGGAATTTGCCCAAAATATCCATAGGAAGCGACCACACTTCCACATTCACATAGGTGAGTCTATCAAGAATACTCCTGTAGCTAAGTACCCCACTCAAAATAGAGCTATAGATATCATTAAGAGTTATAATAACTCATCCTTAACTCGCTTCAGGATATCATGCTCCATAGGGATGGACTCGGAGTAAAACCCCGTTCTATATTAATTAATTATAGCATGATTCAACCCATATCACTTGTGATTTGTTATTACCCTTTGAACATATTTCTTGGGATCTCCAGTCTATATGTTGGGTTACCATCACAAATGACTCATTTATCCAAGGGCTTTAGTCCCATCCCTTTCGAGGTGTTCCACACCTTCTCCCTCGCTAGTCCTTTCGTCAAAGGATCAGCTAAGTTCTGTTCAGACCGTATATGATCCACCCTCAGAGCACCCGTAGAGATAAATTCTCTAACAGTACTATGCTTACGACGTATTTGTCGTTTCTTACCGTTTTAATAACGGTTCTCAACTTTTGCAATAGCCGCGGTACTATCACAATGAATCAAAACGACCGGTATCGGTCTTTCCCATAATGGAATATCTGACAGGAGGTTTTTTAACCAACCTGCCTCTTCACTAGCAGTAGCTAACGCTATCATCTCAGACTCCATAGTGGATTGAGCCAAAATAGTTTGTTTCTTAGATTTCCAAGAAACTGCACCACTAGCGATGCTGAATATATATCCACTAGTAGCCTTAGAATCATCAGATAGGGTGTTCCAATCAGCATCACTAAATCCTTCAAGGATAGCGGGATGCTTATTATAGTGTAATCCGAGGTTCATCGTCCTTTTAAGGTACCGCATGACCCTCTCAATAGCATGCCAATGCTCCATACTAGGTCTACTGGTAAATCTACATAGTACTCCCACAGCATAAGCTATGTCACGTCTAGTGCAATCTGTAGCATAACGTAATCTACCTATAATGCTTGCATAAGCATTTTGATTTACACTGTCGTCAGTGTTCTTAAATAACTTTACACTAGGGTCAAATGGAGTACTAGCAGGTTTACAGTCAAAGTAATTATATTTCTTTAGAACTTTCTCAATGTAATGAGATTGATCCAAAGAATGTCCCTTTTCTGACCTAGTAATATTAATTCCTAATATTACACTAGCTTCACCCAAATCCTTCATATCAAAGTTGTCACACAATAATGATTTTACATTTTCTACGGCATGAATATTAGAACCAAATATAAGCAAGTCATCAACATAAAGACATATGATAGTGCAAATGTTCTCAACATATTTATAATAAATGCATTTGTCACTTTCATTTATTTTAAACCCATTAGAGATGACTAAGCTATCAAATTTATCATGCCATTGTTTTGGTGCCTGTTTGAGTCCATAAAGAGATTTATCTAATTTACATACTTTATTTTCTTGACCGTGTACAATAAAACCTTCAGGTTGATCCATATAAATCTCTTCTTCTAATTCCCCATTTAAAAATGCAGTTTTAACATCCATTTGGTGTACAATTAAATCATTTAAGGCAGTTATAACAAATAGTACATGTATAGACGTTATTCTAGTCACGGGTGAAAATGTATCAAAAAATCAACATTTTCTCTTTGTCTAAAACCTTTAGCAACAGGGCGTGCCTTATATTTTTCAACAGTGCCATCAGGTTTTAATTTCTTTTTAAGAATCCATTTACACCCAATTGTTTTACATCAAGGAGGAAGGTCCACTAAATGCCATGTTTTATTTGTTTCCAAAGAATCCATTTCATCATTAATAGCCTCTTGCCATAAATCGGCATCTAAAGAAGATAAATCTTCTTGAATAGTGTTAGGATCCTCCTCTAAAGTGTAAGCATAAAAGTCGGGACCAAAATCTTTTTCTACAAGAGCCCTTTTACTTTTTCGAAGTTCTAAAATGGATTCATTATTTCCTTTGTTTTTATTTAAAGAAATATTAGTGGATGACTCGCCTCCACTATTTCTCAATTTAAAAGGAAATTTATCTTCATAAAAATCCGCGTCATTTGATTCAATAATTGCTTGATTTTTAAAGTCATAAAATCGGTATGCTTTGCTATTAATAGCATAGCCTATCAAAACACACTCATATGCTCTACTCTCCAATTTAGACCTGTTAGGGTCGGGTATACGTACATATGCTAAGCACCCCCACGTTCTAAAGTATGACACGTTGGGCTTAATATTTTTTCAAATTTCATAAGGAGATATTTTCATTTTAGTCAAAGGAATTCTATTAAGCACGTAACACACAGTCAAAATAATTTCACCCCACCAATGTGAGGCAGCCCCTGAATTTAATAAAATAGCAACAACTAATTCAGTTAATGTCCTATTTTTTCTTTCGGCTTTACTGTTCATTTTAGGCGAATAAGGGGCAGTTTTTTCATGAATAATACCGTTTTATAAAATTCAATAAATGGTCCAGAATCATATTCGGTGCCTCTATCACTACGTAACCTTTTTATTTTCCGATTAAATTGATTTTCAATTTCATTAAGGAAAATTTTAAACATGTCAAACGCTTCACTTTTATTTTTCATTAAATACACAAATGAATAATCGGAACAATCATCAATAAAAATTATAAAATAACGTTTGCCATTTCTAGTTGGGACACCATCCAATTCACAAATATCTGAATGAATTAAATCAAGTGGTTCAGATTCTCTAAAAACAGTTTTATGTGGTGTCTTAGTGATTTTTGCTTGACTACACCATTCACATTTTTTCAAATCATTCAATGGTAATTCTGGAATTAATCCTAAAGTGCTAATATTTTTAACGAGTCGTTTATTAACATGACAAAGCCTAGCATGCCAAATATTAAATGAACAAGCAATATAAGCAGAAGGAGAAATTTTATTCATTGCATCGATATTCAACTTAAACATCCCATCAGTGGCATAACCCTTGCCTACAAAAATTCCATTTTTGGTCAAAGTAAATAAATCAGCACCGATAGTTTGAGTAAAGCCAGTTTTGTTGAGAAGATATTCCGAAACAGAATTTTTTCTTATCTCGGGAGTGTGAAGAACTTCTTTGAGGATAATAGTCTTTCCCGAAGTGAACTTCAATTCCACATTTCCAGTACCATAGACCTCAGTGGAGTGAGAATCACCCAACAACACCTTCTTATCTGCAGTCTCAGAATAAGTCTTAAACAGACTACGGTCATAACTGATATGGCGGGAAGCGCCAGTATCCAACCACCACCCTTCGGCACCGCTAACCATGTTGATTTCTGAAATCATAGCACATAGGTCCTCTTCGATCAAATTCGCTTGTGCTTGTGGCACATTGCGACATTTGTGAGCCATATGGCCAGGCTTGCCACACTTGAAACAGAGAAACTGTCCAAAGTTGCTAGACTGTCCATTTTCAGGGTTCTTATACTTATTCCGAGTCTGAGTCTGATTTTTAAAATTCTGATTGCGGCTCTTTTTCTGATTTTTCATATTTTTACCGTTTGCTTTTAAAACAACTGGAGTGTGGTTCTTTTTCTGATTTTTGTTATTAGACACAACAAGAATTTCATCTTTATAGTCCTGTTTTCGGAATTCCTCCACAATTCTCAATTTAGTAATTAATGACTCTAAAGAAAATTCTTTAGACTTATGTCTCATAATATTTTTGAACTCTTTGAACAGTGGAGACAATTTATCAATAATTACAGCCACCTGAAATTACTCATCTAAAGCCATGCCCTCGGAATTAATTTCATGGGCAATCATTTGCAAATCATGGGTTTGAGCAACAACAGATTTGTCATCCGTCATTTGAAATTACAAATAACGGCAGACGGCATATTTTTTAGTACCCGCCTCCTCCGTGTCATATTTTTTTAAAGAGTGCAACCCAAACATCTTTCGCAGTTTTATAATTAGCATAATAGTCATAAAGTGCGTCACTTAGAGCATTCAGAATATAGTTCTTGCACAAAAAATCATTTTCCTCCCAAGTTCTAATTGTTTTGCTTTCCTCAACGGTAGGTGGATTATTTAGTACGAGTTTGTCAAATTGAACACAAGATGCGACTTTTTTCTTAGTTAAATAAAATAACAATTTTTTGCTCCAACGTTTAAAATGGGTGCCTTCATATTTGAAAGGCTTATTTAGGTTACTTGAGTTAATTTCGTCCATGGCAGAATTTCAGAACACCTTGAAATTGTTGTAGCAGCAATTTAAATAATTAAATGCAGAATTAAAAATTTGGAACGAAATTACTCAATTTTTGGAGCAAATAAATCTGGGACAGAAAATATAAGAAATCCCGAACTGGACAGTCTAGAACACGGCTGAGTCGCGGACAATGTCGCTCTCTCTAAGGTGTTTCGCGGCTCTTCCCAAAGTGTGCTGACAGTCTAGAAGTCCCGCCACCCCCAGGATAAAACAACCCCCAAAATCAAAAAATACAGATTGATAAAGCACAAAAATCAATCCGGTCTGTGTACACCCATTCTGTATAATTGCTCGATTATCACAATATAATTAATCTGTGAAACGAGATTAATTATTCTGAAAAAAAAAATTCGGATCTGTTCGAATTGTATGTGGGTTTTTCTTTTTGTTGGAACTGTATTGAAAACGGAGGTCTCAACCTCTATTTATGCAAAAAAGAAATTATCGTTAGTGGGCAAAAAGGTGGAGAGAAAACTGGAAACGTGGGTGGAAAAATTAAAGAGTAAAAGGCCCCCGTTTTTTTCTGAATTAATTACCGTTAAAAATTAATTTTTAAAGCCCAAAACTGTTAATTTATTTGTCCAAAAAATTATTTCTTAATGAGCCCGAGCCAAGGCCCAAGACCCGGACACGGGCCGGACGGACGGCGGCGGCGCGCGCGCGCGTGTGACTTGGCCCAATAAGTCCTCCACCCATACACACAAAACATCTAATGCCCAAAGGGCTTGCCCATTGGTTCCAAATAAATTATAAACATACCCAACTCATTTCCCACATCCCACCGATGTGGGACTATGCCTAAAGGCATTTCAAAGTTTGCATATTTAAAAGTTAAAAGCTGTGTGGTACAGCTGTGTTCCAACATTCCCCCACTTGCAAAATTTGAAAACATTTTATCGAGCAATAATTCATAAAATTATGCATAAGTAGAGGTTTCTTCGACTTGAACCTTTACGTAGTAAAGATGATTCAAAATATACTAGAGTAACCGTAGTTTTGAACTCTATCTCTGACAACATCCCACACACAACCCAATGTGGGTGTAGTTCTAATAGCTAGCACGTTACGGCCATGTGCTTCTATCCCAGTATAGTGAACGCTCTAGGAATTTGCCCAAAATATCCATAGGAAGCGACCACACTTCCACATTCACATAGGTGAGTCTATCAAGAATACTCATGTAGCTAAGTACCCCACTCAAAATAGAGCTATAGATATAATTAAGAGTTATAATAACTCATCCTTAACTCGCTTCAGGATATCAGGCTCCATAGGGATGGACTCGGAGTAAAACCCCGTTCTATATTAATTAATTATAGCATGATTCAACCCATATCACTTGTGATTTGTTATTACCCTTTGAACATATTTCTTGGGATCTCCAGTCTATATGTTGGGTAACCATCACAAATGACTCATTTATCCAAGGGCTTTTGTCCCATCCCTTTCGAGGTGTTCCACACCTTCTCCCTCGCTAGTCCTTTCGTCAGAGGATCAGCTAAGTTCTGTTCAGACCGTATATGATCCACCCACACAGCACCCGTAGAGATAAATTCTCTAACAGTACTATGCTTACGACGTATTTGTCATCTCTTACCGTTATAATAACGGTTCTCAACTTTTGCAATAGCCGCGGTACTATCACAATGAATCAAAGCGGCCGGTATCAATCTTTCCCATAATGGGATATCTGACAGGAGGTTTCTTAACCAACCTGCCTCTTCACTAGCAGTAGCTAACGCTATCATCTCAGACTCCATAGTGGATTGAGCCAAAATAGTTTGTTTATTAGATTTCCAAGAAACTGCACCACCAGCGATGCTGAATATATATCCACTAGTAACCTTAGAATAATCAGATAGGGTATTCTAATCAGCATCACTAAATCCTTCAAGGACAACGGGATGCTTATTATAGAGTAATACGAGGTTCATCGCCCTTTTAAGGTACCGCATGACCCTCTCAATATCATGTCAATGCTCCATACTAGGTCTACTGGTAAATCTACATAGTACTCCCACAACATAAGCTATGTCAGGTCCAGTGCAATCGGTAGCATAACGTAAGCTACCTATAATGCTTGCATAAGCATTTTGATTTACACTGTCACCAGTGTTCTTAAATAACTTTACACTAGGGTCAAATGGAGTACTAGCAGGTTTACTGTCAAAGTAATTATATTTCTTTAGAATTTCTCAATGTAATGAGATTGATCCAAAGAAAGTAACTTTTCTGACCTAGTAATATTAATTCCTAATATTACACTAGCTTTACCCAAATCCTTCATATCAAAGTTGGCATACAATAATGATTTTACATTTTCTACGGCATGAATATTAGAACCAAATATAAGCAAGTCATTAACATAAAGACATATGATAGTGCAAATGTTCTCAACATATTTATAATAAATGCATTTGTCACTTTCATTTATTTTAAACCCATTAGAGATGACTAAGCTATCAAATTTATCATGCCATTGTTTTGGTGCCTGTTTGACTCCATAAGGAGATTTATCTAATTTACATACTTTATTTTCTTGACCGTGTACAATAAAACCTTCAGGTTGATCCATATAAATCTCTTCTTCTAATTCTCCATTTAAAAATGCAGTTTTAACATTCATTTGGTGTACAATTAAATCATTTAAGGCAGTTATAGCAAATAGTACACGTATAGACGTTATTCTAGTCACGGGTGAAATGTATCAAAAAAGTCTACATTTTCTCTTTGTCTAAAAACTTTAGCAAAAAGGCGTGCCTTATATTTTTCAACAGTGCCATCAGATTTTAATTTCTTTTTAAGAATCCATTTACACCCAATTGTTTTACATCCAGGAGGAAAGTCCACTAAATGCCAAGTTTTATTTGTTTCCAAAGAATCCATTTCATCATTAATAGCCTCTTGCCATAAATCGACATCTAAAGAAGATAAATCTTCTTGAATAGTGTTACGATCCTCCTCTAAAGTGTAAGCATAAAAGTCGGGACCAAAATCTTTTTCTACACGAGCCCTTTTACTTTTTCGAAGTTCTAAAATGGATTCGTTATTTCCTTTGTTTTTATTTACAGAAATATTAGTGGATGACTCGCCCCCATTATTTCTCAATTTAAAAGGAAATTTATCTTCATAAAAATCGGTGTCATTTGATTCAAAAATTGCTTGATTTTTCAAGTCATAAAATCGGTATGCTTTGCTATTAATAGCATAGCCTATCAAAACACACTCATATGCTCTACTCGCCAATTTAGACCTTTTAGGGCCGGGTATACGTACATATGCTAAGCACCCCCACGTTCTAAAGTATGACACGTTGGGCTTAATATTTTTCCAAATTTCATAAGGAGATATTTTCATTTTAGTCTAAGGAATTCTATTAAGCATGTGACACACAGTCAAAATAATTTCACCCCACCAATGTGAGGCAGCCCCTGAATTTAATAAAATAGCAACAACTAATTCAGTTAATGTCCTATTTTTTCTTTCGGCTTTACTGTTCATTTTAGGCGAATAAGGGGCAGTTTTTTCATGAATAATACCGTTTTATAAAATTCAATAAATGGTCCAGAATCATATTCGGTGCCTCTATCACTACGTAACCTTTTTATTTTCCGATTAAATTGATTTTCAATTTCATTAAGGAAAATTTTAAACATGTCAAACGCTTCACTTTATTTTTCATTAAATACACAAATGAATAATCGGAACAATCATCAATAAAAATTATAAAATAACGTTTGCCATTTCTAGTTGGGACACCATCCAATTCACAAATATCTGAATGAATTAAATCAAGTGGTTCAGATTCTCTAAAAACAGTTTTATGTGGTGTCTTAGTGATTTTTGCTTGACTACACCATTCACATTTTTCAAAATCAATTAATGATAATTCTGGAATTAATCCCAAAGTGCTAATATTTTTAACGAGTCGTTTATTAACATGACAAAGCCTAGCATGCCAAATATTAAATGAACAAGCAATATAAGCAGAAGGAGAAATTTTATTCATTGCATCAATATTCAACTTAAACATCCCATCAGTGGCATAACCCTTGCCTACAAAAATTCCATTTTTGGTCAAAGTAAATAAATCAGCACCGATAGTTTGAGTAAAGCCAGTTTTGTTGAGAAGATATTCCGAAACCAAATTTTTTCTTATCTCGGGAGTGTGAAGAACTTCTTTGAGGATAATAGTCTTTCCCGAAGTGAACTTCAATTCCACATTTCAAGTACCAGCAACCTCAGTGGAGTGAGAATCACCCAACAACACCTTCTTATCTGCAGTCTCAAAATAAGGCTTAAACAGACTACGGTCATAACTGATATGGCGGGAAGCGCCAGTATCCAACCACCACCCTTCGGCACCGCTAACCATGTTGATTTCTGAAATCATAGCACATAGGTCCTCTTCGATCAAATTCGCTTGTGCTTGTGGCACATTGCGACATTTGTGAGCCATATGGCCAGGCTTGCCACACTTGAAACAGAGAAACTGTCCCAAGTTGCTAGACTGTCCATTTTCAGGGTTCTTATACTTATTCTGAGTCTGAGTCTGATTTTTAAAATTCTGATTGCGGCTCTTTTTCTGATTTTTCATATTTTTACCGTTTGCTTTTAAAACAACTGGAGTGTGGTTCTTTTTCTGATTTTTGTTATTAGACACAAAAAGAATTTCATCTTTATAGTCCGGTTTTCGAAATTCCTCCACAATTCTCAATTTAGTAATTAATGACTCTAAAGAAAATTCTTTAGACTTATGCCTCATAACATTTTTGAACTCTTAGAACAGTGGAGGCAATTTATCAATAATTACAGCCACCTGAAATTACTCATCTAAAGCCATGCCCTCGGAATTAATTTCATGGGCAATCATTTGCAAATCATGGGTTTGAGCAACAACAGATTTGTCATCCGTCATTTGAAATTTCAAATAACGGCTGACGGCATATTTTTTAATACCCGCCTCCTCCGTGTCATATTTTTTTAAAGAGTGCAACCCAAACATCTTTCGCAGTTTTATAATTGGCATAATAGTCATAAAGTTCGTCACTTAGAGCATTCAGAATATAGTTCTTGCACAAAAAATCATTTTCCTCCCAAGTTCTAATTGTTTTGCTTTCCTCAACGGTAGGTGGATTATTTACTACGGGTTTGTCAAATTGAACACAAGATGCGACTTTTTTCTTAGTTAAATAAAATTACAATTTTTTGCTCCTACGTTTAAAATGGGTGCCTTCATATTTAAAAGGCTTATTTAGGTTACTTGAGTTAATTTCGTCCATGGCAGAATTTCAGAACACCTTGAAATTGTTGTAGCAGCAATTTAAATAATTAAATGCAGAATTAAAAATTTGGAACGAAATTACTCAATTTTTGGAGCAAATAAATCTGGGACAGAAAATATAAGAAATCCCGAACTGGACAGTCTAGAACACGGCTGAGTCGCGGACAATGTCGCTCTCTCTAAGGTGTTTCGCGGCTCTGCCCAAAGTGTGCTGACAGTCTAGAAGCCCCGCCACCCCCAGGATAAAACAACCTGCAAAATCAAAAAATACGGATTCATAAAGCACAAAAATCAACCCGGTCTGTGTACACCCATTCTGTATAATTGCTCGATTATAACAATATAATTAATCTGTGAAACGAGATTAATTATTCTGAAAAAAAAAATTCGGATTTGTTCGAATTGTATGTGGGTTTTTCTTTTTGTTGGAACTGTATTGAAAACGGAGGTCTCAACCTCTTTTTATGAAAAAAAGAAATTACCGTTAGTGGGCAAAAACGTGGAGAGAAAACTGGAAACGTGATGGAAAAATTAAAGAGTAAAAGGCCCCCGTTTTTTTCTGAATTAATTACCGTTAAAAATTAATTTTTAAAGCCCAAAACTGTTAATTTATTTATCCAAAAAATTATTTCTTAATGAGCCCAAGCCAAGGCCCAAGACCCGGACACGTGCCGGACGGAGGCGGCGGCGCGCGCGCGCGTGTGACTTGGCCCAATAAGTCCCCCACCCATACACACAAAGCATCTAATGCCCAAAGGGCTTGCCCATTGGTTCCAAATAAATTATAAATATACCCAACTCATTTCCCACATCCCACCGATGTGGGACTATGCCTAAAGGCATTTCAAAGTTTGCATATTTAAAAGTTAAAAGTTGTGTGGTACAGCTGTGTTCCGACATTCCCCCACTTGCAAAATTTGAAAACATTTTATCGAGCAATAATTCATAAAATTGTGCATAAGCAGAGGTTTCTTTCGACTTGAACATTTACGTAGTAAAGATGATTCAAAATATACTAGAGTAGCCGTAGTTTTGAACTCAATCTCTGACAACATCCCACACACAACCCTATTTGGGTGTAGTTCTAATAGCTAGCACGTTACGACCATGTGCTTCTATCCTAGTATAGTGAACGCTCTAGGAATTTGCCCAAAATATCCATAGGAAGCGACCACACTTCCACATTCACATAGGTGAGTCTATCAAGAATACTCCTGTAGCTAAGTACCCCACTCAAAATAGAGCTATAGATATAATTAAGAGTTATAATAACTCATCCTTAACTCTCTTCAGGATATCAGGCTCCATAGGGATGGACTCGGAGTAAAACCCCGTTCTATATTAATTAATTATAGCATGATTCAACCCATATCACTTGTGATTTGTTATTACCCTTTGAACATATTTCTTGGGATCTCCAGTCTATATGTTTGGTAACCATCACAAATGACTCATTTATCCAAGGGCTTTAGTCCCATCCCTTTCGAGGTGTTCCACACCTTCTCCCTCGCTAGTCCTTTCGTCAAAGGATCAACTAAGTTCTGTTCAGACCGTATATGATCCATCCACACAGCACCCGTAAAGATAAATTCTCTAACAGTACTATGCTTACGACGTATTTGTCGTTTCTTACCGTTATAATAACGGTTCTCAACTTTTGCAATAGTCGCGGTACTATCACAATGAATCAAAGCGGCCGGTATCAGTCTTTCCCATAATGGGATATCTGAGAGGAGGTTTCTTAACCAACCTGCCTCTTCACTAGCAGTTGTTAACGCTATCATCTCAGACTCCATAGTGGATTGAGCCAAAATAGTTTGTTTATTAGATTTCCAAGAAACTGCACCACCAGCGATGCTGAATATATATCCACTAGTAGCCTTAGAATCATCAGATAGGGTATTCCAATCAGCATCACTAAATCCTTCAAGGACAACGGGATGCTTATTATAGTGTAATACGAGGTTCATCGTCCTTTTAAGGTACCGCATGACCCTCTCAATAGCATGTCAATGCTCCATACTAGGTCTACTGGTAAATCTACATAGTACTCCCACAACATAAGCTATGTCAGGTCTAGTGCAATCGGTAGCATAACGTAAGCTACCTATAATGCTTGCATAAGCATTTTGATTTACACTATCACCAGTGTTCTTAAATAACTTTACACTAGGGTCAAATGGAGTACTAGCAGGTTTACTGTCAAAGTAATTATATTTCTTTAGAACTTTCTCAATGTAATGAGATTGATCCAAAGAAAGTCCCTTTTCTGACCTAGTCATATTAATTCCTAATATTACACTAGCTTTACCCAAATCCTTCATATCAAAGTTGGAATACAATAATGATTTTACATTTTCTACGGCATGAATATTAGAACCAAATATAAGCAAGTCATCAACAAAAAGACATATGATAGTGCAAATGTTCTCAACATATTTATAATAAATGTATTTGTCACTTTCATTTATTTTAAACCCATTAGAGATGACTAAGCTATCAAATTTATCATGCCATTGTTTTGGAGCCTGTTTGAGTCCATAAAGAGATTTATCTAATTTACATACTTTATTTTCTTGACCGTGTACAATAAAACCTTCAGGTTGATCCATATAAATCTCTTCTTCTAATTCTCCATTTAAAAATGCAGTTTTAACATCCATTTGGTGTACAATTAAATCATTTAAGGCAGTTATAGCAAATAGTACACGTATAGACGTTATTCTAGTCACGGATGAAAATGTATCAAAAAAGTCTACATTTTCTCTTTGTCTAAAACCTTTAGCAACAAGGCGTGCCTTATATTTTTCAACAGTGCCATTAGATTTTAATTTCTTTTTAAGAATCCATTTACACCCAATTGTTTTACATCCAGGAGGAAGGTCCACTAAATGCCAAGTTTTATTTGTTTCCAAAGAATCCATTTCATCATTAATAGCCTCTTGCCATAAATCGGCATCTAAAGAAGATAAATCTTCTTGAATAGTGTTACGATCCTCCTCTAAAGTGTAAGCATAAAAGTCGGGACCAAAATCTTTTTCTACACGAGCCCTTTTACTTTTTCGAAGTTCTAAAATGGATTCATTATTTCCTTTGTTTTTATTTAAAGAAATATTAGTGGATGACTCGCCCCCACTATTTCTCAATTTAAAAGGAAATTTATCTTCATAAAAAACGGCGTCATTTGATTCAAAAATTGCTTGATTTTTCAAGTCATAAAATCGGTATGCTTTGCTATTAATAGCATAGCCTATCAAAACACACTCATATACTCTACTCGCCAATTTAGACCTTTTAGGGTCGGGTATACGTACATAGGCTAAGCACCCCCACGTTCTAAAGTATGACACGTTGGGCTTAATATTTTTCCAAATTTCACAAGGAGATATTTTCATTTTAGTCTAAGGAATTCTATTAAGCACGTGACACACAGTCAAAATAATTTCACCCCACCAATGTGAGGCAGCCCCTGAATTTAATAAAATAGCAACAACTAATTCAGTTAATGTGCTATTTTTTCTTTCGGCTTTACCGTTCATTTCGGGCGAATAAGGGGCAGTTTTTTCGTGAATAATACCATGGGTTTTATAAAATTCAATAAATGATCCAGAATCATATTCGGTGCCTCTATCACAACGTAACCTTTTTATTTTTCGATTAAATTGATTTTCAATTTCATTAAGAAAATTTTTAAACATGTCAAACGCTTCACTTTTATTTTTCATTAAATACACAAATGAATAATCGGAACAATCATCAATAAAAGTTATAAAATAATGTTTGCCATTTCTAGTTGTGACACCATCCAATTCACAAATATCTGAATGAATTAAATCAAGTGGTTCGGATTCTCTAATAACAGTTTTATGTGGTGTCTTAGTGATTTTTCCTTGACTACACCATTCACATTTTTCAAAATCATTTAATGATAATTCTGGAATTAATCCTAAAGTGCTAATATTTTTAACAAGTCGTTTATTAACATGACAAAGCCTAGCATGCCAAATATTAAATGAACAAGCAATATAAGCAGAAGGAGAAATTTTATTCATTGCATCAACATTCAACTTAAACATCCCATCAGTGGCATAACCCTTGGCTACAAAAATTTCATTTTTAGTCAAAGTAAATAAATCAGCACCAATAGTTTGAGTAAAGCCAGCTTTGTTGAGAAGATATCCCGAAACCAAATTTTTTCTTATCTCGGGAGTGTGAAGAACTTCTTTGAGGATAATAGTCTTTCCCGAAGTGAACTTCAATTCCACATTTTCAGTACCAGCAACCTCAGTGGAGTGAGAATCACCTAACAACACCTTCTTATCTGCAATCTCAGAATAAGTCTTAAACAGACTACGGTTATAACAGATATGGCGGGAAGCACCAGTATCCAACCACCACCCTTCGGCACCGCTAACCATGTTGATTTCTGAAATCCTAGCACATAGGTCCTCTTCGGTCAAATTCGTTTGTGCTTGTGGCACATTGCGACATTTGCGAGCCATATGGCCAGGCTTGCCACACTTGAAACAGAGAAACTGTCCCAAGTCGCTAGACTATCCATTTCCAGGGTTCTTATACTTATTCTGAGTCTGAGTCTGATTTTTAAAATTCTGGTTATGGCTTTTTTTCTGATTTTTTATATTTTTACCGTTTGCTTTTAAAACAACTGGAGTGTGGTTCTTTTTCTGATTTTTGTTGTTAGACACAACAAGAATTTCATCTTTATAGTCCTGTTTTCGGAATTCCTCCTCAATTCTCAATTTAGTAATTAATGACTCTAATGAAAATTCTTTAGACTTTTGCCTCAAAACATTTTTGAACTCTTTGAACAGTGGAGGCAATTTATCAATAATTACAGCCTCCTGAAATTGCTCATCTAAAGCCATGCCCTCAGAAATAATTTCATGGGCAATCATTTGCAAATCATGGGTTTGAGCAACCACAGATTTGTCATCCGTCATTTGAAATTTCAAATAACGGCTGACGGCATATGTTTTAGCACCCGCCTCCTCCGTGTCATATTTTTTAAAGAGTGCAACCCAAACATCTTTCGCAGTTTTATAATTGGCATAATAGTCATAAAGTTCGTCACTTAGAGCATTCAGAATATAGTTCTTGCACAAAAAATTGTTTTCCTCCCAAGTTCTAATTGTTTTGCTTTCCTCAACGGTAGGTGGATTATTTACTACGAGTTTGTCAAATTGAGCAAATGATGCGACTTTTTTCGTAGTTAAATAAAATAGCAATTTTTTGCTCCAACGTTTAAAATGGGTGCCTTTATATTTGAAAGGCTTATTTAGGTTACTTGAGTTAATTTCGTCAATGTCAGAATTTCAGAACACCTTAAAATTGTTGTAGCAACAATTTAAATAATGAAATGCAGAATTAAAAATTAGGAACGAAATTACCCAATTTTTGGAGCAAATAAATCTGGGACAGAAAAATATAAGAAATCCCGAACTAGACAGTCTAGAACACGGCTGAGTCGCGGACAATGTCGCTCTCTTTAAGGTGTTTTGCGGCTCTGCCCAAAGTGTGCTGACAGTCTTGAAGCCCCGCCACCCCAAGGATAAAACAACCTCCAAAATCAGAAAATACGGATTGATAAAGTACAAAAATTAACCCGGTCTGTGTACGCTCATTCTGTATAATTGCTCTATTCTAACAATATAATTAATCTGTGAAACGAGATTAATTATTCTGAAAAAAAAATTCGGCTCTGTTCGAACTGTATGTGGTTTTTCTTTTTGTTGGAACTGTATTGAAAACGGAGGTCTCAACCTCTTTTTATGCAAAAAGGAAATTACTGTTAGTGGGCAAAAACATGGAGAGAAAACTGGAAACGTGGGTGGAAAAATTCAACAGTAAAAGGTCCCCGTTTTTTTCTGAATTAATTACCGTTAAAATTTAATTTTTAAAGCCCAAAACCGTTAATTTATTTGTCCAAAAAATTATTTCTTAATGAGCCCAAGCCCAAGACCCGGACACGGGCCGGGCCGGCCGGACGGCGGCGTCGCGCGCGCGCGTGTGACTTAGCCCAATAAGTCCCCCACCCATACACACAAAACATCTAATGACCAAAGGGCTTGCCCATTGGCTCCAAATAAATTATAAATATACCCAACTCATTTCCCACATCCCACCGATGTGGGACTATGCCTAAAGGCATTTCAAAGTTTGCATATTTAAAAGTTAAAAGCTGTGTGGTACAGCTGTGTTCCAACATTCCCCCACTTGCAAAATTTGAAAACATTTTATCGAGAAATAATTCATAGAATTGTGCATAAGCAGAGGTTTCTTTCGACTTGAACCTTTAAGTAGTAAAGATGATTCAAAATATACTAGAGTAACCGTAGTTTTGAACTCTATCTCTGACAACATCCCACACACAACCCTATTTGGGTGTAGTTCTAATAGCTAGCACGTTACGGCCATGTGCTTCTATCCCAGTATAGTGAACGCTCTAGGAATTTGCCCAAAATATCCATAGGAAGCGACCACACTTCCACATTCACATAGGTGAGTCTATCAAGAATACTCCTGTAGCTAAGTACCCCACTCAAAATAAAGCTATAGATATCATTAAGAGTTATAATAACTCATCCTTAACTCGCTTCAGGATATCATGCTCCATAGGGATGGACTCGGAGTAAAACACCGTTCTATATTAATTAATTATAGCATGATTCAACCCATATCACTTGTGATTTGTTATTACCCTTTGAACATATTTCTTGGGATCTCCAGTCTATATGTTGGGTTACCATCACAAATGACTCATTTATCCAAGGGCTTTAGTCCCATCCCTTTCGAGGTGTTCCACACCTTCTCCCTCGCTAGTCCTTTCGTCAAAGGATCAGCTAAGTTCTGTTCAGACTGTATATGATCCACCCTCAGAGCACCCGTAGAGATAAATTCTCTAGCAGTACTATGCTTACGACGTATTTGTCGTTTCTTATCGTTTTAATAACGGTTCTCAACTTTTCTAATAGCCGCGGTACTATCACAATGAATCAAAACGGCCGGTATCGGTCTTTCCCATAATGGGATATCTGACAGGAGGTTTCTTAACCAACCTGCCTCTTCACTAGCAGTAGCTAACGCTATCATCTCAAACTCCATAGTGGATTGAGCCAAAATAGTTTGTTTCTTAGATTTCCAAGAAACTGCACCACCAGCGATGCTGAATATATATCCACTAGTAGCCTTAGAATCATCAGATAGGGTGTTCCAATCAGCGTCACTAAATCCTTCAAGGACAGCGGGATGCTTATTATAGTGTAATCCGAGGTTCATCGTTCTTTTAAGGTACCACATGACCCTCTCAATAGCATGCCAATGCTCCATACTAGGTCTACTGGTAAATCTACTTAGTACTCCCACAGCATAAGCTATGTCAGGTCTAGTGCAATCTGTAGCATAACGTAAGCTACCTATAATGCTTGCATAAGCATTTTGATTTACACTGTTGCCAGTGTTCTTAAATAACTTTACACTAGGGTCAAATGGTGTACTAGCAGGTTTACAGTCAAAGTAATTATATTTCTTTATAACTTTCTCAATGTAATGAGATTGATCCAAAGAAAGTCCCTTTTCTGACCTAGCAATATTAATTTCTAATATTACACTAGCTTCACCCAAATCCTTCATATCAAAGTTGGCACACAATAATGATTTTACATTTTCTACGGCATGAATATTCGAACCAAATATAAGCAAGTCATCAACATAAAGACATATGATAGTGCAAATGTTCTCAACATATTTATAATAAATGCATTTGTCACTTTCATTTATTTTATACCCATTAGAGATGACTAAGCTATCAAATTTATCATGCCATTGTTTTGGTGCCTGTTTGAGTCCATAAAGAGATTTATCTAATTTACATACTTTATTTTCTTGACCGTGTACAATAAAACCTTCAGGTTGATCCATATAAATCTCTTCTTCTAATTCTCCATTTAAAAATGTAGTTTTAACATCCATTTGGTGTACAATTAAACCATTTAAAGCAATTATAGCAAATAGTACACGTATAGACATTATTCTAGTCACGGGTGAAAATGTATCAAAAAAGTTTACATTTTCTCTTTGTCTAAAACCTTTAGCAACAAGGCGTGCCTTATATTTTTCAACAGTGCCATCAGGTTTTAATTTCTTTTTAAGAATCCATTTACACTCAATTATTTTACATCCAGGAGGAAGGTCCACTAAATGCCTAGTTTTATTTGTTTCCAAAGAATCCTTTTCATCATTAATAGCCTGTTGCCATAAATCGGTATCTAAAGAAGATAAAGCTTCTTGAATAGTGTTAGGATCCTCCTCTAAAGTGTAAGTATAGAAGTCGGGACCAAAATCTTTTTCTACACGAGCCCTTTTACTTTTTCGAAGTTCTAAAATGGATTCATTATTTCCTTTGTTTTTATTTAAAGAAATATTAGTGGATGACTCGCCCCCACTATTTCTCAATTTAAAAGGAAATTTATCTTCATAAAAATCAGCGTCATTTGATTCAATAATTACTTGATTTTTCAAGTCATAAAATCGGTATGCTTTGCTATTAATAGCATAGCCTATCAAAACACACTTATATGCTCTACTCGCCAATTTAGATCCTTTTAGGGTCGGGTATACGTACATAGGCTAAGCACCCCCACGTTCTAAAGTATGACACGTTGGGCTTAATATTTTTCCAAATTTCATAAGGAGATATTTTCATTTTAGTCTTAAGAATTCTATTAAGCACGTGACACACAGTCAAAATAATTTTACCCCACCAATGTGAGGCAGCCCCTGAATTTAATAAAATAGCAACAACTAATTCAGTTAATGTCCTATTTTTTCTTTCGGCTTTACCGTTCATTTCGGGCTAATAAGGGGCAGTTTTTTCGTGAATAATACCGTGAGTTTTATAAAATTCAATAAATGGTCCAGAATCATATTCGGGGCCTCTATCACTCCGTAACCTTTTTATTTTCCGGTTAAATTGATTTTCAATTTCATTATGGAAAATTTTAAACATGTTAAACGCTTCACTTTTATTTTTCATTAAATACACAAATGAATAATCATAAAAATCATCAATAAAAGTTATAAAATAACGTTTGCCATTTCTAGTTGTGACACCATCCAATTCACAAATATCTGAACGAATTAAATCAAGTGGTTCAGATTCTCTAAAAACAGTTTTATGTGGTGTCTTAGTGATTTTTCCTTGACTACACCATTCACATTTTTCAAAATCATTTAATGATAATTCTGGAATTAATCCTAAAGTGCTAATATTTTTAACAAGTCGTTTATTAACAAGACAAAGCATAACATGCCAAATATTAAATGAACAAGCAATATAAGCGGAAGGAGAAATTTTATTCATTGCATCAACATTCAACTTAAACATCCCATCAGTGGCATAACCTTTGCCAACAAAAATTCCTTTTTTGGTCAAAGTAAATAAATCAGCACCAATAGTTTGAGTAAAGCCAGCTTTGTTGAGAAGATATCCCGAAACCAAATTTTTTCTTATCTCGGGAGTGTGAAGAACTTCTTTGAGGATAATAGTCTTTCCCGAAGTGAACTTCAATTCCACATTTCCAGTACCAGCAACCTCAGTGGAGTGAGAATCACCCAACAACACCTTCTTATCTGAAGTCTCAGAATAAGTCTTAAACAGACTACGGTCATAACAGATATGACGGGAAGCGCCAGTATCCAACCACCACCCTTCGGCACCGCTAACCATGTTGATTTCTGAAATCATAGCACATAGGTCCTCTTCGGTCAAATTCGCTTGTGCTTGTGGCACATTGCGACATTTGTGAGCCATATGACCAGGCTTGTCACACTTGAAACAGAGAAACTGTCCCAAGTTGCTAGACTGTCCATTTCCAGGGTTCTTATACTTATTCTTAGTCTGAGTCTGATTTTAAAATTCTAGTTGCGGCTCTGATTCTGATTTTTCATATTTTTACCATTTGCTTTTAAAACAACTGGAGTGTGGTTCTTTTTCTGATTTTTGTTGTTAGACACAACAAGAATTTCATCTTTATAGTCCTGTTTTCGGAATTCCTCCTCAAATCTCAATTTAGTAATTTATGACTCTAATGAAAATTCTTTAGACTTATGCCTCAAAACATTTTTGAACTCTTTGAACAGTGGAGACAATTTATCAATAATTACAGCCACCTGAAATTGCTCATCTAAAGCCATGCCCTCGGAAATAATTTCATGGGCAATCATTTGCAAATCATGGGTTTGAGCAACAACAGATTTGTCATCCGTCATTTGAAATTTCAAATAACTGCTGACGACATATTTTTTAGCACCTGCCTCCTCCGTGTCATATTTTTTAAAGAGTGCAACCCAAACTTCTTTCGCAGTTTTATAATTGGCATAATAGTCATAAAGTTCGCCACTTAGAGCATTCAGAATTTAGTTCTTGCACAAAAAATCATTTTCCTCCCAAGTTCTAATTGTTTTGCTTTCCTCAACGGTAGGTGGATTATTTACTACGGATTTGTCAAATTGAACACATGATGCGACTTTTTTCGTAGTTAAATAAAATAGCAATTTTTTGCTCCAACGTTTAAAATGGGTGCATACATATTTGAAAGGCTTATTCAGGTTACTTGAGTTAATTTCGTCCATGGCAGAATTTCAGAACACCTTAAAATTGTTGCAGCAGCAATTTAAATAATTAAATGCAGAATTAAAAATTAGGAACGAAATTACTCAATTTTTGGAGCAAATAAATCTGGAACATAAAAATATAAGAAATCCCGACCTGGACAGTCTAGAACACGGTTGAGTCGCGGACAATGTCGCTCTCTTTAAGGTGTTTCGCGGCTCTGCCCAAAGTGTGCTGGCAGTCTAGAAGCCCCGCCACCCCCAGGATAAAACAACCTCCAAAATCAGAAAATACGGATTGATAAAGCACAAAAATCAACCCGGTCTGTGTACACCCATTCTGTATAATTGCTCGATTCTAATAATATAATTAATCTGTGAAACGAGATTAATTATTCTGAAAAAAAAAATTCGGATCTGTTCGAACTGTATGTGGGTTTTTCTTTTTGTTGTAACTGTATGTGGGTTTTTCTTTTTGTTGGAACTGTATTGAAAACGGAGGTCTGAACCTCTTTTTATGCAAAAAAGAAATTAGCGTTAGTGGGCAAAAACGTGGAGAGAAAACTGGAAACGTGGGTGGACAAATTTAACAGTAAAAGGCCCCTGTTTTTTTCGAAATTAATTACCGTCAAAAATTAATTTTTAAAGTCCAAAACCGTTAATTTATTTGTCCAAAAAATTATCTCTTAATGAGCTCAAGCCCCGGGCACGGGCCGGACCGGACGGGCGGCGGCTTGGCCCAATATGTCCCCCACCCATACACACAAAACATCTAATGCCCATAAAACTTACCCATTAATCGTAAATAAATTGTAAATATACCCAACTCATTTTCTACGTCCCACCGTCGGTGGGACTATGCCTAAAGGCATTTCAAGATTTGCATCTTTAAAAGTTAAAATTGTGCGGTACAGCTGTGTTCAACAAATATAGATATATATTACGTGATTGATGGGATTATTTTGTGGCATCTAAATATAAAAGTTCTTATTTCATTATTCAACAAATGATGGCCGGAAGTAAAAAACTAGATGGGTTTGCTTTGACGCTCAAGTTTTTGGTTGGTGTATCACTATTTTTACCATCTATATGTTTATGTTGTTTTGTTTGAGATCGTTAATCAGAAAATATCTACTGAGATTGACGCAACTATTAGTTCACACAATTATTATTTTTTTGTACTTATTAGTTACCTACACAACATATTATAATACATCTTCATATATTCCCCATTCACAATTGAACAACTCATATATTTAATGCAACACAAATTATACAGATTCATAAATGATGAATAAAATAATGATATGTTAATGGTACAACAAAGAAAAGAAAAAGAAAGAAAACAAAAAAAAAATATTACCTAACAGTTTTGTTGCCGCCATGTTGGAGGAGAGATGGAGAGGTGATGTTTTTATTCTATCTTTCATATACATCACTCACCAAACAAATGTCTCAATGTGAGGACCGCTTGGTTTGAGTAGGGTTGGGCTATTTTATTGGTTAGTAATTGGGTTGGGCTATCTATTAGGTTGTAAGTAAAAAAGATTGTTTACCCTGGGCTGAAGCCCAGGTCTGCCCCCCCTTGTGAGGCCATAATGAAAATGTAAGGGCCCATTTAGTTGTGGAAAAATGTTTTTCATTTTCTATTACCATTTTTGCTCTATATCTTTACCAATGAGCCATTAAGATGGAAAAGATGAATGGAAAACTTTTTCTCAATTTAAGCAATTCTAGAAAACATGTATTTTATGATTTTCATATTAATTTAAGTTAAAAAATAATTTTTCATAAAATCATATTTTTATTCTCATTTAAAGGACATACTTTATCAAATTATATCACAAAATATGAAAAATAAAAATAAAAAATTACTTTCCACAACTAAACTACCCTAAGAATCTTCTTCTACTTTATTTTCTATGCCTCCTCATGGTCTCTCTAACTTTTGATGGGATACATAGACATATATGTAGTACATAATTATAAGAGAGGATAGGTTCTATAAAAATATTTTTTGCAGATTTTTTAAAGGTAATGAAGTAACAAAAAAGATATGGAGACGTGGTGGTTTTATAGGAGTGTTTAAGTGGGAAACTTTTTATAAACTGAGTGTTGTGCCTAGTTATGTACTTCATTATTGTGTACGTATTATCAATGTTGATATTTGAACGGGTTGTATGCTATGTAAGTTTTTCGTGGAGTTTGCAAAATGGATGAAAATTGTGTTATGATTATTTTTTAAAAAATGGCATCACGTGTGTTGTGGGCGCCAAGCACCAAGAATGTTGTAAACTTGTCCACCAAGAATGTTGTAAACTTGTCGAACTAAATACACAAATTAAATTTATATATATATATATATATATATATATATATATATATATATATATATATATATATATATATATATAACAAAAAAGACTTATTAGTCTTTTTTGTTAAGTCCATTAAAAAGTCCATTCTTTTGGTCCACTTGTGAACCTCTCCCTATATATATATATATATATATATATATATATATATATATATATAGATAGATATAGAGAGAGACTCTCATACATACTATCTATACATATACATACTCCTCGTGCGGACCCATTTTTATAAATGATTGTAAGTTGAGTTTTATTATGTGGTGTTTAAATATTTCGGAGGAGCTATAAAAAATATCAAGTCAATTTGTTTTTGCTAATTTAAAAAAATAGGTCAAACTTTTGCAGTTTTAAAGTGCTTTAAAAGCTGCGAAAGTTTAATCAATTTTTTTAAAATAGAAAAAAGTTATTTTGCTTTGATTTTTTTTATGGCTCTGTTAAAATATTTAAACATCGTTTAAAACATATTCAGCTGAAAAATAATTTTTTTACTATTTTCAAAAAATCGGTATGTATACTTGGTATGTAAATGAGCCATTTATATATATATATATATATATATATATATATATATATATATATATATATATATATATATATGTTTGTGTGCGTGTATGTGTGTGTGTATACTGCTCAAGTATCTAATCGAAATTTTTTACATCCATTGGTGTTAGTTCGTCTATTAGGCTTGTTGGTGATGGAGTATTTTCAAAGGATGCTGCCGAGAGATACGAATGTGATTGCTGAAATAGGAGACGCTTAGTTTAATTAATGGGGGTTTGGGGGAAAGATCCTCATAATTTTCAAAATGTATAAAAATAGGACATTCACATAATTTTTATAAATATAGTCCCTGTATTAAAAACATGACTAAAACACCATGAAAAATGGTGTCACTAACGTGGACCCAAAAAAATGAACTCCTAATTCTAAAAGGACCATACAAATAAATGTTATTATACCACAGGGACTAGATTTATAATTTAAAAAAATATTATTCTAAAAATTCAAATATACGAAGGAATATAACCATTATCTTAATTCTCTATTAATTTTTAACATTCATCAAATGACGCTAATAAGGCTTCATTTTACAACAATGATGCTTTTGCTCAATGCCGAGACAGGGAACTCATGTTTTAATTTTGTGCATCGTTTTTATTTTTATTAATATTGATTCAATGAAACATAATGATCTTTTGGTGTTTAAACTAATGTCAAGTTTTTATTGTGTTTAAACTAATGTTGAGTTTTTATTGTGTTAATGAAACAGTATTTACCTAGTTATCTACAGGAAATTGCCTGATGATGTAGTGAAGCGATTTGAAGGTCAGAAAGAACTTTGTGTATTGTAGTAGTAGCCTTTCGCTAATCATTTAATAGTTGATGAGAAGCAGCGGGAAATCACATTCATGGATATGGCGGTAGATTCTATCGTTGTGTATATTATAGTGAAACACTTGAAAGTGAAACTACCCTCAAGTCAGTACACCTGTTTTCTCTCAATCGCATTAGCTGTATTGCATTGCTTGAAGGCTTGGACTGTAGTGGAACTTACTGGATAAATACGTCAAAATGTACCCGTCTCGCTTAGAACTCGTTTTGATGTCAACACGGGCCTGCAAGCATGATTGTGAGGATTTGAATTTTATAGGGTTTGGAGAGGCTCTTAGTAACTGATTGGAACAACTACATAGAATTCAATGTATCTAGAACTAGTATGCTAAATCCTCCCTCCTACATGGGAGATTTGATTTTGCAAGAGAATTGATGGATCAGTGCTTTCACTCTATTTGGAAAGTTCAGCATTCAAGAAATCAAATTTTAGACCCTAAAAGCTCCTCACTGTCTATTTCTAGCCAGATATATCTTGTCTTTGGGTTGCTTATTCTCTCTCTCCATAAAATGTTATAGAGTGACCACATTGAAGCACATTAATAGGGCATTTAAGGTTGCATTTGTAGAGGATTATAAGTATTGTGTGAGAATGCATGCCACAGTTTTGCTTTCGGACGGTTCACATTCTAAGGATAGTTCTCCTCCTACAAATGGAGTGTTGAACATACTTCATGGATATATGGTCAACATATGGTATTTCCCTTCTTTTGAACCATTGTCTAGAAAGTTTATTGAGAGCATAAAAAGCCAAGAGTCCACTTGCTAGTTGGAAACTTATTACTCCTGTGTCATATGATTCTTCAATAGTATCACTTGACATATCAGATTATTATATGTATCATATTATATTATTTAGAAAGTTTATTGAGAGCAAAAATAAGCCAAGAGTCCAGCTGATAGTCGAAAACTTATTCACTCCTATGCCATATGATTCATCAATAGTATCAATTGACATATCAGATTATATCATTAGGTTTCATAATATTGGTTTCACATTAGTTAGCAGGTAATATGATATTAGTTACTAGAAATTTTATATCAGTTGGTTTCATATGTTGGTTTTATATCAGTGTATATATTAATTGGTCAGTGTATTAAATCATATTAGTGTACAAATCTCAATATATGTTGATTATATTTTGGGGATGTATCAGAATAGGCTCTATGCTCTGTTAGATCCCCAAAACCAACGATCCACATTGATGACGACTCGTCCTCATCATAACTAGAAATTAAAACAAAAAAGGAACAAACAAGATGGAACAACGCGATGGGCAGTGTTTTCATTCGAATGGACAATACGTTTTCGAACGAGTTTTCTCAAAAATTGTGCTACCTCAAAAAATATAATTTCCATGAATACTCAGGTCTGGCACCAGTTTTCAATGAGAGTTTTTTTTTTTTTTTTGCGAAAATGGTTTTTCAAGTTATATCTTGTGCCTCCCAAGCCCCAGTTTACACCCAAGTTTGAGATCCAAGAATTCTACATCTATATGGTTGTTTTAGATCTCTTTTGTGTTGCACCATACTGATTTGCTCTTCATATTGTGAGTGTTTAGAGCGATGGAGACCGTGTTTGTGTTGAGCGATGGCTAAACTGGTCGCGAAACAAGTAATATCGTTGGGATGTCGAGATGTGGGAATGAACTTGTGTTGTGTGGCTGTTGGAAGGCATCCAACACTGGCTGCGAAGAAGATCGCATGAAACGAGGAAGCGCATCAAGGTTTGAAGGCATCGATTATGTGAGTAATTCTAAGTTGTTCTTGTAAACTGCCTATATTGTAGTGGACTTGTGTAGTTGGATCGTTTGATATTTTTCTCATTGTGGGTTTTCCTTGTACATCGTTGTGTTGTGGGTTGCTTATTTTATTCTTGATTATAATCACCTAGATGCATACATAGTTCAAGATTAAAATTGATAAAATTGTTTCACACAACACTAGTGGTTTTGTTTCGATGCAAAGTTTATTAAAACTATGAAAATTGAAAATTGGTGGTGTTTCTTTACAAACCATAGGGCACATTATCTTCCAAAAAATAGTGTTGATGGCACGATGGGCCTTGCTAGGACCTGACTTGTCATCTCCCTTAGATCCGTCGTTCTATTTTTTTCCTCTTTTTAGGGGCGTTCTCTTTATCTCCATTCTTTCTTGCCTTCGACTGACTATTATCTTATTGAGCGCCTGCTACCACATCTTCCACCTTGGCATATTTCTCAATCCAGGACATGTGGTTGTTAATGGTAATAGCCTCTTTATTAGTGAGGGACTGGCGTAACACGTGCTACTTAATAGGTCGATCTTAAATGAGGCCACTATTACTTATTTGGAACTATCTTCCATTTCTTTATAGGTTTTTCAATAGCATCGAGCATATTCACACAAGGTCTCTTAGGGATTCTTCTTTGTTATAAGGAGTGAATCCATCCTTTTTGGATGAGTTTTGCTAGCGATGAACCTTGCGGTGAAGGCCTCCGCGAGTTGCTTGAAACTGGTGATCGATCAATGTGGTAATTTTTTAGATCACTTTTTTTGCAACATCCACTGAACTAAAAGGAGAGATGTGTCACATAAGGGCGTAGTTATATCTCTAAGATGGCTAAAATGTTCCTCATCACCAGCACATGAGGGAGGCTCAACTGATGAGATCCCTTCTGTCCAACTTCTTAGTGGACCTGACGCCTTGAAAGTTGGATGCTATGCCATCTCTCTTCAAATGAGGGTAGGAATTCCCTATTGTTACGACTACTATTGTGGTCTTTTCTATCTGGAGAGCCCTTATGGCTGGAATGATCCTGGTAGCACTACGAAGTCCTTAATTGGTTGTGAGTTTTACTCACCTAAGGGCTAGGGGTTCATGTAGTCTCGTGACGTTTGTGTTTGTCCCATGGAGTTCATGTTCCATCTTTTCCTACTCGTGGTGCATGGTCATCTCTTACCATTGAAGACATTACTCATAGGCGTCCATGACCTGTGAGGTCTAGTTTGATTGGGGTGGTTCATTATTTTCTACAGTTTGATCCTCATATGGATGGTAGTAAGAGTTAGGAGTATGAAGACTCTTGTTAAGTTAGATCTCAAACCTGAGCTTGATGGCCTCATCCCCATTCAATTTGTCTTATAGACTACCATGAGATGGCTAGTGTTGGTTGTGTGAATGAGATATGTTTGGTTGCTAGTTTGTATTATTTGGTTGAGAAAGGAAAATCGTTTTTCACATACGACGCCAATTGTAGGTGGTAAAATTCGATAATTAATAATCAACACAAATAAAGCCTAGTAGAAAATAAATAAATCACAATCACACACAAGAAAATGATGTACTTAATTCGGTAATATGCATATGTCCATGAGGTGTTTCTCCCCCCCCCCCCCCCCCCCCCCTCTCTATCTCTCTCAGTTGATATTTTTCTAATAACAATGGTTCCACGTCCCCATTTCCCCGGGATATAGGTTATATTTATAGAGAAAGAAAAAAAGTTTGAGTCATGTAAGACTCCTTGACCTTAGATAACTATCTAGATTGATCGGTCGTATCTAAGTCCGAGATTTTTGTAGGTCGGTGATATCAATATTTATCTTCTCGCTCAAGATCTTTGACGATATTAATGGACACGTATCTTTCCCTCACGTGTGGTCGAATTATCCCTCACACAAACGTTGGAGTACATTAATGTCAATAATTGGATCCTCGAGTATAACATCCTTACATTAACTTAACATCAATCCTACGTGGCGATTTTTGTGATGAATGATGTGGCACAAGTTGACAATGCATCCAATAGAATTATCACATTTGGAAAATAACATGAAAAAATAAAACAAATGGAAAATTGCAATAAAATAAAGAAAATTTGTAAAACACAAAAAAAAATTATAAAATTATGAAAATTTATTTAAAACTAAAAGACAAAGAAAAAAAACTAGAAAAACAAAAACATGAAAATTATAGAAGCATATATATATATATATATATAATAAGAAACTAATAACTATAAAATATGAAATTAACAATTAGAAAAAATGAAAAAAAAACTAGAATAAAAAATAGAAAAAAGGGACATTATAAAGTTGAAAAGTACTAAAAAGGCTAAAAACGTAAAAAATAATTTAGAATACAAGAAAAACTACAAAATAAAAGGTGCAAAAAATAAAAATATTATTTAGAATATAAGAAAATATGTTCAAAATTAAAAAAACAAAATATACCAAAAAGCAAAAAAAAAACTAAAGAATAAATAAACTAAAATTACGAGGAAAAATGAAATCGTCTAAAAATAAGAAAGTTTTTAAAATTCAAAAAAGGGAAAAAATGCAAGTCGTAACCCATCCACTCACCCATGACCACTATCCCATTTCCATGCTCTCTCCCTCTCTAAAACACCTCCATAAACACATACCGTCTTTATTTAAAAAAAAAGGTTTGGTTGGACTGTGGTTTGTAAGTTTCATTGAAATGGATTGGTAGGTTTTATTTATGGGGGGTGGGGGTGTCGATTGGCATGTGGGTGTTTTTTTGTAATGGAATGTGGGTTTGTTTTAGTGGTTAAATGTGTGTGCGTTTGTGTGTGTGTCTGAGAGAGAGAGAGAGAGAGAGAGAGAGATTGGGTGGGTCGGGGGGTCTAGAGGTGAGGGTGGTGGTGGAGGGTGTGGTGTGAGGATGGTGGAGTGAGGGAGAGTAATTTGATTTTTGATTTTTTTTTCTATTTTAAGACTTTTCCTCAAATTTTTCAATTTACTTTTTTATTTTTCTAAATAAGTTTTTGGTTTGTTTTATTATTTTTCAGATTTTTCTTTATTTAAAAAAAAATATATAATGTTATTTTCCATGTGGCATAATTTAATTGGTTATAATAAAAGCTTTTTTTACACATCATCTGCTACGTCAGTGCTACATCGTTAATTTCAACAAACGGAGTTGCTCTTGGAGTTTTTAATTGCACTACTAATGTACTTCAGGGTTTACAATGTCAAATAGAAACATTAGAGTAAGAATTACAAATTACCCAAACTTAGGATTTATAGTGTTTTTTTCCTTAAGATTTTTACACGTCATATTCCAAGTCAAAGTCAGGTCAGCATTTTGTTAACTTGAACTAACGGAGTTACCGGTTGAGCATCTAATTGCATTACTAAATGTACTCCAGGGTTTACCATGCAAAATTGAGACACTAGGGTAAGAATTATAAATTACTCCAAACTTCAGGGTTTATTAAGTCTTTTCCTTAGAGTAAAAGTCAAACCTACATGTATTTTAAAATTTTAGTTTTTCCA
The DNA here is from genome assembly GCA_949130495.1 of Sambucus nigra. Taxonomy (NCBI): domain Eukaryota; kingdom Viridiplantae; phylum Streptophyta; class Magnoliopsida; order Dipsacales; family Adoxaceae; genus Sambucus; species Sambucus nigra. The sequence goes on along the minus strand of OX422211.1, from coordinate 228,051,811 downwards.
TAATAAAAAATTCAAAAAATCACTTTTAACCCACAACTTTTATCTTAACCTTACCACCACCATCACCACCCCGTAACCTTAACTCTAATGCACAACTACCACTCTACCACCACAAAAATCTCCACAAAAAACTATAAATGATTACTCTAGCGATATAGGGTTACTGACTAATTGAAACAAATATGATGATGTTTGATGAAGAAGACCAAGTTAAGCATTGGATGCTATCTCTTTAAGACAAAATCCCCAATTAAGTCAGATTACAAAAATCATGAATAGTTTAATTTATAAACCCAATTAAGCCCAATACAAATATGATTAAGATAACATTTTAAATCCCTATACATGTTTCTAAATCCCAAATCAATTACATGACAATGAAAGTATAAACGAGTTAAGGATTGCACGGTGATAAAAACAAGATATTTCTTATCGGAATGGTAAAAATGAGTTATTCTTCCATTTGATCCCTTGTTCTTCATCCTCAAAGCTCTTCCTAAATTCTTCCAAATCTTTAGGGAAAGTAGGGTTTGTGTATTGTGCGTAATGTGTTTAAATAATGAGAGTTAACACCCTTTGAAATTTCTCATATCATTAAAACCTAATTTTGGTCTTCCAAAAGAGCGTAAAATACTACCCAAACTAGTCCAAAACATAGTCCAAAGGTTTACCTATCCCATAGACCCAATCCAAAGCAATAAAAATACATATTCGGGTAACACATAAATAAAATATACACTCAATATTATATTTCACGTAATACATAATATAATATAATATAATATAATATAATATAATATAATATAATATAATATAATATAATATAATATAATATAATTAATATCACTCATTAATTATTTATAACACATGCCACAACAATCACATCACGTGAAAAATTTAATTATTATCCAAATTAATCATTTTATTATTACCATATCACATAAGTGATAATTTACCCCATTATTAATTTATTTCTCACATAATAAATAATAATAAAATTCACGAAAATACGAGGTATTATAATTAATCTGCCCCCATGAACCCTGATCGATCATCCCTAAGTACCCCAATTGATTGTCCCCCGAGAACACCAATCGATTGTCCCCCATTGACCTGCAAAACGACGCATTTTTTATTGCTTTGAATAAGAAACATAATTAATGCATTTTTTATAGGATGGCTACATAGGTTAGTTAGCTGATGATAGATTATATATAAGTGTATGAGGATATGCGTGATGGGAAGCATTTATAATTATAACAATTGAGTTATTTTGAGGACTATGTGTCTAGGGAGAACCTCAGTTACAAGAAGTGATGTATGGTCACGTGGGGTGTTAGCATAGTGACGTTGATAGGGTAACTGATGATAGTAGATCCTTATTGGAATAGTTAGGTTTTTGGATGTAAATGAGTGGTTGAAACATTCTATTGGATTAATGTTGGTCATAGTATTCCCTATTGGATGTCGGGGAAAATCGTGATGTTTTTCGAGTGTTGTTAGATTGGTTAACTTAAGGTGTTTGGTATCACTCTTGGAACGGGTGAGCCTTTGCATTGGAAAGTCACAGTTGAGATTTACCTCGTGATGGATATTTATTTGTGTGGATAGCGCAGTGTTGCATGTTTGGTCTTGGTCCAACTAATTTTAATAACCGATTGAGCTAGGTAACTCATTTTTGGATTTTTCTTGAGAGACGTCCCACGTACGAAACTTAGTAAGGGTCATGAGTTGATAAGTGGATAGGTGCTAAGAATTTGGTTATTACATTGGGAATTACTTATGTACAGATATAACACATCGAGCGTCGAGATATTCTAAGGTTTAAGGTTGGCAGGGCTAAGGAGTGCAACGTTATGATCACCGAGGAACATTCGCACCACAAGTAGCATAGGTCAGGCAGTCTCAGAAAGAGTAGAGTCGCGAGTAGTAGGGTATTAGGACATGCCTTTACTTTATTACTACACCTTATATATATGGTTAATATATATATATATATATATATACACACACACACACACACACACACAAACACACACACATGTATGTGATGCATGTAGGTGTGTATATGTGGTATTGGGTATATGGGTGCCCCGATCGTGGTGTGCCTTGGTAGGCGGCTTATGTCAGCCTTATTTATTTATCTCGCGGTGATACGGGTACGGGTTAGTTGTGTATAAGTCTATGGTATGTGTGTGATTTACATTGAGACGTTATGCTTCAGCGAATTCCGAGGATGAAATTTCTATATTCGGGGGGAAGACTGTAATACCCCATATTTTGTGACTTTTATTTATTTTTTATTACTCGAGAAAAAATTAATAACTTGGATAAATTATTACTTGTGAGATTTAGATAATAATAAAATTCGTAATTTAGATGGTAATTAAATTTCGCATGTTATGTGATTTTTGTGTCGCGTGTTATAAATAATTAATTGGTGATATTAATTACATAATTTTGGACTATGTGTTACGTGTATAATAATTAAGTGAGTATTTTATTTACGTTGTGAGGTATTACCATGTGAGTGAGGTGTTGCCATTATGATTTGACTCTGGACTATCATGGAGGCCCAGATATGTATTTTTAGTAGTTTGGATTGGACTTATGGGGTATATATACCTTTGGGATAAATTTTAGCGGCAGTATTTTGTGCACATTTAGAAGCCTAAAATTAGGCCTTTTGGTGATCGACGGGCTTAGACTTATTTAAAGGTGTTAACCTCATTAGTTGAACATTTTCTTATAAAAAACAACCCCTATCTACCCTAGAAATTTGGCAGAACTTGGGAAGAGCTTTGGAAAGGAAGAAGAGGAGATCAATAGGAGGAATCACTTGTTCGCATCGTTTAGACAAGAAATCTCTTTCTTGATCACTGTGTAATATGTAACTTGTTTATGTTTAAATTGTTAAGGATTTTATTTGGGATATAAAATCATGTTTAAGCTTTAATATGCTAACTTAATCTCATTTGTATTGGATTTAATCGAGTTATTATATTAATCCATTGTTAGGATTGTAATATGACTTAAATTGGGAATTTGTTGGGATAAGTTGATTATTTTGTCATATGATTCTGTATTTAGAACTTGTGTTTAGGATTTAATTTCATTTATAAGTTAAATCCATATGTTGATTATTTGAATGGAACTGAAATCGTACATGTAATTAACTTTGTATTATGGAAATGAGGAACTGTGGTTTAATTTGGGGATTTGAACAATTATGCTTTTAATTAATGTTTTTTATCATGAAACATTGTACAAATCATTTAGAATCATAAACCCATTATTAGGCTTGAATATGGTGATGTTTGGGTTGTTGAACTAGACCTTCAAAATCATTAATGGAAGTTTTGGTTTGATTTTAGTGTTTCTGGGATGAAGGAATGAATCTCGTCATTATCGTTCAAACTAGATGGTTAGTTTCATTCGAACAGGGTGTTGGGTCCTTCGAACAAGGTGGAGATTTTCATTTGAACGTGGTGTTAGATTCGTCCAAATGACAAGTGCTATTAGTGGCATTTTTGGGGCAGCAAAGACTGGTTTTTGCATAATAAATTTTGGGTAATTCTTATGCGTATACTTTGCAGTTTGAGATGATAATTAAACTAGAGAATATCAAGAAGAGATTTTGGATATAGGTTTCAAATGAATAAATCTTGTTTTGGTTAGAACAACCTGGCGTAGGGAATTGAGACAGTTTGGGTACACTTGAGAGTAAGCATTATCCTAGTTTATTGTATATGTATGATATGTTGTACGGTTGGGTATTAAGGTTTTGAGAGATGATGAACCTAAGAATTTATTGGATAATCCGACATTCGGGGATTAACACGATTTGGGTACGCTGGAGAGTATATTTTATTATGTATTTATATATATTGAGTGTGTGTGTGTACATATATATATTGTTTTAATATGTGACATACATGTTACTCGAGGTGAATCTATTGGTCAGGGTGTTAAATTCAAGTGGTTGTGACCGTGTATCGCACGTCTGGTTGTTGACATAGGATTTTGTGTAGGTCGATATCATGCTTTCAGTCAGTTGTTATTTTGTGTTAGGAGACGTGACAACCCGATCCACTGGGATAAATTTGTTATTGTCGGTGGTGTAGGATTGTGTGGTTATATATTTAGATCATAGGTTCAGTCGGTTTATGCTTCGTGATGAAAGATGCAGATGATCCGATCCATCGATTAGATTTTGGTATGGGACCACCCGATGTTATGATTTCATAGTGATCCCCCATTCTCATATTTGTGTGTATGTCTTCCAAATCCGTTCGGTGATGGACATTTTGATTTCAATCCCTATGTCACATTTTTGTATTCTAATAGAGGTTTTGTATATCTTATTGTGTGGGTGAAATAAGTAGGGTTTGATCTGGTATCGTATTGTGTACGTGCATTATAGTCCAATGACGAACATATTTAATTAAAAGATACTAAGACAGATGAAATGTTATATTATGAGATCGAGAGTATCTTACTAACTATATGAGGGTTTGGGGGTGTATTTTGTATATGAGTAGTTAGTTGGATCCCTTATTATTAATTCGTATTGTGATAATATTTGCTAGTTTAGTGATAGAGACTTATTAATATTGAATTATGCCTTCAGTTGGGATACTTTTTTAGTATTTGACTAATGATGAGGGGTGAGGTACCTCCTGCATGTGAGTGTCGGCGGGATGGCGTGTTTATCGTAAATGAGTCGTACAATTATTAATGAGTTGACACTGTAAGATATTTCCCGCAAATTTTGGGCTCTTACCCAAATCTATAAATCTTTTTTCCCCACATGTATTATTATTATTATTATTATTATTATTATTATTATTATTATTATTATTATTATTATTATTATTATTATTATTATTATTATTATTATTATTATTATTATTATTATTATTATTATATATGGGTTTAGTAAAGTTGGGCAGTCAGACTTGGAGTTGTGGAGATTCAGCCTTGTGTCCTTAGTGTAGGGGTTATTGGTTCTTTATAGAGGTCACTTGTATTCAGGCATTTGTACCAATGATGGTTGCAATTGTGCTTCTTTTATTTTAGTTGAGACATTTGTATTAAAGAGATTTGTATTATAGTGGATTTAATTTTATTGGAGTTTCAGTATTATCTCGATTCAGTTATTCTTGTTATCGTCCTTTGTTGAGTCTTTTTTTATGGATGTTTTTTTGTGTAGTGTCATTTAAATGTTTTACATTGACGCTGAGAATGATATAAATTATTTAGCGCGTGTTCAACGTTCATCCTGAGCAACTGGGCATGAAAAATAGGGGGTGTTACAATTACATATCAATCCATCCTTAATCAATTAAATAAATCAAACTAAATAGGGTTTTCAAATAACTGATCAATATCAAACACATTACGGATAATACACTAAATGGATAGGTATGTCTTACCTTATCTTTGATGTTGAACCTCCATTGATGAATCTCTATTGTTAGTGCCTCTTTCTCTAGCTCCTCCTTTCAAGATCTAGGGTTTTTTCCTTTGGTTACATCTTTGTTGATATGTTCATTAAATGAACTAACGACCCTCTTTAATTCCTCAATTTCATAAGTCTCTTGGGGCCAATTTTATATCCTCCTTGATGATTCCAAACACTACCCTCATGCTTCCAAAAGTTATACCAAAGGGTTATTTAAACATAGGGCCCAACTTAACATTTTTTAACACAAATTTCATGCATACGGGCTCCTCTCGAGCCCAATCAAATGGTACACATCTTGAAATACCAAAACTTCTCAATTCAAGTTTATCCATTAACATAAACTCGCACTTATTCCAATAATATTCCAGATATGTTATTATTTAAAATTATGAGGTATTACATTATTCTCCCTAATAATATAATTACGTCCTCAAAAGTTGATTCATACAAAAAATAGAAGAGTCTTATATGCATCTCTCTCATTTCACTCTCTCTTTCCCATGTGACTCCAATCGGTTGGAATTCTATATCACCTAAAAGGATATGTTAATACAATATGTCATTTATAAAAAACTTCAAGCAACCCAAATAGATATTTTCCCCAATTTTAATCGGTCTCATAATGTCTCTAATAAGGGCCACCTTCTTAGAGTTACCCTTATCACTTCCCCCACTCACATTTAATAATTGATCAAACGATAAAGTCACCCATATACCATGCCTGAAAGGATGCCATGCCAAGAGGTTTCTAATAATTATTTTTATAAGCGAACCCCATGAACGATAATAACTGACACTGACTTCTCTCATAGTCAAACGCGCAAGCTCGAAGAATGGTTTTCGACACCTAGCCAATCCATTCAATCTTCCCATCAAAGTGTTTAAATGTGGCTTAAGTTCCAAACTGTGCTAAAATTTTTGCCAAAAGTGCGATATAAATGTCTAGTCCCTATTAAACATAATATTGAATGGAACGCCATAAATTCTCACTATATCTATCATGGGAATGCTCTTATATTCATGCATCGGAACCTCAAGAGGATGAAGAACACCCAATGATCTCTGGTGGTTTACCTTTCCCATATGACAAGTGGTGCACTTGGGACACAATTAACATTATGTCCCTCTTTATGCCTGCCTACTTAAACTAATGCCTCATATCATGATATGACCTATCCCCTATAGAATATATTAATAGTTTGGGCCCATATGACTTTGTCAAAACGATTCACGAGAATGGCTATTAAACCATATCTACTAAGTGATAAACAATGACTATCGTAGGCTAACACATCACAACACCACAACATCTCCTAACTTCTAACTAAAAGTATAATTCATGCGTGGGGCATGAAAATCCAAACTAAGAATCCCTCAATTCCCTTTTGTCTAACATTGATAGTCATCAAGGTCTATTAGGTACTAAACCTACAACCTCAAGGAAATGAGTTCTTCAAGCCATGATACAACCTTACCATAACTATCATTTGTGATTTACAATACTATAAATAGTGGGTCTCTTTACAACTTAGCGTGTCTTATATTAATTCTCCCCACCGTGACAAAAAATAAATATCGCCAATAACCCCGTGATTTAGAGAGCTTAATTTCCACCATTACATACACTGCCCCAACGGAGGGTTCACCAATTCCTAAAGTAATATCTCAATTCCATGGGCCTAACTAATATGGTAACGTCAAAAAATATAGTACATTCAGAAAAAACAATGAGGCATAGCTATGCCCATCCCAAAAGCATTCCAACCACTTAATTGCATCTAAAAATTCAATCGATCCACTAAGAGGCATATTATCACTAGTTACCTTATCAATGTCGCTATTTACTTATTGCGCTATTAGCACATGTTACAATTCACAACCTTATAAAATATGGGTAAGGCTACTTCTAGAGATCCAGTTCCTGAAAAATAACCGAGCTGATAAAACAATAGATGCTTTACATCACATGCATATTGTATTAGTAGAAACCATTGCTAGTTAGAAAAATCATATAGTTACCCCACTAATTATAGTATAAGTATGCAACTACTATCATACCACTAATTAAAATACGACTAACTCATGGTCACAACGTTTTATAAATAAACATCATTACTATCATAACTACCATGTGAATCCATAATAGGGAACTGCCATAATCCACAAATAAATATGGCCACTAACACATTCACATATTAAGTTATACCGACCCATCTACGACAAATAGGTTCCTCGCACGACTCATCAATGAATCAACAACATGAAATATATGGCATTCATCCTAACCATCATCAACATAATATATGGGCCACTCACATGTAACCTAATAAGTGAGAAACAATATATTATTGGATCCAGATCTCAACCTCCAGTAGTAACTCATATGTTAGATATATAATCCAAACAAGGAAGCCCATGTATATACTTATAACCTACATAATTAAGTGCCAGTCCCAATAACTTATGAAATCTTTAACACACAACGATCCGCATATTCAAATCCATATGGACCGATGTATTTCATTATCAAAATCATATCCTAACGAATCTCGAGATCCTCAATACCACCATATTCACTCTCATACGCGCCTACATCATAAGCCATGCCATATCTCAGTGAATATCTCAGTGAATGTCACAAGTTACATCTGGAGGATCTAGTTCAGGAAGGGCACCTTAGCGAGTCCATTGATAAGAAAATAGAGAAGGTCGCAACCAATGGCGACTAGAAGCCAAACAATGTCATTGATAATGATACGAGACACGAGTTTACAGTTATTCATAGGGCATCAAACCTCAAACAGATTCAGGGAAATGTCGTAAGAATGGAACTCAAGAAGCTGACTGCTGTAATGGAGGCTTTTCAGATCGATTCAGCCAAGACTCAAGTTGGAAAGCATTGGCAACCAGAAGACGTTGATTATGTGAAGCACATCGTGTTCACCAAAGAGTATTAGGTTGGGGTAAGGACCCCACATCATGACGCATTAGTAATCACACTCAATATTTCTAATTGGGTTGTCAACAAACTACTGGTGGACCAAGGGAGTTTATCCGAAGTGATGTATCCGGACCTGTTCCATGTGCTGAAATTAATTCTCGTTGACCTCAAAGAAGTCATTGTTCAATTAGTTGGTTTCACATGAATGATTATCATGTCATTGGGAAAGATCACCTTGACAGTCAGGGCAGGGAACATCTCAAAGTTAATCGAGTTATTAGTTGTGGACATTGAGTCCCCATACCATGCTATTTTGGGCAGAGGTTGGCTCCACACCATGAGGTCCATCCTGTCCATCTATTAGCAAAAGCTGAAATGCAATTCATATCATGGAGTGGTGAAAATTCGCAGTGGACAGGCTTTATCCCGTAAATATTTCATCGCAACCATTCGTTCGAAGAAAGAGAAAAAGAAGGAGCTCGAGAATGCCCAGGAGAAAGCCTATGAAGGGGATGTTCTATCTAAGTAGCAACTATGGTATGGATGACCAGGGGTGGAAGAAACCAGGCCATAGACATGTCGTTGAAATCCTGGAAGAAGTAATAGCCGATGATGACTTGACAAAAAGGAAGTTTTTTATTAAATCTACCCTCACCCATTAGGAGAAAAGGGAATTGGTAGCACTTCTTAAAAGAAACATAGATGTTTTTGCATGGGAGCCTTACGAGTTACCTGGGATTGATTCAGCTTGGCGTGCCACCGCCTATATATCGATCATACTTTTAAACCCATCATTTAAAAGGCTCGCCGAACATCTCTAAGAAAGTCCAAGGCAGTAGAAAAGAAGGTAGAGAAGCTACTAGATGTAGGATCTATCAGGAAAGTTCAGTTCCTTGTATGGTTGTCTGGCCCAATGGTAGTTCCTAATAGCAATGGCAACCAGAGGGTTTGCATCGATTTCACTAACCTGAACTGAGCATGTCCTAAAGATAGCTTCCCTCTCCCGAAGATAGATCAGTTGGTCGATTCCACAGTGACATACGAAAGGATGGTATTCCTTGATGCTTACTCAAGATATCATCAGATCCCCCTACATGGGCCTGACCAAGATAAGACCTCTTTTATACTCAGTTGGTTTGTACTACTATAAGGTCATGCCTTTTGGCCTAAAAAATATAGGGGCAACTTACCAAAGACTGGTAACTAAGATGTTTAGAAAACAGATGGGAGAGACAATGGAAGTGTACATCAACAACATGCTAGTCAAAAGTAAGAACAAGGCTGATCGCCTCTCAGACCTAACAGCAACCTTCGAAATCCCCAAGAAGTGTCGAATGAAGCTTAATATAAGTAAGTGTTCATTCGGGGTCCAGTCAGGAAAATTCTTAGGATACCTAGTGAGTAAAAGGGGAATTGAAGCCAAACTAGATCAAATTGATGTTATCACCAAGGTTTAGCCTCCTCAGACAATGAAAGATGTTCATAAGCTTACTGGAATGCTCGTTGTGCTTAATCTCTTCATCTCCAAGTCTTCAGAGAACTGACGACCATTCTTCCAGCTTTTAAAAAAAGGCAAAGGTTTTGTATGGAATCAAGACTGCTCGCAAGCTTTGGAAAAGGTCAAGTCTTACCTTAGTAAGCCACCACTATTCATAATTCCTAGCGATGGAGAACAACTATACCTTTACCTGGAAGTATTAAGCTATGCTGTGAGCTCTGCCTTAGTTTGTGAAAATGAGGGAGAGCAGCATCCGATTTACTATGCCAGCAAGACACTACTTGATGCTGAGCAACGATACTTCCCTCGGGAAAAGCTTTCATATTCCCTAGTGATCGCATTGAGGAAGTTAAAGCACTATTTCGAATCTGATTCCATAACAGTAATCACCTCTTACCCATTCAAGGCCGTTCTACGAAAAGATGACATCCCTGGGCATCTTTCGAAGTGCTCGAAATATTCAACATCCATTTTTATCCCAGAACGGTGATCAAGGGTCAGGTCCTAGCAGATTTTATGATTGAGTTCACTGGAGATCGGCTATTAGATCAGCTGAATGAAGAGAAATTGGTCACATATGATACAACGTCCAAAGACTAGACACTATATGTTGATGGAGCCTCAAATTCCAAGGGGGAAGGAGTAGGGATTGTTCTCATTACCCCCGAATATACAATAATCGAGCAGGGAATTAGACTGGGATTTGAGGCCTCCAACAACGACGATGAGTATGAAGCTTTGATCACTAGTTTGTAAAAAGACAAACTACTGGAGGCAAAATGACTCAATGTATTCGGTGATTCCAAACTGGTTTTCAAACAGGTGTGTGGAGACTTTAATGCTAAAGACGATCGAATTGCAGCATACCTTAATGTAGTACGAGGAATCATGGGAGGCTTTAAGCAGGTGGAAATTCAACAATTCCCACGAGGCCAAATAGTCACGTTGATGCCTTAGCATCACTAAGCTCAATAATTGACTCTGACCTGAAAAGGACAATGCAAATTGAGTTCCTCACACAGCCCGGTATCAATCATACTGTTGTAGCTGAGCAAGTCCTCCTCACAGATAAGGCCCCAAGTTAGATTGATCCCATCATCAATTATCTACGGAGTGATATACTACCACACGATAAGAGATTATCCCACCAAATCAAAGTAAAGGCTGTTCATTTCTACCTTAGCCCTAAGGGGAAACTTTATAAGAAGTCATTCATAGGCCCCTACCTTCAGTGCGTTCACCCACAAGATTTCGAGTAAGTACTTAGTGAACTTCATGAGGGCTTATGTGGGAGTCACGCAGGTGGAAGATCGCTAGCCTTTCGATCAATCAAAGAAGGATATTGGTGGCCTCACATGAAGAAAGACGCTAGCATATATGTTTGCAAATGTGAAAAGTGCCAAAATTACTCGCCTATGGTTCACCAGCCGCCAGCGACTTAAAATATCTTATTAGTCCATGGTATTTCTCTTAATGGGGATTATACATCATGGGACCACTACCTACTACATCTAGAAATCGCAAGTACCTGCTGGTTTCCACTGATTACTTCACTAAATAGGTTGAGGCAGAACCATTGGCGAACATCCGAAACTTTAACATGCCCAGGTTCATATGGAAAAACATCATCACTCACTTTGGGATACCAAAAACTATCATCACTGATAACGATACACAATTTGAAAGTGGTTTCTTCCAAGATTTTTGCGACGAGCACGACATCAACCACCACTTCAGTTCTGTGGCGTATTCCCAAAGTAATGGGAAAGTGGAGGCTTATAACAAAATCATGATTGATGGGATGAAAAAATGATTTGAAAAAGCTAAGGGAGCTTGGGTAGATGAACTCCCTCATATTCTATGGGCCTATCGCACAACGCCAAGGAGACCAACCGGGGAAACATCATTTGCCCTCGCTTATGGTATAAAGTATATCATCCCTTTGGAAGTAGGCCTCCCTACCATGAAAACCACACTAGTCAACCAAGGACTTAACAATGAAGCCTTATGCACTGAACTTCACCTAGAAGATGAGCGACGAGAGCTAGCCTTGATCAAGTTGGCCTCCTACCAAAAGCAACTAGCCAAGTATTACAATAAAAGGGTCAATCTAAAGAAGTTTTCAATATGAGACTCTGTCCTCTGAAAAGTCCTCAAGTGATGTAGAACCATCAGATGGAAAATTAGAACCCAACTGGGAAGGACCATTCAGAGTGATCAGAGATGATCTTCAAGGAGCGTATCCTCTGGAAACACTGGAGGTCAAGGAGATACTAAGAGAATGGAACGCAACCAATCTCAAGAACTTCTATTTTTAGATATTCTCAAAGTTTACATTGGTTGCTTAATGTATCTCGATTATATCTCATTAATTTGCATCTTTTCTAATGATATCTCCTTTGTGCATATTTTAAATAATTAATGAATAGGGTTAGCAAGTTAAATACAAACACTTCAAATTACGCTTAGGCCCTTATTGTAAATACAAGACTCATGAGTTTCCCTGACAACAAGAAAAGCACAACTGGGGATCCTTAGGTAATAAAACCAACTTTGGTTGATCACCAATATCTATTAGTCGTAAAAAGCCCTGCTCAGGTGGATTACCCAACAACCAGGTGCATTCTCTCCATCATCTCACTTTAGCGTAAGGAAGTGTGACAACACGACATAAAAGGTAAAATGAATGCAATGATACTACTTAGGCATATTAGACTGAGAGAATGTTCAAATATATGAAAGTCGGAATGCCATCACCAAAACATCATTTAATCGGTCATAAAAACCAAAAATGATTTAAAATAAGCATGAGTCTACCTAAAGACTACAATCGATCAATCAATATCATTTAAATGGATAAAAGTGCCAAGAAACCTACGAGTATGTAAAATCAAAATATGTTTAGTTAACACATGCTTAAAACATAAAAAAGTTATTTATTAAGAATATAAGATTACAATCAAAAGGCCAGAAAGAGATACACAAAAGCCTAAGAGGAGCTAAGGTGTCGAGCAAGATATTCTGCTTCATCTGCCCTCTGACCATCGTCTCGCTTTGGAGCAAATTCTTTGACATCTTCATCGAGATTATGATCCAAAAGTTGAGGAGGAATAGCATCAGTCAAAATCCATTCATCGCCTTTAGAAAAAGGATTATGTTTATAGGCAGGACATTCAACCTGGTACTTGTACCAAAGATTGGATTCCTTTGGGGTTCTTTCCTCTTTAAGAGCGCTCAACCATCCTTGAGAAAAAATAATTCTTTCAACCTCCTTAAGTTTTACTGGGGCATCTTCCCAACCAACATTATAACCTTCCCCCCATACCTCTTTGTGTCCTACTTTAGAGGAGTATCTCAGCTTCTTGACATTTTCTTTTTAATACTCCTATAAAAGATTTCAAGCTCACTACCTCTTTTGGCAGAGCATCATTTTCAGACTGTAGGACCTCGTCCACTTGGTCGACCTCATTCCTCACAAAAATTTGGGTCCTCAGGTAATTAAGTTCCTCTTGAACGGAGGCCCCTATCTCCTCCATCTCATGGAAGTCGTCCTTCAACTTTGTAATCATTTCAGTCTGGTTTTTGTATTGTTTGTTCCCAATTCTTAGTGACTTGTAGATTTTCACGAAGGCTTTGCGAGATTGTAGTCTAATATCAAGTCTAATAATTCTCCCCAGATGAGAATTGGGAGAAATATAGCGATCTAAATCAGCACACTACAAACAATACATATCAAACTGAAGCCCTTATACCTTTGACTCATTTGAGTCTACATTGTATAAGTGCTCATCTAGTTTGGAAATTGTGACAAAATTGTGTCTACCTAGAAACCAAAGAGCCTCAGAAGTTGGATTGCCTATTCATCTCTCTTTCTTGTTATGATCAAGAGACTATTGCCAACACTCACACACTTAGAATTCATCTTTTGCACATCATATTGCATAAGTATGTGTGTACATGTGTTGTGTGTGTTTAAATCCCTAAGTTTGATTTTTAATAATTTTTTGGGATTTTTTAAACATTTTTAAATCATGTTTTTAATAATTAAAACTTGTTTTATAAAGTTTTGGTGTCAATCTCTTAATATGACTTGTTGTATTTTAAGGCCTAAAGTTACCTTGGGTAGAATTCGAAAGCGGCAGAGACTTCAGGGTTGTCCTTGTAATTAGTTTTGACGCGCGTTTAACATCCCATAACAGGTCAACACCTGTCTGCCTTTGATTGGTTAGTTTTTTGTTTCTTTACTGAGACAAGAGGAGCGTGTGTTATCAGCCCTTGGATCATTTCTTATCAGTGGTCTGCATGTTGCCTTGATGGATCCCCGTGTAACCTTTTTAAGCCAATCAGCGCTCGTTTAAGCACCGCCTTGTGTGAGACATTAGATTCAAGTCAATCTAAATTGACTCAATCTCAGCCCTTGGTTTGGATCAGTTATCTCGAACCTTCCTCTCACCCTATAAAAAGGGGCCTTCTCTCAGACTTCGAAGATTTTTGCCATTTCATTTCCTCTAAGTTTTGAGAGAGAAGAGAGAAACCAGAGAGAGAAGAAAGTTAGAAACCCTAACTTCGTCCAAATCCTCTTCAAACCTAACCCAAACACTTCTTCAAAACACCATAGCCAAAAACACCATCCTGAGTGTTCTTGAGTTTTTGAGAGTTTGAGTTGAGTTATTTTGGTTGCTGTAACCTTGTGTTCGTGAGATCTTGTTTCCAACTTAGACTTTTACTTAGATCTAGTTTCTGTTTCCATAGAAATCTCAGATCTGAGTTATTCATGTTACGTTACACTTAGTTTCATTTTATTTCTCATCTTGAGAAATATATTGTTGATTATTTTCTCTAAAACATTTTCTTACTTTAAAATCAACAATAAAATGCTTTATGTTTCTTGTAAACTAAACCTTTGACCTAGTTTGGAATCTCACTTGGAGGTTTTCAATCTCAAAAAGTTTTTGCTTTAAATTCTGAGATTGATTAAGACCTTGTCTGTCTTCCTAGCAAGGTATCCGTGGATTCTGGGATAGTTTGAAAGGTCAAAAAGGTTCAAAGTTTTCTAAGAATAAAGAAAAAGAAAAGATCACTACATATAGTGTAAACTATAATTTTTTAGGACTGTTTGTACTTAATAAGTGTGTGTGTGTGCATGCATGTGTTAGAGAGCACCTTCACAAACACTTACACCCTACAACACGAAAAGTGTTGGTGATAAGATCTTGAGAACATAAGTCGACGTAAAGTGATGGAACAAATTAAAATTGACAAACTGGGAGAACTACATCTACAATCAGAACTGCAGAGAAGTTTGAGGACACCATAGGGTACATTCCTAAACTTATATAGGTCTGAGTTGTTTGCATGTTAGTTATATAGTTTGTAACACATATATTTGTTTTAGTGGATTTTTCATTTTACTCCGTAGAGGGAGTCGTGGATGTTTCCTCAATTGGTGAGGTTTTATCACGTAAAAATTGTGAACAGAAGCCTTCTACATTTTCTCATCTCATTCTTGGTTGTGCTGTGTTTAAAACTGGTTTAAATTTTTTTTTAAACTTGTTGCTTAAATCTTGAACAGATCTCGTACATACTATTTTATTAAACACATCTTGTGATTAATCCTTTTTGATTTAAGAAAAGAGTTTCTTCAAAAAACAACTCGGAGTTACTTTAATTGTTTATTTTCATAAACGGCTTTAGTAACCAATTTTTTAATTGGTATCAGAGCTTTGTAAACTGCTTTTAAAAGATCCCGTGTTTCTGAAATTGTTTTCGAAAAATCAAATATGGACGA
This sequence comes from Sambucus nigra, assembly GCA_949130495.1. Taxonomy (NCBI): domain Eukaryota; kingdom Viridiplantae; phylum Streptophyta; class Magnoliopsida; order Dipsacales; family Adoxaceae; genus Sambucus; species Sambucus nigra. The sequence continues at coordinate 228,036,117 of OX422211.1, read as the reverse complement.
GAAAAATGAAAGATTTGGTAACTTGACCAGACCTCCAATCTTTGATGGAACCAACTTTGCTTACTGGAAAGTAAGGATGATTGCTTTCATTCAAGGAACTTTGGGAGATGATGTCTGGGACATTGTTGAAAATGGTTATACTTTTCCTACTAAACTAGCCAACGAAGGAAGTAATGAGAGTGTTAAGAAAGCTCTAAGTGAGTTCACTCAAGAAGAGAAACAAGTTTCTCGAAATAACAATAAAGGAAAGAATGCTATATTTATGTCTATAAATGAACATGAGTTCAAAAGAATCTCATCCTGTACCACTTCTAAGGAAGCTTGGGATACCTTAGTCACTGCTCATGAAGGAGACACTAGAGTTACGGCTGCTAAAACCCAAATGCTTATTTAGCAGTATAACTCCTTAATTATGTCTGAAACTGAATCATTTGATGACTTCTATATGAACCTGAGTGATATTGTGACCAAACTGCATGCTAATGGGATAACCTATGATAGACAAGAAATTGTATCTAAAATTCTGAGATCATTACCACAGAAGTTTGATAATAAAAGATATGCTATTGAGGAAATGTGTGATATAAATCTCACTCCTGAATTACTCAATAGTAAATTAAGAACTGTGGAAATGGAACTGAAATTTAAGAAACGGTTAACCCAATCCCATAGGAAACAGACTAGTTCCAATCTAAGCTTCTCTTCTAAATTAATTAAACCTGAGTTTAATACTTCCATTGTTGAATCTGATGAGGACTGCGATATAGAGAGCTTGGACAATCAGATTGCCTTAACGACTAAACAGTTCAAGAAAATCATTAAGTTTAGAAACAAAGTGGCAATTAAACAAGGCAAGTCAAATTATCCAACTCCCTCTAGTCACAGACCTCATGAGAAGAATAATGACAAAAATCACAAGGACTCTCACGCTAGACCTAATAGAGACCTTAAGAAGACTGAATGCTATAGATGTGGTAAACTGAGACACATTGCACAAGATTATAGAGTTAATTTGAACACTCAAAACAAACATACTAGTGCTAACATCTGCAAAACATGGGATGATTCTAGTGACTCTGAAAATGAGGAACCTGAGTCATCAGATGCTTTTGATCCTTGCATGTCCTTCTTTGCCAAGATTATTTATAATGATGACATGCCCATGTTTGTTAATGAGGATGAACCAAATAATTCTATGACTGATACTTCGAATGTGGTTATTACTGGCTTAGATGCTTTGATTACTGAGAATGTTGCATGTACTACCTCGGGGTGTGTGAGTCAAAGGGATGGCGATAATGATGATGTCAATGGGTGTGTGAGTTTAACAAATGAATCATTAGGGGTCACTCCACACACCACACTTAGTGACTCGGACAATGAAGACCTCCCAGACATTCACACACTTTACACTAAGACTCTCAAGAAAAGCTCTAGACTAGAGAAGACTGTTAAAGATCTTACCAAGAAATTGGAATATATAAGCCTGATGGTTAAACTGAATGCTGAAGAGTACACTACCCAATGTTTAACTCATGAAAGTGAAATTAAAGTTTTTGATGAAAAACTGAAAAATTTGACTGAAACAAATGAAATTCTGGAGAAAAAATACAAAGGGACATTATTAGAATTGGAACAAACCAAAGAAAAGACAACTGTTTTCAAAAAATTTACAAAATTTGAAAATAATTCTAACTGTTTTGATGAATTTGTTGCTGAATCTAAAACCAATTATGATGATCGAACTAGTATAGGATTTTATTCCGATTTGAAAACACGAACAAAACATTTTGAACCTATCAAGTTTGTGTCAGGAGGCAAAAGACCTATTGAAACATGCCTAGATTTTCATTCCATAAAAACTGAGTTTGATTCGAAAAATCAAAGTTTTAATGTTGGGGAATCAAGTTGCTCTAAGCTTAAAAGTTCACCTAAGGCTAAATACGTTTGTCCTTCTATTAGGAAGAATGAGTCTACATTCAAACCTGTACCACCTAGAAATAGAGTTCATCCTCAAAACTCTATTAAACCTTTGTTTAGAGACTTTCCTAAGGAGAGCCGCATCTTGAGCAATCTTTATTGCTCCTACTGTGACATATATGGTCATTCCTTCGATGGTTGCTATGCTAGGAGACTTCTGAAACCTATCTATAATCCTCGTACTTACTAGAACTATAACTATTCTAGGAGGAGTTGAAATAATTATATACTTTCTAGACTGCCAGATAAAAACTCTAACTATAGAAAGAGAAAGACCAAACCTAAAAGAACATTTCCTAGAAGGAATCCTAAGCATTTTCTTAAACCAAATGCTCAAGTCTATCACAAAATTCAAAATCATGCGCAAAACATTTTTCAGCAAAAATCTAATGCTCGCAAATTCTATGAGTTGAGAGCTAATAAGCGCAAGTTGAAAACTAGAGCAATTTGGATTAGAAAAGATGATCTATTACCTCAGATGAAGTGTAATATTATTGTTACTGCTTTAAAATCCGGACACACATCATCTGGTTGGTATTTAGACTCTGGATGTTCTAAGCATATGACAGGAGATGAAACTAAACTTTTAAACAAAACCAGATTTGCTGGTGGTAAAGTCATTTTTGGTGATGGAGCTTCATCTCAAATCATAGGCAAAGGAACTCTCCAAGAAGATGGGCTTCCTACCCTTAAAGATGTTCTTCTAGTTAAAGGTCTAAAGGCCAACTTACTTAGCATTTCGCAATTTTGTGACTCAGACCATACTGTTACCTTTTCAAAGAACAATTGCAAGATTTTAAATGAAAAAGGTGAATGCATAATTACTGGATTCAGAACTCCTGACAATTGTTACACTGTCAAGAACAATTCTGAAACTTGTAATATTGCCAGAATGGATGACAATGAGATATGGCATAACAGAATGGGTCATATAAATTATGATAATCTTAGTAAATTATCTACTCAAGACATAGTAAGAGGAATTCCAAAATTTAAACCCATTCATAATATTGTTTGTGGTTCCTGTCAAGAAGGTAAAATTATTAAGGCCCCTCATAAGAAAGTCAAAGACATTCTCACCTCTAATCCCTTAGAACTCATCCATATGGACCTAATAGGTCCCTCCCAAACTGTTAGTCTTTGTGGACACAGTTACATCCAAGTTATGGTTGATGATTTCACTAGATTCACTTGGTTAGACTTTTTAAAACAAAAGTCTGACACTTTTCAGACATTCCTAAAAATTCTTCTCGGGATTGAAAATGAAAAGGACATTCAAGTAAATCGAATTCGTAGTGATAGAGGTGGTGAATTCAAAGACACAGGTATTGTAGAATAATGTGACTATAATGGTTACAAACATGAGTTCAGTGCTCCTAAGATTCCTCAACAAAATGGAATCGCCGAGAGAAAGAATCGTACCTTGTAAGAGATGGCACGTGTCAAGTTACATGCCAAGAACTTACCTAAATATTTTTGGGTAGAATCTATTCGTACTGCGTGTCACATCATTAATAGGGTCTATCTTAGAAAGGATTCCAAACAAACCCTTATGAACTTTGGTACAATAAGAAGCCTAATCTCAAATATCTTAGAACCTTTGGCAGTTTTTGTTATGTATGCAAAGATAGGGAACACTTATCTAAATTTGAGAGCCGGGGAGATAAAGCCATATTTCTAGGATATTCGCCTAACAGTAGAGCTTATCGAGTGTATAATCTTCGTACTAAAACCATGATGGAATCCATAAATGTAATTGTCAGTGACACTACTGTAGAAAGCAAGACAGGTGAATTACCTATTGAAGAAGTGTCCTCAAATATTTTATAAAATGACCCTTCTTAAATAGATAATTCATTACCTATTGAGACACCTGAAGTACCTAATTGGGTTTCTAAAGATCATCCCATAAACAACGTAGTTGGCAACCCTAGTGAACCAGTGCGTACAAGATCCCAACTTAGAAATTATGCACATTATGCATCTTGTGTTTCCCTTGTGGAACCAAAGAATGTAAATGAGGCATTGAATGAATCTCACTAGATTTCTACTATGCAGGATGAAATTTTACAATTTGTCATTCATGATGTATGGTATCTTGTTCCACGTCCTGATCACAAAAAGGTTGTTGGTACTCGTTGGATTTTTAAAAATAAAACTGATGAAAATGGGATAATAATTAGAAATAAAGCTAGATTAGTTGCTCAAGGATACTCCCAAATAGAAGGAATTGATTTTAACGACACCTTTGACGCTGTTACTCATTTAGAATCAGTTCGTCTGCTTTTGGCAATAGCTTGTCATATGCGTTTTACATTATATCAAATGGATGTCAAATCTGCGTTCCTTAATGGTATACTGGCTGAGGAAACCTATGTAGAACAACCTAAAGGGTTCATTGACCCTAAGCATCCAAATAATGTATTTTGTCTGAAAAAAGCTTTATATGGCCTTAAACAAGCTCCTAGAGCTTGGTATGAGCGACTTTCCAATTTTCTTTTGGAAAAAGGTTTCAAAAGAGGTGGAAATGACTAAACTTTATTTGTCAAACATTTTGACAAACACATTACGATTGCTCAAGTTTTTGTAGACGATATTATATTTGGATCAACTTCTACCTCAGAAGTAAAATCCTTTTCTGAAATTATGAGCAAGGAATTTCAGATGTCCCTTATGGGGGAGTTACAGTTCTTTCTAGGTCTCCAAGTCAAACAAAATCCAGAAGGATTATTTGTTTCGTAATCTAAGTACGCTTTAGAGATCGTTAAGAAATTCGGCCTTGAGAGTGCTAAAAATGCTAAAACGCCCATGAGTACTACGCTAAAACTATTTAAAGATGACAATGGAACATCTGTAGATCCTACTCTATATCGTAGTATGATAGGCAGTTTACCATATCTTACTGCCTCGTGTCCTGATATTATGTATGCTGTGTGTGTATGTGTTAGATATCAAAGTAATCCTAAAGAGAGCCACTTGAATGCTGTTAAACGTATCATTAAATATGTAAATGGCGTTCTAAATCTAGGTCTTTGGTACACTAATGACACACCAAGAACTATAATTGGGTACACTGATGCTGACTGGGCTGGGTGTACTGATGATAGTAAAAGCACTTCAGGAGCATGTTATTATGTAGGTAATAACTTGGTAGGATGGAGTAGTAAAAAACAATTCTGCACATCACTCTCAACAGCTGAATCTGAATACATAGCCGCTGGCAGCTGTTGTGCTCAATTAATGTGGCTTAAACAAATGCTAAGTGATTATGGTATTAAAGAAAACCAATTACATCTCTATTGTGATAATCAAAGTGCGATTAATATCTCTAAAAATCCTGTTCAACACTCGCGAACAAAGCATATTAAAATAAGACATCATTTTATACGTGAATTGGTTGAATCGAAGGAGTTAGAAATCAATTATCTTCCTACTAATCAACAACTCGCAGATATGTTTACCAAACCTCTAGACTATAATAAATTCATTTCATTACGTAAATCTATTGGTATGGTTTATGCTGATTAATCTTTTTGCTGTTTATCCAAGTTTTTCCCTTTGTCCATTTGAGACAAAATGGGAGAGAAATTTGAGTCTAATCAACTCTTGCATATTCTAAATAGCTTGATCTTAGTGAATTATTGCAGGTTGTACATTTACTCTTTACAGTTGTAATAGGGTATTCAAATGTACTTAGTTGAGTTATGTACTTTTTGATTTCTAGGATTTGGGAAGATAGACTTTTGATAGGAATAAGTTTTTATTTTGTTTGTTTCCCTACGAGTCCAAGATGACTCAAAGGAGATTTTGTCTCATATTTCCAAAGGGGGATATTAAAGCCCTTATACCTTTGAATCACTTGAGTCTACATTGTATAAGTGCTCATCTAGTTTGGAAATTGTGACAAAATTGTGTCTACCTAGAAACCAAAGAGCCTCAGAAGTTGGATTGCCTATTCATCTCTCTTTCTTGTTATGATCAAGAGACTATTGCCAACACTCACACACTTAGAATTCATCTTTTGAACATCATATTTCATAAGTATGTGTGTACATGTGTTGTGTGTGTTTAAATCCCTAAGTTTGATTTTTAATAATTTTTTGGGATTTTTTAAACATTTTAAAATCATGTTTTTAATAATTAAAACTTGTTTTATAAAGTTTTGGTGTCAATCTCTTAATATGGCTTGTTGTATTTTATGGCCTAAAGTTACCTTGGGTAGAATTCGAAAGCGGCAGAGACTTCAGGGTTGTCCTTGTAATTAGTTTTGACGCGCGTTTAACATCCCATAACAGGTCAACACCTGTCTGCCTTTGATTGGTTAGTTTTATGTTTCTTTACTGAGACAAGAGGAGCGTGTGTTATCAGCCCTTGGATCATTTCTTATCAGTGGTCTGCATGTTGCCTTGATGGATCCCCGTGTAACCTTTTTAAGCCAATCAACGCTCGTTTAAGCACCTCCTTGTGTGAGCCATTAGATTCAAGTCAATCTAAATTGACTCAATCTCAGCCCTTGGTTTGGATCAGTTATCTCGAACCTTCCTCTCACCCTATAAAAAGGGGCCTTCTCTCAGACTTCGAAGATTTTTGCCATTTCATTTCCTCTAAGTTTTGAGAGAGAAGAGAGAGAATATAGAGAGAGAGAAGAGAGAGAGAAGAAAGTTAAAAACCCTAACTTCGTCTAAATCCTCTTCAAACCTAACCCAAACACTTCTTCAAAACACCATAGCCAAAAACACCATCCTGAGTGTTCTTGAGTGTTTGAGAGTTTGAGTTGAGTTATTTTGGTTGCTGTAACCTTGTGTTCGTGAGATCTTATTTCCAACTTAGAATTTTACTTAGATCTAGTTTCTGTTTCCATAGAAATCTCAGATCTGAGTTATTCATGTTACATTACACTTAGTTTCATTTTATTTCTCATCTTGAGAAATATATTGTTGATTGTTTTCCCTAAAACGTTTTCTTACATTGAAATCAACAATAAAATGCTTTCTGTTTCTTGTTCTTGTAAACTAAACCTTTGACCTAGTTTGGAATCTCACTTGGAGGTTTTCAATCTCAATTTTTTTTTTAAATTATGAGATTGATTAAGACCTTGTATGTCTTCCTAGCAAGGCATCCGTGGATTCTGGGATAGTTTGAAAGGTCAAAAAGGTTCAAAGTTTTCTAAGAAGAAAGAAAAAGAAAAGATCACTGCATATAGTGTAAACTGTAATTTGTTAGGACTGTTTGTACTTAATAAGTGTGTGTGTGTGCATGCATGTGTTAGAGAGCACCTTCACAAACACTTACAATAAGATCTTGAGAACATAAGTCGACGTAAAGTGCTGGAACAAATCAAAAGTTGGCAAACTGGGAGAACTACATCTACAATCAGAACTGCAGAGAAGTTTGAGGACACCAGAGGGTACATTCCTAAACTTATATAGGTCTGAGTTGTTTGCATGTTAGTTATATAGTTTGTAACACATATATTTATTTTAGTGGATTTTTCATTTTACTCCATAGAGGGAGTCGTGGATGTTTCCTCAATTGGTGCGGTTTTACCACGTAAAAATTATGAACAGAAGCCTTCTACATTTTCTCATCTCATTCTTGGTTGTGCTGTGTTTAAAACTGGTTTAATTTTTTTTTTAAACTTGTTGCTTAAATCTTGAACAGATCTCGTACATACTATTTTATTAAACACATCTTGTGATTAATCCTTTTTTATTTAAGAAAAGATTTTCTTCAAAAAACAACTCGGAGTTACTTAAATAGTTTATTTACATAAACGGATTTAGTAACGCATTTTTCACAAACCTTAAGCAAGTATTATCATAAACGGAAACAGATGAACACATGAACAAAGGGGTAAATTTCATTATCACATAAAAATAAAAGGACACTGGCCAGCACATGAAATTCTCAAAATAAGGGTACTTACCAACAAAAACTTGAATTTTACAAGGAAAATGGAAACTACTAGTCTATAAAAGCCCTAATCTTTCACCTGGTCTTCCCCAACCTTGGTTTTCCCCTTATCGACCAACTGTTGTTCCTAGCTAGTACCAGCGCTCCCGCCAACCACAGTAGGAATGATCTCAGTGTTGCCAGTAGCTTGGTCACCGCCTTCTCCTTCTTGTTCTTTATCTTCAATGTAAAGGTCAGGACCAAGAGAATGAAGGTCAAAAAGTTCAGAACCAGTAGGTGTACCAGCATCCTTCAAGGCCTGGTCCTATCCCTTCTTAAAGGAGACTTTATAGGCATAAGCTATCTGGCGTTCAGCATCCTCGTAAGCTTTATAAAAACCTTCGCAGTAGCTGTCATCCCTATCTTGAGAAAGATCTCCCTCTAGCTTGGCCACCTTGCCAGTCAATTCTTTGTTGACCTCCATTAATTCAGATTTCTCAGTAAATACTTCCTTCTGAGCAGTCCCAGAGCATTATAGGCCTTAGACATATCGCTCTTTTCACGCTTCCATGATCGGCGAGCATTGGCAAGGGCCACCTTCTCAACCTCTAGATCCTTCTTTCGCTCTTTCTCCCTTCTAAAGCTGTCAGAATGATTATCTAGAATGGTAGTGAAGTTAGACAGCATCAGTAAGAAAGATAAAAATAGCAGAAAATCATAACATAAATGGTAAATAGTAAAGAAAAGAAACAAGTAAGAAAGTCTTACCACATCCATCCCCTGTGCAGTCTTGAGGGAGAGTTGAGATGGCCCCAGCCTCGAGGAACGCTCGCGATCAGCAGCGAGCACTGACCTCTTCAGCATGTAAGGGGACAAAAAGGGGGAATTGCCCACACTAACCCCCTGAAGACTAGGGAAGGGGTTCCCTCCAATAAATTGTAAGGCTAACTTTTTCTCGGGTTCTTGGTGCTTGGCACGATCTATAATCATAAAAAAAAGGAATATCAGTCATAAGAATGGGAAGAATTCGTAAGAAGTTAGCAAAAAAAAAAGAGGAAGTGACTTATCTCGACCTCCCTATAATAAAAAATGGGAAGGTCACGTGGTCTCTCCCCCTCCAACAGTGGAGGGTTCTTCTAGTTACTTGCAATGAACCGACTTTCCCAATAGTCCTTATGGGAATCTAGAAGATTAACCACCAGAACTTGCTCAGCTCTTCTTGTCTTGAGATACAACAAACCCTCTTTAGTTTTCGAGAATACATAGCAATAATATATATCGACCAGTCCTAACCTTATCCCACAAAGAGTATTTATTCTATGTACACTGTTTACTATCTTCCATACATTGGGAGCACACTGAGCACGAACAATGGCGAAGTACCTAAAAAATCTAAGGAATAACTCATTTGGGGGAAATGTTAGACCCCCTTGAGTTATCAGTAGGGTATGAATCTAGTGCCCCCGTCCACTTTGTGAACATTACGAGGAAAGGGGCACAGTCGATAATTATGCACTTAGGAATATTATATTTACATCGAAATTCTTCTACAGACTTACCATCTAATATCGCCATAACTGAACAAATCTAGAAGAAACCCTAACTACAGTAACTAGCTAGTACAGATAAAAAGAACCAAGAAGAGGCAGGGACTATAACTTATAGGCGGTAACAAAGCTTTGATGAAGCACAAAAAGAGAGAAACTTTGACTTTTGAAGCAAAGGAAGAGTTTAGGAAATGAGTATGTGCAAGGACAACTAGAAAGAAATGAATAAACATTGTAGTAAGCAACAACTAAACACTAGAACACTTAAATGATGGGTTTCGACTTCCCAAAAAGATTTTAACGCTTCAGTTTCTTCTTAAAGACAAGCGTGCCCTCGTTGCAAGATTTGTTATTACAAAAATACCATCTCGAACTGTCACTAAATTATGGGGACTTGGACTTCCAACCCTGTTGAAATCTAATGTCCCATAGTCAATAGCCCAGAGATTTCAAGGGAAATTATGGGAGCCCACTTTTTGGAAGCCCATGAAAGTAGCCGACTAAGATAACTTGAGTTATCTTGGTCCTGCCCAAATCGCGGCTTAGTTTTAACACGAGCAGTTTAGTTAAAGAAGGATACTCACAGATATGGTCAAATCAGGTCCTAAGAATCTCGATTGAGATATTCAAGCACCTCATGGACAATCCACGAAATATGATGGAGTTCCTTAAACAACTCAAACTCTTTAACAAACACGAATATAAATTATACTCCCTGACCCTGGGGCAAGGGGATGAAAAACTCTAATTGTTGAGAGACACTTAATAGAAAATGAGTAACCTCTCCATAGACATAGGCAAGTTATCGAACCACGTACATAATTGTTGTGTGTGCTTTCATTTACTTTTGCCTTTTATGATTGCTTTCGTGAATCCTTTATTGTGAATTTTTTTGCACTCACATTATTTATACCTCATTGAGATCCCATGGATATTGAAGATTAAATTCGACAATAAACTCGAAATGATGTGATTGTTGCTTTACTTGACTGCTACGGTCTTCAATACACATGATAGCCTTAAAGGACAAACTGAGTCAAATCCTAACGTATGACTCAAAGGGTTTTGTCCAAACGGAACAAAGCCAAAAAATAATACAAATTGACTCTATGTAAAATTTTCCCTTACACCAAGTCCAAGTACAAAGACATTACATGAAGTGATAGTTCCAACATCTTCTAACTTCATAACTAGATAATGTTAACTCTACAATTGGTCTGCTTAATCATGTTAATGTGACTACGGGATATTAAGAGAGAAAGTGGGTTAGACCCCATGTTTGCATAAAATATATATCTTATTTAAAATGATATTAAATGAGACTTATTTACGTCTTGTATTGTCCCTGCCAACACTCACTCTTAAGGTATCTCACCACACATTTATTTAAGGGAATCCTAATCATATATGACAATCCTATACTAGGTATATCTAACAACGTAAGCACCCAAGTCCTTTGAATATCATGTAACCTATATGACTCCTATCTCACAAAATAGTATGATATTTCCACCAACAAATGTATAATATCAATGTACTATACAACATCCAAATAAGTTAAACCCCTCATTATAGAATAATTACTTTCCTACACAGTACCCATGTAAGCTCTACTCATCGCTGGATTAACAATGGTATTATCCGATATCATAGTAAGTCATACCCATACTTATTTTATCCGCTATGTTATACAATATTCATGCAACATAACCCCTCACTCGACTAGCTACCATATTCTTCGATCTCTTTGTAAATTATTCCCATCACTGGATATCTAATGTACTATACATTATGCAGATACATATTAATATAAAAACAAAACTAACTACATAATATAAGCACAACATAGAGGACCTATCCTTCGGGGACCTCTCGTGCCTCTATCGGTTCGTTCCATATGAGGTCCCACTCATAATTTCTCGAAACACACACAAAGGGGAAATATTGATGCCGAAACACCATTCATATAACCACATACCATGTTACACGAGAGAATCCAACCTCTTATGCCTTTATCACACAAGACGAATGAGCCATGACATGTAAGATTTTGATATTAAACCTATTCGTGACCTTCATCATATGCTGGGGGTATACTACATAGTCCTACAAATAATACCATTGAATCCCCATCGATAGATTCGTCATAAGTTAATTTGCACACCTTGGTATGTCCACCCACACAACATACAAAGTGCACAATTAACACTTATGCATACAAAGATGACTTATAACTCTAATCATACAAGTCGGGATAAAATTTTCCTTAAATTAACCCTGAACCCACGCAATATTTTTATACATATACATATAAGAATTTATTTTTGAAATTTCATATGAATCCCCTCCACAAGTCTTGTATTTCATAAATCAAGCAACCTCGTCAACCAACCCAAAATAACCCCAAACTAGGAATATGACCAACCTGATTCATTAACCCCTAAGTACGCTAATCGATCGACCCCCGAGGACCCAAAAAAATGTAGTTTTGCCTGTTTCGATATAGAAATACCACTAATGCATTTTCCTATATCCTAGACCTTTATAGGATGGCTTCCCAAACTCTAATGAGTTTGAAAAATGATCTAAAATGATTTCCTACCATTATTAACCAAAATAGCAACATAAACTCATCATCATTGATTATCCTAACCTTATTAAATGATTAAACAATAGGTCATGATTATAACCAACTAGTTTCTAATCAAATTCAAATTTCAATATTTAATTCCATATTTAGTTCATAACCTTACATCTAAACATGTATACAAGGTCTTAATCTAAGTTATTCTATAGATTACATATTAATCAAACCTTAATTAGCTAATAAAACCAACCTAGCTAGGAATTTCTTTCCTGATCTTTGGTTTTAAACATCTATTGACGAATCCCTATTATCAGTGCTTCTTTATGATGCCCTTATTTGCCGGGGGTCATTGCAAAAAATCTTTTTATACTTTGATTTCATTAAGAAGAATCATCTTTTTTTGACACCCCGTTTATTTAAATATCGGGTGATCAGTCCTTTACTAAATTAAATAGGAATCATTATTGGTTTCATTCTTAGCATAACCGTCGAAAACCTTTTGACTTACTAACCACCTACGTTTTAAATAAACCCGTGCCAATTTTTTTTATCTATAATTAAACCATCACATGCATAAGTAAACAATAATCAAACAATCCATGCAATAATGATGATATGAATCCATTACAAGATAAATAACCAAATAAATAATACCGATTGAGCAATCGGTTCCCAATATAAGAATACAACTATAAGTCTATCAAATAAAACCAAATTAAATAATACATAATCGGGTATAAGTGAATAGAAGAAATAACTGAAGGAGCAACATGTCCAAATGAAATAACTGAAAATGAAACCTACACTAGGAATGAAGCAAATAAAAACATCTAATTCAAATCCTATAAGCATCCACAAGTGCTGCAGCTACGCATCCCTGGGACAGATTATTAAGCTTTGCGTCCCTATGGCTAAACACCTAAAAGGTTTTGAAAATATTTTGCATATGGGTCAAAGCCCAAGTAAAACCATTTGAAAATATTTAGCAAGTATCTATCACAAGTTTAAAAATAGTAATTGATTACACATGTTAGTTAAATGTATACTCCCATGAGTTCCTCACCTCTCAACTAATGTGCACGCCAAACGTCTCCTACCTAGCTATACTACCAAGCCCCACTAGGTCTCATCAATTACTATCGATCCACTAACATGTTTGACTCCCTCGTACCTCCTATATAGTATGTATGGTAGCACTAATAATTAACATTACATCATATGTTATTATTAAACCATAATTAACATTTCATGTAAGTTATCAATAAACCATTATTAACAATCCACTTATACTATTGTTAAGCCGATTCATTAATTTTCTATACTTAAATCGTCTTTAGATATACACAATCTAACTTTTCTACTATCACCCATTAAGTAGATTATCTCAGAACCACATCACTTTTAGATATACACTATTTATCCTTCCTACATTACACACAAGTAGGATAAATGAACATGCATGTATATATATCACACTATTTATTTATATATATATATATATATATATATCTAGCACCCCTGGCCTAAGAATCGCATTGCTAGTATGCTTACTCTACTATCAAGTCCATGTATCTCTCGTACTAAATCAAGTACTATCGGTTCGGATATCACCCTCGAACCATAAATCAAATCACACATATTAAAGGCGAACATAGTTCCAAGTCTATGGGTCATGCACACACCAAACGTGCCCAATTGACCGTCGAAACTATCATACACTCAGATAGCCCTAACCTAGGTTCTATGTCCTGGGTCACAAGTCTAAAATTCCCCCAATGGGCTCATTAGGATAAGACTATACACAACGCGGAACCTCCTGTGATAGTAGACACGTAGGTATGTTTACACACATAAAAAGCACATAATAGGTGTACACACAACCTATCCATATGTATATTCAGCATAGGCACACACACAACCTATAATAATAATAATTCGTATAGGTATACACTCCACCTACCAATATCATCTATAGAGGTATACATATAACCTATAATAATAGTGCCTACATAATAATTATCCCTCGAATACTTACCGCATCAATAATTCACAAAATTTACTCAATAGTAATTTTCAGAGTATTATTCTCTGCCCGAAGGGCCCATAGTTACCCCATAAATTAATTCAGTGGTTAAATCACCAATACGCTCTGGGTCCAAGTCATAGGTCATGGTTTTCCCTTTTTGTGACCCAAATTCCAAATTCTCGATAAGAATCTCAATCTATTCATTATCGTTTGTCCAAATTCGAAGATCACTCACATAAAAATTGTAATACCCCACATTTTTGATGATTTAAATAATTATGAGATTATTTATTACAGAGGGATTAATTAAATTTACAAGTGAGAATTAAATTGTTAATTAATCCGAATCTAATAAAAATAAATATTAACTAGCATGCTAAGGGTTAATACTTATTAGTTTAATATTACTGTGCGATATGTAATATGGAACTATACACTTTGGTAAATTGTCGAGAGATAATAATACGACAATTTAGTGAATTAAGTCAGACGCGCGTGTGAGTTGTGTCGGGACTAAATTAGTGGAATAAGTATATCAATTATTTTTAGTAACTCGTATGATGATTTCGAGTGGACCGTTGAGTCCGTAAGGGTCAAAATAGTCAAAATAGTATACTCGGGTGTTTAGTTTGGGTCCCGGGGCAATTTTAGGCCTAACCGACACCCCAAAAGGGCATTATGGTAAATTAGATTTTTAGGCCTAATTAATGGACGAAAATTAGGAGTTAATTTATCAGCCAAAACAATTGCATTAGGGTTAGAAAGCTAGAGAAAGTAAGAATGGCCATAGAAAGTGTGAGGGAGAACTTTTGCCAAGGGAAGAGGGCTAAATCGACGTCACCTTGCACAACCACCACCACCACCACCATGTAGATCAGAACGAGGGAACACACCCATGCCAACATCATCAAGAAATCAAACTTCTCACTCAAGGCAAGTGTTTATAACTTGCTGTATTTCGGTATTGATTATATTCATGTTAGTATAGAATTGTTAGGAATATGTTATAGGTTATAAAAATGGCGAAATTGAGGAATTTGAAGGTGTAAATTAATTTTGTTATTTATTAGATTGAAACCATTAATGTATGTTGACTGGAAATCACGTTTTGAGGAATTTATACATAGAACAAATCTGGAAATTATGGCATCTTGAACATGTATTGGAAGAACTAGGGTTTTGATAAATTTAAATTGGGGATTTCACATTTTATGAATGATTCGTAATGAATTGATGATTCTAGGATGTTAGAATTCATATGTTATTGATGGGATTCGATGTAGAACTGTTTGTTTGGAGTTTGGGGTGTTGAATGAGAAGATTTGAGATTAAAAATGGTGGAAAATTTTGGAAAATCTGGGTAGGAGACGAACAGCGAACTCTCGCGCGAAGTCGCTTGAAGTTGTTCGAGCGAGATTGCAATCTCGCGCGAAGTAGTTCGAGCGACATGTGGCAGTCGTTCAAACGACTTGCCACCTCTTTCGAGCGACAGAGTGAAATTTTGATAATTTCTTTTAGGACCCAATTTTGAGTTTATTAGTTCAGAAATGAGAAATATATTTTCTAATAATAAACTTAAGTAAGGCTGAATTTCGGAAGAAGTATGAGGAGCTAAATACTTTAATGAAATAGGTATGGAGGGATTATACCGTAGAGATTTCGAGAGGGAGAATAACCCAATAAGTATTACGGAATGTTGAAATCAAAATGTGTAAGAGAAGCATATATGTAGGTGAGGGTAATACCTATATATTATATAATAGGATGTGTATTATGTATTATTATTACTAAAGGCACCAATGGGTGATAACCCGGGGGGTGTGAGAATATTATTATTATAAGTGTACTAATGGATGATAACCCGGGGGTACAAAAATGTATTGTAAGTGTACTAATGGGTGATAACCCGGGGGTACAGTATGTTGATTAGGTGCACTAATGGGATATAGCCCGGGGGCGAAGTATCATGTTATATATATATATATATATATATATATATATATATATATATATATATATATATATAGGGCAGATGTGACTATATGTATATATGTATGAGAGTTGTGAATCAATCTAATGTGTATAGTAATGAATATGGGCATGAAAATTTGTTAAGAAAATTCTAATCGTATACTTGAATTATTATGAAAACGAAAAATGTATTAATTATCTTTTCATCATAGGCTAATTGGATAACGTATTGTATGGGCGATACGGGCTTACTAATAGTGAGGGTAAATACTATTAGGATGGATTCAGACTAGTTATATTGGGAGGTATAGCTAAGGAGAAAATTTAGATACACGTTAGGTGTGCACAATAGAAGAGAGGTGAGAATCTCAAGAGAGAGTTCGAACTAACATGTACTTGATACTTGCTTTACTGCAAATTTTAAATACTTGCTTAAACAAATATTTTTACACATCGGGCTCTAACCCGTTTCTTGAATCTTCTCTCTCTCTTGCTATATATATGTATTATATCAGGTGCTCAGCCACAGGGACATCAGGCTTAGAGTTTCGGATTGCGTGGTATGCTGTAGTTGTTCTAGGAGCTGCAGGACTTTGTTTAGACGACTCGATTGTTTCATTCCTATTCGTTCTGACATTTTCTTTAGGGCATGTGTCGCCCCTTCCTTAGAAAGTTTCAGAGATTATGTTTACTCTATTTCTCGTTCATTTTCATTTGGCTTGATGGCTACTATTGTCTTGGTTTAGAGTTTTGAACTGGGATGTTTTATCTAGTCTTATTTATTTCAGCATGCAATTCTGATTCAGTATTTGTATTAATTAATTGTGCATGGATGTTTTATATTAAATTACTTGGTTTGGTATTTACATGGTTTTTAATTAATAAGAAAAAAATGTTTTGACGCTTAGCTTAATTATATTAGGTGATTAAATAAGTTATTGCGTTTTCGACAGTGATGCTAAGAATGAACCAACCGAACATTCTGTTTTAAATTTTATAAAAGACTAATCACCCGATATTTAATTGGGCGGGGTGTCACAAAAATTTAGCCAAGTCTTAACCATATACTCACTGACGCTTTCTAAGTCTTTATTTAACCACAAATTAGCACCCGAGTTCCTCGTAATTTATCTTCACAAGAAGTATAACAAAACAAGCAAAACAATTACGATTTCTCCCTCTACAGAACTCCAAACGACCTCATTCAAAGCTCATTGGAAAGCTAAGTCATAGGAATTTACAAAAATATATGGTTTTCACTCTAATTCTAAGTACATTTATAATGGCACACGTTTAAAGTAACTTCAAAAATTCTGGTTGATTACTATGCTAACAAACTAAACACCCTATAGTAAAATTACGATTTCTCCCTCTACAAAACTCCAAATGACCTCATGCATAGTTGATTGGAAAGCTAAGACATAGAAATTTTCAAAAATATATGGATTGCACTCTAATTCTAAGTACAATTGAAATGGTATACATTTAAATTCATGTTAAAATTCTGGCAGATTGACATCTTAAGTTCATCAATTAAACCATAAGTCATTCAAGATTTATGTTCTTCAACCAAGAACCCATCAAGATTCCATCTTAATCATCACATGTGTTCTAATTTTATTTTATTTTCACATAGGGATTCATTTTACATGAAATCCTACACCGAATCATGAGTTATATTCATTTAAAACCCAAGAACAAAATTAAAATCATGAAATTGAAAACCCTACACTACATGGGTATTATAACTTCTTCAAAAAAATGAAAGATAAACACTTTCCTTATGATTGCAGGTCTGAATCCATTGATAGGCTGATATGATTGATCTCCCCTCGCTCCGATTTTGATTTCGTCACGTTTGGGGCAAGAATTTGTGTAGGAAGCCTTGATTTTCTTCTCCTCTTCCTGTCCTATGGCCTCTCTATGAATTTGTAAATTCTAACCCTAACTCCCTCACCCTAACAGATGATATAAGTCAAGAAAACTCGTAATTTCCCTTTCCTTAAAAATCTAAAAGATCGAAATACCCTCATAGGGTGCCGGTTTGGCCTAAAAAAGCCCCGGGACCCAAACCAAACCCCCAAGAACACTTTTCAGACTATTTTGACCCTTCTGGACATAATGGCGCACTCAAAATGACCGTTTGAATTATCTAAAATGAAATTATATTTTATTTCATAAAATTAAGTCCCGACACTACTGATACGCACGTCCCGACTAAATTTACTGTAACTGTCGTATTTCTCTCTCACAACTAATCATAATACTTTCTTATTAATTTATTACTCATTCACTAAGTAATTTTCAATATAAATAAAAATTAACCCTTGTATTATTGATTAATATTTATTTTAATCCGGATTAATTTCCAATTTTAATTTAATTAATCCCAATATAAAAATCATTAAAATTACGGGGTGTTACATACTTCCCTCCTAATAACGGAATTTTGTCTCGAAATTCAGAAAAAGAGAATACCTGGTAAAATTAACTCTGGATATTTTTCGTGCATCTCCTTCCCATGATCCTAAGTAGCCTTGCCGGCACTATGGTGGCCTATATTACCACCTCAAATTCTTGCACAACACTGTATCAGAACATATCTAAAATTTACTCCCAATCATCTTTTGGTGTTTCCACTATACATACACCAAGGGTACCATTTTGATTGAAGGTCTACTCACTACCACCCACGGTTGGCGACAAATTCATGCAAGACCTTACATAACGATAAGTTTCCTTATGCCTAAGGTCTCACTTATCTAATGAAACGCAAAACTATCATGAATTTGATAATAATGTCTCAAAAGACGAGCCTATACTCCATTGTCTCTATCATCTCCATGTTAGAAAAAGCCTCACTTCTATAGGTGTCAATTTCCCTTATTTCCATACCACGCCATCTCTCCTCATGGGAGACACCCTCAGCAACCCATGACTACTCATGTCAGGCCTCAAAACTTCAGTTCACATCAACATACTCTCACTACATTTATGAACTACACGAAAACGGTGTGGATTGAATAAATCCTTGTCAGCGAACTGTGAATCACTTCAGGCCCGAGAAACTTGTTATTTTCCCTTTTCCAACTATCCAAAGGGTGGGTGAATTTTTGTTTCTTCCTATTAAGCCTCAAAAGTCACTTCACAATTAATATCATGCTACGAGTCATCACATGCCGCTCTACCAG
Source organism: Sambucus nigra (assembly GCA_949130495.1). Taxonomy (NCBI): domain Eukaryota; kingdom Viridiplantae; phylum Streptophyta; class Magnoliopsida; order Dipsacales; family Adoxaceae; genus Sambucus; species Sambucus nigra. The sequence goes on along the minus strand of OX422211.1, from coordinate 228,016,923 downwards.
TTGTAGTTAATATTTCTAATTACTCCAAAAGTCCAAGATATGCATTCCCGCATTCTGCCACCTTCTAGATTAACCTTCCCGACTACCCATCACCTGACACTCCCTATTCAAGGTGGGACACAAGGGTCTCGTCCTAATTTACAGCAGTATTGGGCGGCACCTTGTGCCGGTTCATTTATTCTCTTTAATAACCTGTTGGGCACACTGCCTGGTAATATAACACACCTCAAACTAACAACGATTATTTTGTTCGTGGACAATTCACTTCACAACCCAAAGAAAACCCTGAGGAATTCGCAGATTTGATAATCCAATAATGAGCTTTATCACAACATTCGGTCAGTAGTATTAGACCAACCTTTTCCTTTTACGAGTGGCGCACTCGGAGACAAATTCACTATGTCTCACTCAACCCAAAATCCCCACACCCAACATCTCACGTCACGAGGGACATCTTACGCTCCTTTTTATAAGATATAAAAAACCATGGCCCGTGCATTTGCTCCAAAACTGTGCACTTCCTAGGTTCTTTTCCCTCTGTTGGAATTTTAACGACCTATCTATGTGCGAACCACTCTACGCATTCGACTAGGTGAGAATCCATTCAATTCCCATGTAATTTGACTCACCTTTAAACTCATCTCGGCTGTGGGAGTTTTTTCATGACATACACACAATCAGATTATCTCCTTTCCTCGAACGAAGTTTATACCCTCATACCTTTCCACTTGTTTTTTTACTATCCCACAGATATATTTACAACACCTTTCTAAGATTCTTTTTTAAAAACGACACTGAAAGTCAAATTAACCAGGGTGCCCATACACCCTATATCCTGTGAAAAACTGCACAACCATCTCTAATGTTCCACACGTAACATACTTATCTCAAGTCCAACCCCGCATTCTTAGCGCGGCTATACCGTATGTCTAACCTCAGTTACCCTACTAAAATTATTTAGTTCTCCTCGAGACTGCCCCACCCATCAACCAATGGTGCAAAAAAAAATCGGTGCTCCCCACACAACACTACTCGGCTCTATAGGTCTTATATCATATAATAACCCTCAGCTCATGATTTCATCCACATACATGTGTAATAACTAAAGTGATAAACCCATGCCCTAGTGACCAACACATCTCTCAACTTGACATTAGCTGGGTGTAACACCCCGTGTTTTTATTTTAATTAATTAATTAGAATATTCGAGAAAAATAAATTTTTGGATTTAATAATTTTTATTGGCTAAATATGTTGGTTATGATTTTAGAAGAATAAAACTTCAAGCGTAATTAAAATCGGAATTAAAATGGATTTTATATGATTTTTTGAAATATTTGTCCCTTATATTTTTTAAGCAAAACTGTCAGTTTTTCTGGGCGATCGATCGATCGACGCCTGGGCATTGATTGATCGATGTCTTCAGAAAACGCGCGCTACAACTTGTTTTTAATTAGAGTTTGTGTAGGATTTGGACTACTAATCACTATATGACCTTGTTAATCCATAGGGGGACTTCTCATAATCACTTTTTCTTCAGTTAACTAGAAAACACTTCCAAATATTTTTCCTCTCACTCATAATCATCAACCTTCTTCATAATCAAGTTTTTGTCACAAGTTTTGGGAGGCTTAAGTGGGGCTTAATCAAGTTTGTTCAAGAACACTTATTTACTAATTTTTCGAGAGGAATCCAGATTTCCAATCAGATTTTCAATACAATCTTCACAAACATGAATACTCTATTCTTTTCCTTTAGTATTATGCGTTTTAAGTGTCGCCTAAACACTTAATTACATATTTTCTTAAAAACAATTAGTAACTTAATTAGAAAAAGTGGACACTAAATATGGGGTTGTTTTTATAAAATCTTTTAATAAGAATAATATTCATAACCCTTTGGGTATGTAGGATTCATGAGTGATTTTGGGTTTTATTGGTGTAGGTTGCATGTAGAAAAATCCTAGTTTTAAAATAAATGGATATGGGGGCGTATAACTCATATAATATGTGTTGAAAAAATGAAATTAGAATTTTGATGCTTTAAATGATGAGATAGCGGTATATTTAATTTACATAATTAAATGAGATTAATTGGATGTTTATGGCGAGGTGAAAAATTAAATTAAGATTTAATTGAATTGGACTATCATGTGTAGTTTTATACGTTGATTAATTATGCTTGTTTGTGTGACTTGATGGTATTACTATATTGCCTTTGTGATGACGGGTTATTGGGTAATTTTTGTTGCCCCTATATTTTAGGATGCCTTCTAGGTATGGGACTAGTGGCTAGGCCTTTTGATGATTTACGCCTTCTAGTTATGGGACTAGTGAGGGTAGATTATCGCGTTTTTATCATCTTGGGGGTGGGCTGATTTTTGGTACTTTATCGTCGTTACGCTAGTCTAGGCATGAGACTAGGTTGAGATTTAAGTTAGAAATTCATCCTATACATAGGGTAGGACGTATTGATAACTTGGGGACCCTTAAGTATGGGACTAAGGGGTATTTTGAGGATCTCACATCGATTAAAAGGGTGGGATAATTTATAAATTGTGAAATTGAGAATTAATGCCTAAGATAAAAAAGGGTATTAAAATTTGTGGTGACATAATGTGTCAGGGCCGACAGTTTAAACGGGTCAGAAGACAATTTATGTCGTGTCGTGTGTGGAACCTTGTCATGTGTCGGGGCCGGCAATTTAAATGGGTCAGAAGACGATTGACAAGGGGAAGTGTGACACTTTAAATAAATAAAAAAAGTGAGAACAATAAAGTTGGTTAATTTAATTAAATTAACATCGTGGTACTTGGGAATTTAAAATCATATTGGTGTGCCTTTATAAATTGGGATTTCTGCGGGTAGTTAGTGATTTATATTTATCGCGTTTAATCATCCCGTTTAATTTAAAATATTCTAGTGTGATATTTATTGCGTATAATGCTACTTTCTAGATTCAAGGATCCTATTTGAGGAGAGTAGTGTGTATTCTTGCTCAGGGATTTGGCTCTGACCCATGCGTTGACTAATCTTTTTCAGGATTAGAATTGGAGAAGCTGCATAAGTGTATCAGAGTTATTATTTGGAGGTGCAGTTGGAGTTATTTATTTTATGGCATAGTTTAGTTAGACTTTTGTTTTCCAGTCGTATTTAATTATGAGACTTCATTGGAGTTTTATTGGGCCATTCGGTTCCAAAGTTGTTTAGAGGATTTATGTTGGATTATTGAGATCTTTATTATTCAGGTTTTATTTAATCGTTTTTGGAGATTGGATTTATTCGGAGTTAGCATGTGATGGATCTCGTATCGCTTAGTTGTTTATGATCATTTGAGATTGATTCAATTATTTATCTTATGGACTGATTATTTATGTCTCATATCTGTCTCATGCTAAGAATGGTATTTATTTAGTTCACGCCCGGCATAGTTCGGCGGCGGTGGCTGGCCACCCCGTCTGTAGGATTTTGCGGGGTGTGACTCTGAGATTCATGCATGGGATGTCTTACAAGCGAAATCCAAACAAAGACCCCCCCGATACATTACTACTTAGTATTGTCGATCATCGATATCCGTAGGTATTATGTACATAATCAGAATATCAAAAATCTTCTCCCCAGACGTACAAGTCTAACCTTCCACTCCCACATCACTAAAGGAGTTATACAACATGGCACTCTTACTGTCACTAGTTTTCCCGTACTAAGTCAATGACGAGATAAATTTCTCCACTCAACATTAATTTTAATGTACCCCAAATCATATCAGTACAGTCCCTACACACTGGGATCAAATATAACAAGATAACATACTCGCTGAAATCGACTATACCATACAATGTATATCTGTAGGCTCAACCCTCTTTCAGGTGATTCCTCAAAAAAATAATATATCTCACCCTAGAATAATGAACATAATAGACTTACACACAATCTACTACCTTTCGAACCCTCGATATTCAGTCGCTAAGCAAGGTCCTGATAAACTCGACTTCCCTAACTCTCAAAAGTAGTTAATCATAACCTAAAAATCTTCTTAATGCCCACGCTCTCTCCCCATACAGGCGACACCAAATAACCCCGTTACCCAATGGTAACTACATTCATAATAAGGTTGACACCGCCAATGTTCCCACTAACTCGACTCACCCGCGAATTTTAGTGTTACTATATATATACTGTGAAGAGCCTATGTCACCCAAAGTTTTCCCCATTCTCTACAAGGATACAGTAATTAATGAAATTAACGTACCTCCAAATTTTGGTAGCGCTTTTGAAACTCGTGGCATAACTGCATATTAAATGTTATAAGTACATCCATACGGTAGTTTCTCCTGGTGCTGTGGAGCTGGTCTTGCGGGGGTAACTGCACCTGCTATTCCATATTGGACACTCTATTGTTGTGTTATACCCTGTTGTAGGCAATCTCTCCTCTTGTGACCTTGATGTCCACAATTAAAGAACTTGCCCATAAATCTTCTCTGCCTTTGATCCTGTTGGCCCTATTGATTAAGTCGGGGCTGTTCTTCAGCCCGTTGCGAGGAAGCTTGACGTTTATGGCCTCGTTTTTCACATTTTAAACACCTTTTGGGGCAATCTCCCTATTCTTGGCTTTGTTGGCCCTGATGGCTTTGGCTCTGTCTAGGGATGGAAATTTTCCCCCAAAATTCGGGTCTCCGCGGATACCTGATCCTATCAGGTAGGATATGGGGATTAAGTTTCAGGGATTGGGGTGGGTTCGGGCATAAAAAAATCCCCAAAAAATTTCAGGTCAGTTTCGAGTATACCCTTAGGTCTCCATGGGGATACCTGAATTATTAATATATAATAAAATATATATGTTTATAGTAATAAATATATAAATATAAAATCATTTGTACTTTTCTAACCCTAGCCTATTCTCCCTCATCTTCCAACGATCTCTCTCACTCATCTCCATTTTCTCTCCCTCATATTCCCACTCCTCCTCTCCCTCATTTTCCCACACCGACACCGGTGACTCAGACTCATCTCCCCACGACCTCATCTCCCTCATGTCCATGATCTCACGGTTTTGAGTTCTCTCTACTGTTACCATCTTGTAAGGTATGTGACGATCCAAGCTTTAAGGCTGTGTTATGTGTTATGTTTCGTCCATTTTTATTATTGTTGATTACGATTATTGGTAAGATTGTTTCTATTGATTTTGATCCTTCTATTTTATGATTATTGATTACGATTAACGGGTTATCTCTCTACTGTTGATTTTGATCCTTCTATTTTACTTCTACGACTATTGGTACGATTATTGTTATTGACTTCGTCCGATTTTTAGACTACGATTGTTGTTGTTGATTCACCATAAGATGTTCCCTATTGTTGATTTCGAACCTTAATTTCTCATATTTTTCATTGATTTGATATTTGGATGTGTTATTTTAAGTTGAGACAAATGAGGACTTTAAGACTGTGTTTTTTTATTCCTGCTTTGAGGCTTCTTTGAGACTGTGTTACTATTTTCTAGTGATGATGAGGTAATAATTTAATTATTATATTAGAATTAAACTTGTTAGTTTAATTATACTTGTTTATGTTGTTATAAATTAATACGTCATGTAGCTTGTGTAGGTTGAAAGTTGTATGACAAATGGTTGAGATGATTGGTTAAAGGGAAAGTTTATCACGACCAATTGATGAAGAAGCAAGCAAGTCTAGGAGCATATTGCGAATTTATTTTGTTTGTTATTGTGTTAGTGCTTTATTTCACTCTTTGTTCATTTGTTATGTTGAACCAATGCACTTTGTTTGATTTGTATATTATGTTGTAAAACTATAAACTATTTTGGAGATTTTGGAGTTGAAAGTTAGGATTTTGAACTATTGCACTTTAGTTGTGTTTAATAATTTCTAATTGGGATGTAATTTAAATGTAATTTTTACTTAGGTGCTTAAAAAATGGGTTCCCCGCGGGAAAAATGATACCCGTTTTAAACGGGGACGGGGATCCACAAACCCATTATAACGGGGAATGGTGTGAGGATGGGGAATGATATTTCTAACGGGGATGGGGATGGGGATGCTTTCCCCAACCCCAAATCGACCCATTGACATTCCTCGCTCTGCCCACCATTTCCATCATCCCCTTGGGCCTGACGACTTCAAGAAACTTGTCACTACTGCAACGGTGCTTCTCCACTATTGTTACCTCTTATCCATCCTGATTGACTAGCTTCCCTTGTTCTTTTGCTCCCTATTAGTTGGATATAATTTTCTTGGGAGTTTAATAGGGTGGTAGTAACTGCTTATGCCATAATATTCACCACTTCCATGACTGACACCATTCCTTGGGGTACTTGTTAAACTTGTCTAGCATTAAACTCTCCAGCGGTGCTAGTCTATCGTTCTATCTCAGGGGCCATCTGAAATTAAATCGAATTATATAAGTTCTCCATCAAATACACAATAATAGACAGGAGAGCATAAATGCGCATACATATAATAATACAACAATCCTATCATAAGACTTTACATCAAAGAACGCTATGCAGTAACGTAGAAAATCTGCACAAATCCTAAGAACACTAGAACCTGATGCTTTGATACCATTTGTGACACCCAGTCTATTTTAATACCGGGTAATCAGTCCTTTATTAAATTAAATAGGAATCATTAATGGTTTCATTCTTAGCATCACTGGCGAATTTTTTTTGAATTACTAACCACATACGTTTTAAATAAATCGGTGCCAATTTTTTTTAACTTTCATTAAACCATCACATGCATAAGTAAACAATAATCAAACCATCCATGAAATAATAATGATATGAATCCATTACAAGTTAAATAACCAAATAAATAATACCGATTGATCAATCGGTTCCCAATACAAGAATACAACTATAAGTCTATGAAATAAAACCAAATCTAATAATACATAGTCTGGTACAACTAAATAGAAGAAATAGCTGAAGGGATGACATGCCCAAATAAAATAACTGAAACTGAAACCTACTCGAGTAATTAAGCAAACAAAAACATCTAATCCGAAATCCTGTAAGCATCCACAAGTGTTGCAGCTACGCATTCCTAGAACAAATCATTAAGCTTAGCGTCCCTGTGGCTGGACACCTAAAAGGTTTTGAAAATATTTTGCATACGGGTTAGAGCCCAAGTAAAACCATTTGAAAATATTTAGCAAGTATTGATCAAAAGTTTAAAAATAATAACTGATTACAATGTTAGTTAAACGTACACTCCCTTGAGTTCCTCACCTCTCAACTAATGTGCACGCCTAACGTCTCCTACCTATTATGATACCCAGCCCCACTAGGTCTATTAAATAACTATCTAATCACTAACAAGTTTGGTTCCCCCATATCTCTCAAACAGTAGACTATAATATCACTAAAAATTAACATTACATCATATGTCATTATTAAACCATAATGAACATTTCACATATGTTATCAGTAAACCATTATTAACAATTCACTTATACTATTGTTAAGCTAATTCATGAATTTAATATACTTAAATTGTCTTTATATATACATTATCTAACTTTAATACTATCACCCATTAAGTAGATTATCTCATAACCATATCACTTTTAGTTATACACTATCTATCCTTCCTACATTACGCACAAGTAGGATAAATGCACATGAATGTATATATACATATCACACTTTTTATATATACATCTCTAGCATCCCCGGGTTAAGAACCGCGGTGCTCGTATGCATACTCTGCTATCAAGTCCATGTACCTCTCGTACTAAATCAAGTACTATCGGTTTGGATATCACCCTCAAACCATAAATCAAATTACACATATTAGAGGTGAACATAGTTCCAAGTCTATGGGTCACGCACACACCAAACGTGCCTAATTGGCCGTCGAAACTATCATACACTCAGATAGCCCATACTTAGGTTCTATGTCCTCGGTCACAAGTCTAAAATATCCCAAATGAACTCATCAGGATAAGAATGTACACAATGCTAAACCTTCTGTGATAGCAGGCAGCGTAGGTATGTTTGCACACATAAGAAAACACGTAATAGGTATGCACATAACCAATCCATATGTATATTTAGCATAGGTATACACACAACGTATAATAATAACCCATATAGGTGTACATTCCACCTATCAATATCATCTATACAGGTTTACATTCAACCTATAATAATATTCCGTGCTTAATAATTATCCCTTGAATACTTATCGCATCAATAATTCACAATATTTACTCATTAGTAATTTCCCGACTATTATTCTCTGCCTGAAGGGCCCATAGGTTCCCCCTTAAATTAATTATGTATTTAATTCACTAATACGCTTCTGTTCCAAGTCATAGGTCATGGTTTTCCCTTCCCTTGACCCAAATTCCAAATTTCCGATAAGCATCTCAATCTATCTATTATTGTCGGTCCAAATTCCAAGATCACTCACATTAAAATTTAGCCAAGTCTTAACCATATACTCACGGACTCTCTTTAAGTATTTATTTAACCACATATTAGCACCCAAGCTCCTCGTAATTTATCTCCTGGAGAAATATAGAAAACAAGCAAAACTGGGTAACTGAATCGAGTCGTAACTATTCTGGCAAATTAAACACCCTGTAGTAAAATTGCGATTTCTCCCTCTACAGAACTCCAAATGACCTCATTCAAAGCTCATTGGAAAGATAAGACATAGTAATTTATAGAATTATATGTATTGCACTCTAATTTTAAGTACATTTAAAATTGCAAACGTTTAAAGTAACAATAAAAATTCTGGAAAATTACTACGCTCACGGATTAAACACCCAATAGTACATTTATGATTTTTATCTCTATATAACTCGAAATGAACTCATTCAAAGATCATTGGAAATATAAGACGTATAAATTTCCATACATATATGGATTTCACACTTATTCTAAGTGAAATTGAAATGGCATACGTTTAAAGTAACATTAAAAATTCTGATAGATTGACATCTTAAGTTCATTAATTAAACCCTAAGCCATTCAAGATTCATGTTCTTAACCCAAGAACCCATCAAGATTATATCTTAATCATCACATATATTCTAATTTTATTTTATCCTCACATAGGGATTCATTCTACATGCAATCCTACACCAAATCATGAGTTATATTCATCTAAAACCCAAGAACATAATTGAAATCATGAAATTGAAAACCCTACACTACATGGGTATTATAATTTCTTCAAAAACATGCAAGATAAACACTTGAATTATGATTGCAGGTATGAATCTGTTGATAGGCTGATATGACTGATCTCCCCTCGCTTCTATTTTGATTTCGTCACGTTTGGGGTGAGAATTTGTGTAGGAAGCCTTGATTTTTTTCTCCTCTTCCTCTCCTATGGCCACTCTGTGAATTTGTAACTTCTAAACCTAAGTCTCTCATCCTACCAGATGATATAAGTCTAGAAAACTAATAGGTCCCCTTTCCTTAAAAATCCAAAAGATCGAAATCCCCTCCCGGGGTGCCAGTTTGGCCTAAAAATACTCCGGAACCCAAACCAAACCCCCGAGTACACTTTTCTAACTATTTCGACCCTTCCGGACAGACTGACGCACTCAAAATGACCGTTTGAATTATCTAAAATGAAATTATATTTTATTTCATAAAATTAAGTCCCGACACGACTGACACGCACGTTCCGACTAAATTTACCATAACTGTCGTATTTCTCACTCACGACAAATCATAATACTTTCTTATTAATTTATTACTCATTCACTAAGTAATATTCAATATAAATAAATACTAACCCTTGGATTGCTAATTAATATTTATTTTAATCCGGATTAATTTCCCATTTTAATTTAATTAATCCCAATATAAAAATCATTGAAATTACGGGGTGTTACACTTTTTTAGCAAAATATTGCTTTCACATTTTTGACGTAAAACTCATTGAATTTAATTATAAAAGTGATGTCCAACTTATAAAATTTATACGAGCAAAAAGAGTTTTGCCAATTTCATAGAGTAAATATCCATTTAAATAAAATCCTCATCATCCTATCTTATTACAAACCAAATTTAAAGTACTTCCAAATAGTTCCAAATAATGTAATCAAAAGTTCCAATTAAATTACACATTTAAAGTAAATAGTATATAGAACTCTGCTGGTGCGTAAATCCGTCCCAGACTCTTACGATTTCCTTGCCTTTATCTTTCCTTGAAGAACTTGGGGGTGGCAAATGGTGGGGCATGAGCGTGCGCCCCATAGGAGAAATAGTAGCATAGTAATAATGCAAAGAATATTTATACATATAATGTATATTTTAGCAATTTTGAAATCATCCATCATTTGATTAAGTGATCTCATGCAAAATGCAACGTGAAATGAAATGTGTATAATGACCACGCAACCCAGGCGATGACCCCACTGACACTTTACCTTTCTTTTATTACCACCAGTATCCCGTTAACTTAACCATTAACGAACATTCACCTTTTTCAAGTTGTTTCATAAACTTGACTTTACATTAATGAGAGTCGAGATCAAAAATCATCTTTTCACTTGATTAATCGGGATACCAATCCACGAGTGTTGTACGACCTCTCACCGACTCCCGCCATGCCGGAATATGCTCCTGCTTAGTTGTTTGGAGTCTAAACATTAAGTCGCACTCTAGGGCTCCGGGACCTTCTTAAATTTATTGGTTATCTCCGAGTGCATTTTCTTGTTACATCTTGGTAACCTTTTTCCTTTTTTCTCTTTCTTGTTCACTTTGAACTCTTTTTTCCTTTATTTCATTTTTACCGTCCGATGAGGCCAAATACCTCAGACGAGATAAGATCCAACACGCTATACTTCTAAGGTCCACACTTTAAAAAAGTTCGTTTTCACTTTACCTTAGATTTAGTATTTCTTCTTTGGAAAACAAATTTAATTACCATATCTTGTGAAACTTAACCTTTAAATCTAAATACCTATTTACACATTTTATTGTGTTCTTCATTATTCACGCACACTTGTAAACTTGCATTTTATGTACTTTGTCAAAATTCTTTTTTCATCTTTACTTTGTAAAATATGAATTTTCACGACGTAAAATCCAACTGTTTAACTAAAGTCCTTTAGTTTGAAAAGTTTACTCATAAGTTCAACTATTTTATTAAAAATAACACTTATGCATTAAAACACCACTTTTGTAAGAATTATATTTCAAACTCATTGACTTTACACCTTTTGTATTACGACACATAAAATCGAACTTTTTTAACTAGAGTCCTTTGGTTTGAAAATTTTACTCATAAGTTCAATGATTTTATAAAATTAACACTTTTCCACCAAAACATCACTTTTGTCATTTCAAGACTTATATTTCTAACTTATTGACATTGAAACCTTTTTAGTACTTTTTGTCATTTTGTATGTTCATATTACTTCATTTAAAACTTATTTAAAAAAAACAAAGCAATACTCATATTTGCCTAGATTACTATTAAATCTAAAATTTTCATAAAATTATACTTTTGGCCCCAAAACCATACTTTTGACATTTCAAAATTTATCTTTTGAAACATTAATCTTTCCGTTCGAATCTTATTTCCCATAATTTTATCATTTCATATTCTTTCTTTAAAACCAAATTTCCAAAATGACACTTATTTTTGCAAATGTTACTACTTAGTCCAACTTATCATAATATGATAGTTTTAGCCCCAAAATCAAACTTTTGATATTTCAAGGCTTGTCTTACAAATTGATAACTTTTCATTGCTACCCTTGTTCTTTGTTTTACCTTGGTCCTTAACTTCTTAATATTACACATCTCAACACATATACTTTTGGTACTTTCACACTTTGCACCCATTTACTTTATTTCCTTCAAGTTTCTCAATACATTGTTCATATAAATTATGTAATTTTAACACAAAGTTAAAGGGTAAGTAAACTCTGAAAAAAAGTCATTTAGGAAACTCCTTTTAGAAAACTTTAAACACAAGATGTGTAAACTTATTAAATCAGATTCAAGATTTGGTAGCTTGATTACCTAGGTTTTAAGTTAATAACCTAAACTAGTTCTTTGTTATGAAACCAAACCATAAAATCATTAATAACATAAAGCAATAAGTTTGACACAAAAAAAATTTAACGTGGTAAAACCTCAAATCTGAGGAAACATCCACAGTGACCTCTACGCCACAACCAAAAATCCACTAAATTAAAATATTAAGAGTTACAAGCTCATGAACATGCAACACACAAGATCCTAAAGATAAAAGATAGAAAATATACGTAACGGGCCCAAACTCCTCCCACGGTATTTGATTCTAATACTTTTGATCCCCTGGATGTTCCCTGTTTTAACTCCTTGCTCCTTGCTCTAGTGTCTCAGTAAAAAAAATCTCAAAGAAACAACAAGTTTCTATGTGTTCGTCTGAGAGTGAATGTGACTAAAAATGCAACATGCAACCCACTTCGCTTTTAATAATATACAAACAGTTCTATGAATTACAAGAATATTATATGACATGCAAGGTTTCAATTCTTAAGAAAATCAGACTGCCTTTTCAAAATAATATTTCAGATTTGAAGTTAAATCTTTCAAAAATAGATATAAGTTTTGAAAAGCTTATTTATATACAAAACAAGTTTCATAAATTGTAAAACTCTGTTCGGAAACAAATCCTTCAAATCTAAAACTTAAACTAATTTTGAAGTCTCTTTTTGAAGAAATTAAAATCAGAGAGTATGGATCTTAATAATATACAATAAAAAAGATATCCAAAATAGACGAATGCCAAATCTATGTGAAAATGTGTCTCAACCGTATTTCTCACAATCTCAAGAAAAATAATATGAGAAACACACTGAGATTTTTTTTCCTAAGAGAGATAAAGTTTGAAGAGGTTTCTTTAAACATCTTTCGGCCATATCTTGTATTTAGTCCCAGCTCATTTACATCATCTGAAGAGAACCCTTACCCGGAGCATCACTTGTTAAGGAGTTTAAATGCAGTTTCGGAAAAACTGAGGTGGAATACCTTGGTCATATTGTCTCCAAAGAAGGGGTGGCAGCAGACCCATCCAAAATGAAAGCTATGATCGAGTGGCCGACACCGAAAACCAAACTTACAAAACCTCAAGAAAACCTAGGTTTGTAACACTTAAGTATGGTGGTTTTCTGATATAGTTTATGCTACGAATGTGTATGAGTTTGGTTTGGGAGAAAACCCTAACATTTTCTCTACTTTCCTATCTGATTTTCTCTCTCTCTTTCTACTTTCTCTTTTCTCTTATTAATGGACGAATGCCAAAAATTTTCTAATGCCTCACATATGGTATCTATTTATACTGTTGGATGATGGTTATGGACCTTCGATGGAAATCAACGATCGAGATTAAAACGCCTGTTTAAATTCAAATCCAACGCTTCATAATGCACCGCACAACCTCACACTCCTATTGGTCTTAACTGATCTCACTTGGATCGATTCAGATAACATGCAGATCATTGATAATAATTAATCTAAGGGCTAAATTAAGTCTCGGATCTGTGAGACAAAGAAAACACGAAATGGGCCACTCACATGCACACACGTGTTTCACTCTAATAAGAACAAAAATGCGTGTTTTGGTACTTTAAAAAATCCCATTTTGTACCACATTATTTTGTGTCAGTTTTGTTTTATACCTAGGAAATTTTTTAAAAGGAATTATTATTTCAACTTTTAGCCCCAAAACATTTTAAATCTAAATTATTATATATTTAAAAATTATTTAAAATGTTTAAAAATCATTTTAAAATGGTTAAAAATTCCCAAAAAAATATTTAAAAAATATTTTAATATATTTTAAAATATTTTAACACACACACACACACCAATGCAATGCATGAATATGTGTCCAATGTGTGTTCCTTAACTTCCCTTTTTATCCTTGTTGGTTGAATTTGTTGAAGGTTGATGCAGTGTGAAGCCTTCATTAGTATCATGGAGAAGAGCTCATAATCTAAAAACATTTTGTCAACATATCCAAACTAGTTGAAACTCCTATATGGTATAGACTCAAGTAAGTCAACCATATAGTGTGTTCTCAATCTCCCCCTTTGGATATAGGAGACAAAATTCCCTTGAGTAACCTATACTCGTGGGTAAAAATTAAATTCCTAGATTCCTAAACAAAAGAGTTATTCGACCCATCCCATCCTAGAACTTAAAATGTGAGAAATAAAAAATAAATAACTCAACTAATTACAGACCAATACCCTAATTTGGTCAGATTGTACAAAGGATCTGTAGATCAAAATGCCTGAAATAAAACACCTTATGGCATATTATTTGAATCATGATAAGATATAACAAGATAATCCAAAAACGTTACTCAAGTTCTTCTCCCCTAATTTTTCTAAAATGGAAAATGAGATAAAAAGATACATAAACATGGATAAGTAATATCAAGGGTCTCCTACATTATCAAGATAAAGGAGTCGTCTTTTATCATTTATCAAACAACCGTACCTAAATCCTCAAAAACCAATTATTAGCATGAAATTACCGTGAATATGACAAATTTACAGATATATTATGTAAGCGCAATCATCCCTATGGAATTCCTAAGTGATTCAAACCTAATATTGGCCTAAGGTTTAGTAAAAAAGTCAACTAATTAATTTTCTGTGTGTAGATATTCAATATCAAGTTCTTTATATTCAACAAGTTCACGAATAGAGTGATGCCTAATCTTGATATTCTTAGTTCGTGAGTATTGTAAAAGATTTTTTGATATGTTAATAGCACTCTGGTTATTACAATACCTAGTTAATTTCTCTTCGATAATACCATAATCACTAAGCATTTATTTGATCCATAAAAGTTGAGCACAACAACTACTCGCAGCTATATATTCAGATTCTGTGGTTGAAAGGGATACATAATTCTATTTTTTACTACTCCATCCTAAGAGATTATTTCCTACATAGTAACAGGCCCCAGACGTGCTCTTACTATCGTTTGAGCATCCTACCTAGTCAGCGTCAGTATAGCCAACTATAGAGCTAGTAGTGTCTTTTGTGTACCAAATGCCAAAATTTGTTGTGCCCTTAACATATTTTATTATCCGTTTTACACATAACATATGACATTCTTTCGGTGCGCATTGATATTAAGCACATACACATACATCAAAGGAAATATCTGTTCTAGAAGTAGTATGGTATAACAAACTCCATCCTGCTTCGATATAAAGTGGGATCTACATCTTTCCCATGTTCTTCTTTAGATAGTTTCGTGGATGTGCTCACACGCGTATGGGATGCTTTTGAATTCACAAGACCAAACTTTTTAACGATATCACTAGCATATTTAGATTGTGTACTGAATAACCGATCACTCAGTTGTTTAACTTGTAAACCTAAAAAGTGTTGCAACTCCCCCTATAAGGACATATGGAATTCAACGCCCATTATATCGAAAAAGTCGTTTACTTGATTAGAGGAGGTGGAACCAAATATGATATTGTCTACGTATACCTGTGAAATCAAGACATGGTGTTATATTTTCCTAAAAGACATCGTTTGATTTTTCCCACCACAGATAAACCCTTTATCGACCAAAAATGTCGAAAGGCGCTCATACCAAGCTCTAGGAGCTTGTTTTAAGCCATACAAAGCCTTATTAAGTCTAAATACATGATTAGGGTGCGAGGGATCTATAAAACCCTTGGGTTGTTCTACCTATACTTCCACTATCAAAATACCATTTAAAATGCGGACTTAACTTCCATTTGAAAACGTTTAAATTGCAAATGAAACAATATCTCTAGGAGGAGACTAACAGACTCAAGTTGAGTGACAGGTGCAAAAGTATCATCAAAGTCTATTCACTTTTTCTGGAAGTATACTTGCGCTACTAACCTAGTCTTGTTTCTAACTACAACCCAAGTCTCATTAGTTTTGTTTTTATAAATCCAACGTGTGCCAAGAACCTTCTTATCTTCTGGTCGTGGGACGAGATACCAAACATCATGACTCTGAAACTGGATAAGCTCTTCTTGCATAACATTAATCTAGAATGATTCACAGAGGGCATCGTTTACATTTTTCACTTATATTAGAAAAACGAAGCATGCAAAGTTAGCCACTTTCTAAAGTTGGGATCTTGTTCTCACTAGCTCAAACGGGTTTCCAACAACTTTCTTAAGGGGTGGTCTTTAAAAACCCAAGTTGGTACCACAGGTATCTTAGGTGGCAGTGAATCAACTATCTCAAGAGAGCTGGGGGTAAAACAATTTTAGACTCATCCAAGACTACTATTTGACTGCCACAACTCTCTGCGCTAGTGCCATTAAAAATTACATTAATAGACTCCATAATGACCTTGGTATGCAGGTTATAAACACGGTAAGCCCTACTTGTTTGGCAGTAACCCAGAAAAATTTCTTTATCACCTCAGGTGTCGAATTTTAAAAGGTTTTATTTATCCTTGCAGACGTAACAAACACCACCGAAGGTTTTAAGATATTTCAAGTTAGGCTTTTTATTGTACCATGGTTCATATGATGTCTCTTCGATATTTTTCCTAAGGTATACACGGTTAATGACGTGACACATCATCTAGACTGCCACAAACCAAAATTAATTTGCCAAACCTTTTGCGTGCAATATCACATTATCCATATCTTGAATGGTCCTATTATTACGTTCAGCAATGCCATTCGGTTGAGGTGTCTTAGGTGCACTAAACTCCTGTTTATATTCATTACCTACACAATATTCTATAATACCTGAGTCTTTGAACTCTCCACCTCTATCACTTCTTATATGAGTTACTTGGGTATCCTTCTCGTATTCAATTTTTAAAAGAATTTTCAAAAACTCACGGAAGGTGCCAGATTTATTTTTAAGCGATCCAAGTAAATCGTGTAAAATCATCCACTATGATAAGAATATAATTGTTACCACAGAGGTTCATGGTCCTAGATGGACCCATAAGGTCCATATGGATTAGTTTAGGAGGCTTTGAGGTTAAAACATCTTTAACCTTCTTATGAGCAGATTTACTCATCTTCCCTACTTAGCAGGGATGACAAGCAAGGTTAAAAGAGTTTTTAATTTTTGTCAAACCTCTAACTATTTTTTAGGATCTTAATACACTAAGATTATCAAAATTTATGTGTCCCATCTATTGTGCCATAAATCAGCATCATCTAATCTGGCAACCTTATAAGATTTAGTCTTTGGAATCATTGTGTAACTGTTTCCCTCAATTCTATTTCTTGGCAGAATACATTCACCCTCTTCATTCAAAATTTTTTAATTGGTTTTAGAAAAGGTAACAGTGTGATTGGAATCACAAAATTGAGATGTACTTAGTAGGTTAGACTTAAAACTTTTAACTAGTAAGACATCATTTAGAGCAGGGAGACCTTCTTCAAATAATGATCCCTTACCTATGATCTGGGATAAAACACCATCACCAAACATGACACTACCTCCAAGAAAGTCTGTCTTGTTTGTTAATTTGGTTTTTCCCCAGTTATATGTTTAGAACATTCATAATCCAAGTACCATCCAATTGAAGTGTTGTTATCACCACATTGCACTTGAGTTAGGGTAATAAGTAATCTTTTCTAATCCAAATAGGCATGGTTTTAAAAAAAATTCTTGGCCTTTGATTTAGAAAAGGTCTGAGGGGTCATTCTAAATGTTTTTTTTTCTTCTTATTTTTAGGTACCCCTTTTTCTTTTTATAACTAGAGTTATGTGTGGTCTGCTTTGGGAGAATATATGTATTCCTACTCTTTCTTGAATAGTTAAAGTTTTGAAAAATAGGTGTGTATAACCATTTTTGAAAACACTCGACAATAGTGTGCCTGTAAAAATAATAATAGGAACAGTATTAATGAGTGGTAGGCTTGTCTCTATCACCTAAGTCCTTGAATATGGGTTTGTTCAGGTTTGACACATTTGTCCAATTTGCAAAAGTCTTAGTGTTTTGTCTGAGGTCTCAAGCAAGCGGACAGGCATACTTAGCTTTACCATTAGGTTTTGGCTTCTTATTACACCCATTTTGCTTTGCTTGAGAGACATTAACACGAAGAATTCCTTTCTGAGGTTTTTCCAAACCCTAGCCTTATTTTACAAAAATAATATTTTTCAGGAGAAATAATTATTTTATTAGATTTAACTTTTTCTTCAAAACCCAGGCTAGTTTTATCATCAAAATTAATTTTACTACCAACAACAATCTCTTCATAGGATTTAGATTGTGTATCAAAATGTAGACATTTTTTAAAATTATTTGAAACTTTCTATTTGGATTTCTCCAATTCAATTAAAGTAACCTTGTAGTATTTCGTTTAAGACAATGTTTTTCTAAAACAGGTCTTTTATTTTCAAAGAAAATTCTTTAGTCTCTATCTCATGAGCAATGCATTGGATAGTGTAATCTTCTGTATTCTTACTAATAGTTTTACTAAGTTGATCAACACATTCAGTCAATTTCTTAACCATCTTTTCCAGTTTGGCACTCTTTTTAAGAGTTTTAGTGTACAACTCTTGAAAATCGGGTAGGTCGACACCAGACTCGCTAAGTGAAATGTGTGCAGTGTCCCCTGCCTTTTCATTTTTTCCTAAGGAACTCAGTCACATGTTCAATTCATCAACATTATTTTCACTTTGACACACCCGTAAACTAGACTTATCAACATCACTTTCAATAATAGTACATACATAAATTTCACTCGCAGGAAGAATATCAACATCAACAGGAATAATACAGTCATCAACAACATTATCACTAGGTAAACATGCGTTGTTATGAAAATATATTATCTTGGCATAAAAGGACATGCATGATTCATTATTAATGGAAGGATCAGGCCTATATGCATCGAAATCACTTGATTCATCCCAAGTTTTCCACATATTAGCCTTGATATTGTTATTATTCAATGTAACTCTATAGTTAGCAACAATGTTCCCCATTTTACTACAACAATGACATTTTATGTGGCAATTATTAGTCCTAGCTCTATTGTTATCACTTGTCTATTTGTCATTATTTCTATTACGAAGTTTATGAGTTTGAGAGTTTTGATAACCAGGTCTCCCCTGTTTAGAAATAATAGATTTCTAAACTTTATGATTTTCTAAAATTGTTTACTCATGAGAGCAATCTGGTTATCCAAAATGTTTAAATCACAATTCTCACTAAAGTCTAAGTTGGGGTCTATAGGATTCAACCTAAGGACGGTCACTTGCTATGAGAATACCATATTTGATCCAGATGATCTTTTGTTTTGGGAGATCAATTGTTTCTTAAATTCTAACTCCACCTCTACTATTAAGAGTTTACTACTAAGTAATTTAAGAGTCAAGTTAAGATCATCCATATCTTCTATGGCATAACGTTTATTGTCAAATTTGATAGGAAATGATCTTAAGATTTTAAGTACGATTTCCTTTCTATCATATGTTATCCCATTTGCATGCAACTTTGTGACAATATCAGTTAACTTTATATAAAAATCATCAAATGACTCACTCTCATCCATAATAAAAGTATTACATTGCTGGACTAACATCTGAGTCTTCCCAGCCTTAATACACCCATCCCATTCATGGGCAGTGACGAGTGTGTCCCAAGGTTCCTTAGAAGTGGAGCAAATTGATATACGTTTAAATTCATGCTCATTAATTGACATAAAGCTGTAGTTCTTTACCTTATTATTATTATTATTATTATTATTATTATTATTATTATTATTATTATTATTATTATTATTATTATTATTATTATTATTATTATTATTATTATTCAGTGACTTTCGTTTTTCTTCTTTGGTAAACTCACTGAGACTTTTCTTAATTCTTATAGTGCTGATTTCATTCAAAGGCTTAGTTGGATGTACGTAACCATTTTCAATCAAGTCCCAAATGTCCTCACCCAATGTCACTTGGATGAATGCAATCAACCTTTCTTTCTAGTAAGGAAAATTATGTCCATCAAAGAGGGGTGGATGGGACAGGTTACCAAGCTTCTCAAATCTCTCGTCCATTTAATGAAAAATATTTCAAATAGCAGTTTCTATAGTTTCGAGATCAAAAATATTTTGACAAACTCGTTCTGATACCACCTAAAAATCGTTCTCTAAGTTTTAACACAAAATTTAAGGTTAAGTAAACTCCGAAATAAACTCGTTTAGGAAACTCCTTTTAGAAAATTTAAACACAAGATGTGCAAACTTATTAAATCAGATTCAAGATATGGTAACTTGATTACCTAAGTTTTAAGTCAAAAAACTAAACTAGTTCTTTGTTATGAAACCAAACCACAAAAGCATTAAGAACTGAAAGAAGTAAAGTTTGTCACATATATTTTTCAACATGGTAAAACCTTAAATCTGAGAAAACATTCACGGTGACCTATACACCATAACCAAAAATCCACTAAAACACAATATGAAGAGTTACAAGCACATGAACATGCAAACACAATATCCTAAAGCTAAAAGACAGAAAATACACTGAACGAGCTCAAACTCCTCCCACGTTATCTGATTCTGACGCTTTTGATCCTCCTGGTCGTTCCTTGCTTTAACTCCTTGCTCCAGTGGCTTAGTAAACAAAATCTCTCAAAGAAACAACACTTTTATATGTGTTCGTGTGAGAGTGAATGTGACTAAAATTGCAACATGCAACTCACTTCACTCTTAATAATATGCAAATAGTCCTATGAATTATTAGAATTCTATATGACATGAAGGGTTTCAATTCTCAAGAAAATTAGACTTCCCTTTCAGAATAATATTTCTGATCTGAAGTTCAATCTTTCAAAAATAGGTCTAAGTTTTGAAAAATTTATTTATATACAAAACAAGTGTCACAAACAGTAAAACTTTGTTTAGAAACAAATCCTTCAGATCTAAATTTTAAACTTATTTTGAAGTCCCTTTTTTAAGAAATTGAAATCAGAGAGTATGGATCTTAACAAATATACAATAAAAAATAAGATACAAAATATGAGGAGGTATAAAATGCTAGATCTACGTGAAAATGTGTCTCTACCGTATTTCTCATAATTTTTAGAAAGAAATATGAGAAACACATTGAGATTTGTGTTCCTAATAGAGATAAAGTTTGAAGAGGTTTCTTTAAACAACCAAATTAACAAACCCTCAAGGAAACCTAAGTTTCTAACTCTCAAGTACGGTATTATTCTGATATGGTTATGGTATGAATGTGTATGAGTTTGGTTTGGGAAAAAACCCTAACATTTTCTCTATTTTCCTCTCTGGTTTTCTCTCTCTCTACTTTCTCTTTTCTCTCTTTACTCTGCCTTTTCTCTCTCAAATGGATGAACGCCAAAAGTCTTCTAAAGCCTCACATATGGTCTCTATTTATACTATTGGATGAAGGTTCTAGACGTTCGATGGAAATCAACGGTCAAGATTAAAATGTTTATTTAAATTCAAATTCAACGCTTCATAATGCATTGCACAAGCTCACACTCCTATTGGTCTTAACTGATCTCACTTGGATTTATTCAGATAACATGCAGATCATTGATAGTAATTAGTCTAGGGGCTGAGATTAAGTCTCAGATCTATGAGACAAAGAAAACACAAAATAGGCCACTCACATGCACACACATGTTGCACTTTAATAGGAACAAAAACGCGTGTTTTTGGTACTTAAAAAAAATCCCATTTTGTACCATATTATTTTGTGTCAAATTTGTTTTATACCCCGAAAGTTTTTTATAGGGAATTCTTATGTAACACCCCGCCCGCCCGGGGAGAGCGAACGGAGCGCTACTACGATAAAACTAACTAAATCCACAAATAACAAGGTATAGAGCATCTAAAAAACCCACAATAAAACAAAAGAATCCACTATTCTCAATACTCCAAATTAAATACAACAACATCTCTTGAAATAATACAACTATATGTCTCGAAATAAAACTCCAATGCTCTATACAACAAAATAAATACAATCTTCTCATCTTGTATTCTCGATTATTCTTCCCAAAATAATCCTGGCTAAAAATCATCCCAATAGGTTCATAGCAACCAAATCCACGCTAACCTGCCAACTGAAAGAAAATATGGGGAAGTACACAATATGATAGAAAAGATGCTCAACAAATGTATTAGAGGTGAATAAAACGTAACAATACCAGTACGAATATTCAAATCAAATGCGAATCTCAATAACATTTTTATCAATATAATTTCTCAACAACACATTAACCGGAGTCACCAGGACTCACCATATCGCGCCATACTTTATCAAGTAGCAGAACAGGAATCTTGGAAGGTGCCCAACATCAGTGCTATATTAAAATCTCATGACAACATGACCAACCCAATACAACATGAATCAAAATCAGATCAATAATTTTTCTAGATTTTCAAAAGAATTTAGCAATTCAAATATGAGTCAATAATCACATGAAATCAAAGGGAATAACACTCGCGAGATTTAGGAGCATATTGTGTAAAACCCCATACCTTGAACCACCAAAAGAATACAACATAAATCTGCCCAGAAAAGTCAGATTACACCATCAAAATAATCTCCCAAGAATCATGAAATCATCTCTAAGAGTTAACACCAAAACATCCCCAAGAACACCTCCAAAAACTAGGTTTGAATGCATAATATAAAGGGGCTAAGTATATATAGAAAGGAGAGGAAAAGAAAATATGTTTGCTGCATATTTTTGTGACAAAAGTTGGTTTACAAGGTCTGCCCACGACCTCCTCTCTATAAGGAAAAAAGATAAGAAGTTGAAACAAACCAAAACTCCTCAAAAATCCTTGCAGCGCACGAAATCTGTTGGCATCGATCGATCGATCGCCCAGAAAAACTGACATTTTCGCTTAAAAAATGTTATAAGGGATAAATATTTAAAAGTCGATTAAAAATCCATTTTAACTCTGATTTCGAATCCGTTTGAATTTATCGTCTTTCAAAATAAAATCCAACATTTTTAGCAAGAAAAATAATTTTATCAAAAACTTTATTTTTCCTCTATATTTTGAAAATACCCAAAAAATTACGCGGGTTATTACATCTTATTTCAACTTTTAGCAACAAAACATTTCAAATCCAAATTATTAAATATTTAAAAATTCTTTAAAATGTTTAAAAATTCCTAAAAAATATTTAAAAAATATTTTAACACACACACCAATGCAATGTATGAATATGTTTCCTATGTGTTTTACTCAACTCCCCTTTTTAACCTGATTGGTTGAATTTGTTGAAGCTTGATGCAGTGTGAAGCCTTCATTGGTACCATGGAGAATAACTCAAAATCTAAAAACCTTTTGTCAACATATCCAAACTAGTTGAAACTCCTATATGGTACAGACTCAAGTAAGTCAACCATATATTATGTTCTTGTGCATTACTACCTGGGCTTCGTAGATAGTTGGTTGATTCTGATATTGATATATGAGCTGGATGGTTCTCCTCTCGCATTGACGAAGGAAATAGTTGGCAATGGTGCACCGAGATATTCCGCTAAGGCGTCGAGTAGCCGTGCAGGTGTTCCGAAGGTTCCTTTGCTCTTATACTATATATTGCCTTCATACCACGTCCAACTAGTGGGGGTCATTTAATTGAGATTCCTCACTAACCTCATGCATCTAGAGGGTCCTCTTCCCTTTCCAGAGGGAGATATCCAGTTAGAAGTAAATCTTCTTCTTTCCTTTTTCTTTAACTTCCGCGCTCTGATATCTGCACTTTGATTTATGTACTTATGTTGACTTGTTATATTTTCTTGGATTTTTTTTGTGGACTATGGTTGTGTGATTGTCCTAGTTGTGCAACATCAAAGACTGGATGTCTTCCATGGCTGAGTATGTGCAGATGATGGCTTGGTCCTATGTTTCTCCTCTGATGATCGCGGATGATCCTTTGTCGACTTCAAATGCCGGTAGTGGGGGATCCACTTATAATGTTTATCGGAGGCGCCCTCGGAAGGAGTAATGATATTAGGCTAGGCTCTTAGAAAACTCAGGTTGCGCCCTAATAATTTTGCTCTTTTTGTTCCTTAATTGTTTACTTTATTTTTTGATGTACCTGAAAAGCAATGTAGAAAAAGAAAACAAAAATATATAAAAAATTAATACTCCGATCTTTTTTAATTATTTTTGAGTTAATGATATGTTTTATATGCACTTTAATTTTCCACTCTGGGTTTTATTTTAAAGGAAAAGTAAGAAAATATATTTTTTGGCATTTTTAAATATGTTTCTAAATGTTTAAGTAAAGAAATTCCAGGAAAACTCTTTTGTATAAAGTTAATTTGAGGGGGACTATTTGGAAATGCGAAATACAAAGGAGGAAAAAGGTAAATTCCCAAAAAAGGGGGGTGTCAACCAGCATACTCCTTGGACTACCAATCAACACACCTTCTCAGGTACATTTTCTTTTTTAGCCTTTTATTACATTCTTGCTACTTGGATTCCTTCATTATTGTTGTTGGCCCAACAGTTTCATCATTATATGGAGGACTTTTTGTATAAAAAGGGGTCTTGAGGTGAAGCTTTCAAATCGCCCTAAAATTTCTTCTTTTCTCCCTTGTATACAAATTAATTCTTTTTTATGGTTAATCCTATGATGAAAATATTTGTTGCTTATCTCAAAGGTCTGTACGCTATGAGTTTGTACTATGTTGACTATGCAACTTTTAACATGCACCCGACCACCTTGTGGTGCAACTACTCGATTAATTTTATCTTACTGCACACGAGTCTATAATTATGGTACCTTGAGGATCACATGTTCCGTTTCGGGTTATACGAGGTGTGTTCAACTTATGAAGAATTTTTTGCCAAGTTGGGTGTTGATTCCCAAGTTCCTGCTACTATGCCCAAATTTTACCATTCTCTACATGTGGTCTTAGTCGAATTGCTGCATATTTCTTAATCTACTACCGACCACTGGTGTGTGGGGGTGATATAAATCCCCCTTCAGTGCTGGACTCTATGTGATAGAGGGATTTTAGGGTTAATAGTTTTACGGGTGCGGTGACTCTGGGTTTACTAATAAAATGCTCCTGGTGACGGGTGGCCAGAGTGCGGACATATAGGTGGTTTCCATAGTGCTATGGATGGGTTATCATTGTAACGATGTTACCAATGTCTTGACAGGGTCATAGAACGGTCTTGACGACTAGAAAAAGAAACTTTATACCTTTTTGTGGGATAGCCTAGTGATGTTGTATATGTGACTGGCGAAGGGGCTTCATCTGGTCGCGGTTGCTAAGTATCCTCTAATTGGTACTCCACATTTCTTTCTTGAGTCTCGTATAGATTTTGGTCCATCTGTGGATGACTGGACTGACTGGCTCATGGGAAATAGATCTAGTTGCCTCCGTTAATATGTGCCTTAGTAGGGTGAACTCAAGCATGTTCTACAATTGGATGACTTTCGTTTTTCCCATCTTATAAGATTTTTTTAGACCTCCTTATATTTCCTTGTTGACTTTTCCTTCAAGTAGTATGGTAACATATAACTTCTCCATGTATAAGAAATTTGTATCCCGCTAAGGACTTAACTGAATCATTGAGGATGCCTCTGGGGGTTTTATGGCAGCACCACAGGCCATCTCACCGTCTGACCTAGTCTATAGGGGAAGCTTCGGTGGTGTTAGAGGATTACCTAAGATGGTTACGTAAGTATTTGGTTATGAAGGTTTATGTTATAGAAATTAGGCAAAGGTGACTCAAAATAGCAGAGGTTTTGGAAGAGAGTGTCGTGGTTCTATTGAAGCTTTTTAAGTTTTATCATCGCACTGAGCGCATGAGGATAAGTAATCAAAATGGAGATTACAGGCGACCCCCGAAAGATAACTGCGGCTATGGAAATGATGATGATGATGAAGTGGTACCTTTCAGTAGTTGAGATGAGTTTTTTGTGAAGCTTTCTATGAGAAGGGTTGGCATTACTTTAGGTGTTAGTATTTGTTTATGTAGCTTTGGGAAGGATTTATATATTTATTTTTATTTTTTGGCATGGTAGGCTTATAGGTATATGCGTTAATGTATGGTAGGTATGGTCTCTTATAAGTGTTTGTCATTTCCCATTACTGTTGTTTCATGTAAAAGTGATGTTTGAAATAAGGATTGTTGAAATAAATGGTGATTTTGACATATCTTATTATGCCTCTTTGAAGATTTTCTCATGTTTGAACTATCTATACCAATCATTAAGGCATACATAATCCTTTTGTTCGATTAAAATGTTGAGTCAGACTGATGTCTATTGATGGAAGAAAAGAATAATATTTTGTGAAAGAGAAAGGACCCCACCCAAAGTTACTTTGTGGACTGCCTACGTACCACTGTGGGGATGGATTTTTTTTGTAATTTTTGAAAGATATTTTTTTATAGAGGATCAAGTCCTACATAGTTATTGTGAAGGGAATATAAAAGAGATGGAGATTTTTTTAGAATAGAGTGGATGTAAGAATTGCATAGTGGGATGAGAATCGAATTATGGGTAGAATTTCTTGAGGCAATCTAAATTGACTTGGCATGTCATATGTTCTCTATCAAGGTCTGTAAGCATAGTCGCTCCACTTGAAAATATAATTTTCATAAGATATGGCCCACTGTAGTCGTGCTTCAGTTTCCCTCTTAGGTCCCAGAAAGGTTCCATAATTCTTTGAGAGCGAGGTCACCTTCTCGCACACCGTGATCTTTAAATTTCTTGTTGAACAATCGTGTGATACGATGGTTATACCGTTATATGTGGTACAATGCTTTGGCCTATTTTCATCTAAGAGTACGAGTTCATCATCACGTCTTTGTTTCCTATCAACTTCTCCAACTTGACTTTCAAGAATAACCTGTCGGGAAGGTATTTCGAGTTTGATAGGCAGGATTTCTTCCATAATGTATACTAGGGAGTAGGGGAGGAGTTATGGTCATCATTATGGATGTGAAATAGCCCCAGAGGGCATATGGGATCACGTCGTCCCAATCTCTGTAACTCCCTATTATCTTTCTGATTATGGATTTCGGGCTCTTATCCATAACTTCAACAACCCTATTGGTCTGGGGTCTGTAAGAATAAGACTCGTGTCTTTCAATTCCACATTCCTCAACTACCTCAGTTAATTCCACTTCGAAATGGAGATCATTATTGGATACGAGTTCATGAACCTAGTAGCGACATATAATGTTCTTTCGGATGAATCTGACTACTTTCTTCACATTTAACACTATATATGATTCCTCTTTAACCAATTTGGTTAAATAATTGATGGTGACTAGGATGAAATTGTTCCCATTAGATGCCTTAGTATTAACTTTCCGGGTGATGTCAATGCTCGAAGTTGATAAGGTCCAGGGAGAGGTCATATTATAAACTCCCGAGGGGGTTCTTGGAGATTAGAAAATTATTGGCATTTCAGGCATCATCTAATGTAGGTAGTGCAATTCTAGACCATAGTGGTACAATATTACCCGTGACGGGTGATCTTCTTGCCAAACATATGGTCGTTCATGTGGCGCCCACATTCTCCACCATGGATTTTTTGCATTATCTCTTCAGTTTCTTCCCCTGATATGCATTACAGATAGGTACCATCGAAATTTCTCTTTAATAGCACCTTATCTCACACACACACACACACACACACACACACACATAAATATATATATATATATATATATATATATATATATATATATTAGACGCTGTAATTTTTTGAAGGGTTATATGATCTTCATTATTAGCCCCTTGTGGGTATCGACTACGTTCGAGGATACGCCAAATGTTATAAAACGACAACCCAATTTTTGCTGTAGCTATCTTGATATGGAAGTGGTGAGTGGGCATGGAATGATTCTGAACTTGTAAGGGGGCAATTGTTATTCCCTCCAAACATGTCGACCATGGAAGCCAATGTTTCTAATGCCTCGGCAGAACAGTTCCTTGAGATAGAGAAATGGTGGAACAAGGAATCATTGAATTGAGAAGCAATCTCTTTAAGGTGAGCGTGAAAGGGTAGGAGTTTCTCATCTTTGACTTTATAGTGCTTGCCCTATGATTAGGGTCGAGTCACCATAAAATTAAGGTATAAATTCATTTCTCGAGGGCGAGCTTGAGGCCTACAGTGCATGCCTTATATTCAGTCACGTTATTGGTGTAATAGAGGTTATTTTTATGGTAATGTGATCATGAGAATTTTCAGACAGGATTAGGAATATCACAATGACATACCCCTTCTTATTGGCAGCTCAATTAAATAACATCTTCCACTGGATCTCTTCGTGAGTGTCATAGAGAAAATATCCTTTGGGAATTCAGAGATCCATGCGTCGACTTCTTTTATGGGATGTTCCAATGGGTAATCGGAGATGACCCTTTATTTGATGGTTTTCTATGTGACATAAGTGATGTTAAACTCATATAGAAATAACAATCAACAGTCCATGCGGCTTGACAAGGCAAGATTTTCTAGTAATTACTTCATTGGATCCATTCAAGACACTAACTTGATGGGGAATGTAAGAATGTAGTGTCAGAGTTTCTGAGTGGCCCAAACCAAGGTGATGTAAGCCTTTTCCAGTTCAGTGTAGTTCACCTCATAACCTTACAGTTTTTAACTGATGTAATAAATGGATTTATCTTTACACGACTTATAAATGTATTGGCTTATTATAGCCCCAACTGAAGTGTCGATGATAGTTAGGTACAAGAGAAGGGGTAGACTAGACTACGGTGGCACGAGTGGCAGTGGTTGTGTATGTTATTGCTTGATTTTATTAAGGCTTTCTGACATGTCTCATTATATACTTTGGTTTAGTTCTTTCTAAGAATATTGAAGATGGGTTAACAGATGGAAATGAGTTGGCTAATTAATCTCTTGATGTATAGGAGTTTTCCCAAGAAACCGCAAACCTCTTTCTTAGACCTATGGGGTGACATTTCAAGGATTACTTTGAGTTTAACAAGGTCTACTTCCATCCCTCTTTGGTTGACTATAAAGCCTAAGATTTTACCCTTTGTAACACTAAAAACATACTTTTATGGATTTAGGCACAACTGGTATTATCGCAATCGTTCGGAGAATTTTCTTAAGGAAGGGATGTGACCTTCTCGAGCTTTGGACTTAATGATTATATCGTCAACATAAATCTCACATTTTTTGTGATTGAGGTCATATAAGATAATTGTGGATGCTCTTTGATATGTTTCCCCAATATTTTTTTAGATCAAAAGGCATGACAGTGTAGAAAAAAGTAACATATGGTGTGGTGAAAGCAGTTTTCTTGATTTGATTATATCTCACAAAGTCATCGACAAATGACTTGAGGGCATGGTTGGTTGTGTTATCGATGATGATGTTGATGCTGGGCAGGGGTAATCATCGTTCGACAAAGATTTGTTCAAATCCCGATAGCCAACCCACGTGTAGACTTTTCCTCCCGATTTTATCACAAGGATAATACTGACAATCCAAGATGGATAATCGACTACACAGATGAATACTACGTTTAACTGCTTAACCGCTTCATTTTTACTTTCAGGGAGCATTAAGGTTAGATCTTTCTTAGCTTCTTCTTGAAATGTTTTCATTTTGGATATATGAGAATCTCGTATTGCATGATTTTCGGCTAAATGCCATGCATATCACTATAGATCATGAGAAAATGGTTACGAACTCTTTCAGAAGCTCTTCGAATTTTGACCACTCATGATCGACAAGGTTTAATCCTATCCTAAGCTCGCGCAGAGTGCCACTGGGACCAAGGTTAATAACAACAGTCTCATCATCATTAGTTTGAACGCAATTACGTGGTTTTAATTTTTCCTTATTGAGACTAGTTAAGAATTTTTTATTTATTTGATCATCTTCATCAATTATTTGATTATAATCAATGCGATTAATATAAAGCACGACAAGATGTTCAAAATTTTTGTTCATTTGATTAATAACATTTTCAGGGAAAATAACATTGAGGACCACATCGAATGAGGCCTAATTTATATTTGCATCAGAAACAGGAAAAATATGTTCTTTTTCTAGGTGATAACGGGTTCTGAGTTTACAAAGTTGGATTGGATGGGACATTCCACCATCTGAGGAGAGTCTTATTAGACAGAGATATCTTTAGGGAAGGGGTGGAAGACTCAGACTCACCAAAGATAATGAAGATGTCCATCCCTAACTCATCAAGGTACTTTTAGTACTTTTAGAGCTTTTTGTATTAATGGAGATTGAGATAGATGATTTGATGGATAAGGGATTCACCTCATGCTTATAACCCTCGATCTAAGTGAACTTAATCTCGAAGAAGATTTCAAACCCAGGCTTTATCCTTTTTTCAACCGTGTTATACCGTGGCTCCTGAAAGGCGCAATAAGGGAAGTTTTCACCCATTTTGATAAAAACACCCTTCCAGATAGTCTCCGGAGATTACTTCCTTACTTTTCAGCACCCTTTTTTATACCATTGGCGTAGATCCATATGCTCATACAGAGATGGTTAATACCATAAACTACGTAGTGGATAGGATTTATTTAGAATAATCGGCTTGAGAATTCATTGTTGTCTACGGCTCAGCGCCATTCTGAACATAAAGTGTATGTTCTTGAATACTTGAATCACGTTGACATTCCTGTGCGAGATGTGTTCAGGACTCACTTTGTATTTGAAGTTTTCTCCAGTCGAGAGAGTAAGTGGATCGATTTTGAAGCCCAAAGGGAAAATATCATTCTCACTATGATGGATCTCCAAAACCAAATTACTAATATCGATGTCATATGTGTAATCATCATCCTCGATAATGGTAATAGACTGGATGTCCACAAAGAACTTCAATTTTTGATGAATAAAATATGTAGCCCCTATGATGCTGTAAATCCATAGGTGATCGAGAAGAAAATTTAAGTGGGCAGGGATGTCAATGACTTGAAATTCTGTTTAAGGGCATATTCGGTCAGTCCCTAGTGAGAGTAGTATTGACCCTATGACTTCTCGTCGGGTATTATCATAAGCTCGTACAACGACAGATAGTGGAGTGCAATCACTAACTTGTAACCCTAGAAACTGAAAACTTCTAAATGGGCATACATTTGAGGGTGGAATCGTTATCAAGCACCAATGGAACCGTGTTCTTTAAGACTTTAATTGATATGTTAAGAGCATAATGTGATCTGGACCACACTTGGGAATTTTTGTATCAAAAAAAGAGATGAATCTCGTGTTATTCAAAGTTTTGACTATACGAATTGCCTCATGAAGGGAGGTGGAAGGAGGAACCGTAGCTTGAGCAAGAAGTTTGATGAGAGTTTTTTTATGGAGTTAGGAAAACATGAAAATCACCCATTAGGCTATGTTGATTTGAGTCTTTTTTAGTTGTTCGAGGATTTTGCTCTCCTCAATTTTCATCTCAATCATCAGGATTTCTTTATAAACTCATTTCCCTTTATTTACAAGTACATTTTCTGATGTAAGGACTCGATCCTTGTAGTGCAGTCCCAATCGGGTCATATGGTTTATGGATGATGAGAAAAACTTGAATCCAAATTCTTCTTCTATTTTTTGAGAAGTAGAACCTCATTGATTCTTGACAAGATTTCTTCGAAGGATATTACCCCACAAAAGGAGGAGAATGTAATGGGATTTTCAGTGTTGGGCTCATTATCAGAGTCATCTTAAGGATCGGAATCATCTCCCCCACCCGGTTGCAACAATATGGTTATTCCATAAGAAGTCAATACACTATACAACCTCAATTGCTTCATCATACATATCCTCCTATGTAGCGAAGAAGAATTTGGGATAATGAACCAAATACCCTTTCAGTTTTAAGCCGGTGAGTAACTCAGGAGATTCATACAATTTCCTTTTCTCAATACATTCTTTTGTCCAAATTTAGACAATGTTGTCGAGGATGAATTCATTTTGGGTACAAACCAATAACAAGACTGGCAAGTCCAATTCTAAGCTTCCATGTACATAGAACTTATTCTTGCACAATCTCCTTCTTAAATAGTTAGTTCTGATGGGAGTTATATCCCAAAGCTTCTCAATTGTTCTAATATGGTAGGTAGATCCATACTTTCTGTTTTTGATTGGGTCTAGACAACAATACAAGACCACTTCATCGAAGAGAGTGTTTAATCGTGAGTATTTTTGGATGAAACATGAAAGGTGGACAAAATTTTATGGCAATTAGTAATTTTGTTGGGCTGATGGATGAGGTAGAGTCTAAGTGACTGAAAATCAGTAGAAATAAAACTGAATATATGGAATGTAAATTTAATTATGAGTCGTCTGATAGCATAATATTAAAGATTGGAGAAAAATGATAAAGCAAACTAATAATTTTCATTATTTAGGTTCAGTGATAAAAAGTAATGGGAATATTGATGAGGATGTTACGAGTAGAATATCAACTGGATTGATGAAATGGAGACACGCGAGTAGTGTGCTATGCAATATGAGGAAAACTAATAAATTATAAGGAAAAATTTATAGAACGGTTGTTAGGCCAGCGGCCTCTATGGGGCGGAATGTTGGGCTTTAAAAAAATATGATCAAAATATCTATGTTAATGATATAAGGATGATCTGGTGGATGATAATACTTAC
The DNA here is from genome assembly GCA_949130495.1 of Sambucus nigra. Taxonomy (NCBI): domain Eukaryota; kingdom Viridiplantae; phylum Streptophyta; class Magnoliopsida; order Dipsacales; family Adoxaceae; genus Sambucus; species Sambucus nigra. Next base: position 227,984,332 of record OX422211.1, on the reverse strand, counting down.
TCGAAAGGATAATAATAAAAATCAATATGTGAGAGATAAGTTAGGAGTAGCTCCTATTAGTGATAAATTAAAAGAAAGTAGACTTAGATGGTACGAACATGTGCTGTGTAGACCATTAGATGAACATATAATAAGAGGAACACTACTGAAAATAGAGGGTAAAAGACAAAGGGGAGATCTTAAAGAATTAAATTGGAATTATAATATTGCTTATAATTGATTAGGATGACAAATGAGAATCCATGTGGCTAACCCCATGTGATGGGATGATGATGATTATGATGATGATGATGATGATGATGATAGTAGATCTCATGTAATACAGAGCCAGGCTGAGCTAGAAAATTAATATTTTGGATACTTTTGAAAAGGGGGATAAAGGAGAAAAATCCCTCAGTGTAGTTATTATTAATAAGTTCCACTTCTATTACCCTCGGCCTAGGGTGCAAGTGAAATGTCGGACATGACCGGATTTGGAGAGACATAAGGAACGTAATACATGACACTATTTGACTAGTTTTTGAGTCACAAATAGGGTCCTATTTTAAAAACTGACGAAAGAGTGCAAAATTCTGGCGGTTTAGAGGACTTCAAATTTCAACAGAGTTTCACATTGGTACCAAAAATCTTGGTATGAGGGTAGACACATATATGAGGTTAATGCTGAGGAGTAAGCATGCATATATTCAAAAAACACTATAATATGTGATAAGAAGACAAGTATATATTTTTCCACTTGTATATGGATAAGAAGACAAGTATGATGGAGAGGAATATACATGAACACTATAATATAAATATAGCATATTAAACATCTGAGTATGAGAAGAAAGAAGAACATATAAGTGGAAACATACACATGTGAAAAAATGGAGAAAGGAGAAAAAGAAAAAGAAACCCCGGGTAAATAGAGTCTAGTACTATAAAAATTATCCCCAAGGTAGTCACCATTGTGGCCATCCCGACCCCAAAGTGAGGGAGGATGGGAAATCTCCTCCCTGTTGCTCGTGCGACGTTCGCAGACTACAAAGGACACAATGTGACCATCGTTAGGGATGTGAAAATGTGCGAACGTGTAGAGATATGAGTTACTAGAAGAAAATCTTATGTATTGCCTCGCAAAGAGAAGAAGTTCCTCGAAATACCCACTGTAAAGACAATTAACCCCCCTTTCGCTTCACCCCTTTGATACTTTGCCCTCGAATACTATTTTACTCAAACAGGTAAAAGAGGTTGTCATCTCCAGAAAGACGACAGAAAAAATAATATCGATGCATACGAAACCAAATAAATCATGGACTCTGAGACTATGTTACGGAATGGAAAGGTGTTAGGCACCCATTTTGCCCTTTCGGTCTCTTAGGGGTAATAAAATGTCCTCATTTTCCTAAAAAAATTGTAAGCATGTGCACAATGTGTAAAAGTATGTGTGGGTGAAAAGGTATGTATATGTGAACAATGTGTGGGGAGTGAAACCATCGTGTCTGCCTCAGGAAAAGACGAGAATGGATCTTTCTAAGGAATAAAAAAAGATAGATAAAATATGAGAGATGCACCAGATCATGACTCACTATGAAAGAGTGAATGTTCATGTCAACAGGACCACTAAAAAGTGATAAAATAAATGAAATTGGCTAAACTATAAATGATGCATTGGAACTTGACACACTATGAAAAAGTGAATACGCATGTCAACGGGACCACTAAAAAGTGTTAAAATAGTTAAAAATAACTATGAGCGACGTAGCAGATTGTGACTCACTATGAACAAGTGAGTACGCATGTCAACGGAATCTCTAAAAGGTGATAAAATAAGTAGAAGTAGATAAACTATGAGTGATGCACCGAATCGTGACTCATTATGAATAAGTGAGTACGCATGTCAACGAGGCTGCTAAAAGTGATAAAATAAATAAACAAACTATGGGAATAGAATTATATGAAATATATAAGTAACATACGAGTGGGAACAAAATAAAATAAGTAAATGAAGACTCCAATTCCAAGATAATATTGGGACACCTACATAGCAGAAATCGTCATCAAAGTCCACATAGTTCAAAAAGGATATAAGGTGGGGTCTAACCTATAATCTTAAATTAAAGTTTCTCTTTTTAGTTTATGAAGTGTGAAAAAATGGTAGGATAAACCCTCTTTTTTGGTTTTGATTTTATAAAAATAAGTTTGAGTATATGTAAATAATAAAAGTGTGATTAGTGATGAGAGAAAATAATAATTAACTAGGAAATGTGCCAAAAGTAGTGGAATATTTGAAATGACACTAAATTGGCAAAGCCGGATAAAAAAGACTTTAAACCTTCTAAGTTGTTTGAATTATGATTTTTGAAGGTTTTGTAGTCAAATTTTTGGGTGTATAGGATAGTGGTGGAGTGGTGGATGTTAAATGAAAATGTAATTAACCATTTATTTAATTATCTTAATTATAATTGATGTTCATTTTAATTTAATTTAATATAATATATTGCTTTTGATGATTACAAACAAATATTTATCTTTTATTAATTTACATTAATTATATTATGTTCATATAATTATATATTTTTACTTGTATAATATTAAATATATTTATTGAGTATATTATTTATTTCATTCCTTTGTACGAATTACATTATATATGTATTTATATTTTTTAGTCTTTAATATATAATATAACATGCACACTAATGTATATAACTATGCTATAAACATTTTTTTACACATCATTTATATTTTTCTTATTTAAAATATATAATATAATAACTATATATATATATATATATATATATATATATATATATATATTAGTTAAGTTTTTCATATATAGAGAATGTTTTTATATGTGTACATTTTAAACATTCCTTCTATAATTTTAATTGATGGATAGTTATGCTTTTTTAAGAAGTCTTATCGCCATTTTTATTGGTTTTCAACTAGTTGTAGTCAAGTCAGATTAGATAAAGATATGAGTTTCTTGTGTCAGTCCCACTTGGGCCATGCGTTGTAGATTTCACTGTTATGACTACTTTTCTTGTTGACAGTTGAGTTTAAAAAAGTCAACTACTTTTTTTTGCCTTTATATGATTATATTTTATCAACGTTTTTTTTGTATTTCATATATATATATATATATATATATATATATATATATATATATATATATATATATATATATATAATCTTGTTTTATTTGTATATTACTATTAGTTATGTAATTTTTATTTTAGTTATCATTTTACACATTTATATAAGTTATCTATGTTAATAGTTGTTTAGTTGTATACTATATATTTATATATTCATATTATGTTTATGAACATTTGTTTTATTTGTTAACATACATACATATAAACATTTTTTATATGTTTCGTATATATTTTTTATAACAGATAATGTATATACTCTTATAATATATACTCATAGTACATTCTTAGACTTTTATATATACTAGTTGTGCCCACGTGCGTTGCACGTGTGGGCGAGTCCAGATATTCAACTTCAGTATTTGAATAAATGATTAAGAATCTTTAAATTTCAAAATATTTTATGTAGAGCGTAAATCCTATAACAAATTATACTGATCCAGATTTTGGTCATCCAATGTCTAACAGTACTTCATTATGTTTTCTTGTTCTATACAAAGGAAGACTATAGTCATGTGCTCACTGGAGGTACATGGTTAATACTAAATCATTACTTAATAGTTAGGAAATGGGAGCAAAAATATAGCCCAACAAAATCAAGAGAGGCCACCACAATCCTCTGGATTCAATTACATCATCTGGCGTTGAAATATTATGATAAAAGCTATATTTTATGGCCTAAAACATGGATGAGGCATGAGGGTGACCTCCCATTCATCCCTTAGATGCTCATGCTACCTAGGAGCAAAAAATAAAACCAACAAGTAAAAGAGGAGAGACAGTAAAGGTAGGGTTGGTTATAGGTTTCAGAAACTTTCCTATTTGAATAATAATGGTAAACAAATTGAAAAGGGTATGAGGAAAGTAAGTGGACAGATGGGAGAAAGGGGTCGGTTTAAAATGGTAAAACTTTAGACAAACAAAGGCAGAGAAAGGTACTTCAATAAAAAACTCTAACAGAGTTAAGCTGCAGCCTATTAGATCTCTCGTGTCAGATGGTATCTATTTTTTGGTCTATGAAATCAGTTAGTATCTACTATTGAATACACTGATGAGCATCCCCAAAGTCACCAAAGGTCTAGACAACAAAAAAATGTAAGATCTAGAGATACAATAGACTAAACTCATAGTAAGAACAAAACAAATCTAATCTAAAAGAAAAAACATCTTACCATTATCTATGGACATAGTGGTTGATGATATTGAATAAATGAGAGATTGTCCTCTTAGTTACTAAAAAATATTCGAATTTCCGTCTATAGCCTAATTCTTTACCAAAAATAAATGGGAAATTAATGTATTTTAAATTTGGGGTTAAGTCTAATATATAGGTATGTGTTTTGATTCCTCGAGATTGATGACTAAGATAGTTAATTGGTGGACCCATTTATATTGTTAAGTTACCCATACAAGCCTTGCCATATTGGTTTTATGGCCAAATAGTTTGCATTATATATCATATTGTTGATGCACTACACCAGTAAAATGATAACGAAAAATTTATTCATTTCATAGGCATGTCCATTGAATGAAATCAGTTTGCTTTTTGCCTAGGTAATTTTGGAACATGAATTTACAAAGTGTAAAAGGGAAATAAGAGGCCTTGAAGCTGAGACTAATGATCTAAGAAAATATTTGGGTACTATAAATGAAAAATCAAATTAATGGAAAGAGGATCTCACTCAACAAATTATAACTCGTAGAGAACATGTTTACTAAATGCATAATTCAATTCTTTATGTTATTTCATCAAATACATTTACTTATGTAGTGTTGTTCTACGGTAAATTAAAGTCCAAATTATAGAGTTGAAAGTTCAAACGGAAAAATGTATGGTCAAGGATGATATATTGGCAGACCATCTCCAAAATGTTGTGTTTGATGATAATAATAATAATAACATCATGTTTAGCCAATCACGACAATCTGGAGGTGAGGCCACAGGAGAAAAACCTGTTCGGGCTGGACATATCTCAAGTAAATGAGATTTGGCTCCAAATTTTCTATTTTATGGATATATTTATCGAATTTTATGCGGAGAGATGAACTCCATGATTATGATGAATTTCTTATGGATATTTAAAAAAATAATTAACCGATTCTCGCAACAAATCAACCGAACATTCAAAGGCAAAGGATGACCCCCCCCTACATTCTCTAGCCAGATGACACCTCATATGCTCAAACAACACTGATTCAACAGGGCTGCAATAAATTTGGCAAATCAAGGCACTACGTGTATGTGTTGTTGGACTTTTAACTCTTAGCTTATTTGGATCTCATGCTTTAGTAGTGGAAATTATTATCTACATATAGGCAGTTTTTATAACAAATAATGATGCTCAAGAGATCAACTATATTAATTCAATTTTTATAGCCTAGGTGCTTCTAGGTTCTACAAAACCCATTTCCAGAACCTAGGAAAATTCAATTTATAAATGCAGAATTTTGGGGACGCAAAATCTCTATCACTTGTATGCCTCCAACATTTGAAAGAACACATCAACCTCCTCCCTCCCCCCCCCCCCCCCCCCCCACAGAAATTGGGATTCCTAACATCTTGACCACTTATTCACGTAATGTAGTCTGCTACTAATCCCTACTTATCAACAACAATACGAAACAACTCAGAGAATCTCACCTCCAAAGATGCATCACCACATCATATATCCATCAAAGGGAACACAAACAGTGATGAGTTAATGCACACAGTGTTGGAGCTAAAATTGTTCTCTCACACTATAATGTGAGAAGTTACTGATTTATATACTAATTACATGATAAAAGTTTGTGGCTTAAAGAAGGATACAAAAACATTTGAAATTGTATTTCAGCTAAAATAGATAAATTACACCTGGGTAATTAGGTGGGAGATTGACTTGTTCTGATACACTTCCTTTAAGTGGACGGGAAGCGTGAGAGAACCCGTAGCTTTTCATGAAGAAACTGGAATCGCATTGAAGAAAGAACTTTTGTGATAATGTCAACAATTTCATCTTTTATAGAAATTAATTGGACTAAAAACTCCTTTGAGGACTCCTTTTACGTACATAATTAAAATCAATTTCGATTTGTTTTGTTCGGGCATAGAACATCGGATTAAACGCAAGGTAGGTGACGATGATATTGTCGCACCACAATGTAGGAGGTTGAGAGAGAGTGGCACAAAGCTCATCAGGGAGAGAGCGCAAATATGTGAGCTCAGCTACGACAGTATCGGGAGTGATTTATATTCAGATTTGGTGGATGAGGGATTCTGACCAAGATAAATAGTATATCCATTGGTCGTTGCCGATCATCGATACAGGCAGCCCAATCCGAGTTTAAAAAAAAGACTGAAGATCAAGTGGAGGTGATTTTTGAAGGAACAAACCTGGTGTGGTAGTGTGCTTTAACTATTAGAAATTTTGTTTCAAAGTTGTCCAGTGATCGTTGGTAGGGTCGCATTAATGGCGAACTTTGTTTACAACAAAGTCGAGGTCGCATATTATTGATGTCAAGTATTGTAAAAGACAAACAACATGTCAAAATTTTGTAGGATCCAAAATTGGTTTACCCCTTGCCTTAGATAATTTTGTTGTCTTGATGGTGTGGTGAGAAGAGGCAACGAAAACACATCTTATGCACATACGACAACAAAAGTTAGATATACAACAAATTATACGGATAAATACTAAGAGGATAATGTTATAGACAACATAATAATCTACACTAAAATTGACCAGTCTGTTAGTGAATGAAAGCATATACTATAAAATCTTATACTTGATACATTTTCTTCATTTAATTATGTGTCAGAAATGGACATATTTTTTTCAGCTTGTCAAGGAGAAGATGATGAGGGGAAATAAAATTTGGGACCAAAGTCACCACTGTATGGTATATTTTCAAGAAAAAGATGACGACATAAAATGAAATTTGAGACCAGTATCATGACTATATGGCCAGATTTCAGAACTTGATTGTTTAGTTTCTACTGTCATTAACCTCCCTTGAGATCAGTCCTAATGCTATATTTTGTAATAGCCATTATTTTGCCCCTTAAAGAATTCTATGTTTTCCCTTTCCATTACCCTATGATTCATTAAAGTTAGTTGTTCTCAAGTAGACTTCAAAGAGGGCATTTTGGATTCTATAATCGTAGACACATCGTTGAACACTGCACATGCTTCCCCGCATTTCATAATCAGTTCCAAAGTTATATGGCGATTACACCTGTTAAACGTAACTGTTCTAGTAAACCGACATTGTTTCACCCATTTGGTGCTATCTCATCAAACCAGTCACCATCAGCTCTAAGTCCCCCAAAAATGTTATCAAGAAAATGGAAAGTAGGATGGACAAATTCTTCTGGGGTCACGGTTAAGATACATTTAAATGACCATTTTTTCTTAAAATTCTAGGCCATAAGAATTGGTAATTAAAATCGCAATGATACTTTAATAAATTGGAATTAACTCGTAAACAAAAGTGATATTCTTCCACTATGAGATTGACAATCCAAGCTTCCACCAATAATATTGACAATATCCTACAAAGTTTCAAAGAAAATATATGACCATCTCGAATATAAATTATAGGAAACAATTTCAATATGGTATTAACTACTTCACATACCTCCCAAACAAAATTGAAATTCCTTCACTCTAAGATTTACAATCCGAGCTTGTACCACCAATATTGACAATATCCTACAAGATTTCAATTAAAACTTAATTACGAAAAAGTTAAATGATAATTTTTTTTACGAAATATCAGATTACAGTCCTACTATTGTTAACATGCATGTAAGGAGTAAGTATATCATATTATATAAGAATGACAATAAACAAAAAATTAAGTAGTTGTCTTTGTACCATTAACTATTGTAGTACTGAACTTCCACGTTACGAAACTAATTAAAATAAATTGTTATTATGAGTGAAATTTTTGAAATTAGAAGAAAACCCCAAACATTAGGCAAATGTCAATGAATAAAAAAAAGCATCAAGTGAGGTTTGAAATTTTTAATTTATAGTACCAAAAAAATTTATATCAGTAGGCATACTTTTGAAATTAACATTTAAAACAGTAGGCATATATTAATAGGCATATATCAGTACGCATCTGTCAATATATATAAGGGTTTTCAAATTCACTCTTGAAATTAACATTTAAAACAGTAGGCCTCTATTGATAGGCATATATCAGTACGCATATGTCAATGTATATAAGGATTTTCCAATTCATGTAAAACTGGGAAGTACAATGAATGCATAAAAATAAAAATTTGTTAATGAGATAGATATCTATATAAAATTTATGTAATTGCTTTTAAATTAACAATTGCATAATTTTCAGCAACAATGAAAGCCATAATAAAAAATTATAGATGGAATTAGGAGTGTTCACCTTCGTTTTTGAAAAAGAAACAAGAGCAATCAATGAAATAGACGATATAATTTCAATGAAATAGACATATCTAATATACAAATAACATACGTAGCCATATTGGACCGTTGGTTTTTTAGCTTCCATTTCAAAGGATGAATGAATCTGGAATTAAATTATTGGGATAGGTGACTATTGATTTTTATTTTGGGAAGATGAATGAATTGTGATTTTTCATATGTATTTGAGAGTAAATGTTTAGGACAATGAATTTTGATTTCCAGGGTTGTAAGATGAATGAATGAATTTGGATGTTTTGTTATGTGTGAATGAATGTGAGTTGTCATATGTATTTGAGGGTAAATATTTGGGACAACTGAATTTTGATTTATAGGGTTGGAAGATGAATGAATTTAGATAATTTGGTATGTGTGAATGAATAGAAGACAGATGGGAGGAATGAGTGTGGGTATTTCATATGTTGTGCTATTAAATAGGGGAGAGACATGTAAGACTATTATTGAGGGTATAATAGGTATTTTAAACTTAATGAGGGTACTTTAGTCCTTTGAATAGTGAAGAGGAACTCCCCTCTTTTAAAGTAGTAGAGATGTCCATATTAGTTATCAAGTTATCTGTTTTATACACATGTATTTTTCAGTCAAAATATTTAATTATATTTGTGTACTTTTATATTCATAAAATTTATGCATATCTGTTTTTTTAGTTAGTCGTAATATATACTTACATATATTTTTTATATATCTTTTTATATACAATATATATTTATTTTATAAATATACTCAAAAGAATTTTTTATATATATATAGTTATACATACACTTTTATTATATACAATACTTAATATATACATGTTTTTTATATGTACCCTACTCCAGTAATATCCTATTGCAAATATAATTTTTATTTTATTTTATTATAATTAATAGGATCAAATACCAAAAAGTCCCTCAAATATTTTTTAATACACATTTAGTCCAAGCCTACACCCATTTAACCAATATTCTCTTATTTTTAAAATCCGCGCTAGCGGCATGTTGAAGGAGTTTTTGAAACAAATAAAAAGGCTTGGACTAAATGTGTATTGAAAAATGTTCGAGGGACTATTTGGTATATGCTCATAATTAATATTTATATACTATAGTTATATTATACTTTTATAGTAAACTAACTAAACAGACATATATTATTACATATAGATTCTTTTATCTAATGCTAAGTGTACGATACATTATGTTCTGTATGGACTAATACCTTATGTTCTTTTACATCTTTTGATATAACTCCTCTCAACAAGTCTTAAGTTTTAAAGTTGTTTCTCAATAAATCATTATTCTTATGACATGACATTTTATATAAGTTATTATATGTGTGCACCTAAAACCAAACTAAATATACTCCTTGGATTGTCTTGTGTTTCACTGCATAACAGCTCGATGGTTCCATTCTTGAACCTTGAAAAGCTATGATTTAAAAAAAGGTAAGTATGGTCTTTTCTACTAATCGTATTGTTCACCTCGTTGGGCACAAAATTAGCCAAATGTGTGGACTCCTCGTACTCATCTATGGAATCGTCACCCTGAACCACCTCGTTGAACCTCTTTTGCATCTCTGTCTCAACGGATGGTGAAAAGTACTTACGGTCAAAGTGCACCCAGAACTCAACAATGGACATAGTGTCCCTCTCTTCGGCAGTGGTAATAGGCTCCCACCACTGTAAAGCTGACCCGGCCAGTTCAGAAGTGGCCAACATCTGCTTCTGTGCATCTCTACAATCAACTATCCACGGGTGGTGCTAAATATCCTTCTTCCACTGGCACAACAAAATCATGTCAGAACTACCCTAAAACTCGGGTGGGTGGCGCTTCTAGAATGCCTCCCTGACTCTCTACCAATCTGAGAGCCCCAAGTGGGCCTGGACAACCGGGTGCCACTGGTTGCTGTGGCTGTTGGGCCTATGGGAAATAGAGTGCCATGGTGTTCATAGCAGCGTTAACTACCTATGCCACAATAGTGGTCACATCTGTTGTCATCACTGTCCCCTGCGGTGGCTATGGTTGCGGAGCATGTGGCTCCTACTGAGCCTCTCTATCATCGGTTCTCGCTGCTGCCCTCGTCGATAGTCCTCTCTTGGGTGGCACCTGAAACCAGATTGAATTATATGAGTTCACATCAATACAAATATAATTACAGAAGAATGAATTCTCAAATACTTAAACATGAATGCAACACTCCTAGTAATAGGGCTCTATATCAAAGAACGCTACGCTTAAATCGTAGTAAGCCGTACAGATACTATGGACACTAGAACTAGACATGGATACCATCTGTGACACCCCACATATTTTAATCACGGGTGAGTAGTCCTTTATCAAAATAACCAATAATCTCATTTCTTTCATTCTTAGCATCATTATCGAAAACTTTTAAATTACTAACTAATTATGTTAAATTAAGCCGCTGTCAATTTTATCGTTTATTAACTAAGATGTGAGAAATAAGACTAAAATAACTCATCCACAACAATTATAAGAGCCTGAATCCTCACAATATCAATCGATAAATGAATAAATATCGAATAAACCATCGGCTCCCTAAACAAAATTCAAAACATTAGTTTAAAACAATAAACTAAATCCAAGTACATCGGCTGATAAATGAAACAAAAATGTATCAACTTAAAAGGGAAACATGCCCAAATGAACTACTGAATCAACAGCCTAATCTAGGAATGAATAACTGTGTGACACCCCGACTAATTAAATACCGCGTAGCTACTCCTTTATTAAATTAATTCAAAATGCCCAGTTGGTCCAGTTAATAGCATCGCTGTCGAAAACATTTTAATGATTACTAACCACCTAGTATTTAAAAAGTAAGTTGCCAAATTTTAATTTAAGTCTGATTAACATGCAACAAGTGTAATGAAAAAATTAAATAACACCATTCACCATAAAGAAGTAAATAGAATAACCATCACGCAATGTAAATAAAGTCCGGAGGAAAACTCCTCACTACAATCCCATAACTGAAATAAATAACCGAATACTAAAACAATACAAATCAAAGTCTGGAAACTGTAAATAGAAGAATGTCTCTAATAGAAATGGGCAACATGCCCTACAACTGATAGATAATGACTCTGGAATCCAAAGGATAGAAGCGTCTACAAGAAAATCCCTGTAGCTTCCACAAACAACTACAGCTCGTCACCTGAATGAGTATCCTATGCTTGGTGTCCTTGTGGCTGGGCACCTAAAATGGTTTTACAAAAATAGATTTGAAAAGCAAACGGGTCAGAGCCCGAATGTGGAGTTATATTTTAAAACCTGCAAGTGCTTTAAAAACATTTAAAACATTAAATGAAAAGTACATGTTAGGACGTGCACTCACATGATATTCTCACCTCTCGTCTAACTGTGCACTCCTAACGTAAGTACCCATCTACAACGACACAAACCACTAGCTAAGTGACATCATAACTAGCTAGACTGTCATAGGTCCTACCCTTATTACTCGGTTCTATTAACATTATAACGCTCGTAATTAAATAGGGGTTTAACGTAAACTTAGCTACTCAACATGTAATATTTTTCACTATAGGCTAACCCGTTTTGTTTCTCGAAACAATACTGCAATTATATTCACAACATTAACATGAAGGTTCCCATTAATTAAGTGTATATTATTCACATCATAAATATACAATACAAGCACCCCGAGAACTAAGATGCGGTGCACACATACTCTGCTATCCATCCCGGTACATCAAGTACATAAGGATTACATATTCCGAATCTCTCAGGAATAGTTCACAGATAACAACATCACAAATAATGGAGGCGAACACAGTCACATCACATGGGTCACGCACATACCTACGCTCCCACGATCAGCGGACTTATTAATATCCCAATAAGTCTTTCTATGACCTATGTTCATCAAGGTAACCAGTCTAAATCCGGGCAACACAAGGATTAGAGGGCCCTAAGCGAACGCAAACCTCCCGTGATAGCAAGTATGGTAGGTATGTCATACACACAATTCATATACTAATACTAAGTAAACACCCATCTTAGTAATACCGTAGTTTAATCGTAGTACTATTCTCATTCTCGTACCAGACTATAATTATCGCAATTTATACTATTCCGGTTTATAATCATACGCGCCATAATTTATTCTCACGTCGTAGTAGACACTCACGTCTCAACCCAAACCGTCCATTTAATATAACTCTCGTATATAATTTCCTTCTCATAAATATGCAAAAGTCCCAATTCTATCATTACATCATCATCGGAATGATATCTATATCCTCGAACAAGTTTACGGGACTCCAAAAATCAAAACAGTCCAAAAAGGCCCAGACTGCCAACTCGTTAGAAGTCTCGTTCGAACGAGGCTGTTCGAACAAGATTGGACTGTCACCTCGTTAGAAGTCTCGTTCGAACGAGACTGTTCGAACGAGATTCCAGTTCGTTCGAACGAACTGTACCTTCTAACGATTTCTCATTCGAACGAGATTATCGAACGAAGTTCCCTTTCGTTAGAAGCGACTGGTCAATTCGTTAGAAGCTCGTTCGAACGAGTTCGTTCGAATGACCTGGGCAGGGGCTTCTAACGACCTGCCAGTTTCGTCCCAGATTTCTCTAAGTTTCGTTTTTCACCATTTCTACTCCTTCAATCTCTTCTAAAATTCGTCCCAATGATTGTTTTAAGGTCCCTAATCAATCCTAAACATATTATAGTCATCTCCTAACACGTTTTAAAGGATTAATCCAACCTAACATCAATCAAATTTATAAATCTCTACACTTTCCCCAATTCCTCAAGAACATGAACCCTAACTTTTGAATCATGAATTAACTCAATATAAATCCGTTTTAATTTCATCCAATCACAAATATCATGAGAATAATTATCTACCTATCATTATACATGCAATTTTCCTCAATATTTTCAAGGTCTAAGCTCCAAACTACATGGGTTTTCATTATCTTTCAAGAACAGTTGTAATTCTTCAATTTTCTAACATGGAAGGAACATTCTATGAATTTAAATATGATTAAAACACTTGCCTTGATTCGATTTCTGATTTTGGTGTTGGTTTGGTGAAGATTTTTGCAGAATTTCTTCTCTTCTCCAAGTTTCTTCTCCAATGGTGGCTTAAGGTGGCTAGGGTTTTATTTGGGAAAGTTGTAAACCTAATGATAGCCTCCGTAGCTTAATGGGTTAATATGGGTTGGTTAGTGGGTTAAATCCACATCAGATTAAAACTCCCAATTTTCGTCACTTTTAATTCCTCAAAATGTAAAATTACCAAAATACCCTTTATGATGCCGGTATGGCCTAAAAATACCCCGGAATCCAAACTACACCCCCGGCTAGTGTTTTCTGACTATCTCGACCCTTCCGGACGCGTTGGCGCACTCAAAATGACCATACGGATAATAGAAATAAAAATCACTTTTATAATTAAAATAATATACCATGACGCGGCAGTCACACGCGTCTCAACAAATTTCCCAAATTGCCGTATATCAATCTCACGACAAATTTCATAATTCAATATTCATATAACACCATATATACTCAATATAGTCAAATACCAACTCACAACTCGCTAGTATTTTACCCGGATTAATTTTCAATTAATACACATTTAATTAATTAATCCCAAAAATAAATATAGCCAAAAGTACGGGGTATTACATACTTCCCCCCTAATAACTGAATTTCGTCCCGAAATTCGAAACTAGAAAGTACCTGCTAAAAAAATAACTCTGGATAACGTTCGCGCATCTCATCCTCGCGCTCCCATGTGGACTCCTCGACATTGTGATGTCGCCACTGAACACGCACTAACGGGACTATCTTTGACCGCAGCTTCCTCTCGCTTCGGTCTAAAATAGCAATCGGCCCCTCCTCGTAGGAGCTATCCAGCTGGAGATCGATGTCCTCCACAACAATGTGAGAATGAGACAAATTATCTCTAAGATATTTCCTTAGCGAGGAAATATGGAACACATCGTGAATCCGATGCAAATGCTCCGGTAACCCAAGTCTATACGCAATCGGTCCGATCCGCTCAATAATAGGGAACGGCCCCACATACCTCGGTGCCAACTTCCCCTTCTTCCCGAATCGCATAATACCCGTATATAACTATTCACTCTATTATATATACTAGTATACTACAACAATCACACCTATGTCGCGTATAATGTCCATCACTCCGTGTAATAACTCACTGGATGCTTTCTCTAAAATGCTATCATCCCAGGTGTACTAACTCGAACCCGGTTACCTTAAATTGGTAAACTCACACCGAAATATGTAATAACATTGCAAACGTAGTGGAGGTAGTCATATTCCTTCAAGAGTGAGAGTGAATCATACCCAAAGCGTCTCACCTTGAAAATAAATCACATTATAAAATATCGGGTGATATGAACTGGGGATTATACTCTCACTACATTCACTAGCTAGCGGATTCACCCACATCGCGCAACCTCCTATGATAGCACTAGAGGGGTATGTATTCACATAAATATCGAACACTGATATGTAACAGCACACAAATATATGTGTGTATATATATATATATATAATTAAATTAAATTAAATCTGGCTAACCCGTGCCTAACTCCCATAGCATTAGACCATAATACACGAGTCTATTTCCCCGACTCTTAATTTATTTAATTTCACACCCATTAAATAATTAATGTAGCTTCACTTGCTAAAATACCTGTACTCACCCAATCGGCCCGTATTTAAATATTAATGAATTTATCTCAATTCCTTCCTTCCTAGGTTTCTCACCATTTCACACTTTCCTAAACCCAATTATATCTACCCATAATCACTAGGAATTTGCCCCCCTATTTAAATTTCATGAAATAAATAAATCTAGAACAAATCCCAAAGAATTTAGAGCCTAAAAATAAAAATAGGCTAAACTGCGTTGTTTCAGGCTTCATCGATCGATCAATCGATCCTTGGCGCACTCAGCTTATTCCCCACGTTATTTTCCTCCATTTTTGCTCATCAAAGTTTCAAAACTTCAACCCAACTCTCAACCCAATCACAACCAATGTTATTTTACATCTTAAATAGGTCCTAATCACCATATACATCTCCCATATCAATGATTTCTATTATCATTCAATAATTTACGAATTTGGATTTATTACGGGTTATTCAATCATTTTCCTAAATTTGATTACACAATCATCAATTAAACGGATTTACTTGTGGATTTCAAATATGGATCTTATCCCAACAGTAATTAATTGTATTTCATCATCAATCTAACATTTAATCTATACAATATATTCAATTCATCAAAAACCCAATTTTAATGTGACAACCCTACCCAAAAACGGGTTTGTCTACACCTACTATGATATGAACATGAGTTTTTACAAAATTAAAACAAAATAAAGTTAATCTCTTGCCTTTCTAGGTTTGTAGATTCTGATTAAACGTTATAGAAGATGGATTTGATGATGCTTCACCCAATTCCCCCTTGAATTTGGCCTCAAAAGTACCCTTATTTTCTTCCTTCTTTCTTCTCTCAATTTCTAAGGTTTTGAATATGATTTATGGCTGCCCCAAACTCTAAAACTTAGGTTTAATATTTCTAATCTCGAAATTAGGCTAACGGGCCAAGCCCAAATGACCCGAATACCCCCCGAGTGGGCCCAGTTATGTCTAAAAAGGCCCCGGGACCCAATTACTACCCTCGGGTACACTATTTTGACTATCTCAACCCTTACGGAGCCAACCGTGACCTCAAAATTTCCATTCGAGTCACCCTAAAATAATTTCCTATCTCGACCTCATATAGTCTACACGCGACTCCTGGTTGAGATATAATAATGTCAAGTCACTCTCACTCGCTATGACGTAAAATAATTATATACTACTCACTTAGTAATTATATTTCATAAATATTAATCATTATCTTTTTCGATTAATATTTTAATAAATACATAATGATTAATTCAATTAAATTAAATTACGTCACACGTGTAATTTAAAATAACCGAATTAATTAAATGTTTATTACTCAGAAATACAGGGTGTTACATACTTCTACCCTTATAAATGAATTTTGCCCTCGAAATTAGGACATACCCGCGGTGAATAACTGTGGATACTGCTCACGTATGTCATCCTCCTGCTCCCATGTCGACTCATCAACATTGTGGTGCCCCCACTGAACTTGAGCCAGGGGTACCACCTTAGACCGCAGCTTATGCTCAGTATGATTAAGTATCGCCATCGGTCTCTCCTCATACGATATATCTAGATGCAAGTAGATCTCCTCTAATGATACATGGCATAAATCCCTCTCACTCCTCTAGTACCTCTTCAGCGATGACACATCAAACACATCGTAAATCTGTTGTAAGTGCTCTGATAGTCCAAAACCATATGCCACTGGTCCAACCCTTTTGATACTCGGAAACGACCCCAGATATGGTAGTCTCCCCTTCTTTCTGAACCTTATGAACCCCTTCATAGGAGACACCCATATCAATACCTGGTCACCAACCTCTAACTCTACGTGCCTCTTGCCTGCATCAACGTAATTTTTTTTCATGTCCTGATCTATACGAAAACGCCCTCAAATTATATCAATCTTAGTAGTAGTTGATCGAGCGGTAAAAGTGTGCTCGTGTAAGTGCACAATCGTCGTGTGTTTCTCCGCCGCGATACAAAAGATAAAACCTAAGCTACAGCTACACTTGACAAGCAAGTAGAGCGGTAAGTCAGGTATCGAGAATCCACAGGGAGTAAATGAATTGTAGATGCTAATTGTTTAATTACTTCAGGAATAAAAGTGTAAAAGATGATAGGTGGTTATGGTGACAAAAGAAAAGAATAAGTTAACTCTAAATTAAAGGAAAGCGAGGATCGGGATCGCATCCTACCAAACGGATCGAAACTACTACTAACTAGAGTTAAGGCTCAAAAGCAATCTAATCGAGCATATACAATTAAGCATAAACATCACACAAGAAGGAATTTAACCCAAAGTTGCGAGATTAAACATTTAATGGAAAATGGTCGCACGTGGATTAAATTCGGATTGTCGCTATAAACACTAAAGTTGCGTGACAAATAAAGTTAAGCACATAACAATCCAACTTTAATACACGCGGTTTCAATTAAACGCGATTTTGCACTAAACCTAGTTTTCGGAGCTCGGGGCCCGAAAATGGCGGAAATGAAATCCCGACCCTATTTATCTAAGGGTGCATGGTGAGTTACACTAAATTATGCTAATTAAACTAAGAAATCAAGTAAACTAGTTAGAAAGCATTGAAACTAAATTACAAGGCAAGAGAAGAAGAATAACAAACTATATTAATGGAGAGGAAGTGAATAGTTCAATCTTACAAACCACATGGGTTGTCAATCCAAGAAGAAGAGAGAAATGAAATCTCCACACCATACCCTAACTAAAACTATCTAAATCATAATATGTGAGTCCCCTTTCTTATTACAACAAAAACTAGATTATATAGTAAGTTGGAATAAAAGAAAAGAAGAAAGAAATAAAAGAAAATATCCGCAGGGGAAAAACATGGGATCGATCGATCGACCCCTGTGGTCGATCGATCGACAAAGGGAAACGTGGCAAAAATAATAAGTCTCGATCGATCGACCCCCAGGCTCGATCGATCGATCAAGCAGGGGCAGCCAGCAATTTCCCCTGCATTGGCATACAATCCAACGTCGCTCAAATCGCCGTAACTTTGTCGTTATGCATCGGAATCGCGCACCGTTCATGGCCACACGAAGCTAGCGAGGAGAGCTACAACTTCCGTGTAGATGTCGTGCCAGGTGCCCAAGCTGTCAAAAGACTAAAATGCCCTTGCGCGTGCGGTTGTGTACGGATATCGAGCGAAACGCATCCGAAGTTCAAACTAAGCATCCAAACACCTACAAAAGCTCAATTAACCCCTGCAAAACATGTTAACATAGAAATCCGAGGTTTTATGGTTAACAAGCATAAATATAGGGAATAAGATACCCGAGGGGGCTAATAATGCGTAGGTTAAAGGGTGAAATACGCAATATTTCCGCCGCATCAGTAGTGTCATGAATCATCTCTGGATCCAATAGCTTGTTGTCCCCCACATCTAACTAGCAAGAAAGTGAATAACAAGGCCATCCATACAGTGCCTCAAATGGTTCCATGATGATGGTGAACTGGTAGGAGTTGTTATATGCAAACTCCACCAATAGAAGATACTGCTCCCATCCTCCCCCGAAGTCAAGTATGCACATCTCCAACATATCCTCAAGCATCCGATTAACCCACTTCGTCTACCCATCTGTATGTGGGTGATATGATGTACTCAACCATAAATCTATGTCCATGGCCTCCTGAAAGCTCTGCCAAAAGTAGGACATAGAAATCTTATCCCGATCCGACATAATATTAATCGAAACTTCATGTAACCTCATTGTCTCGATGATGAACAACTATGCATATTGTCTCGTCTCAAAATTCATACAAAATGGCAGGAAGTGGGCCACCTCAGTCAATCGATCCACTGTCACCCATATGGAGTTATGACCTCACTGTGATGTCGGTAGCCTGTTAATGAAATCCATGGTATACTCTCCCACTTTCACACTGGAATCTCGAGTGGCTGCAATATCTCCATCTGTATTTGGTGGTCTACCTTCACCAGCTGGCAGGTAGCACACTTCAAGATAAATTTTGCTATGTCTCGCTTCATCCCCGACCACCAGTACTGTGTGTGCATATCTTGGTACATCTTATCCCCATTGGGATGTATCGCAAACCTCGACCCGTGAGACTCTAACATCATTACGTGTCTCAAATATCCATCATCTAGAACCACGAGTATCCCATTAAAGTGAAAGCCTCCCTCAGAACGAATTGAACAGGACTCCGCGCCATCATCTAACAACTGGTGAACTCTGTCCTGGCAATACTAATCCTCTGCCTATGCTTTCACCACCAGCATAACCATCTCGGGCATGATAGCCAATACGGACATACAGGATCTGGCAACCTCATCATCATGTATAAGTTCTCTCCACTTCGCCTTCCAAACCTCCGCTATTTCTGTAACACCCCATGATAAGCACCTAAAAGTGTCTATTTTATGGTCCAAATAGATGCATTTTAGTCGTTCATTTTTAATAAAATCGGCCTTATGTTCGTATTTTATCATTTCACAGGTCAGTACGCAGTCACAACATCAAATAGTGCAAAATCCAGTCAATTGTGACAAAGTAGCGGTCAAAAGCGTGCATCGAAGAAATCAAAGCGATCGTGAATGATGAAGTCCTGTTGAGCATGTCGAGATCATTTTCAGTGCCCCAAACCTAGCCTGAACCAAACTTAAGCCTACACTGAGCCCAGACCATCACCCGAGCCTGTGTGGGTTGAGTTTGTACCTTTATTATTTTTTTTACATTTTTATTTGAGTTTGTTTTATTTTTAGGATTTATTTAGAATTTTTTAGGATTTATTTTTAATTTTTCAATTTCTTTATTTTGATTTTGATTTTTATTAGTTCTTACTTTTTTGTATTAGGATTAGGATTTTATTTTTTAGGGAGTTATTAGATTTTATTTTTAATTTTATTAGATTTTTAGTTTTATTTCTTTTATTTTTATTATTTGAGTTTTTTTTAGAGATTAGGATTTTAATTTTTTTAGTTGATTTTAATTTTTTTAGTTTGTTAGTTTTATTTTTAGTTAGTTAGGTTATTTTACTTTTTAGGTACAAACTTACACATACACACCATATACAACAAATTAACACCCTCACCCTCACACTAACTCCCATGCACCATACACACCTAATCACTTCCACACTCATCTTTAACCTCCCACCAACTATCTTCTCTCTCCTCCATTAAACCCATATCACCTCTCTCACCTATACACTCTCTCCTACTCCACTAATACCCGACTGTTCGATCCCATCTCATACATGGGCAACCCAAAATCTGGCCATCCCTACCCCTACCTGTAATTAACCAAAACCTGATTGATAGCCCTTACCCGGCCTATCTTCACCTTGATCCTAGTCCTAAACCACTCAACCTGCTTCCATAACTCACCCTTATCCCTCCATCCACTTGAAATTTCCCATACTCGCAATCCAAAGCTAAACCCGACACCACCTGCAAATCTGGCTACCCGTGGCAGTAAACCAAAGCTCAACACGACTCTATGAACTCGACCAAACCTTAGCACCTTCGGTGAAAACAAAATCCACAACCAGACCTCACCAATTCGAACCCGTGCCCGGTTGACCCCTTTTACCACTAAGCGTGACCCATTCCAAATCAAATTTGACCTCACTAGAGTCTTTTAATTTTTCTTCCAATTCTAAAATTCTAGACTCTAGCAAAACCTTCCTCTCTACCAACACAAGAAGCTCCTTTTTCATTGACTCCATCAAACCTCTAAGGCTATCTCTCTCGCCTTCTACACATTCAAGCTTCTCTCGAAGAGCTCTCTCACATGTCCTAAGGTCTTTCACTAATGCACTCTCATCAATGACCATGGCACGCTCTCTTAAACTAGCTTCTAACTTCAAATTAGCCCTTTTTAATTTAATAGATTCTTCATATAATTCTCTAAATGCAATTTAAAGTTCACTCTCATCAACCTCTTCATCACTTTCACTTTATTTTTATTCTCTAGTCTCACAACCATAATCTTTTTGGGATTCATAAGCAAAGGCCTTGGAAGAGTCATGTAAATGTATATCTTCATGGGAAGATTCATTATCGGTGCTCACATGACTTGCCATGAAATCGATAAAGTTGCGCTCAATGGGGGAATCAGATCCCTCTTCCTTTTCACTGTCATCACTAAGGGTGGCATTATAGGAAATTAGTTGTTTGCCTTCTCTCCTTAGTTTAGTGGGGCACTCTCTCGCCCTATGGCCATAAACCTCACAACCATAGCACCGATTTTACTCGTCCATATTAAGATTTTCATTATATGTTTTAGGAATCCTTTCGGAATTGTCATGCTTAGATTTTTCAAATTTCTAATAATCATTTTTCAACTTGTCTTTATTAAATTTAAGAAATTTTCTCACAAACATAGCCATGTCCTCCGAGTCACTATCACTCTCATCAACCACAACTTATTTCTCCTCTTTCGGGCTTTCAAGGCGATGCCCTTATCTATTTTCTTTTCGTTTTTGGAGGGGAAAATATCTAGTTCATAGGTTTGCAAATCACTTACTAACTCCTCAAGTTTGGTAGAGTGCAAAGTGGGTAAAGAATTTAAAACGGTCACTTTAGGGATAAATCTATCGGGTAGGGATCTTAAAAAAATATTTACTACATGTTCATTGGGTATTTTCTCTCCCAAACTAAATGATGAATTAACTATGTCGAAAAGTCTAGCTTAAAATTCTTCAAAGGTTTCATTTTCATGCATTTTGATGGTTTTAAATTGGGTGGTGAGGTTTTGAAGTTTAGAAGCCTTAACGACACTAGTTACCTCGCGAGTGAGTTGTAATATATCCCAAGATTCTTTAACGGTTTCACAAGTCATGATACGACAGAATTCATCCGGTGTAATGGTACTAAATAAAGCATTTAAGCCTCGGGAATTAAAGTTAGATAATTTTAGTTCGTTCTCACTCCAATGCTCGATGGCTTTGGGGACACGCTCATTTTATACCAAACATGTGGGTGGGGCCACCAGTTAACAACTGACAGCCAAAACCTCTTGTCGATGGACTTAAGTGCCGATTTCATATGAGCTTTCCAATACGCATAATTAGAACCATCAAAAACAGGAAATTTTGAAAATGGTGAAAATTCCATTTTAACCAAAAATTTTTTTAAAAGGACCTTAATACAAAAAATTAGCTCTCCCCCTCTGATACCACTTGTTGGAACACGAGGCCCACAAATTTAAAATGTCTTTTAATTAAACGAGATGGTTCAATTAAATTCCCAATTCAAATTTCAATTCAAATTTTAAAAAATAAACAACCTTCAAATTTTAATTTCTTTCAAATTAAAATTAAACTAAACTAAAAGTGACATTAAATTAAACAACAAATAAATTTTCACTTAATCAACTTAATTAAACCCAAGTCCTACAAATTTTCCTAACAAGATTAATTCATTTTTCTATTTAGGCCAAACCAAATTTTATCAAATTAAATTAACCTAAAATTCACCCAAACTAATTTAGCACCGACTTAAACAAATGTGTGATTTAAACCAATTTTTATCTTGATTATCCTAAGCATATATTCTAGGTTATTTGCAAGATACAATAAAAACAATCACACTACACGCCGATGTACAAGGAAAACCCAAATGGGAAAAATCTCGGACGACCCCTAGCCTTAAGTCCACTAACTATGGATTTATTATTCCAGGACATATGACTTGCTTCCTTGACTCGATTCCATCCAAGCCTTGACGTGTCTTCTAGTAACTACCTCCGCCAAGTCGACAACCATGAACTCCTCCACGGTCTCAGAATCGACCGATGAGGCTTTTGGTCTCCATCACCCTCACGCAAAGCCTTTCTTTGAGTGGGAACACCGCAGCACGCAAACCAATTCCTTTTGGGTAAAGAAAACAAAATCTCTTCTTTGATGGTGTAGAGATGAACCAATGGTTCCAAACACTCCAAGAGACAAACATATATATATATATATATATATATATATATATATGAAGAACTTGGAATAAAACATAATAATGGGTGTATGTGTTTTAAGAATTTATTCCATGAAAAATTAAACACACAAATATGAACTTTTGATTGATGAATTTTTCTCTCTCTAAAAGTCTCAAACGTTGTCTTCAAAAGACTAGTTCCCGTACTTTGTAAAGGTGGTAAAGGGTAGTGGGAAAGTGGGTAAAGAAAGAAAATTGCCAGATTTGTAGCTTTCTCGCCAAGGTCGTTCGTACGACTTTCCCAAGTCGTTCGAAGGACATCGTTTGAATGACTTTACTAACGATAAAATAGGGATTAAGAAGGAAACGTCGTTGAAAAACTCATTTGAACGACACTTCGAACGAAAATTAAAAAAAATCCAATTCTCTAAAATATTTTCTAAAAATAAAAAGGCATTTTAGACAAAAATAACACCCATAAAATATTCCAAGACCCCTACATATATAAAAGTGAATTCATAACTTTTGGAGGGTATGGAATCCTCAACATGATGACGTCGAAATGAGGCACTAGAAACTCAACAATGATGAAGCTTTAAAATCTGGGTCGCTACGTTTGCAACACAAACTCGTCATAGGCTTGGATGGATATACTTTACACTCTATCCTATGACTCAAATTGTTTTATTTAGAATTAAGCCAATACTACAAATTAACTCAATTGGAAATTTGTCCTTACACACACAACTGATGATATCCCGACCTCATATCTATGTTGAAGAAGTAAGTTTCTCCCTTCATCTAGTCGAACAGGTCATTGATCAGAGGCAATGAGTACTTATTTCAGATCGTGACCAAGTTCAACTACCTGTAATCGATACATAAACGAAGTGATCCATCCCTCTTATTGATGAACAACATCGGCGTACCCCATGGTGATGTACTCCGTCTGATGAAGACCTGACCTATGAGTTACGAAATTTGCTCCCTTAGCTCTCCCGCATCTCAGAAGGGGCCATGTGATAACGCAATCGGGCGATCAATCTCGTACTCAGCGCTAGGTTAATAACGAACTTAATTTCTCGACTAGGCGATAGCCCAAGTACCTTATGAAACACATCCTCAAACTCCCTCATTACTCGAATCAAGTTTAAAGAAATAACCACCTCCTGTAATGTCTCCTCCTCAATGTAATATAGGTGTGTGCTCGACCCTCCCTGAGGAAGAGGCATCGCCACTCGAAACATCTCCTGCCCTGGTATAAAGAATCTAGGAAGAAGACTACTACCTATCAAGTGGATGAAATAAAAGATGCATAGATTGAAATGTTAGACCCCAGAGATGAGTCTCAGCTCGTGAAGGGCCAGGTCATGGAAGCTATCGAAAGTATCATTCTGGACGACGAGCATCTAGAACGAACAACCCAAATTGGTGCATCATTGGATGTATCGATAAAATAGGAACTGATAGCCTTTCTAAGGCACAGAAAATAAACTTTCGCATGGAGTCATGAAGATATGACAGGGATTGACCCGAGTTTCCTGTGACACGAGCTCAATGTAAACAAGGAGGTCAAGCCAGTAAAGCAGCGAAGAAGGATGTTCAGTCCTGAAATGAACCAAGCTATACAGGAAGAAGTAGAGAAACTACAAAAAGCTTTTTTATTGAGGACGTCAAATATCCTGATTGGCTAGCAAATGTGGTGATGGTAAAGAATAAAAACAACAAGTGGAGGATGTGTGTGGACTTCACTGACCTTAATAAATCATGCCCAAAGGATCATTTTTCTTTTCCCCGAATCGATCAACTGGTGGATGCTACCTCGGGGCATGAATTATTGAGTTTCATGAATGCTTATTCTGCATACAACCAGATCAAAATGAAGCCTGAGGACAGGGAAAATACCTCTTTTATCAACCTAAAGGGAACTTATTGCTATAATGTTATGCCTTTTGGACTAAAAAATGCAGGTGCAACATATCAGCGGCTAATGAATAAGGTGTTCGCGGAGCAACTCAGTCATAACATGGAGGTTTATATTGACGATATGCTGATGAAGAGCAAGAAATCTGTTGATCATATAATTGACCTAGGTCAGACCTTTGATCAACTAGGGAAATACCAAATGAATTTGAATCCCACTAAATGCATATTCGGAGTACCAGAAGGCATGTTTCTCGGATATATTGTTAACCAATGAGGTATCGAGGCGAACCCTAAAAAGATTAAATCCCTATTGGAGTTGCGATCTCCAACTACGAAGAAAGAAGTGCAAAGTCTCACAGGGCGAGTTGCAGCACTTAATAGGTTTGTGTCACGAGCAACTGACAAATGCCTCCCATTCTTCAAAACACTCCGAAAAACTTTTGAGTGGAATGATGAACGCGAGGAGGCCTTTCAAGAATTGAAGAAATATTTTGGGACACCTCCAATATTATCCAGACTAGTGATGGGAGAAAAACTATACTTGTACCTGGCAGTTTCATAAAATGCAGTGAGCTCAGCGTTGATAAGAGTGGAGGACGGAGTACAAAAACACGTCTATTACACCAATAAGGCTTTCCGAGGAGCGAAAATTAGTTATCAAAGTTTGGAGAAGTTGGCACTAGTGCTGATTAAAGAAAGCAGAAGGATGAGGCCATACTTCCAAGACCATACTATAGTGGTGTACACCGATATGCCATTAAGACAAGATCTGCATAAACCGGAGAAATTAGGAAGATTGATGTACTGGGCAGTAGAACTTGGTGAATATGATATAGTTTATGAGACTATATCATCTCTCAAAGGGCAGGCAGTAGCGGATTTTATCACAGAGTTTACTCAGGAAGATGCCTCCGAAGAACAGGAGTTAAATACAGACCAACCTGTGGATGTTACAGGATTATCAAATGTAAACCCCGACCAACTTACATCGGTAGACGGGCAAGAGAAGATGATCAATGAGCAGTGAGAAGTGTCAGAGGAAGACAAAAGTAAGCACCAAATATTCCACCGAGGAACTCTGTCTGATAAAAAATTTAATAATGAAGTACTTGTATGGAATTTATATGTGGATGGCTCTTCATGCACTATAAGCAGTGGAGCATGAATTATTTTAAAAAGTCCGGATGAGATTGATGTGGAGTATGCTCTGCGCTTTTAATTTAAGGCTTCTAATAATGAGGCCGAATATGAAGCAATGATTGTGGGTCTAAGTCTAGCCAAAACCATAAAAGTAGAGCAAGTCGTTGTGTTCAGTGATTCCCAGTTAATCGTAAATCAAATTCTGGGGGTGTATGCAGTAAAAGGAGAATTAATCGTCAAGTATCATGCTAAAGAAATGGAGGTTGTATCGAGTTTTACTGCAGTTCAGTTGATTAGAATACCAAGACTGAAGAATGCAAGAGAAGACGCCCTAGCTCGGTTAGCATCAGCCACACGCACCGAGCTACGAAGAATAATCCCAATAGAAATCCTGGATGGCCGGAGCATAAATGAAGATCTGATGATAAACTTCATTGCCCTCGACTTGGGATCATCTTGGATGGACCCCATCAGGGCCTATATTGAATAGGGCACTTTGCCAACTGATAAACTCGCAGCCAAAAAATTAAAGTTTAAAGTTGCTCATTATGTATTGACCAGTGGCATTTTTTATAGACGGGGAGTTATAACAGGGATACAAAGATGTGTCCATCCCTCCAAAGTGAAACATTTGATCGAAGAGGTTCACGAAGGGTCTTGTAGAGCCCATGTAGTGGGTAAGACTCTTTTACAAAGAATAATAACGCAGAGGTATTACTAGCCAACGATGAGAGCTGATTGCGTAGCTTATACTAAGAAGTGCGATAAATGTCAACGTTTCTCTTCCATCCGAAGAACTTCCCAAGTATTGTTAACACCCATAACGTCCCCTTGGCCATTCTCCATGTGGGGGATAGACTTGGTAGGACCACTTCCAACGACCAAGGGAAGATTCAAATACCTCGTGGTTGCTGTGGATTACTTTACCAAATGGGTGGAAGCTGAGCCTCTCATTGATATGACATACGAAAAAGTCTATCAATTTATTTGGAAGAATATTATCTGCAGATATGGTCTCCCACATGCATTCATTACTGACCATGGAACCCAGTTTTATAACGAGGAGTTTGTTGTGTATTGTCATCAATACAATGTACTGAAGATCCACTCTGCACCGGACCATCCCCAAAGTAATGGGAAAACTGAGGTGACAAACAGAACGCTACTGAATGGTTTGAAAAAACGACTGGATGATACAATGGGAAATTGGATTAACGAGCTACACTCTGTGTTATGGGATTATCGTACCACACCACGAACAGCAATAGGAGAGTCTCCATACATGTTGGCATTTGGGAGTGAGGCTGTCATACCTGCTGAATTGGGTCTACCCACGTATATGGTGCTTAATTTCAATTCTCCTCTCAGTGATTTAATGAGAAGATTAGACCTGTATATGCTCCAAGAAGTTAGGGAAGAAGCAGCAATCAGGAATGCAGTATATCAACAACGAATAGCTTTGTTCTATAACAAAAGAGTGAATAAGTGTGATTTGAAGGAGGGGGATTATGTGCTGAAGAAAGTGATCCAAAAGCATAACAAACCGGAAGCCAACTGGCATGGATCCTACAGAGTAACAGAAGTTGTTCGTCCAGGGACATATAGGATTGAAACCTTGGAAGGAGAAGAATTCAAGAATGAGGGGAATGCAGAGCATCTGCGTAAGTATTATCAGTTGTTAAAACTCCTATGTAACACAGCTTTTTCAAAATGAATAAAGTGATGTTTCACCCCTATTTCCTTTTTGTTAAAGTTTTTTCGGAATACTAGTGCTACACACTACACAAACCCAACCCAAATTCAAAGCAATTACCACCAACTCCGGTTGGTCGGGAACTCATTACCACCAACTCCGATTGGTCGGCAACTCATTACCACCAACTCCGATTGGTCGGAAAGTCAATTACCACCAACTTCGGTTGGTCTAGAATTCATTACCACCAACTCCGATTAGTCGGCAACTCATTACCACCAATTACGGTTGGTCGGCAATTCAATTACCACCAATTTCAGTTGGTCGGGAACTTAATACCACCAACTTCGGTTAGTCGGGAACTTAATACCACCAACTCTGGTTGGTCGACAATTAAATTACCACCAACTCCGGTTGGTCGGCAATTCAATTACCACCAACTCTGGTTGGTCGAGAAATCTATACCACCAACTCCGGTTGGTCGGTAAACTAGGCAAGAAGCTGGATGACCTCCCAGGGCATCCACTGTCTAGGCAACAAGGTAATTCATACGAGATCACTATAACTAAACATGAACATGGGTTGCAAATCATTCCGTTGCTTAGGCCCAAAGAGTGACAAGTCACTATAATCAAACAACAAATGGGATAAATATAGTATATATATATATATATATATATATATATATATATATATATATATATATATATATATATATATATATATATATATATATATATATATTTACCAACCAACAAGCAAGGACATTCTACAAATTATTTAGAAGAAAATGAAATGGCAAAGGACTAAAAATTTCTTCATTCAAATCAAGTAAAATTACATATGATGTGAAAAGTCTCATTCATTACATAAGAATATCCTACTCAATGGATTTCTTCCCCTCTGCTTTTGAAACAGGTTCTACCCCGGCTGGAGGATCATCTAATGCATAAGGAGAATTTATAAAGTTTACATCTTGCAACATTCTAACATTCATTACGGAGGTCCGATCAAACAAGTGCTTTGGGCGAGATATCTCAAAGTTTGCATGAAGACTGTAATCGCCGAGGTACTTTAAAATCAAGCATTGAGGAATTGCACGAGCAGGAATCCAACTAATATCAAGCTTAAAAGGAGGCACGGGTAAATCGAGAAGCCCAGGATCATAATAATCCCATAAGTAATGGCCCTGCTCCAATTTTAGCACACACAAGGCATTCAACCACCCCTTCTTATATCCCTCATTATTTGACTGCTGCAACCGAGCATTGAGATGGTACAGAGCTTCGTTATACCCAGCCATCCAAAATTCTCTGGGTTGCTTGTGGAACTGATAAGTTAACCTCTCAAGTTTCTTGTGAAGTTTCTTCACTAAAATTTCTTTACTTTCCAGAGCAGAGCTTTGATTAGAAAGTTCTTCGGTGAAGTTCAGATTATTTGTAGACATTTCTGCCAAGGCCTGGTTCTTCGCTATCAACTGAACGACTTGATTCTCTAAAGTTGACTGCGTTCTCTCTTCTTCAATGGTGACCCGACCAGCCCTAGCTCGTCGACATGAGCAATAAGCGCTTTGTCGCCTCGCTTAGGTACCCAAGTGGAGGTAACCTTTTGTTTGCCCTTATCATTATTGACTCTAGTCAGAATATTGGAAGAGTTATCAAATGACAAATACATCCGTTGAAATTCTTCCATTAAACTATGAGAAGTGGAGACTAGAAACTCAATTTCCCCTCTAAGACTAGGTAAGTTCATAAAATGGTGCATGGAAGTATATGTATGCCTAGTTATACTTAATATATAGGAAAACTCTCTACGATGACCTCTTATTTTGTTAAAAGTGAAAACACAGACATTTTTGGGTCTACCATGGTTTGATTTTCTAGGTTGAACTCTCTTTTGTGGTTTAGGTTGAGGGCCATAAGGATTAACAAAAAATTTAGGAACCGGTTCCAGAGTGGTATGGGAAGTTGTTGCAACTTCGTAAATTATTCCATGCCTCTCACCAAAACCTAAATCGGGGTCAATGAACATCTTACTTGCCTTATTCAATGTATCCTCGATAGTTACCTTGACCTCCCGAGCAAGTTCGAGATCTTTCTCGAGTTGGGATACATCTTTAAGTTTCTCACGAGTGTACACGGATGCTTGGAGATCTCTCATAAAACTAGCCACATTGTTGGTTAAGTCACCATTCTATCTCTCAACTAAACAGATTCTTTATCCCAAAGCTTCTCTCACCGAGGACTCGCTCTCTCTCGCCTTTCTCAACTCTTTCTCTAGTGCTAAAACTCTTATGGCTAACCCTTTCTTTAGTTTCTTAATTTTAAAGGAGCCAGCATAAAGATCTAAATAGGCGCGTTGTATGCCACTCTCTCTCTCTCACTTAAAACATTCTTTCCCTCACTCCCCTAGAAATTACTAGATTCACTATCGAGGTATTCATGTTTAGTAGCTTCCTTATCGTCGTGAGGTGCACAATATGTACTAACATGACTGGCCATGAATGCAGTGAAGTTACATCCATGCGGTGATTCATCCTCTGAATTCATCGACTCAATCTCGCTATCGTTAAGCGTGACATTTAAGGCATCTTCTCCTTTCCCTTGATGTTTTAACCTAGTCGAACACTCATGATCTTTGTGACCGTTTCGCTTACACTCATAACATCTCTCATCATCTTTCTTTGGGAAATATTTCTTTTCTTTTTGAAAATTCTTCTTGACTGATTTATATATTTTATCTCTATCAAAACTTTTCTGTTCTTTGGAAGTATTTTGCTTTTTAAGTTCGATAAATTTCCTGAAATATTTAGAAAAAATGTCCAAATCATCTAAATCAAAGTCATACTCCGAATCGGATGACACGTATGATGATGTTGAAAATAGCACCACCCTTCAAGGTGTTTGTAAACGCAAATCGGTGATAGCAATGGTGGCTCAAGTATATACTAAACATAACAGATTGAGATGAGGAGAATAAGATGAACACCAATATATAAGTGGTTCAGCCAATTAGGATTACGTCCACTGTGCAAGTGAGTGAATAAGGTCACTAAAATAGGGCACTAATGGCCATGGATACAATCTCTTAAGCTTTCTCTCTCTACTGTATAATTTGACAGAGTTTAGTTAGGGTTGTAATTTTGGAATCCTTTCTCAAGGTAGCATAAGACAAGTATACATAGTGCATGGAGGGTGTAATGTACCCCCCATGCATGCAATGAGCATGTGTGTGTTGATCTAGCCAATATAATGAAGACATATGTCACTCTCACATGTAGATAATGATGATAAAATATTCTCCCACGTGAGGAGATTGATTTAGTTATAACTAATTTTGTCCACGTGTTCTTATCTTTGCATATTCTTATAAATGTTCGGCCTTGCCCTTGACTGGTACAATCTCGGCCTGGAACAGTACGAGGTTAATGAAGTCTGATTATAGCCTCATCCGAGGTTATTCATGATGACCTTCACCAGGTAAGCTGATCGAGGTTAGGTTGGAAGAGTTATAACGTCCGCCTGGGCCGATAATAGGGCTACCAGATGGTTCCCCCATGTAACACTACTAATCTTGGCCATTGACTGTAACGTCGACTGAGGCCGATACTACTGTTGGAGGGTGGCTGAACCCGTGAGTCCTTGCATACCTCGGATGATGCCCAACTGAGGTTGATGTATGAGGTATATATGATGTTGGCTGTGGATGACCTGATGGATAACTGACGCCATAAGTTATGAAGACCTCGGTTGTTGCCTAACTGTGGGGTAACTAGTAACGTCGACTGTAGCTGACCTTATTTTGGATGAGATCATCGATCGTCAACCTTGAGCCCTTGTTACCTCGGCCGTCATGTTGGCCGAGGTTGGAACCTTCGAGCTGTCAGGTATACTTTGGGCATATCAATAACTCCCTATCCCTTAGTTACCTATGTAAATAGGTGATAAAGGGGTATGCAACTTCGATGCTGTTCTTCCTTGCATGCCAAAATTTCTTTAACAAGTGTCAACTACTGAAGTGGATAGTGTTCCTGATAAGTGTAATGACGCTGATTGTCTTTTGGGATCCCAAGGCAATGATGGGCCTTGGGACGCGTGTGATCATACTTAAGGGTTTAAATTCCATTTCTTTCTCTCTCTACAAGAGCTTGGCTGCTGCATTTCAAAGGTTTCTTTATTTCCATTCCTATTCTCCTTCATTTCTCACTTCGACATGTATTGTCTCCACTCTACTTTGCCATTTTCAGCCTTTAATTTTTATTTCTTCATTTTTCGATGAGTTTTTTTAGGTTTTTCGGCCACTGTTTTGCATTTATCGGTGACTATTTTAGTTTTTCGATGGCTCTTATTCTTGAATGTTCTTAATTATTCTTGCTCAAAATACCAGTTTGATCCTTAGTTAGGTTGAGTCAAGTTGTTTGTTTTTAGTTTAGGGCCCAAAGTGTAAGGTCGTATTCCTATGCTCAGACCTCTTTATAAACTCATAGAATATTTCCCTTCTCCTAGGGATAAGACCTTTGCTAAAATCATACAAATATAGCTAGACCAAGAGGAAGATTATAGGGCTGAGGCCTTTCCCCTCAGACCTATATATCCCCCGCCTCTGAAGGTGGTATACCCTGAACCAACCGAGACTGTTGAGCTATCAAAGGATCCAATTGATCCCTTTCCCATGTCTGAGTCTGAGTCATCCACCTTAGACCCTATGTCTGTAGATTCATTCCAGGAGGTAATGTATTTATCTATTAGGCAAGATCAGGTCCCTGATCAGGACGAGGTCCAAAGTTGCGCCTCGTCCCACAACGATTCCAGCACTTCACAGACCTCTTCTGATGTTGAAGTTACGGGGAAGAGTGTGTCTGTGACCCCAATCATTGATGCTATTACTCTGTCGGACACCACAGGGGCTGATTTTGCTTAGAGGTTCCCCAGAGGTGTTCCTACACCTGCCCAGGCCGATGTTGCTAGGGATGAGGATGGCGATCATGAGAGTGACGTTGATACCTCAGAGGCAGCCAAGATAGAGAGTACTATCACTGAGTTCGACCTGTTAGCCTTTAGGCACCTTTATTCCATAGGTACATCTATCAAACTTAGGAGACCTCTGAGGGATGAGAGGGCCTTTGGTGGCTGAGATGGGGAAATATGCATATATGAGCAGATGTTTAAATTAGGATTTTGTCTCCCAATCCATCCAACAATTAGAGCCATATTATCCCATATTAACCTGGCCCCTTCCCAATTATCTCCCAATGCTTAGAGGGTGATGATTGGAGCCATCATCCTATGGAGGGAAGTCCATCATTCAGACCTTCCTGTCAGGGACTTCACAGGGTGCTACGTGCCATCCTCTGCTAGGAACCAACCCAGCTACTACCACTTCCTAGCTAGGAAGCCTGATAAAAAGATGTTTTTGGTCATGCAAACCTCCAATCATAACAGGAAATCACAGTACTTCTTCATCTCTGGGTCATGGGAATTTGGTAGTTGTGCCCCCTCTTCATCACTAAAGCCGAGGACCCCTTTAAGGTGGTGAAAATTATCATTGGCTACCAAAGCTGACCCCGGGTTAAGCCAGGATAACCTTCAAAAGGTCAAAGACCTTCAAGATCAGGGGGAGCTTGGATGGCTAGTCAAGTACGAGCATCTGATGACCCCCTACTACCTCTTTGAGATGGGCTTGGGGGGAAATCTTTAGCTGAGCTTCATACGTGTTTATTTTACTAAGTTGTACCTCTGATATTTAATGTCTCTGATTTACTAACTCAGACATATTTTTTGCAGAACGCCCAGAAGGTATATCAGATGACCTGTGGGAGATATCTGCACCAAGCCTGACCACGTTGGTGAAGAAAGCTGGGCCCAATGCTCCTCCTCCTCCCCCACCAAAGCAGAAAGTCGGCACCTCTAAGGCCGACGCTATAAAAAAGAGGAAATCCACCACTGTTGCCTCAGAGGATCAAAGGTCGAGTAAGCACCAAAAAGCCATCCCAATTTCTTCTAATGACGCATTGGCTACTTGTCTGGAGTTATTGAAGATCAGTGAAAGCCTAATAGGTCATGGTCTGAAGTCAATGGATGCCATCAGCTCTGTGATGACCGATGCAGATAAGTGTTTTCTATGCTCCATTGATACCCCTCTGCTGGCCGAGTTTTGCTTCACAGGTATATCTAGGTAAAAGCTTTTGCTTTTTTATTCCAAGTCTAACCTCGGCTTTTATTGGATTAAGGTTTGCATTCACACA
The DNA here is from genome assembly GCA_949130495.1 of Sambucus nigra. Lineage (NCBI taxonomy): Eukaryota > Viridiplantae > Streptophyta > Magnoliopsida > Dipsacales > Adoxaceae > Sambucus > Sambucus nigra. Next base: position 227,950,130 of record OX422211.1, on the reverse strand, counting down.
TTTGACTTTGTATTGTAGGGTATCCTGTCCATGCACCAGTTTATTGATTGGACCCTGAGGAAGCTTCCCTTAATTGAGAAGGGAAAAGAGGCCTAGAAGGTGGAGGCCTCTCTAAATGCTGAGGTGGAACGTATGAAGACAACCTTGGCTAAATCTGAGAATAAAGTGAAGTAGAGGGATAGGGAAACTGCTAAGCCCCAGAAGGACCATACCTCTGCCCTGAAGGCTAAGGGCGACGTTCTTCAACAAAGGGTTGATGCTGCAGTGAAAGCTGCCCTTAAAGATGCCTCTGAGAATATTTTGGCCGAGTAAAAGGTCTCTGACCAATTTATTAGCTTTGGCTTTGAATACCTTGAAAGAGGTGATAAAACTAAAGGTAAATGGGAAACCTTCAAGGAAAAAGAATCAGGGAGCCTGATAGACTCAGACTTTATTGGTTTGGGTTTTGCTAACCCTCAGTTTGCTCAGGCCTTACAAGAGGCTGAGGAGGAAGCTGCTTCTCCGACTGACACCGCACCAATGGAGGTTATCGAGACTGAGGATGCCAACCCTCAAGATGATGGGGCCGAGGTTACTAACATCGTCAAAGAAGATGGGGCCGAGGTTACTAACCCTGTTACTGTAGACTCCTAGACTATGATTTATGAAGCTTTTACACTTGCAATTTTTATTTCTCATTTGTAATTGTTTGTAACCTCTGATAACATTCTCTTGCACATTTTGACTTGTAATTCTAACTTCTTCATGTTATATCATCCTCTTCAGAGGGTTTTTCTTCTTTTGATGAATGCTCCTTTGAATAGTTTTATATGTCATGTAATGGTGTTTGTATTAAGGTCTGAAGTCTCAATATAACGGTGTCTTCATCACTAAACTATGATGTTACCCTTGTAATTTATCACCAAATTAATGGTTATGAGGTCTGAGGTCATCAAATTAAGATGTTATCCTTATAAATTTCACCAAATTAATGATGTTTAAGGTCTGAGGTCATCCAAATATGATGTTTCACCTCATACCTTGTCACCAAATTATGATGTTTTAAGGTCTGAGGTCATCAAACCAAGATGTTATCCTCATAAATTTCACCAAATTAATGAAGTTTAAGGTCTGAGGTCATCCAAATATGATGTTTCACCTCAGACCTTGTCACCAAATTATGATGTTTTAAGGTCTGAGGTCATCAAACTAAGATGTTACCCTCATAAATTTCACCAAATTAATGATGTTTAAGGTCTGAGGTCATCCAAATATGATGTTTTACCTCAAACCTTATTACAAATTATGATGTCTTAAGGTCTGAGGTCATCAAACTAAGATGTTACCCTCATAAATTTCACTAAATTAATGATGTTAAAGGTCTGAGGTCATCAAACTAAGATGTTACCCTCATAAATTTCACCAAATTAATGATGTTTAAGGTCTGAGGTCATCCAAATATGATGTTTCATCTAAGACCTTGTCATCAAATTATGATGTTTAAGGTCTGAGGTTATCCAAATATGATGTTTCACCTCAGACCTTGTCACCCAATTATGATGTTTTAAGGTCTGAGGTCATCAAACTAAGATGTTACCCTCGTAAATTTGACCAAATTAATGATGTTTAAGGTGTGAGGTCATCCAAATATGATGTTTTACCTCAGACCTTTTCAGCAAATTATGATGTTCAAGGTCTGAGGTTATCCAAATATGATGTTTCACCTCAGACCTTGTCACCAAATTATGATGTTTAAGGTATGAGGTCATCAAACTAAGATGTTACCCTCATAAATTGCACCAAATCAATGATGTTTAAGGTCCGAGGTCATCAAAATATGATGTTTCACCTCAGACCTTGTCACCAAATGAATGGTGTTTAAGGTCCGAGGTCATAAATATATGATGTTTCACCTCAAACCTTGTCACCAAATTATGATGTTTTAAGGTCTGAGGTCATCAAACTAAGATGTTACCCTCGTAAATTTCACCAAATTAATGATGTTTAAAGTCTGAGGTCATCCACATATGATGTTTCACCTCAGACCTTGTCATCAAGTTATGATGTTTAAGGTTTGAGGTTATCCTAATATGATGTTTCACCTAAGACCTTGTCACCAAATTATGATGTTTAAGGTCTGAGGTCATCAAACTAAGATATTACCCTCATAAATTGCACCAAATTAATGATGTTTAAGGTATGAGGTCATCAAAATATGATGTTTCACCTCAGCCTTTGTCACCAAATTAATGGTATTTAAGGTCCGAGGTCATCAAAATATGATGTTTCACCTTAGACCTTGTCACCAAATTATGATGTTTAAGGTCTGAGGTCATCCTATAATGATGTTACCTCATAATTTTACCATTAAAGCAATCCAAACAAAGTATTGACATAGGAACTGCTTTTCTCATTAATATTCTCTTCATAATATGATACATTTACATAGAAACAACTACAACATCATATGTAGTACTTCTTCAGGTGATCAGCATTCCATGGATTGGATAAAGGTTCCCCCTCGAGATTTTCTAGCTGGTAGGTACTGGGTACAACCTCATCGATAACTTTGTAAGGACCATGCCAATTAGGGTGAAGCTTGTTTGTCTTCTGTAACGTCTTCTTCAGCACCAGGTCTCCTATAGTTATAGGTCTTGATTTCACCCTTTGATTGTAGAACTTTATTGTTCTCTACTTGTAGGATGCCTGTCTGATCTCAGTGTCTTCTCTTCTTTCCTTAATCAAATCTATGTCAAATCTTATCTCTTATCCATTCTTCTCGGGGCTATAAGACTGAACTCTGTGAGTAGGAAGTCCTACTTCTGTAGGTATGATGGCTTATGAGATATGTGCTAACATAAATGGGGTCTCCCCCGTTGGTGTCCTTGTCGTTGTTCTGTAGGACCATAACACTACATAAACCTCTTTCGTCCATCTTGCCTTGGACTCTTCCAACCTCTTCTTAATCCCATCGAGGATCGTTCAGTTTGTGACCTCAGTCTTCCCATTAGCCTGGAGTCGTCCAGGAGAAGAGAAAAATTATCAGATCCCGACTCTCTCGCAGTATTTTTCTAAGGAATAAATCTTAAACCGGGTTCCATTGTCTGCGATGAGGGTGTTAGAAATACCATACCTGCATATGATGCTCTTCCGGATAAACTGGAAGGTCTTCTGCTCTGTAATTATGATCATAAACTCAGCCTTTACCCACTTGGAGAAGTAATCAATCGCTACTATCAGAAATCGGTAATTATTCGCAGCCCTTGGTAATGGTCCCACCAAGTCAATCCCCCATACCGCAAATGGCCAAGGGGAACTGATGTCATAGGTTGATGAGGGATAGTGGAGAATCTCTGGCACTTGTCACACCTCTTCACGTAGGATGCAACGTCTTTAGCCAAGATTCTCCACCAGTATCCCTGCGTAATTATCCTCTTAGCTAAAGGTCTTCCTCCTATGTCACTGGAGCAAGAACCCTCATGTATATCTCGTAGGATGCGGGGGACCTCTGTGGGATGGAAACATATGAGAAGAGACAATAGAAATCCTTTCTTATATAGGACATCTCCTATTATTGAGAACTTTGTAGCCCTGTACCTCAATTTCCTCCTTTCCAGCTTTGATTCTGACAACTTTCCCTCTTTGATATATCTGATCAGGGGGTCCATCCATGAGTCTCCTAGGTTCAAGTTGAGGCAAGAGCTGGTAACCTCATTATCCTCAATGGTCGGTTTGAGCAGGATTTTGACAGGTACTTTCCTTCTGATGCTTGTCCTTATTGCTGAAGCCAGCCTTGCTAATGCATCTGCATGACTATTGTATTGTCGAGGGAACCTCTTCATCTTTACCTCTTCAAATTCTTCTAGCATCATTCTTGTCCTCTTCAGGTATTTTTCCATCCTGTCATCCTTGGCCTCATACACTCTAAGTATTTGGTTAACAACCAACCTCGAGTTGCTGTGAAGTAGGAGTCGGCCAACTCTAAAGGCTTTTGCTAAGAAGAGGCCTGCTATCAAGGCCTCATATTCCGACTCATTGTTTGATGCTTTGAAGATGAACCTTAGTGCATATTCAACGTCGGTACCATCCAGAGTTGACAATATCATCCCTGCACCGCTTCCACTTTCACAAAAAGACCCGTCAACGAAGAGGTTCCACACATCTTTATCTGAAGAGAAGTGACCCTCTGACAGGGTTCCTTGCTTGAAAAGGTACCTATATTCCTCATTCTCAGCCACACCTTTTCTAGCTCCGCCAGGCTGAACCTCTTTCGGGGCTCGACCGACGTTACTATTTGATCCCTCTGTAATCTCTGAATTATTCTCAACCTCAGCCTCTTCCCATGTGAACTCAACAATAAAGTTTGCGAGTGCCTGCCCTTTAATGGCCACCCTGGGTTGATAAATAAGGTCATACTCTTCCAACTCGATGTCCCAGGTCATCAATCTACCTGACTTCTCAGGCTTGTGGAGAACTTGCCTTAGTGGGGAGTCAGTGAGGATAACCATAGAGTGGGCTTGTAAATAGGGGTTCATCTTCCTGGAAGCGTGTATCAAAGCATAGGCCAACTTCTCCATCGGAGGACAGTTCTGTTAAGACCCTTGAAGGGCCTTACTATTGAAGTATACAGGCCTCTGTACCCCATTGTCTTCCCGTACTATGGCTGCGCTTATAGTTGACTCTAAAACTACTAGATAGACATACAACTTCTCTCCCAAAATGTGCCGAGATAAGAGCAGTGGGGATCCGAGGTAGGACTTGAGATGTTTAAAGGCTTTGTCACACTCTTCGTCCCATTCGAAGGCCTTTCTAAGCACCTTGAAAAATGAAAGACACTTTTCCGTAGCTCTCGAAGCAAATCTGTTGAGTGCTGCGACTCTTCCCGTGAGCCTTTGAACGTATTTTATACTTCTTGGTGTCTTCATATCAAGCAAAGCTTTGATTTTCTCGGGGTTGGCCTCTACTCCCCTCTGATTGACTATGAATCCAAGAAACTTACCATCTCCTACTCCAAAGACACACTTGGCAGGATTGAGCTTCATCATGTATAAGTCCATGGTGTCGAAAGTTCTCTCCAAGGTCGGCTACATGAGTGCAGGCCTTCAAGCTCTTCGTCAACATGCCGTCTACATATACCTCCATGGCCTTGCCAATATGATCTTTAAGCATCTTATGTACAAGACGTTGATACGTGGCCCCTGCATTTTTTAAGCTGAAGGGCATGACCTTATAGCAATAGGTCCCCTGATCTGTAATGAATGTTGTCTTCTCTAAGTCTTAAACATCCATGAAGATCTGATTATAGCCTAAATACGTGTCTATGAAGATCATAAGTTCATACCCTGTTGTGGTATCTACCATCTGATCAAATCTACCTCTTAGGAGCCTTACCATTGGTGTATTTCCTCAGCTTTCTCGATTTCAACATCTTCTCAATTTCACCCTTCAAAGCAAAGCACTTGTCTGTTACATGGCCGTGGTCTTGGTGGAACTCACACCACAGGTTCTTGTTCCTCTTATATGGAGAGCCTTCAACTTCTGTGGCCATCCTAAAGATCGATCATTCTTGATCTCGTTGAGGATGTACAACAGATAGGTGGTCTTCTTTTGAGGTCTTACCCCAAAATAGAAATTATGAATGAACCGTTCAGCCAAGCCCTTAAGTTCTTAATCGAGTTCTTTGGAAGAGAGGTAAACCAGATGTGTGCAGCTCCCATCAAAGTCCAATAGAAGGCTCAAAACTTCATCTCATCTGGGATCGAATAAATATCTGTCACAGACTTCTACATCTCGATATGATGGATAGGGGTGGTACTACCATCATATTAGGGAGACACAGTAGGTAGTTTGAACTTGGCAGGGGTTGGGATGTTCACTATCTTTGCCACAAATGGGGAGCCCCCTGAGAACCCTCTTTATAGCGGTTCTCAGCTTTTGATGAGGTCCCCTATCTTCTCTTCAAGAAGTTGAATGGAATCGTTCCATGGTCTTGCAACGTCTACTTGGCCGAGGTTGTCCCCAGCCACCTCCAAGGGGTTAACTGAGGGTTCCCCAACCGCTTCACAACGTCAAATGTTGACCTCTTGACCATAGTCTCATCCATGATGAGGTCAGCCCTGATGAGGCCGAGGTCCCCCCTTTTCCCTTTGAGAGCCAGCAACACTTCATGACCTAAATAACCTCTGTTTTAGGTCATTAACTGGGTCGAGCCTTTGAAAGGACGACCCTCTGCTCAAGCGATCAAAATCTGTTCCTCTTTGTTGGGCAACCTCATCTCTTCTGCCCCCACAACCTCTTCTCTGTTGGATAGGATGTACCGTGTTATTCAAAACCTCATACGGCTCCCAGCAGCCCTCTGGAGCATCTTCTGCCTCCATATCATCATACCAATCCTCAGGGAAAGGGTGTCCTTGCCTTCCCAGGCGTAAATGCCCAGGGTCAGCAACTTCCCTCCTCTGATGAGGAGTAGGTTGGTCTTTTTGCGGTGCCTAGGGTGGTCCCCTGGATTCAGGATGGGGTTGGACAGCTAACGGAGTAATCATCTCCGATGAGACCCTAGGTGGCCTCATCATATTTTGACTGAGTTGTTCTAATTTCTCCTTCATTTCTTGCTCCGTTGCAGCCACGAACTTCAAGGCCATCCCACCTTATCCATTTCGGACTGGGGGTTCTTGCTTGGAACTAGGTCCTCCAGCGCCAGATGGTGGAGGAGGTGGTGGCAATTCCGGTGCCATATGTTAAAACTAAAGATCTTGTGAAGAAAATGAGCTTAGTACCTTAAAGGACCTCTTTCAAAGGTGAAACGGCTCCACGCAAGGGGTGAGACATGGTTCACCACCAGAGTCTCCGGTGAGGTTAAGCAAAAAAGAAGAAGAGAGAGCTTCTCGTTCCCATAGACGGTGCCAAAATGATGATGCTGAAATTAGCACCACCCTTCAAGGTGTTTGTGAGATCAAATCGGTGATAATAATGGAAGCTCAAGTATATACTAAATATAAGAGATTGAGATGAGGAGAAGAAGATGAACACCAATATATAAGCGGTTCAACCAATTAGGCCTACATTCACTATGCAAGTGAGTGAATAAGGTCACTAAAATAGGGCACTAATGGCCATGCATACAATCTCTCAAGCTTTCTCTCTCTACTGTATAATTTGACAGAGTTTATCTAGGGTTATAATTTTGGGATCCTTTCTCAAGGTAGGAGAATACATGTATATATAGTGAATGGGGGGTGTAATGTACCCCCCATGCATGCAATGAGCATGTGTGTGTTGATCTAGCCAATCTAATGAAGACATCTATCACTGTCACATGTAGAGAATGATGATGAAATATTCTCCCATGTGAGGGGATTGATTTAGTTACAACTGATTTTGTGCACATCTTCTTATCTTTGCATATGCTTCTAAATGCTCGGCCTTAGCCTGGAAGCGTACGAGGTTAATAAAGTTTGACTGTTACCTCATCCGCGGTTATTCATGATGACCTCGGCCAGGTAAGCTGGCCGAGGTTAGGTCGAAAGAGTTGTAACGCCAGCCTGGGCTGATGATAGGGCTTCCTGATGATTCCCCCATGTAACATTACTAATCTTGTCAGTTGATTGTAACGTCGGCTGAGGCCGATACTGCTGTTAGAGGGTGGTTGAACCCGTGATTCCTTGCAGACCTCGGTTGATGCCCAACCGAGGTTGATGTATGAGGTAGATATGATGTCAGCTGTGGACGATTTGATGGATAACTGATCCCATGAGTTATGAAGACCTCGGTTATTACCTGACTATGGGGTAACTAGTAACATTGGTTGTAGCCGACCTTAGGTTGGACGAGATCACTTATCGTCAACCTTGAGCCCTTATTACCTCAGCCGTCATGCTGGCCGAGGTTAGTTCCTCCGAGCTATCAGGTACACTTTGGGCATATCAACGTCCTCTCTCTTTTTAGACACTTACTCTCTCTTTCTAGATTGGGATTTAAGTGGAGTTCCCTTTTCCTTAGGTTTTACAATTTTAGGGAACACATCTATCTCATATGTTTGAAGATCTCCTACAAGTTCTTCTGACCTAAGAGTAAGTAGGATCCCTAATTAAACTAGTACGGTAACCTTATGGATAAAACGAGCATGAAGCGATCTCAAAATTTTCTTAAGGAGACGTGTCTTAGGCATTTTCTCACTTAAGTTAAAACTCGAGTTAACTATATCGGATAGTCGTACATAAAACTCATCAAATGATTCAAATTCAAGCATTGTTATTGTTTCAAATTATGTGGTGATATTCTATAGCTTAGAAGCTATAACAGCATCGGTACCCTCGTGAATGAGATGGAGGGTATCCCATGTTTCTTTAGACATGGTGCACATCATAATGCGGCAGAACTCGTCAGCAGTAACAGCTTTCGAGATGGCACTTAATCCGCAAGAATTAAAATTGCTCCATATAAATTCGTCCTCTGTCCATTGAGAAACATGTTTAGGGCCGACAATGTTGTCAACAGTCATAGTGGGTATCCTCCACCCTCTTTCACAGAGCAAGCAGACACATTCATCAATTGATTTTAGTGTGGACTTGATCCTAGTTTTCTTGTAACCATAAAAAAATGGGCATTCGATTATACAAATTATTCATTAATTTTCGACCTTTTAAAGTTCACCAATTTTTTAAAAAAAATTGTTATAAAAAAATTAGCGAAAAAATATCACACAATATTTTGTGTAACCGGTTCTGATACCAATTTGAGAGCGCGCACGATCTAAAGGATTAATTTATTTAATTAAATTCCCCAAACACAATCCAATTTTTAGCAAATTATAATCTTTAATTAAGTATAGTTTGTGTACGATCAAAGTTACAATCACAAGAAATAAATTACGTAGGCAATCACACAAATATGAGGAAAAATCCTCTTTCAAGGCAAAACATATTTTCAACACTTAAGTAAGTTTTACAAGACTATCGACTTACAAAACTTCTAAATAATACTAATCAGATCTCGAGAATTCCCCATGTGGCGATGCACCCTTGGTATCCACCGATCAACCTTTCTTCCTTCTTTTCAGTAGTGATCCCTCTAGCCACAAGTTTAGCAGTAGAGCTCCCTCTCCCCAAGTGTATATCATACATTAATCTTCTAGGGTTTTAAAAGGATTCACAATTATATTTGGGGATGATGATTTGTGAATCAAAAGGTGTTTTAGTAACACAAAGTATAATAACTTTTATAACAGGTATACAAGTTTCATGTTTTCAAAAGTCTCATAAAATTTAGAGTCAAAATAGGTGTTTATACATTTGATAAAAATTTTGAGACGATAGCTTGCTCGAATGAAAACTGAAGTCGTTCTAACGAGAATAGCATCTCATTTGAATGAAAACCTCAGTTCGTTCAAACGAGACAACAATCTCATTTGAACCATCTTCTAACGAGGTTCTAACGAAGTAGGACATGCTATGCAGAGGATTCTCATTCGAAGTTCGTTTGAAGCAAAGATCTAACGAGCGATCTAATGAAATGACAATTTCATTCGAACGAGTTCTAAACTCGTTTGAATGAGGAAAAAAATATTTTAAACCATAGAAAATCTAGCCTCGATTTAAAAAAAATTCATCCCAAATATAAATGTAAACAATTAAGAATTCCTAAAAGATTTATACCTTCGTGATATGTAGAGGAGTCTTGAACTTGCTGATATTGGAGTTTAGTTCGACGTGTCGGGGCATGACGATTTGTAATGGGATACGTCAAATATGCTAATATGCAAATAAATACAAATAAAAAGCCTAAGGTAAAATATTTACCCTTATACGTCCTTAGCTCCCCATGTACAACATCGTACATTCTTCCAAATGTATAGCTATGTGCAAAGGACTGCATGATAAAATAAACATCATAGTATGTAAAAACAAAGATTACCTATTTGCATCATGCACTGTAAAGTCAAAAGGTTGGTCATCGATGAATATTCTCACTCTTTTTGCCCACCCATCTAGTATATCGAGCAACTTCTCTCTTGATCCCAAAATCTCAGTGACAGGGAACGTTCGAAGTTTTTCCACAACAGAGGTATATCAAATTGTCTTTCACAACTATCCAATACTAGGGTAAATTGGTTTCACACGTACCTTAAAGGTTACTCAATCTGAACAATCTGGTATATAGTTATCAATGGTCATAAAAAATATCCCCCGACTATCGAGTCACACCTCCTTTTTTGAATATAAAGGAAAAAGATCAAGGAACAGACCCTGTTGCACAAAAATAACAAATACTTACGGGCCAATATCTTTAATAATTTTTTTAAAAACTATCAGACGACTACAGGCTGGTTCTAACCCTTCAGATTTAGGGATGAATGCCTTCCATTTTTATAGGGAGATAAAACAATCTAGATACGTAATTCATTGCCAAAACAGAATTCCTTTACATTGGATTCCCCTATACACATTTTATGTTGAGAAAATAATAAACAACAGTCTATTACTTTCTTGCTCCTCTCATGAAAATTGAGAGCTCATCCATATTTACACAAATCTAATGGGAATCTATTCAGTTTCCTCGTCAGAAGATAATAATAAATAAAAATTACAAAACTAGAAAATCCCTTATACACATGGTTAAAAATAGATAAAAGAATTGCATTGGAAAAATCATACATATGTAAGTCTCTCCCTAGATATATTATCTTTCTATCAGTCGTTCTATCCACAAAATCCTAAACAAAAGTTCCCCGACTTTTTCTGTAGTTATCATTATTAACATAGAATTCACACTAAGTTCTTAGCCCGAAAACCTGAGTTCATGATCCTTGCAATTATCTAGTTTTCATATATGAACTCCCCATTCACGATTGTTAAGTTTGTACTAATGTACGTTTCATGTTTATTGAAGAAGACCAGGTTTCATCCGTGATGGATTCGGTTATGAGACATTTTGATAACATCCTCTCAAAATACAATGCATTTGAAAATCAGGGCACTAGGCCGAGCATAAGGCTTCCTGTAAGAGGAGAATGCTACAACTGGATTTCGAGATAACTTACTCCCTCCCCCCATAATATTACTACACCATCTACAATGGTTGTCGAGGAAGTAATGCCTAATCCATAGGATCCACCGGCACTAACTCCATCATCATATCCTCTTGCTAATGTCATGGCCCCTACCTTTAAGTACCATTTGCCCTACATGGATACTTTGAACCCTACCATCAGTAACCCGACTAACCACACACCACCTTCCAAGGCTACCATAATTGAATTTATATCTCCTCCATAGTCGAGGAGGTTATCCCCTCACCCCAAACCAAAAGATAACACAGTTCCAATCTGAGTTGTGTCTCTTCCACGAAGCCATAACAATAATCAAACTACGAGTGTGTTTACAAACATCAAGAATATGGCGCTCTATCCTGAAGCCCGATTGTTAGACAAATTCAAAATTCCACTCTTCAAAATATACAAAATACTAGGCTCCCCATCTGCCATTTATCCAACTACCAACTCCAGATGCAAGTTCGAAATAGAGACCTAGGGGTTCTAGAGAGGATATTCTCCTCCACGCTTTTCAAGGGAGACCTTACTTAGTATATGGGTCGAAAACTTGAGGGAACAACAAAAAGTGGGATGAAGTATGTCTCGCTTTCCTCAAACAGTAAGAATACAACAAAGGGATTAGTGTCACATGTATAGATTTGCAAATGCTGAAGCATGAGGAAGGGGAGGAAGTTGGAACTTTCATCACTTGCTAGAGAAATAAAGTCAGTCAGATGGTCAATCGACCCTTAGAAAATTATTAGATGGATATCGTGATTAAGAACCTCCAAAAAAAGGTACAAAATCAACTTAATTTCACTTATATCCCACATTTCAAAGATCTCAACCATTGGGGGTGTTCAAAAAATCGATTGAACCAATAAATTGGACCGAACCGAGCCAAATCGACCCTTTTTTGGGATCTTTTTTCTTACTCGATCTAGTCTCGATTTATTTTTTTAGCGGACCGACCTAGTCAGTCTGATCCACAGTTTACAGTTTTAAAAACCCTGTTAGGACCGACCTAGACTAACTCTATTTAAAATTATACATATTTACATATATATGTACATATATAAGATAAATAAATAGTAAAAGTATATATTTTAATATTTGATTAGTTAAAATTATAGATTAATCCAATAGTAGGTTTGTTTTAATTGCAAATTTTGATATTTTTAGTTTTTAATATATGAGAAAATATACTCAGGCATATTTTTATTATTATGGATGATGTAATTCACTAATGTGAGGACCGACGGGTTAGACTGGACCGACCCTATAAATATTCGAACGGACTAGGGTCGGTTAATTGACATTATCAATCCATTTTTTAGAGGAATAACCAAGTCAGTCCGGTAAAAATAAATCTTAAAATCGAACCGGACCGAACTGCGAACACCCCTATCAACCACATAGGGAGTAAGATCGAGGAAAGTTTAGTGGCCAAAGCTACGAAATCTACTGACAAACCCCGTCATGCTACAAATCAGTTCTTTGCTCGCAAGAACTCCCCTAGAGCTTCCAAATCTCACATCAATACTCTCATATTCAGTCCATAACTAGAGCCTCACCATGTTACCAACACTTCCCACGCCATGGTATCCATCATTATGCCCTTTCAATAGACCCCCTTCAAAAAATTATCTATTTGTGACTCCTCGAAAAGAGTGTTGCACTCGACCAAGGCACTTTACAGACCTTCAAGTCCCCCTTAGTTAGGTCTTCACCTTTTTGAAGTTGAATGGTCTCCCAAAATCTTTTAACTACAGACCACCTCTCCCATCCCAACTGGAAATTAGCAGACCGACTCACATTGCTAGTTCCATTAGGGTCCTGAACACATCACGGATAACCTTTTGGCCTTAAGGTATGCCATCCAAAATCTCTTTGAAGTCAAGATCCTTATCCCTCCCAAACCCAATTTTACTCACAACCCCTATATAATCCCAACCCTGGACTAATACCTTATTAGAAGTTCCTATACTTAGCACATATCCCTCCATCTTGATAATCCTCATCTATTATGAAATGAGGATGAGGACACATTCGCACGTAAAAATGGTCACCCCCTGGGCATTTCGTCAACCACCTTAAAGATCGTTGTCAAGACCAAACTCACCATTAATCATATGAAATTCTTTACCATAACCATACACTTACAGTCCGTACATGATCCTAGTTACATAATTCATTATCTCAAAAGAGCTAAGGCTTATTATGAATCCCTAGAGAAAATAGATCACCCGGTCTAATGGGAGGAGATGTACGATGAGAACCTCCAAGAAACTAGGCATATCACCTTTGCGGTGCACATTAATCCATCGAATGGGGAATGTCGACCTCTGAGGTGATCCTATATACCCTCACGGATTCAAAAAATAAAAGTGGTACCTACTTGACCACTGGTTTAAGCACGTTCTCGGTCAACTCTTTGAAAAATTATGGGAGCACCATGTATGCCACTCGCCAGACAAAAGAACCCGTGTTGTGGACACCCTGATATCCTAGTCCCTGGTACAAATGAGTGAGATACTGAAAACTCATGGCCAATGATCATATTACCCGAAAGTACCAATTTTGTCACCAAATACTATACGAAGAGGAAGACGGAATGAGGACCCACATTGCCTAAAGGGACGCCACCTGGGAAGCTAAGCTAAGATCTAATCTCGAACCCATTACACGGGAGTCTTCCAAGAGAGATATGGGACTTTCTCAGTGAGAATCAAAGGGTCACGATTTCCCAGATTATATTCCTATTCGATTACGATCGGTTGTGGATACCCCAATTTTCAATCGAGGTGTGGGTCATTTATCCATAATCATTAATACACTTTTGACCCAATAAACCCCACAAAAACCCCTCGAGAAAAATTTTTGGAAAGTAAAATACAAGAATAAAAAATCCTAAAAGTTTAAAAAACTTCGGGAGCCATTTGACCATAGGGTTAAAGGGATTTTTAATCGAGATTAAAGGTGGATTTAATCAAACGGTCATCTAACCATGGTAATCATTACGAGACCTTTGATAATCTAACCCCATACATACATGTATCACCCACCCTTCATGGACCCTACACATGGCATCTTGGATGATTGAACGAGAAAACAGAATAAATGATCTAAAGGTTAAACAACCCATATTGTACCCTATAAAATGAGGTCCCCACCAACCTTGAAAAGCACCACAAAACCCAACATTGATTATGTTTTTTAACTTTCTTCAATCCCCAGTGCTCGAGATACTCAAGCTCATTCTTAAAAGCCCCCCCAAAAGTTCATAGTTTAGAAAAGTCACTTTTCCCAGAGGAAATATTATACCTTAGAGAATTCAATTCCCCCGAGTGAAGTTCTTACTTATGAAAAGTATCTTCCTTCGAAAAACAGTGGCAAACCTGTGAAACTCAGCGCTTAAGAGCTCTACCCAATTGGACTCCTCAAGTGGGGACATTGCCCTGGGAAAACTTTGGCTAATTCTAAAAGGGTTTGAAAACTATGTATGAATATCAGGTAGAATACCACATATATATTATGATAAATTGTCCATATATATTTATCTCATTTATCTCAAACCCCGTTTAGGGGGATGGGTATGCGTTTTACATCATTTATATTTTAAAGCCTAGCTTTTATCCCCACACCTCAATTAATTGAAATGACATGCTCATATGTTGAATAAATGCTAATCAAATGCCATAACGACTAAATATAAAATGAAAACATACTTTTTAGAATCGTTCTTAGGAAACTGTCAGTGAGCTGAGTCAGCTCAAAACTTTGCACTAGCCAAAGTCTAAAATTGAACTACTCCCGTCGCTTCTCCATACGAACAAAACTCTTACATCAAAACTCTTACAAATTCAATACAACAAAAATTCTTTATTAAGGAATAGTCTCAATAAATACCATAACGATGTATATTATATACCTAGTTTATTATCACTTAAACTTGTAAATATGTGCCTTTTGCTGGAACTACATTGGCTTTGATTCCAAGTCTTCTTAGGTATGTAGGAGCTATTGCTAACTAAATTAGTAAATCCAAAGCCTTATAATATATCCCTCGGTGTATTATTTCTAACAGATGCATCCGTCTCTAGAGAAACATCCCCATATATAATCCTACACAGTTGTTGAAACTATGTTGGATTTGATACTAAGTCTCCTTAGGTACGTCAACATTATACCGAACTAAACTCGTGAAGACCAAGCTTCATAATACATCTCCCATTGTACTATTTTTCAGGGACGATTCTGTCTCTAAGACAGCCCCCAACCATCTATAATCTAGTCCCGTTGTGGGAAATACGTTGGTTTTGATCCAAAGTACCCTTAGGTACGTAGTGTTGGGAAAAATAACTTGGGATTGACAAGTAAATGAGAAAAAATGAGCCCTAAAGATCTTTGATTAATTGTGCATTGAAAATAAATACATGAATTAGGTTTAAAGATTAAATCTAGGATTTCAAGAATCTATAGCATTTCGAATCTTGTTATGATTCGTATTGTGAGACAAAGGTATAAGATGATAAAATCCTTGCTTCCCTCCAAGGTGTTCAAAAAACCTTGATTAAACCTTATGTACATTAGAATATTTTAGTGTATGATCCTTCCTAAAGTCAAGTAGGTGGGTGGTACCTTTTTGAGATGAAAACCTTTGCTAAAACTTGAGATATGGTGATCCATCTCTAGCTCTCTTCATAAAAAACGTGAATAGTGTTTTCTCTCATCCCTATCAAACCCTAATAATTAATAATAATGATTAAAATCCCTTCCCATACCTTTATATAGAAGTAAAAAAGGTGGGCTTGGTCCAGATTATATAATCTTGAGAGTATGGGCTTGAATGTTTGGGTATATCGACTACACTAGTGACCTAAGGCAAATAATTAAACTAGATCCAAATAAATCCTAAACAATCGCAATTTCAATACCGTAATTATTTTCATTCATTATTTAATCATAAATTAACTCCACTAAATAATTAAAACTTCACTCCAATTTAATTATCTCATAAATTACTTGAATTTAAAGAGGTATTTTTTGCAAATTTGATCATGGCACGTAGTATTATTCCTAATGTTAAGTGTCAGATACACATTTGGTCAAATCAATTTATTGTTAATTGATTTTAACGAACATCTAATCAAATTTACTTGATCCTCGAACTTAACTTTTTTGCTACTCCAACGAGATTATAAAATAATCCATTGGTCGGGTTTTACTTCGTGGAAACAAAACATATAAGTCTATCAAGGGGGTATCATAATCCATGGTATACCATGGATGTGGATTCCTCCGAATTATGATATCAGACTATACACACTACGGTCACCTAATATGTGAAGATCATTTGACCTGATATAAATCAGATCACACCCATGACAATCAAAGTGACATTTGTGCAAGTATTCCAATCCTCATAATTCTCTAGATTAAGAATATATGCCCCCTTTAAAAATGGTGTGACACCCCTTAGATTAAGATCTCACTGATGTCCCTGTTCAATATGTATCTAGGATTTATTAATAATAATCCTCCCTTGAACGAACAACTTCTCAAACCATCAAACAAGTTCTCATAGTTTGAGATAAACTACTAGAATTGTATCGTAGTCTTTCTTATAGGATTTCAAGTTCCTAACTAGATTGTGAACATTTTAATAGTGGTAGAACCGAATTCTGATCTCCTCATGATCAACTCGAATCGACTCATCATAATTCTTATTAAGATCTATTTAGTGACTTATATACAACATATTTAAACTAAATATAAGGCATTCTCATAACCACGATTATTATTTCAATATGAACTAACAAACCATTACTTAAAAGCTAACCAGCATATATAGTTTTAATAATAAAACCACGGTAATCTTACACATAGTCTTAAATCCATGAATCTAATTACTAACGCATCTACATGATAATTTTCTTCCTATTAGTAGAAGGGCTAATCAGGTGTTATGCGATACAACCTTCTGATAAACTTATCAACCATTTCTTCAATATTTCGGACTGGGTGAAACATAGAATTAGAGTATTTAGGACTCTTATAGGTCACTAATTATCTCAAAATTGCAATTGTACCACTATATTCTCTGAAAAGTGAAAAAGCCGATTTCACTGCAAGGAACCTTACCCAAGTCAATTAGGAAGTAACCAAATCATACAGCCTCTTTATTTTCCTCCTAAGTGGAAACAACTTTGGTTTCCCCGGTGGAGTCAATAATACAAGATTGATTCACACTCCTCCAACTTATTTCTCAATCTCTTTTGGGTGAAAACATATTCTGGGTTACAAAACTTGGAATCCTTATCTGACTGAAATTTTTTAGTCTTTATTCCTAAGAGGTAGAGGACTACATGATGAAATCTGTTGACCATGTCGAAGACATAACATATTTTGGTATAGTACACAATATAACATGCATGAGGCTATCCACTGATGAAGCATGAGGTATATTCTGCATTCCTTCCATTTAATAAAGTGTACTAAGACATTGATTCACAAGAATAATAATTCCATACTTGAAAAGAAACTCTTTTCATGGAATCTCGATGCTAATCATGTGTATACAATATTTATATAATTGACTTGAGCATAAAGATGTGCCTAGCTTGTCTCAAATAATTTATATCGAATATGCGGACAACCACACTATTATATAAGACAATACTCCTTTTTCAGTTTTATTAGGAAAATGTCATCCACAAGTTGTACTTAGATATACCATCACATTTCCATCATGCTTTTTATATTTAACAAGTTCTTTTCAATCTTTGATCAAAATCAATACTTAATCTCTTGATGAAAACTAAATGACCGAAGACCTTGCTGTTAGGTTAAATCCATAAATGGATCTAAAAAACTCACATAACTTTGTTTTTCCAACTTCTTATTGTGTACGTTTCAATACGATCGTTGAAGAACATAGTCTTGACATTAAAAAAATCTTGATAGACTTTAGCATAGTAATCACAATAAGTTTTGATCATAGTCAATACCTATATTTTTGAGTAAACCTTTCTCAATCCCTTCCTTGAAGGTTTTCATCATCTCATCTATTTATCTTTTAACTTCATGTAGGTCCACTTGTGCCTGATGGGGTTCATCCCATCAACAATTTTACAAGTCCCAAAACTTGATTCGAATACATCGAATACCTTTTGGTATCCATTGTCATAAGTTAAAGCAAAAGTACATATCTTGGAATGCCTCATTATAGATCCCGGGATCCGATTCATGTTTGGTTGGGATCTCATCGAAATGGTCACCCAAAACAATAACCATTAAGAAGGACTCTTGATTCTCCCACTATGATGTGGCTCCACTTGCTTCAATTATAACTGATACATGTATCCTAATTATCGATAATCCTCCACTACGAAAAGGTAGTATATTATTGAATTTAGGTTGTATTTCATCCTGTATGGGTGGTCTAACAACTTTGGTGATATGATGTTCCATTATATCTTGCAATTTAACTTAAACTTGGGCCCTCCACCTATAAACTACCTTTATAATCTTTGGGATAACTAATTAATAGACATACCTCTATCCTTAATTTTAACTTTCTTCGATCCTTCAACGATACGAGTGTCGGGTACCCCAAAATTCGAACATACCCTAGAATGAGCTTGTGCCCACTCCAATGCTCAATAGGAGATGTAGATACCGATCAAGAAGAAATTGAATTTGAGAATGTACACATAATCTCTTATGTAAAATCCTAAAAAGAATACTGCAACATTGAATAATTAATCATGGACCTTATCATATTCATTTATTCTTTCCTAACCTCCACACCATTTTTAAGTGGAATACCCGGTGTAGACAAATGGGATAAAATTTGAACCTCCGATAAATAATCCTTTAACTATCCCAGGAGGTAAACATCTCCATGATCAGATCGCAGAACTGGGAATAGTTTACTTCACCCATGCTCCACATGAGCTTTTCATACTTTGAACTACTTAAAAATTTCAGACTTGTGGTGCATAAGTTAAACATATCCATACCTTTGATTAATCATCAATAAATCGATAAAGCACTCAAATTAACCTCTTGATCGGATAGTCACCGAACCATACAAATCGAAGTGAACCAATTTCAACAAATCTTAGGCTCGTTAGACCTTGAAGGTGAGGGGCCCTTGGTCATTTTATCTTTAAAAAAGGGATTCAGGACTAGAAATGCCTCCACTTTTAATAAACTCAATTGCCAATTTTAAACTAGGTTTTGAATTCCTTTAAGAATAAAATAACCTAACCTTATGTGCCAAAATTGTGTTTGGTTATAGAAGGAAACTTCTTATCTACTGAATTATTTAATTTCAATATTTAGCAGTATTGGTGAGACAAAACTTTATAATGTATAAATTATTTCCCATTGTACAATGAACAAATAAAAGATATTCAAAAAATTTATAAAATTGAGACCAACATTTCTAAAACTCGGACACATTAGATAATTTACCTATATTAACTTTATGCATAAAAAAAATTGAAAAGAATATACCTCTATTAATTCTAATTACCTATAACTAGGAACATCTTTCTTAAAGTACTTTTCCAGTTACTTGGAACCTCTGTAACAAGTTCTAGTCTTGATTTGTGGTTTCGAAGTGTATGTGACAGGTTACCGTAGATCGAACCATAAAAAATGCATCTACTTTTAAGAGATAATCCCTTACCATGTACTTTTGTTTAAAGAGAAAGGAAAAATTAGACACATTGTTATAAAGTCCTAACTACTTTTAATGAGAATACATGCCTTTTGGCTATTCCACTACTACTGTCAAATATGAACCTTCCTTAACCCAAACCAATGTACCTGAAGACTTGGCCTTAACCTCATAATTCCCTTTCGGGATATAAGTAAATCTTTTCTAAAACAACTAACACTAAACTCTAGGTACCAATGATCCTTAATCTTGAATTACAAAATGGTAGATGATTTCCCCACCATGTCTAATCCAAAGAATCCTTTGTTCAACCAATAACAAAATCATTCTAAGAACATGATTCTTACTTGAGTCTCATTAACCAATTTTTAGGTGTCTAAAAATTTTCATCGGTAAATTATTTAAAATTAAAGATGCACATACATTACTTTCATGTGGGGCGGGATTCAACACATGTATCACTTAATTTAAGAAGAATAACCATATTTTTTAGAATATCGTGATACCCTGATTAAAACCATCCGTAGGGGGTCATCATAACTCACTCAAGGAGTTAATCAAATCATAATTTTAAAATATTGATGAGAATTACGGGTTAAAATATTTTATCACCCCCTTAAATTAAGTTAGAATAATATTCAATTACATTTTCAATCGTTAAACATATTCCAATAAAACCTTTTAAGACTAAAACAGTGAGAAAAATTTGAATTCATTTTTGAAATTTAGAATCATAAAATTGGGAATTTATTTTCCAATTAACACATGAGAATTAATTCAATAAATTTTAAAGCGGAACCCATTAACCGCCAATTTTTAAAAACTTAATCTCGTCGGACATCCTAGTTCCTTTATGAGGTGAGATTTCTAATGGTGAGATTAAATCATCTCACCTTGAACGAATCATATTTTTATCTTTCATTATGATATCCTAACAGTTTAGGACCCTTATATCCAACATAATGAATAACCACCTTCTTTTGTCATACAATTAATGACAGGGAATCTGTCGGGGCAAATATAACTAATTTCGTCCAAGTATATACCACCGATTCAGTCATTGAAATAGAACCCGCTCGTGATGAAATTCCCCGTGGGGCTATTAAACTCACTCACATTCTAAGTCTCATAATTATCACTTAAGAGTTTTAATGAATCCCCGATGCCTTGATTAATTCCATCTGGGTGGGCAACTTAACTCGCACGAGGAATAATCACATCTGTTTAATAAAACACCGACTTAGACTGTGGGGTTTATGTTAAAATCCCTCTCCCACTTAGTATTTAAAGTTTTGAAAAAAACTATTTATTCAATTACAAAAGCCCGAATTAAAATCTTTCATAATTTCCATTGTACTTGTACAAATTAATTTATCCAATCTCACTATTTTAATTTTTCAAAAGTAAAATCAATTTTAATTAAAATAAAACCTAAAGATTAAAATTTAATTTGTACCTTTAAATTAACTACCCCGACTAAATTCAATTTAGATTGGATAAATACCTACTGTTTTATAGGATTACTTGGGTTGTGAATGCCTATTGTGTGTTTCCTTGTGATAGGAACATAGACTCGGGAAATATTAAGTGATGGGCCAAGTGAGGGAGTCCAGGGATAATGGTTGAGTGACACCAAGTTATTAAATTAATAGATGTGTTAATTAATGAAGGTAGAGTCAGAAGGTAGACTCGGAAAAGTATTAAATTAATTGATATTGTGATTAATTAATTCAGAGTCGGATTGTAGACTCGGGAAGGGTATTAATTGATTAATGTGTAAATTGATTAAATGAGAGTCGTACCATAGACTCGGATCGGTATTAAATTAATAGGTGTGTTAATTAATTTAATTAGAGTCGGATTGTAGACTCGGGTAGGTATTAAATTAATAGGTGTGATAATTAATTTAATTAGAGTCGGATTGTAGACTCGGGTATGTATTAAATTAATAAGTGTGTTATTTAATTTAATTAGAGTCGAATTGTAGACTTGGGTAGGTATTAAATTAATAGGTGTGATAATTAATTTAATTAGAGTCAGATTGTAGACTTGGGTAGGTATTAAATTAATAGGTGTGATAATTAATTTAATTAGAGTAGGATTGTAGACTCGGGTAAGTCGGATTGTAGACTCGAGTATGTATTAAATTAATAAGTGTGTTAATTAATTTAATTAGAGTCGGATTGTAGACTCGGGTAGGTATTGAATTAATCGGTGTGACAATTAATTTAATTAGAGTCGGATTGTAGACTCGGGTAGGTACTAAATTAATAGGTGTGATAATTAATTATGTTGAGTCGGGCCACAGACTCGGGAAATTACAGGCTAGTGTACGGGATTTTGAGTACACGGTAAAGTCGGGGTTTATATTATATATATACGGTGCAGTGATAGTATATATATACGTGTATATATATTGTGTGTGATATTAAATATCAGTGACTAGATATTTATTCAATTTATATACTCTAGTGCTATCAAGGGAGGTTGTGCGATGTGGGTGAATCCCCTAGCTTGAGGAGTAGGGCTAGTATATCCCCAGGTAATAGCGTCTGGTATATGGGTGAGGGGATTATCTCACTTTCAGGAAAGGAATATGATCACCTCCACTAAGTTTATAGTTTGGGCCAAGTTGGTGAGCGATTTTAACTTGGGGAACTAGGTTTTGTGAGCACACCTAGTGAGATAGCACTTTAGAGGGAATCATCCGGCGAGGGTATACTCGAAGGGATGGATATACGTATATTATACGTGTGGATGTTTTAGTAATGGTACGTATATAATGGTATTCAATATTATATGCGGGTAATAATACAGTGTTCGATGTATTTACTTTATATAACTTGTGACACGGTTATATGCTACTATTTAAGAAGGAATTAATTAAGTTAATTGTGAGATAACTTATAATTCAAGAATCATTGTACTCGGGTTAGAGTAGTTGGTCAAGGGGGAAGTTATACCAGGACTAGTTGGACGGGGTAGTACAACTAGGTGAGGGGTCAAGGTAACCGATAGGTGTGCACAATAGTGGAGGGGTGAGAATGTTTACAAGGGAGTACGACACTAACTTATATATGAAGCGTATTCATGCATTTTAATTACTGCAGTTAATTCACTTGCTAAATATTTTCAAAATGTTTTGGGTTCTAACCCTTGCTATAAAACTATTTTCAAAACCTTTTAGGTGTCCAGCCACAGGGACGCCAGGATTGATATTCTATTTCAGGGACATGGAGCTGCGGCATATGTGGATGCTAGCAGGGATTTGGATTAAATGCATCGCTTATTAATTCCTAGAGTAGGAATCATTCATTAGTTCCAATTTTATTTAGGGCATGTCGCCCAGGCTTTCAGTTCAGTTTTCAGATTTATTTTTATTTCGGTGTTGAATATTGTATTGGATTATTTCACTTTGGTGGCCGACGGTTTATTCGGCAAGTTGTGTAATTAATTATTTCGATTGAGTTTTATTCAGTTGTGTGAATGGTTTATATTTATTTTCGCATGTACTGTTTTGTTTAATTAAAAAGTTAAAATTGGCACCAGCTTTTGGAATACTAGGTGGTTAGTAAGTTGTAAAAAGTTTTCGACAGTGATGCTAAGGGTGAACCAACTGGGATTCCTGTTTTATTTTGGTATAGGACTGATCACCCAATATTTTATTAGGCGGGGTGTCACATATGGTATCAGAGCATCAGGTTCTAGTGTCCTTACGATCTGTGCATCTTTTCACGTTTTAGCTTAGCAATCCTTGATATAGAGCCCTATTATAGGATTGTTGCATTCTCATACGTATGCGCATATACGTTCTTCTGCGAAATTTATATTTGATAGTGAACTCATACAAATTCGATTCTCATTCCGGATGATGCCCAGGAGAGAAAGAGCAGCTAGGGCAGCAGGGGGAGATGAGAGAGACTCTTCAGGAGCAAGAGTTACCGCAGCAACTGCCAGAGATTTTTTTTGGCAGCATAGGTAACTGAAATAGTGGCACAGGTAGTTGAAGCGACGGTGGTCGCAATGGCAAGGTACTTTCCACGGGATCCGTCACAAGTGTTAGTGGCGCAGAATGTTCAAACTCACGCGGGGTCGTCAGGGTGGAAGCAAGAAAGAGAGGTTATTTTTAGTGGAAATCCACCAGAGTTACGAGGGGGTTAAAAAGTAGTTCTAGAGTGTCAAGGAAGAGAGATATCCAGTGTCACCTACGCATGGGAGATTGCGATGAGGTGCGGAAGAAAATGCTAACCGCTTTTAGTTTAGTGGGAGAAACGCTACAGTAGTGGGAGTCGATCACCACAATAAGGAAAGGGACACACTAGCTATTGCAGAGTTTTGGGTGCGGTTCGACCGTAAGTATTTTCCCTCCAGCGGTTGAGACCAAAATGAGGAGAAAATTTTGTGAGGTGACTCAAGGGGATCGTTTAGTGGCCGATTACGAGGAAGAATTCACTCGTTGGCAAAATTTTGTACCGGATGAGTTAAGCAAGGAAAAGAGAAAGAAATCAAAGTTTATGGACGGGTTAGTTCTGAGAATCAGTCAACCTTTAAATTAATAATTCCGCATTAGTAGATTATACTGATGTCGTTAACGCAGCACTCCGGCACTTTCGGGAATATCGCTTCCACGTGAAAGTAAGCGGGAGGGGAGTGGAAATTAACCAGTAGGATAAGGCAGGAGGGAACAATACCAGTGGGGTATCCCAGCAGCAAACTGGGGGAGATCAGGGGCAACATTTTTGGTAGGGAAATCATGCCAAACAATTTAGAACCAAAGGCTATCGATAGGATGGCCATGAATTATAACAAGGTCGGCATGGAAGGGACCAGTGGGTGAATGTATTAAAATGTGTTTCGTTTGTGTGTAAAGCAAGACACATGAATATAATTTGTCTTAAGCGAGGTAGGGGTCAACTACAAGACGAGGTCCTGGCAACCCCTAAAGAAAGTCATGGGTGCATTCTAGCAGGGAGAGGCTGCTCCGAAACCCGAGAACCAGCCGTTGCAGCTGGAGTATAGAGGTAATTATTTTTACCTTATGGGAATGGGGTATAATTTTTGAATGACAAGGAGGATGTCACAATATAAGACTCATTTTTTTCACTAGAGTTCGCGGGTGAGTCAAATTTAGTGGGTGCGCTGGTGGTAGCAGCCATAGTACGTGGATAAACTTTTCGTGGGGTAGCGGAGTTCCTTGGTGTTCTTCACGAGAGAGTGGAGGTGTACACTAAGTGAAGGTTTGAATTATGTGAAGATTTACTACTTTCAAGAATTATGGAAGTAGGGTTGATAATATTTCCTAAAAATCGGCTAGATAGCGATGGGATTTGAACTATTGTGAATAGTGGGGGTAAGTTTTGGTGTTCGCAACACCAGGATATGATTGGTACGAGGTATCACCTAAGAGGGTTTTTACCCTATGTATATGTGTGTAATTATGTTATATTGTGTGGTGCGATAGACACAAAGTGAGGTTTTGTGGTCTCACATTTTATCCCGGTAAGTAGGGATGTTTACTAAAGTGAATCAGGGTGGTTAGATTTATTTTCGAGCAAAGAGAGATAGCTCGGGATTTATTTTGCGAAAGGACTAGTGATAGTAAGGGCGCATTATTTTATGTTGTCTTTGATAGCATGAGGGTAAGCGTATATACTTTTGTGTTGAGAGACAAGTATTTATGGGGAGATGTTTGGACGTTAGCACATGTGTTGGGTACCCGGGCAGTAAATATATATATATATATATATATATATATATATATGTTTGGACGTTAGCACTTGGGTTGGGTACCCGGGCAGTAAATATATGTATAATATATATTTATATAATAAGGTAGAAAACTTATATATGTCATAAGTTTGCTTGATGATGTCATCGATATGGATTATTCCTGTAGTATCTCCATTTTACCCTTGAAAATTTTGATTTCCCCCTTCTTTGAACACACTCTGATTTGTTTTCCTTTTTTTTCAAACTTCAAATAGAGGGGTATCTTTGTAAACACCCCTAGAATACACTCTCACCACAAACCCTCATACACGTGTCAACTCCTTAAATCTAAAGGTCAAATAAGCAGCCACGTGTCAACTGATTTAGCTGCAAATTATCATGCTTGGTTACACCAACTATGCATCGAGCCTCCCACATGTCCCATCTTTCACCAACTACCCCTATAAACCCACTACATAATATTCTCACTCCAAAATTTCCTCAAAATTTACCACCTCTCTCTCTTTCTAGGCATGCGACGACCATAAATGGAGATTTTGTGTGTCCTCCATAAAAATGCAACTAAGAAATCATAGAGTACTTCACCCAGGTCTCTCTTTCACCAGCATCTCCCATTTGAATCCATGCTATTACAGAGGTAAGTTAAAATTGAAAAATCATCGAGTACTACACACACGTCTTCTTTTTCTTTTTTCTTTTGTCTTTTTCCTTTTTCATTTTGTAAATTTCATTAACATCACAAGCCTTGCAAAGATGTTTTCTAAAATGCCTCATTCGGCCTTTTTCTTTTTGGGTAATTTATTTGATTTGTGCTATCATAGTTTTTATTTAGAACAATCGTAGTTCCAATGTTTTAATAACTTTGGGGCATTCTTCAAATGGGTTTTCTTGGTGATAAGGTTTCTTCATTTTTCAGGACATCAAACTGCAATATTCAATACACTGTAAGTCATTTTCTTCCAATGGATTTTGTGTTTCCAGATCTAATGGGGGTTTTCCGTTTTGATTTAAGGTACACTCTTTGTGCTACACCACTTGCCACCTGAAACGCAACCTATTGGAGAGATTTTGCACATAGGCTACTACATCAGAGCAAAAGAGAGGAAAGGTATTGAAGAATTTTTTTTTCACTGTCAGATAAATTAGAACAAAAGAGAGCATTTTTTTAACGAATTGTTTTTAGCAAGAACACTTAATGGAGGATGTGTGATTATGGTTTGTTTTGATCATGGAGAACTTATAAGTGTGATTTCGGTAGTAGTTTTTTTTCTTTATTAAGAAAACTTAATTTGTATTTGTTAGTTACTTTTTTGGTTAAGCTTAATTTACCTTTTGTCTTCAGCTAATTTTTTTTCTTTGAGGTCAGTTTTACCTTTTGATTTTTATGTAAATATTAAGCAGTATCATCACTTTACTAATACATTAGGAATGACTATACTAATCATAGTTAATAAAGTAATTACATTAAAAAAAGGCATGTTAATAAAAAAAGTGGTATAATTTTTTTTTTAACTTTGGTCACGACGAGGTATATTTAAAAAAAATAAAAATGACTTGAAAACATGAGATGTGTTAAACTTTGTCTCACAACTACCAGACATCGTGACCTGTTTGTTCTACTGTCCAACTTACCTGTGATTCAAACTTTAGGAATTTGAAAACATAATTTTTGGGGGCTTGCGTGTTCCCCATGCTCAAAGACTATTTGGATGTTATTATTTAAGCTTTGGTGCTTATTCATAAATTTTGTTTTTGGTACTAAATAGTACATTGAACCTTTTTTTAGGAGAGTGGGGCTCAATTAAATGGGTTTTATATCTTTTGGAAATGGGTTTTTGGGATTTCAAAGTTTTTAAAATGGGTTTGGGGAGATTGGAGATGGTGGCTTGCAGTGGTGCCTTTAGTGGTTGATAGATGATGATTTGGGGTTAATTTTCATCCAATGTCTGGGAGTTTGAGTTTATGGTGGGGAGTACTATATGGCAACGAGTATTCGAGTTTATGCCTTTTTTGGTCTCCTTCTGCTTTCATTCTCTGGGGGTAACTTTAATTTAGTCTTAGATTTAGATTTGTTTTTTCTAAAGATCTAAATACTTCCAATTTGATTTTTTTTTATTTAGAGCATCTTTTTATTAAAGTGTTGGCCCACCATTGTTTTTCATCTCATTATTTTTCTATGTTTAATTTTTGTTACAGATTATCACTAACATTGTTCTTTTTCTATTTATTTGGAAGATTTTCCATATTTAGTAGTACACTACAAATAGTATCCCTTTTTCCATTGAGAATAAATGTATAAACTTCATCATCCCAATTATGTATTTTATTGTATCGTGTTCTTCATTAACCCAGCTCCATGAGGTCTTCTATATCAACCCTATTTGTACATTTTTTTATTTAATACAAAAATTTAAGTGACTGTTGAAGTTTGGAAATTTTTGGATCCCTATTCCTTTTAGGAGGACTGATTCCTAATTATTTGGGCTCATTTGGGAGTTTGTAGGATTGAGGATGCCGAAGGTTCAAGTGTTGATGAAGAGAGGTATAATGACTCGAAACAGTCTACTTAATGGGATGGATTTTACTTTTTTTATTCATTTATTTTGGCTTTGAACATTTCAGTTTTACGTACTGGATGAAACAGTGATATGGAATTGGTTTAGTTCATATGTTGGTTTACGTTCCATTTTGGTTGAAGTTGTAAACCATCTGCTATGCACTGCTTTTTTAAACTAATACCATTGTAAACTATAAAGTCAAAGTTGCTAAAGAATAGAAATGCTAAAGCTGCTTTGCAATACCAAAACACAATTGGAAATCAACTAATACTAGATTACCAAACTGAATTGTTACATTACACAATACATTTTACCCAATCTCCTAAAGCAACATCTTGAAAAAAATCAATGCTACAATTACAATCATAATACAAATTGTCGTTGTGCCTTTCAGCACGCGGACTACTTTGAAAATTATACTTTTTTTGTTGGGGAATGAAATTTTTTTCGTTTTGCAATTATGTACTTTGAAATTTTTTGTTGTTTTGGGAGAGTAATTTTGTGTTCAATATTCGCCACTTACGTTGTTAGCTTGAAATTAGTATATCATAATCATTATTAAGCTATCACTTTTATTCTTAATCCAACTCAGACACTTCGCATTTTGGTGGAGCCTGTCTCACCAGATTTTGGATTCTTGCTTGATTAATATAACACGCAAAAGAGAGCACATCATCCAAAATTAACTAATACCTTTATTTATTGCTTAATTACTGTTTTTTTATTAACTTTAAATATTAATTTCTAAAGGTATTATCATCTACTGTTGTGGAGTTTTGAAAGTCAAATTTAGGTTGCTATTGATGGCCTTAATATTTGGAGATTTTTTAATGTCAAATTTATTATCATTTGTTGTTCCGCATTTTAGATTTCATCTTGCAAAAAGTGAGTTCTGATAGTTGCATTTTACCGGACATGTAGTAGATATGAGTGCCTTTTCACTTGATAAGAACTAAGTTTTGAGTGTGGAAATGGGTTTTGGTTTGATAAATATTTGTTGTGGTACTTTATGCTTAAGTTGTCTTTACATAAATGCGTCAAAAACATTAGCTTTGTCAAAAATACTATTTTTTAATTTTTGGCACTCAAATAATGGAAGATATTATTTTAAGCAAAAAAACATTTCGAGTTTTTATTTTTGGCAAAAAAATAATGAAAATATAATTTTTATCAAAAAGACTGAATATTTTATTTTTGGGAAATAATCACTCAAAATGTTATTTTTCATTTTCAATATAATGTGGAAAAGTATCGGGGCCTATATTATTTTTTTATTTGTAATTCTATATATACTTTTTAAATTTTTATGTTAATTTATATGGTAGAGTGTTATTTTTGTTTTTTTGCCAAACATGATAGATTGTTCTTTTCAATAATATTTTCTTTCTTTCGTTTCCAGTTTTCTACACATGGCACGAGGTAGTAAGGACGTCTTAGTTTTTCAACTAATTCAAAACTTCATAATTTTGTAGTTATTAAACTGGAAAAAAAGGTAAACTTTTGCAGATCATCACATGTGTAGAGGCATAGGCTATGTTAAAGGAGCCTATGGAGGGGACAACTCTTACAATTTTTTTATTCATTTTTTACCCACCAACCGATACTCACTGTTTATAAATTTATGTATTAATGCGACATGGCAAGTTATATATTTTTCCAACTCACATAGAGTTGGCAACCGTAGGGTGGGGCATGAACCGCCCAAATAGACATACTTAGGTATTATTAATGGAACATGGCAAGTCTATATTATTCATAGAAGTTTTTTTAAACAAAATGAACCTGATCAAAATAAAAATGACACGACATGACGCGACATCAAATATTTATTTGTTTACCAATCACGAACATTACCTAAGTAAAAGCGGCATAACACTATGACGTGCATGACTTTTATCTTCTTGCCTAATATTTATTGATCGTGCAACAATGCAAGAAGTTTTGTAGGCATGCGAGTTGGAGTCATGACGCGCAGGACTTTAGAAATTACAACCATTTTTTAAAAATTACACTATGTTTTGTGCGGGAACGAAATTTTTACCCCTTTGCAATTACGTACTTTCGAAATGTTTGTCGTTTTGCGATTATATACTTTGGAATTTTCATCGTGCCTTTCGGTACGAGAATATACGAAGAAGCTGGTCCCATGTTTCGATCTCGAGACCAGTCATAGCTTTGGCGAGGGCACTTGCCATCACACCAAGGCACGACTTTATGATTTTCAAAATTATCAACGTGCCTTCAAGCACGGGCATATCCTAGTATATATATATATATATATATATATATATGTGTGTGTGTGTGTGTGTGTGTGTGTGTGTGTGTGTGTGTGTGTGTGTGTTATATGACTACGGATTCGAAGTTATATTACGGGTTACGACTTGCATAGTCGGGTAACTTTCATGCGGTAAAGCGCGGGGATAGGGTGTATGGGCACCCAGGTTAATTAAGGAAAATTTCGCGCGGTTAAGCACGAGTATCGAGTGTATGGGCGCCCTGGTTAATTTAAATGCATACTTGTGTAACGTATGGTTAGAAACGAATGGGATAGATATAGCGAGCTTAGAGGCACATGACTAGAGAGTAATATGTGAAGCTTGGGACATTACGCTCATCTTAATTTCGAGGACGAAATTCCTTTGTAAGGGGGGGAGTATGTAACACCCCGTATATTTAATTATTTTTGGGAGTTATAAAAATATTTAAATTGGAAAAACTTAAATTCATGAGTTGGAGAATTTATTTGAGTGAGCCGAATTATTTATAATTGGCAATTTTTCAGTTTAATGGTTCGAAATCTCATGTTTCGTATTTTGAGGTCGTAATTTGGAAATGACAAAAAGTATTTTGAAGGACAATTCCGAGTGTGCGGTTGCGTCCGGATGGGTCGAGATAGTCAGAAAAGAGTACCCGGGGATAGTAATTGGGTCTAGGGAAATTTTTGCGCATTGCAGGGCCCACACGGGGTGAGTTGGGCCATTTTAATTAAGCCCAGATGACCAAAAACGGGATTTCGTATTTTTAACCTAATTGAGGGATTAGGAACGGTAGATAGAAAATCCTAAACATAGGGTTTGGGAGAGGATTAGAGGAAGCTAATCAAGAAGTCAATTGGGGGATCTTTTGGAGACAAATTAAGGGACTAATTTGGGGTGTTCTTCATCAACCATTCTCTACACCAACGGAATCAGACCCTACGAACAATTTCAGGCAAGTGGTTAATTTGCGATAATGTTTAAATGGTGATATCCAATTCATATTTTAGTGATGTGTAAACTAAAATACGTTTTGGGGATAAATGGGTACAAAATGGGGTTTTGTTAATGGAATACTTGGCTGAGATTCAAAGTAAGAAATAAGCGTATTATAAATCCCTAAGTAAAGATAAAATGAAATTTGAATATATTTGATGATTAACATGGAATCTTTATGAGTTCTCAGATGAAGAACACGAATCTTGAATGACTTAGGGTTTATTTGATGAACACAAGAGGTCAATCTGCCAGAATTTTTGACACAACTTTAAATGTATTCCATTTGATTTTTACTTCTAATTAGAGTCTGAACCATACATGCTTGGAAATATATTTTTCTTATCTATCCAATGAACTTGGAATCAGGTCAATCGGAGTTCTTTAGAGGGAGTAATCGATATTTTACTACAGGGTGTTTGATTTGTCAATATAGTAATCAGCCAGAATTTTGACGTGATTTTAAACGTGTACGATTTTAATTTTACTTCGAATTAGAGTGCTAACCATACATTAATGGAAATTTATTTCTCTTAGCTATCCAATGAACTTAGAATCAGGTCAATCAGAGTTCTGTAGAGGGAGAAATCAAAATTTTACTAGAGGGTGTTTAATCTGCCAGAAAATTTGAAATTTTTCTTTTTAAACCTCAAATGTCTAAAATTTTATCGGGGAAGTGTTTGGGACCTTGATGAAATATATTGATGGAATAATGATATGGAAGTAGGTCTACGATTGAGTGTTGGACTTTAATTTTGTGAGAGAGTTAAAGTGGATTTTCATAGGCTTGATTGGGACGTACTCTAATTCGAGATGATAAAAATATAATTACGAAAAAGCGTGAGCGAGCTTAAATTCATTAGGTCAGTGGGTTAACAAGGGTAACTACTGAATTGATATAACAAGGGGTAACTAGGACCCTTAGAGTTGTGTGAATACTTGAATTAATACGAAAGTGAAATAAATTCGTAAAGCAAACAAGTACGGTGAATATTAGAGAGAAATATATTACGTACAAGTATGAATAATTGGGTTGTGTAAATACCTGCTGTTTTATAGGATTACTTGGGTTGTAAATGCCTATTGTGTGTTTCCTTGGGAAAGGAACATAGACTCGGGAAATATTAAGTTATGGGCCAAGTGAGCGAGTCCAGGGATAATGGTTGAGTGACACCAAGTTATTAAATTAGTGGACGTGTTAATTAATGAAGGTAGAGTCGGAAGGTAGAGTCGGAAGGTAGACTCGAAAAAGTATTAAATTAATCGATGTTGTGATTAATTAATTTAGAGTCGAATTGTAGACTCGAGAATGGTATTAATTGATTAATTGTGTAAATTAATTAAATGAGAGTCGTACCATAAACTCGGATCGGTATTAAATTAATAGGTGTGTTAATTAATTTAATTAGAGTCGAATTGTAGACTCGGGTAGGTATTAAATTAATAGGTGAGATAATTAATTTAATTAGAGTCGGATTGTAGACTCGGATAGGTATTAAATTAATAGGTGTGATAATTAACTTAATTAGAGTCGGATTGTAGACTCGGGTAGGTATTAAATTAATAGGTGTGATAATTAATTTAATTAGAGTCGGATTGTAGACTCGGGTATGTATTAAATTAATAATTGTGTTAATTAATTTATTAGAGTCGGATTGTAGACTCGGATCGGTATTAAATTAATAGGTGTGTTAATTAATTTAATTAGAGTCATATTGTAGACTCGGGTAGGTATTAAATTAATAGGTGTGATAATTAATTTAATTAGAGTCGGATTGTAGACTCGGGTATGTATTAAATTAATAAGTGTGTTAATTAATTTAATTAGAGTCAGATTGTAGACTCGGGTAGGTATTGAATTAATAGGTGTGACAATTAATTTAATTAGAGTCGGATTGTAGACTCTGGTAGGTATTAAATTAATAGGTTTGATAATTAATTATGTTGAGTCGGGCCACAGACTCGGGAAATTACAGGCTAGTGTACGGGATTTTGAGTACACGGTAAAGTCGGGGTTTATATTATATATATACGGTGTAGTGATAGTATATATATATACGTGTATATATATTGTGTGTGATATTAAATATCAGTGACTAGATATTTTTTCAATTTATATACTCTAGTGCTATCAAAGGAGGTTGCGCGATGTGAGTGAATCCCCTAGCTTTAGGAGTAGGGGGAGTATATCCCCAGGTCATAGCGTCCGGTATATGGGTGAGGGGATTATCTCACTTTCAGGAAAGGAATATGATCTTCTCCACCACGTTTATAGTTTGGGCCAAGTTGGTGTGCGATTCCAACTTGGGGAACTAGGTTTTGTGAGCACATCTAGTGAGATAGCACTTTAGAGAGAATCATCCAGCGAGGGTATACTCGGAGGGATGGATATACGTATGTTATATGTGAGGATGTTTTAGTAATGGCACATATATAATGGTATTCAATATTATATGCGGGTAATAATACAGTGTGTGATGTATTTACTTTATATAACTTGTGACACGGTTATATGCTACTATTTAAGAAGGAATTAATTAAGTTAATTGTGAGATAACTTATAATTCAAGAATCATTGTACTCGGGTTAGAGTAGTTGGGCAAGGGGGAAGTTATACCAAGACTAGTTAGACGGGATAGTACAACTAGGTGAGGGGTCAAGGTAACCGATAGGTGTGCACAATAGTGGAGGGGTGAGAATGTCCACAAGGGAGTGCGACACTAACTTATATATGAAGCGCATTCATGCATTTTAATTACTGCAGTTAATTCACTTGCTAAATATTTTCAAAATGTTTTGGGTTCTAACCCTTGCTATAAAACTATTTTCAGAACCTTTTAGGTGTCCAGCCACAGGGACGCCAGGATTGATATTCTATTCCAGGGACATGGAGCTGCGGCATATGTGGATGCTAGAAGGAATTTGGATTAGACACATCGCTTATTCATTCCTAGAGTAGGACTCATTCATTAGTTCCAATTTTATTTAGGGCATGTCGCCCAGGCTTTCAGTTCAGTTTTAAGATTTGTTTTATTCCGGTGTTGAATATTGTATTGGATTATTTCACTTTGGTGGCCGATGAATTATTCGGCAAGTTGTGTAATTAATTATTTAAAATTGAGTTTTATTCAGTTGTGTGAATGGTTTATATTTATTTTCGCATGTACTGTTTTGTTTAATTAATAAGTTAAAATTGGCACCAACTTTTGGAATACTAGGTGGTTAGTAAGTTTTAAAAAGTGTTCGACAGTGATGCTAAGGATGAACCAACTGGGATTCCTATTTTAATTTGGTATAGGACTGATCACCGGGTATTTTATTAGGCGGGGTGTCACATCTAAGTCATTCACAAATCTCTCAATTCCGTAGTTAATGTACGCATAATTTCCAATATGTGTCAAATCTCTATTAACCCACGG
This sequence comes from Sambucus nigra, assembly GCA_949130495.1. NCBI lineage: Eukaryota > Viridiplantae > Streptophyta > Magnoliopsida > Dipsacales > Adoxaceae > Sambucus > Sambucus nigra. Next base: position 227,915,475 of record OX422211.1, on the reverse strand, counting down.
TTACCTCCCATATAAAATTTCATTCAACGAAATCTATTTAGACCCCCCTGGTCCTCTTCATGACCCATTATACTCTTTAAATAATATTCAAGGGTTCCTACGCATTTTATCCTAATTAAATAAAAAGAGGAAAAACCTGCAGCTTTCAAAAGGGGTCGATCGATTGACATTTTTGAGTCGATCGATCGATCGAGTAGTTCTTGCCCAGAATCTGTTAATTCAACCTACGGGTTTCATCCAAGAAATTCCTCCAAAACACCATTAATGATTCCCAAACTCCCAAACAAGTATACCACTTGTGGCCATCCCCGATCCTCACGGCGGGCGAGCGGCACGATGGAGGATCCTAGGTCCCGCGCGTCCCTCTCGGGAACGCTTCGGTTGGCATCATTTGGGTGAGGTGAAAAATTTAGAGAGATAGAGTCACCAGTCTATTTTACTCAAAACAGACAAAAGAAAGGGAGCCATCCCGAAGGACAGCATCCAAAGACATATAGATGCATACGAAACCAAAATGATTCGAAAACGGTGCGGAGGCTAAGTTACAAAATGGGAAGGTGTTAGGCACCCTGTAATACCCCGTATTTTTATAGCTTTTAAATTATGGGATTTATTAAATTTAATTGAGATAAATTAAATTAATTTTAATCCGGAATGTTGCTTTAAATATTTACTAGCGTGACGAGAGTTAGTAATTATTGGAAATTTGTTATTTGTTGCATATTACTGGATGAGCATAGTAATATATTGTATTGGTTATATTGAATGTCATAAGTGAATTAAATGACTATTTCGGAAATTTAAGTAAGGACGTGCCCGTGTCACGTCGGGACTTATTTTGTTAAATAAAAGTGAATATTTTATAAGTTGTTCGTATGGTCGTTTTTAGTGCGTCAACGCGTCCAGAAGGGTCGAGATAGTCAGAAAAGTGTACCCGGGGGTTTAGTTTGGATCTCGGGATGTTTTTAGGCTTAATTAGTGACCCGGGAGGGCATTTTGGTCATTTTACAAAATAGGGTAATTAAACCCACGAATTTTAGCCAACCTATATTAGCCATTAGGTCAGCCTCTTAGGGTTAGAACATTCACAAATCAAATGACGGCCATTGGAGAAGAGAGGAGAGAACTCCAAGGCAATCCAAGGCCAAAAGGCCACCGGTTTGCACCGCCACCACCACCACCGCGTAGATCACGAGACGAGGAACGCAGCCATACGAAAATAAGTCGTGAACCTGCATACCAAAATCCCAGGCAAGTGTTTAAACTTGCTATTTTCTTTGATGAAATATTCATGTTAGCTTAGGATTGAATTGTGACGAAAACTATGGAAGAAAACACCATTTTTTTTATAGGAGAATCCATGTAGTATTGATGTTTATGTAAATTCTGGAAACCCTTGCAATGTAGAGGTAATAATCCACGAAATCTGGTGATTATACAAAAGAAATTTTGAAGAAATGCATTAGAAATCTGTTTAAGAATAATTGGAGAGTTCTTGATAATTGGACATGATTTTAGGTTATAAATCCATGTTTAATGATAGTTACACGCATGCTATACGTTATAAACACCTGGTATAATGTTATAATGATGATAGTAGGATTTTTGGGGCGATTAGAATAGAAGAACATCGTTTTAGATGAAGAAATTGATTAAAACCCGTCACTGCATTCTGCAGAATTTTGCCCAGACCTGCTTGATCGATCGATCGAGCCTAGAGCTTCGATCGATCGAAGGTTCGATCGATCGAGCCCCAAGCTTCGATCGATCGACCCCTCCTGGCAGACTCCTATTTTCCCTTGTTAAATTAGTTAACTTAAGTTTATTGTGAAATAATCTTTGGGCATCTTAAATAAAATGATTTGGGAGACATTGAGGACCAGTAGGGTATATGGATAAACGTTAGAACCTTTAATCTTCAACGAGAATGGTATTTACGGGATATTGACTTTAGGTTGGTAGATTTATGAATTTTTAAAGGGGGAGGTGCGTAAGAGAGTTACGTTGGAATCTAATAAAGGCACTTACTAAATTTCAGAATTTGGAAGATATAATCCATGAGTGTTAGGTAATAAGTGAGTAAACCCTTCGAGTTGAGGTTAGGAATGAAACCTTATGCGTTATTCTATAAATATAAAATTTAGGATAAATGGTATATGTACGGGTGATGAGAAGAACCTATATTAATATGATAAAGTGGTATATTTATATGATTGTGTGTACATATATTATATACATGTGAAAAACGTACCCGCACTACTTGCTATCCCTGAGGTTACCGTGCTGGGACGGGCTTATCCTGTGTTGCCTTATGGAGGATATTGATTCGTACCCTAGAAGATAGAGATCCTAGGCACGGGCTATCAAACTGATAGTCGGACGGTCCTAAGAGACGTGAGGGTATGTACTGACCTCTTGGACTTGGAAATCTATGTTTCGCCTCAATGTTGTTTTGTTTATGTTTATACAATTCGAGAGTGATTCCGAACTTGTATTCCCCTTTGTGTGAGCGATACGGGGATTGGATAGCAGAGTATGCCCGCACCATAGTTTTAGTTTGGGTGCTGTTATATATATATATATATATATATATATATATATATATATATATATATATATATATATATATATATTATACGAGTAGTTAATATATATATGAGATTATGAACTTTAAACTGCCTACTGTGATTTGATAAGTAGGACATGGTTGTTGACTCAATAATAAATGCTTGTTTTGTGAAAGTATAATGTGTCACTGTAAAACCTTATTGTTTTTATAAAGTTAGAAATAGAGAAATTTGGTTACAAATTGGAACATCTCTTTTAAATGAAACCGTGAATTGCAAATCTTTCGGGTAAGTGATGTTAAGTCAAATCTTTTAGAAAGACTAGTGCGTTAGATGATAAAACAAACCAATGGGAAGGATAGTGCGATAGGGGTGCACATTAGAAGAGAGGTGAGTATTTTCTCAAGAGAGCGACGCTCTAATATGTTATTGCATTGGCCTGTATCAATTTAAATACTTGCTAAACGTATTTTAAAATCAAACACACTTTCGGGCTCTGACCCATTTCTTCTCCTCTCTCTATCTTGTATATATATGTATATTTTCAGGTGCCCAGCCACAGGGGCGTCTTGCATAGGATCCCTTGAGAAGAACGAGCTGCAGCTTAGGTGGGAGTTGCAGGTCACTTGAGTAGACGGCTTCTGTTATTGACTCCACTCCTAGTACTCTCATTTATTGGGCACGTGTCACCCCTTTTCATTATTTCATTTGTTGTTGGGAGATTTATATTTCAGTCATTTCCAGTATTGTTTCTTTGGGATTTATTCAGTATGGACTTGTGTTTTAGTTTTAATTTGTTGCCATTCGATTGACAAATGTATTATATTATTTGGCTTACTGTAGTGTGATTCTTAATTGTAAGTATGTTGTTTTTAATTAAATAAATATTTTTCTTTAAATTAAAATTTGGAAAGTATGTATGAAAATGGGTTTGACACTTAGCTTAATTATTTAAGGTGTTAAATTGGAAAATTTATTTTTATCGACAGTGATGCTGAGAATGAACCAACTGTATACCTTGATTTAATTTAATAAAGGAGTGATCGCTCGGTATTTAATTAGGCGGGGTGTCACAGGTGGTATCAGAGCATCAGGTTCTAGTGTCCTTAGGATCTGTACGGTTAATTATGCTTCTAGCGTTGCTTTGTTTGTTATAGAGCCCTATGTTTAGGATTATCGATTCCTTTGACGAGATTTCGTTCTCCTGCTGTAATGTGTATACACTAGTGAATTCTAATTTCGTTCGGATGTGTGCGTGTGCCGAGCGATGACGGATGTCAGAAGAGGACCGTTAAGCGTACATCAGGAGGCAAGGCTCAATTGAAAATTATGAAATATATCTGAGGATGATGACCGTAGTCGAGGTCACCTCCATTATGGCATGAGAATCCACGACTAGAAAGGAGACTAAGGTACAAAAAGGATTTTCAAATGCTGTTATAGCCAAATGAGGTGCGAGGGTAAACTTACCCAACGTATTACGAAAACGTGTAGAGACTGTCAGTGGAAATTTTAGAAACGCGAAAATTGAATGTGTTTACCAAATGAGGTAAAGTATTCATATGCTTAAATATAGGACGGAGTATGGCAAACCGAAAGTGAAAATTTAGAGAAAATTTTCTTGGCTTTCGGGACGAAATTATAATGGTTGTATTCAACCACCAATTTTAGAAGTGGAATGCTATGCCTATGGGAGAACCTTAGGTACAATGTTGACCGTATGTCCCTTCCTCAACTGTTCAGGATGAGGCAAAAGTGGTCCTGAGCTCATCGAGGAAGGGCATGTTAAGGGTCCATCCGTGAATATGAATCGTAACCGTCAACAAATTTTGTATCGAAGGATGTAGATACAAGTGGGGGAAACGACTCCAAGTGGGAGGTCAACTTGTAATAATAAATTAATAATACTCGAGGAGGAAATTATGATGGGCGACCGATTCGGAGGTTGACAATGTCATATTTTGTCAATATAAATGATGACGCTTCTTTGTGGGGAAAGTTAAAGGAATCGAAGAATTTAGTCGGGAATAAAGCTGAATACATCGGTGGTGGTATAGCACCACAAAAAGATGTGGATACACATCCGGAAAACCATTTAAGTGCTTCAAATAGTTAAATTCTTACCAAGTGATGGTAAATTCAGTAAGTACTATTATAGATAGTAACATGATCTTTATGGCCTAAAAAGGCTAAGGGAACAACCGGGATGGCTAACAGGAATCGAGTCTACTAAAGTCCGAGAGAAGGACAATCCTAACCTAGTTAGTAGGACAGGTGGTAGGTGGATTATGCGTTGAGGTATTTTGTGCGGAGTGAGATCACTCATGATAATATGTTCCAAAATGAGAAAAGGGACAAGAATATAGTGCCTAGTAAAAGGCAACGATTAAAATAATTTTGTTTTGATTTGGACAGACGTGTTACGTCCGAAACCATTTGTGCAGTCAAGACGATTGCCAAGATGGAAGCATAGGTTATATCCTTAGAGGATGCGGCGTGTTTATGTGACACGAGCGAGTCACCATATTTTGTTCATTGCTATATTAGCATGTGAGACGAGTTAATGCATATAATTATAAATGTTACCATTGTGAATATTTTTCCCTAGTGTAGCGGGATTTTTCTTTAGTGCTATCCGCGGAGGATGAATGAGTATATTAGCAGTGTTTTATACTTTATAGAGGTTGCTCGTTGTAGAGATGCGATACACGAGTATAATATTATTTTTGATAAAATGTTATATAAAATGGGTAGTATGATAGTGTAAATTGATTTCGAGGCTATCAGAGTAGTTGCATTGGTGCAACATGTTTTATGTTTGTTTTGGGCGAGGCCTCACCTGTAAGAAGGTTGGACTTGCACTTACCCTTGAGCGAAAAGATTTGACCCAGAATTATGTTTAGCACTCCGGACTTAGTGATAGGAAAAGTGCGATGTTATATTTATCCTTTAAAGATGTGGGAGTTATTAGTTATACCCCTATTACTAGGGAAGGGAATCTCGAGGATTCCGATCGTATGTATCCGAGGTTAATAGAATGAAATTTCCATCAACCAATACGATAGCAAAATTGGGAAACGATATTCGTTAAGCATAATTATAGTAGAAATTACAACTTTTCTGTCAAGGGACAGAATAAAGGGGTACACACTATGGACGGAGGACCTAGCGAATCCCGATAACCGACAATGCTAGGTAGTAGTGTATCGGGGGGGTTCCTTGTTTGGATTTCGCTTTGCGAGACATCCCACGCATGAAACTTAGCGTAAGGTTGGAAATAGGGAGACGTTTGGTCACTATTCCATAAGTACGGTCGAAATAGGATCAAGTAATTATATATGTAAGTTGGAAGTTGAATTCTGTTTTAAGGTCATTGAAGCCGGATTTTATGGCAGGAAAGCATTGAAAGTTATCCCCACGAGTTGAGGAGTGGAACGATGGTAAGGAGAATTTAAGAATTTTGATTTTCTAGGGTGATTGGAGGTACCCCAAATGTCATAACCGCGTACAGAACACAAGGTGAATAAAGAGTTAAAATGATTTTTAGCATGGAGTATCTGAAAAGAACTTCATATCATACAAGAGATGACCTGTAATTATTTTGATGAATAAAGCATTAGTGATTTATTTTGGTTGTTGTACCTATTTGGAAAAAAAAATTGTTATACTTATCTGAGGAAGGTTGAGAATTATTATTTCTCTTTTGTTGTCATGGAATTTTAATGCCTTATTCCTTCTATTCCGTTGAATTTAGTTAGTCCTACAGATGAGTAGCACGCCGTTCGGATGTTGTAAAAATGTGGGTATCTTGGTTAACCACAGTTAAAATAGTCCAAGTCAAAGGGACGTGGTAATAGACGTGTGAAATATAAGTTTGTGGGACTAGTATAACGAAGTGAAAGTGATAGAGTGGATTAAATGTCACATGAGGGGCGATAATCCATACATAAGTGTGCAATTAGAATAGCACGCCCTAACTTGATTGGAAGGCTGTAGGAAGCCATTCAAGAAATGGTATTCCTGGAATAGGGTAGAACTAAATTGTTATGAAGCACACCCGGAACGGAGTGGTCATTAGTCAAGTGTGAGAGAGACTTGTGCATACAACGAGTAATGATGTTAGGATGGCATAAGAGATCCAGAAGTGAGCTTCGTGGAGAGGGAAAACACGGGTCGGAACTCTCGGAATGCTCCAAGGAAGGAAGGGGAGTATTACGTGTCACTTAATGTGAGACATTCCAAGGGAAGAATCGATGTTTAACGAGACGTAGTGAGTAGTCTCTGCATGCACTGCCCATAGGTAAGGTTCGGTTGAAAAAGGAGAATCAATCAAAGAATTTTGTGATTATCGAATATTACTGAAATTGGAGGAGGTTGGTAAAGTCGGTAAAGTTCTTGGATGAGTTGCCATCCTCAAAACAAGATCAAGGGTTTATCCCGAACTTGCGAATTAAGTCTCTGAGAGGGAAGTGATTGATATTCCTTTGGACTGGCTTACAATATTAACTAGTATGCCCCAGACTTCCTTTGAAAGGAAGGATCGCGCCAGTGCATGGTCCGACACAGTATAAATTTCTGAATCAGGATGAGATTGGTGAATCTCACCTTTGATATGGGATTTCAGGAACCAGCGGAGATAAAATTTCGTTTCAAGTAGGATATATCACCCTTAGCCAGAGAATAAGCGCATGGTGATTAAAGATTAGTGGAGCCACGTGAAGGAGATTTTGGAATCTTGGTACGATGATTTCAAAAATGCTCTTATTAATGTTTTGTTATGGAAGAACCTCGACTATTCTCCTTCAGTATGTTTAGAGGAGAGTAGATAATCAGAATATTTGGATCGGTCGAGAAAATATCCGATAACTATGGTAGAATTCCACGACTGTTTTAGACGAGCAAGGGGGATCAAATGTTCGTAATATTTTCTCAGAATGGGAGTTTTGTATATGATTAAATCCGAGTATTTTGTCATGTAGTGAGGTGCGGCCTCCTAATGATAGTGAGATAATGAAATGAATAACGTACAGGCGTGACCTATGCGAATGTTGTCGGTTGGGAGCACAATGTGAAGTGTCCCCAAAGAGAATGCAAAACAATGTTACTGTGAGGAAAGGGCTATAGTGATTGAGCGCCGTAATGTGTAGTTAGTTTGTGTACGGAAAAGGATATCCAGAATTGTGCTACCTATTAGGCCTTATTTTCCGAATTTCGGGACGAAATTCAGTTATTAGGGGGGGAGTATGTAATACCCCGTATTTTTATAGCTTTTAAATTATGGGATTTATTAAATTTAATTGAGATAAATTAAATTAATTTTAATCCGGAATGTTGCTTTAAATATTTACTAGCGTGACGAGAGTTAGTAATTATTGGAAATTTGTTATTTGTTGCATATTACTGGATGAGCATAGTAATATATTGTATTGGTTATATTGAATGTCATAAGTGAATTAAATGACTATTTCGGAAATTTAAGTAAGGACGTGCCCGTGTCATGTCGGGACTTATTTTGTTAAATAAAAGTGAATATTTTATAAGTTGTTCGTATGGTCGTTTTGAGTGCGCCAACGCGTCCGGAAGGGTCGAGATAGTCAGAAAAGTGTACCCGGGGGTTTAGTTTGGATCTCGGGATGTTTTTAGGCTTAATTAGTGACCCGAGAGGGCATTTTGGTCATTTTACAAAATAGGGTAATTAAACCCACGAATTTTAGCCAACCTATATCAGCCATTAGGTCAGCCTCTTAGGGTTAGAACATTCACAAATCAAATGACGGCCATTGGAGAAGAGAGGAGAGAACTCCAAGGCAATCCAAGGCCAAAAGGCCACCGGTTTGCACCTCCACCACCACCAACGCGTAGATCACGAGACGAGGAACGCAGCCATACGAAAATAAGCCGTGAACCTGCATACCGAAATCCCAGGCAAGTGTTTAAACTTGCTATTTTCGTTGATGCAATATTCATGTTAGCTTAGGATTGAATTGTGACGAAAACTATGGAAGAAAACACCATTTTTTTTATAGGAGAATCCATGTAGTATTGATGTTTATGTAAATTCTGGAAACCCTTGCCATGTAGAGGTAATAATCCACGAAATCTGGTGATTATACAAAAGAAATTTTGAAGAAATGCATTAGAAATCTGTTTAAGAATAATTGGAGAGTTCTTGATAATTGGACATGATTTTAGGTTATAAATCCATGTTTAATGATAGTTACACGCATGCTATACGTTATAAACACCTGGTATAATGTTATAATGATGATAGTAGGATTTTTGGGGCGATTAGAATAGAAGAACATCGTTTTAGATGAAGAAATTGATTAAAACCCGTCACTGCATTCTACAGAATTTTGCCCAGACCTGCTTGATCGATCGATCGAGCCTAGAGCTTCGATCGATCGAAGGTTCGATCGATCGAGCCCCAAGCTTCGATCGATCGACCCCTCCTGGCAGACTCCTATTTTCCCTTGTTAAATTAGTTAACTTAAGTTTATTGTGAAATAATCTTTGGGCATCTTAAATAAAATGATTTGGGAGACATTGAGGACCAGTAGGGTATATGGATAAACGTTAGAACCTTTAATCTTCAACGAGAATGGTATTTACGGTATATTGACTTTAGGTTGGTAGATTTATGAATTTTTAAAGGGGGAGGTGCATAAGAGAGTTACGTTGGAATCTAATAAAGGCACTTACTAAATTTCACAATTTGGAAGATATAATCCATGAGTGTTAGGTAATAAGTGAGTAAACCCTTCGAGTTGAGGTTAGGAATGAAACCTTATGTGTTATTCTATAAATATAAAATTTAGGATAAATGGTATATGTACGGGTGATGAGAAGAACCTATATTAATATGATAAAGTGGTATATTTATATGATTGTGTGTACATATATTATATACATGTGAAAAATGTACCCGCGCTACTTGCTATCCCTGAGGTTACCGCGCTGGGACGGTCTTATCCTGTGTTGCCTTATGGAGGATATTGATTCGTACCCTAGAAGATAGAGATCCTAGGTACGGGCTATCAAACTGATAGTCGGACGGTCCTAAGAGACGTGAGGGTATGTACTGACCTCTTGGACTTGGAAATCTATGCTTCGCCTCAATGTTGTTTTGTTTATGTTTATACAGTTCGAGAGTGATTCCGAACTTGTATTCCCCTTTGTGTGAGCAATACGGGGATTGGATAGCAGAGTATGCCCGCACCATAGTTTTAGTTTGAGTGCTGTTATATATATATATTATACGAGTAGTTAATATATATATGAGATTATGAACTTTAAACTGCCTACTGTGATTTGATAAGTAGGACATGGTTGTTGACTCAATAATAAATGCTTGTTTTGTGAAAGTATAATGTGTCACTGTAAAACCTTATTGTTTTTATAAAGTTAGAAATAGAGAAATTTGGTTACAAATTGAAACATCTCTTTTAAATGAAACCGTGAATTGCAAATCTTTCGAGTAAGTGATGTTAAGTCAAATCTTTTAGAAAGACTAGTGCGTTAGATGATAAAACAAACCAATGGGAAGGATAGTGCAATAGGGGTACACATTAGAAGAGAGGTGAGTATTTTCTCAAGAGAGCGACGCTCTAATATGTTATTGCATTGGCTTGTATCAATTTAAATACTTGCTAAACGTATTTTAAAATCAAACACACTTTCGGGCTCTGACCCGTTTCTTCTCCTCTCCCTCTCTTGTATATATATGTATATTTTCAGGTGCCCAGCCACAGGGGCGTCTTGCGTAGGATCCCTTGAGAAGAACGAGTTGCAGCTTAGGTGGGAGTTGCAGGTCACTTGAGTAGACGGCTTCTGTTATTGACTCCACTCCTAATACTCTCATTTATTGGGCACGTGTCGCCCCTTTTCATTATTTCATTTGTTGTTGGGAGATTTATATTTCAGTCATTTCCAGTATTGTTTCTTTGGGATTTATTAGTATGGACTTGTGTTTTAGTTTTAATTTGTTGCCATTCGATTGACAAATGTATTATATTATTTGGCTTACTGTAGTGTGATTCTTAATTGTAAGTATGTTGTTTTTAATTAAATAAATATTTTTTTTTAAATTAAAATTTGGAAAGTATGTATGAAAATGGTTTTGACACTTAGCTTAATTATTTAGGGTGTTAAATTGGAAAATTTATTTTTATCGACAGTGATGCTGAGAATGAACCAACTGTATACCTTGATTTAATTTAATAAAGGAGTGATCGCCCGGTATTTAATTAGGCAGGGTGTCACACACCCATTCCTCCGTTTCGGTCTCTCGTGGGTTTTTGTTATTTTCCTTTATTTTTCCCGTGATATGTGTGCATGTGTATATATAGTGGAGATAGGAATCATCGACTTGCACCATGGAAGAGGTAAAGCGAGTCATCCGTAGGAAGGTATAAAAATATTAGAAAATAGGATTTACGCGATTATCCTTACATTGACCGTTATGATGGAACGATAATGCATGTGGAATAATATGAAAAAATTGCGTTAACAAGATTAATAACAAAAAGGTATAAGTTTAGTAAACCCCGAAATAAACTCGTTGGATGAAACTCTTTTCAAAATGAACACAAGACGTGTTAAAACAATTTTTCTGAATATGTTTTATGGATTCGTTAGTTTGATAACCTTGAGCTTGTTAAAATAAAAACGTTCAATTAAGTCTCAAGTACGATATTGTTCACCAAAGTAATTAAGAAGATTCAAGAAAATTAACACGCGATTTTTAACGTGGTAAAACCCTAAATTAGGGAAACGTCCACGGCTCCCTCTACGGAGCAAAATGAAAAAGTCCACTAAAATCACAACCAAGTTACAACCTAAAGCATGCAACTAAGAACCAAAATACAAGAATAGAAAACGTACCTACCCGAGTTTACTCCACTCTCAAAGGCATTCTTTCTTGATTTGTTCTTCTCCAAGCAGCTTTCTTGTTGTCCTTGAATCCCGAATTTCGGCAACCCCAACAAACAAAATACCTCACCAAGAACCACAACTCCTATGTGTTCGTGTGAAAGTGATAGTGTTTGTGAACTAACTAAACATGCAACATGCTTCTCACCCTCTCAATCAATTACAAGAAATTTCTACAAATTACATTCAACTTCTATATGATATGCAATTTGATTTCAAATCCAACTTGAGTAATACACTTTACTATTTTCAGATTTGACACACAACAATTTTTTCTTTAAAAATATTGTCCCAACAAATTATTTATATTCAAACTTATTTCACTCAATGTGAAATCCTAATATGAGACAACCTTTATTTCCAAATCTGAAAATATATTCCAAGTATAATTCTCAACATGTACTTGATATCACAATCTTGGATTGAAAATACAACAACAATATCCAAGAACAAATACACAACAGTCCTAGAAATAGTGTGCTAAAAATATTCCCTAAGAGTTATAGGGAAAGAAAAGTACATAAATCTGACTTGGGTTCAAAGTCCGGCAAGTTTTTCCGGCGAGAAAAAATTCCAGCGAGATTTCTGGGAAGTAAAACAAAACTCCGGTTTCTATCTCCGGCGACAAAAAAGGGACTCCGGCGATAAAGGCCACATCCTCATTTTTATGGAGACCCCACAGAAGGGTTTACGAACCCTCAGCACCGTCTTTCTCTCTCTGTCGTTCCGGCGATGAAGGCACCCCTCTCTCTCTCGTTCTTTTCGGCGAAGTAGTTTACCCAGATCCGACAACGAGATTGAATACCGAGTTTCGGCGGTGACTTCTCTCTCTCTCTCTCTTGGATCCAGCGGCGGCTACGATCTCGGATCACAGTTCCGGTGACCTCGATTCCGGCGTCCAGATGACGAACCCGGTCCGGTGGAAACTCTCTCTCTCTCTCTCTCTCTCTCTCTCTCTCTCTCTCTATTTTAGCCGTTAACGGTTGTCTCCTCTCTCTTTTTCGATTTTGGTAAAGGAAGGAATGGAGAAGTTGAAATGTTCTCTCTCAGATTTTCTCTCAAGTAAACAGTGGAGAAGAAGAAGTTGTAATGTTATTCTCTCTCTCTCTCTCTCTCTATGATAGCTGCCGCCTCTTTTTCTAAAAGCCACCAAAGAAAAATAAACCCTAAAAGATATTATATATGGCACTAAAAGGGTTTGTTAAAAAATAAAGGGTCTAGATCTAATTTCCAAGATCTAAGGGTGTAGAAAAAAGATGGATAACTAAATCTGATTAGCTAAGAGGTGTTCACTAGGATTGAGTCACTAAACATCTAGTCCATAGATAACTACTCAATATAGGGTCACGAATGAGTCTAACTAAAAAGACACTAAACAAACACAAATAGCCTTATAAAAAATAACACACATGTGTTTTTTTAAAGTCTTGTAAAAATTAAATTTTTCGACTAAAAAAAATATTAACCCATTAAAAAATTGAACCAATCAAATTTTTATCATAAAAAATATTCTTATGTTACGCTCAAATATATTTTTAAAATCATATTTTAATTAAATGAAAAACTCATTTTATATGATTAAAAAAATATTCAAATGAATTTCTTTTTCTCAAAAAAATATTTGAAGCAACAACACCACCATAAAAAATATGCACACATAATAACATGTATATGCAGTGTATGTGTCCTAATTGTGGTTCAAGTGTCATACTTACCTCTTTGTGTCACATTGGAGATCTTGGACTGAGATGCTTTTGATGAAGCTTGATGCCTTTGTGAGATAGAGCAACTCGGAAAATCTAATCCTATTTTGTCTCGATATCCAAACTAGTTGGAACTCCTATATGGCACAGACTCAAGTAAGTCAACCATATAGTGTGTTCTCATAATACGCCACTAAGAACAAATATATATATATATATATATATATATATATATATATATATATATATAAGAGAGTGGAGTTTAGAGAAAATAGAAAATGAGAGAAAAAAGTAAAAATAGGACTTGAGTCTCGGATTTTACCCCGAGATGCCTACGTAGCCTATAGAGGCATCAAAGTCCACGTAGTTCGCATGCAAAACGAGGGGTGGGGTTTATCCCATAAATCCAACCTGGGGATTATCTTATTTGTGTGTGTGTGTATGTGTGTGTAGAAAAAGTGTTTTAGTTGTGAGAAAAGTGTAAGAAAAGTATGAGAATTCCCGTTTGGAATTTATGATCAAAACCCTCTTTTTCTTGTTTTTTGGGTTTTTATTTATATGAAAATAAGAGATGTGCAATAATACTAAATAAAAAGTATATTAGAATGTGTGAGATGAGATAATGAAAATTATAAGTAATAAAACAAGTTATTGTGAATTTATGAGAATTTAAGGAGAGAGTTGGGAAATTTAGTCCTTCTTGAAGATCTTGAGCTTGATCTTGAATGTTGGAGAGGAGACTTTAGACTTGGATGATGATGGAGGGTAGTTAATTCACCAAGTTTAATGAAAAGGATGATGAAAAGTGAAGGTGGGAAAGGGATTTGGGTGTGGAAATCACGCTGACTTTGAGAGAGGTTTTCTGGATTGGCTAAGAGTGATATTTATCAGATCTGGGCTCCTCTTGCAAGTGAGGTCAGGCCTCCTTTTTATAGGCCCAAGGCATTGCTGATCTGTATATCCCTATTCCTGCCAATCGGCTGGTGCGTTTAGGCACACTGCCGATAGGCAGGGTCTAGGCCCTGCCATTTGGTAGTGTCTTTTAGGCCTTTTCGGAAAATCGATCACACAGTTTAAACTGTTGATCCAAATTATACATGGGGTAGACCGTTGGAAAGGTAATTTAGATACCTTTAAAATTCCTTCAGACCGCTCCCAGGTTCGAAAGTTGACTTTGGGTCAAATGTGGCTCGTAAGCATTCATCGATCTATTAGACGGGAAATCATCGGACGCAAACGGATTATTCATCCGCATGGTAAGTCCGAATTGAGCACTGGGCAGACTATTGGAAAGATTAGGAGATGTACTTTGACATTCTAAAGAGTTTGATCCGGTTCGGGGAGTTCACTTCGGTCAACCAAGCCCTGGAAGCATTCGGTGAACTTTCAGAGCAAAATGGATTATTCGTCTGTACTGTAATTTAGAATTGCAGACGGGGCGGACCGTTGGAAAGGGGTTTCAGTGACCTTTGAATATTCATTCAGTCTCGATCGAGTTAAAGAGTTGACTTAGGTCAAATAGAGCCCAGGGAGCACCCGGTGGACTCCTAATTGAGTTTTGAGGGAAAATAGGTCGTTCGTCCGCACTGTAAGTCGGAATCGTGCACGGGATGGACCATTGGAAAGGGGTTTCAACGCCCTTCGAGGATTCATTCAGTCTCAGTCGATTTGAAGACTTTTACTTTTAGTTAAACGGAACCTAGGAGTGCCCGATGGCTTCTAGGTCAGTACTCGGGATATGACCTGGGTTTGTAGTGATGAAGGGAGGTGCTAGGGACCTAAGGAAAGTTTAGGGGGTAACAGAATGGGGTGTCTACACAGCCCCTCGATGGGTGAGTTTGGAACAAACGATATTCATTGAATAGACACCGCATGATGCTTTTGAGGGAGGATGACCAATTCAGAGGGCCGAGGCCGATTCTGAGGACCTAATGGAGCGAGGATGACCAATCAGAGGGTCGAGGTCGATTCTGAGGACATAAGAAAATGGGGATGACCAATTTAGGGGTCGAGGTCGATTCTGAGGACCTAAGGGATGGTTTGGAGGATAGGTTTAGGAAAATTACTAAGGAGGTGCTGGGGATGATCGATTCTGCGAGTCGAAGCCAATTCTGAGAGCTTAAAGATGGGGGTGACCAATTTTACGCGTCGAATCCAATTCTGAGGGCTTGAAGATGAGGGTTACCAATTATGTGGGTCAAAGCCAATTCTGAGGGCTTGAAGATGAGGGTGATCGATTCTGCGGGTCGAAGCCAATTATAAGGGCTTGAAGATGAGGGTGATCGATTCTGCGGGTCGAAGCTAATTCTAAGGGATTGAGTATGAGATGACCAATTTTGCGGGTCGAAGACAATTTTGTGGACTTAAGGTGGGATGACCAATTATGCACGTCGAAGCCAATTCTGCGGGCTTAAGTTGATATGACCAATTGTGTGGGTCAAAGCCAATTCTACGGGCTTATGTATGGATTACCAATTATGCGGGCTTAAGTTGAGATGACCAATTCAATGGGTCGAAGAAAATTCTACGGGCATATGTAGGGATGACCAATTTTATGGGTCGAAGCCAATTCCGAGGGCTTAAGGTTGGATGACCAATTCTCCGAGTCGAAGCCAATTCTGTGGGCTTAAGTTGAGATGACCAATTCTGTGGGTCGAAGCTAATTCTGAGGGCTTAAGTAGGAATGACCGATTCAGGGGTCGAGGTCGATTCTGAGTACCTAAAGGATGGTTTGGAGGAAAGGTTTAGGCCAATTCCTGAGGAGGTGCTGGAGATGACCGATTCTATGAGTCGAAGGAAATTTTGAGGGCTTGAAGATGAGGGTGATCGATTCTCCGGGTCGAAACCAATTCTGAGGGTTTGAAGATGAGGGTGACCTATTCTGTGGGTTGAAGCCAGTTCTGAGGGCTTGAATATGAGGGTGAAAAATTTTGCGGGTTGAAGCCAATTATGAGGGCTTGAAGATAAGGGTGACTGATTCTCCGGGTCGAAGCCAATTTTGCGGGCTTAAGTATGAGATGACCAATTCTGCGGGTCAAAGCCAATTCTGAGGGCTTAAGTATGAGATGACCAATTTTGCGGGTCGAAGCCAATTCTGAGGGCTTAAGGTGGGATGACCAATTCTGCGAGTCGAAGCCAATTTTACGGGCTTAAGTAAAGATAACCAATTCTGCAGGTCGAAGCCAATTCTGGGAGCTTAAGTTGAGATGACCAATTTTGCGGGCTTATGTAGTGATGACCAATTCTGCGGGTCGAAGCAAATCCTGATGGCTTAAGGTAGGATGACCAATTCTGCGGGTCGAAGCCAATTCCGAGGGCTTAAGGTGAGATGACCAATTCTGTGGGTCGAAGACAATTCTGCGGGCTTAAGTTGAGATGACCAATTCTACGGGATTAAGTTGAGATGTTCTTGGGGAACCTTGTCGGGGAGATTTATCTTGTGGTTTGATTTTGGGCGGGGGAGCCAACTGTTGGGGAAATATTTTGCATCCTCTGAAGGAATAACCAAAATTCCACTAAGAGATTTAGGTGCCCTAGGGTTTGGATGTATTGCTTGGGGAAAATTGAGGCCTTTGGGGCATAGGGGTGATCTTTAGAGATCCTTCGGGGATGTTACAGAGAGGAGTTTTACTTGGTTTTTGACAGTTCCGCTGGGTAAATAGGGGTTCCGCTTGAGGGAGTGCGAAATTTTCTTTGTGAAAATGTTCTAAATCCTTCCTGGGATTTTTAGAAATTTCCTGAGAATTTTTTAGGGTTGTTTGGTATTTTTTGGGAATTTTTGTCTGAAATTTAAAGGGGGGTGCTGGTCAGAATGGTTTAGAGGGTGCCATTTGGTAGTGGCACGGACTTTTGGTAAGGGGTCAGTGTCGATCGGTGGGTGTGGGGTCAATGCTAATAGATGTAACCCTTGGCATCCTATATAAAGGGGAGAATTCCCCTCATTTTTAACAGCTTTTTGCTTTCTTTCTTTTTGTGATTTTCCTTTGCAAATCGTTCTAGCGTTCCGATCTCTAAGAAATTACTGCCTTTGTAAGCACTGCAACGTATAGGGAATGGTTGACTGTTGATGACTGGGCGAACGTGGAGTGGAGGGCCAAGACGACTCTTGCTTTGGGGCGTGAGAACTCCTTTGACACATTTGAGCCGGTTGTGGATTAGCGAACTTTGCTACGAGAGACGCCGCGTCATCGGTCTTCTAAGGTGGTGAGCCCCAACGGTTATGTAAGCAACCTCACTTTTGGCCTTCTTCTCTTTTTGGTGATTTTTCCTTCCTTCTTGAATTTTGACAAGGTTTCTTCTTTTAACAGTCTGATATCTCTTTGAAGAACACGCGTGCCCGTGGGACGACGAGTCTTAAGGACACCTGGGAGCATCTTTTACCCGTGGTGCATTGGGTGGTATCATCAGCGGGTTTTGGGAGGTTGGCGTTTGCGCTGGATGAGACGCCTCGGTCGATATCGGTCTTATGCGCTTTGGGGGAGAGATGGTGGGATACTACCCACACCTTCCATTTCAATTTTGGGGAGATAATCGTGACTCCCATAGACGTGCAGTAGCTACTGGGGCTGGATTGCGATGGGGAGCAGATAGAGGTGGATCGCTCTCTGTGGGTGAGGCCGAAGGCGGTGAGGACGGCGCTCGACGATGTAGGGAGGATAGTGTCTGAGGATTCCATCCGGCTGTCCTTGCTGAAGGATATTTTGTTGAGTAGGGTGGTTGATGTGGAGGATAGGCTGCAGGTAAGGCATATGGCTCGGTTGTTCATTTTACTGGTGTTAGGAGGTTTCATGGTGGCGTCGAATGGTGACGTCGTCCATTTGTGGTTCTTGCCGTATTTGAGGATGTTTTCGAACATCCCTCTCTATCATTGGGGGAGTCTGACTTTGGCGACCCTCTATTTTTCTTTGGATGCATTCAGCCGATGCTTCCGGTAAACTTTTACTGGAGCCACGTATCTCCTCGAGGTATTCTTTAATTTACCCATTTTCTTTTCATGCATTCGCATTTTTTCCTTATGCATCTCTTTTTGATTGTGAATTCTTCTCTTTGGCAGACGTGGTTCTATAAGGTGATTGGGTGCAATACCCAGATGATTGCCTTGAAGGACGAGACTGTTGGGGACTTCTGGCGATTGTATCGATGGCGCAAGAACAATCGGCAGTCGAAGGGATCGGTCTTTAGAGGCGGTGCGTCAGGTCTTGAATGGCCTGACCAGTGGTAGGGTAAGACTCTTTCCTTTTTAGCCTTGGTTTTTGGCATGTTCTAATTTTGTATTGACTTATGCCTACTGGGGATTTTCAGGTGAATTTTTACCCTCAGGGGAAGACATTCAGGATACGGGGGTGATCGGGGTGAATGCGCAGATGAGGAATTTACTGGTGCATGAGTTCGGCCATTCCTGTTATCTGGGGGAGAGGGTGGTTCGGAAGATTGTGGAGGAGGAGGTGGTGGTGCCACCTGCGCAGCCTCCTATATCTATGAGGCGGGAGCGGATTCTGCCGGAGGATGCGAGGACTGTGGCTATGATCGGCGAGTCCTACTTGTTGTACACTGATACGCCTGTGCCGTATGACTATATGGACTTTGTGATAAGCTAGTTGATGATGCCTAGCATATATGATGCCTTACCTTTCCCTCCTGCGAGTTCGAGTCAGGCGGTAGGGTCTTCCCACAGCGGCGGTGTTCTGTCAACGTCTACGGCGATGGCGACTTCAAAGGTTCCCTTTGTTCGATTGCACACCCCTTTATACAACATCCGACGGTCTAAGGGACAGATGGTCCCCATGTTGCATCATCCTCATGCGATGGATCCGAAGGAGATGGGTTTGACAGAGGAGGTTCTTCATCCTGCGGTATACCTTCTTCCTCTTTTTGGTTCCTTTTCTATTTTGATCCCTCTTTGATACTGATTTTACCTTTTACTTGCAACAAGTCCGTATGTCGACCACTTGGCTGTGGAACATCAGAGATGGGATATCTTCGACGATTGCCCATATTCGGGATGCGGTATCGGTTCCTTCTTACTTGGTGTCATCTGCTTCATTTGGGGAGGACTCTGGCTCGAGTAGCGGTGGTGCGTCATCTCGTCGTAGGGTAAAGAGAACGCGTCGCAGGGGTGGAAGCTCTTAGAGAGAGGGGTGAAGGGTAGGTGAGAGAGAGAGAAAATGTGGGTTGGGGTTGAGTCCCGTTTATTTTTTTGCTTTTCTTTTATTTCCTGAAAAATTTGATGTAACACAGAAGAATATATATATATATATATATATATATGTAATGGGATTTTTTTTGTTATCTTTTGTTAATGATGAGTGAATGCATGCACATGCGTTTTTTACTTTGCTGCTGAGACGGTCAAAAGAGATATGTTTAGGATTTTTTTGAAGAAAAGTTTTAAAAATGGGAAATTATATAGGGGTGGAAGAGGATTTTTTTTTTGAAATTCTATTGAGAATATAAATTTTATTTTTGGGTTTTTCTGACTTTGATAAAAAAGGAAAAAGGAAAATTTCCAAAAATGGGGGGTTACCGATCGGCAAGCCCCTTTCCCTGCCTATCGGCAGTCAAGTCCAGTCCCATCAATTCAAAGCTTTTGATTAGTGCATTCTTCAACATCTTTTACCTTGTGGGGTAGGATTCCCTCCGATTTCTCTAGGGTTATGTCTTTTTTGAGGGTTCTCAAGTATAAAAAGGGGTAGGGGTGGAGTGTTTTCATCACACCTTCACATTCTTACTTACTTGCCTACTATCTCTTAGTCCTGCAAGATGGCTCTCCCTGGTAGCATTGAGTTTTCTAATTACCTTGAAGACTTGGAAGCAATGTGCTCTTATAATGTCGACTATGATGCTTTCAACACGCATCGAGTCTCTTTGTGGCGCAATCGGTCCATTGAGTGGAACATACTGATGGCGGAGGTACAATTTTGGTACCCCAAAGACCATGTATTCCGCTTTGGGTTAGATGAAGTTTGTCCTATCTACGAGGAATTTTCTTCCATGTGGGGGATAAATCCCAGTGTTGCTGCGGCTTTACCCAAATTTTCCCATTCACCCAGGGATTTACTGGGCGAGCTTCTTCGTATTTTGCCTTCGGCGACTAGATCATTGGTCGTTGGAGGAATGATCTCCCTCCCGACAGTGTTGAAGTTCATGTATTTGCAGGAATTAGGTGATACTGGCTATACTGGAGCCGTTTCTCTGGGCCTGGTTTCAAAATTGCTGCTGGTGACTGAGGAACTACTGGTGGATCCGCAACTTGCAGCCACTACTTTATGGATGTCATACCATCGCAATCCTGCGGTGGTGATACGGGCGGAGACCCTGAGCGGTCTGGATGCCTGTCAAGATGGTCGTTCTGACTTCCTGTGGGGTAGCCCCGTGATGCTGTTCATGTGGTTATCTGAAAGACTCCGCCTGGTGACTCTTCCAGAATATCCTTTGTCGGCTATAACCAACTTCTTTTCGTGTCACTTCTTCAGCGTTGGCCTGGATATTGAGAGCTAGGATAATTGTCTTGTGGATCATGGGGTGTGGAATTTGTACTGGTCAGTGACTTGTTGGGGATAATTGTTGCCTGTTCTAGAGCTAGGAGAATACCCGTATGTGCGGCTGGTTAGTCTCAGCCAGACCTCTTTCTATTTCCCTTTATGACTTCTGCGCTAATTTGATTGGTCACATGTCGTGCCACCTCGAACACTGAATTTGTTTGCGGTAGAGGATTTGACCGAGCATCTGCGCCTACGACTTGGCTCTCTATGGGAGAGTCGGCGTCCGTTAACCCATCCCTCTCATTCTGTTGGGAGAGTTTGGCATATCCCTGGGGATTATATAAAGTGGTTGTGGATAAGAGTAGTTAGCAAGATGTTGGCAGTGGGGACTGGACAAAAGTGTCTTGTCTCTTTTAACATATGGAAGGAGGTGTTATGGCTTTTTCGAAGCCTTTGAGCTTACCGGTCCATGGAGTGTCTGCGACACTCTGTTCAAGCAGGGAAAACTTGGGAACACCAGGATGTAGATGATGATGATGGAGCAGGTTCCTCTGCTAGTTGTGGATAGGACTCCTGGAGAGTTTATTGTGTAATAGGGGATAAATGTGGGGATTTTATTTGGCCTTTTTAGGAGGGTAGGGGGAAGGGAGTTATCCATTCCTTTTCTTATGTAATTTGTACCGTAATTTCTTGTTAGTGAAATAAACAAGTTTCTGATCATCCAACTCTGCCTTTCGATGAATTTTGTATTATTTGAATTATCTATACCGATCGCTAAGGCATACATAATCCTTTTGTTCAAATATATGTTAGAATGAACTGTCGTTCTCGGAGGTAAGAAACGAATAGTATTTTGTGAAAAGGAAAGGGCCGTGCTCATGTAAGGTGTATGATCTACCTACGTACCTCTGGAGTTTTGAAATTTTATTCTTTGTTTGAAAATGGTTAATTACAGAGGATCAGGCCCATGTAGTTCTGGGCAGGGGAAATGAAGAGATTTTTTTTAGAATAGAAGGGAGACAAGAAGAGTCGTAGTGCGCCGAGATTTTAGACTAGGGGTAGAACTTTTTGAGACGGTCCAGGATGGATGGATGAGCCATCTCTTCCCCCATCTAAGTCGGTAAGCATGGAGGCACCGCCGGACAAGATCTTAATAATGTAGTGGCCGCTCTAATTGGGATTGAATTTCCCTCTGGGTTCCCAAATGGGTTCTATAATTTCTTTTAATTGTAGGTCCCCTTCTCGAACACCACGATCCTTGACTCTCTTATTGAATGAACACGCTATTCGGTGATGGTACCCTTGTAAATGGTATAGTGCTTTTAATCTCCTTTAGTCTAGGAGGGTCAACTCGTCAAGACGGCTTTGGCACCAGTCTTCTTTGTTGACCTTGATTTCAAGCATGACGCCCAATAAGGGTATTTTTAGCTCCACGAGTAGGACTGCTTCCATAAGGGGTAGACCCAGTAGAGGTTCGAATTGAGGTTTGGTATCCCCAGAGGGAGTATAGGATTCGGTCGACCCAATCTCGATAACTTTTGGTCATCTTCCTGATGATGGCTTTGAGGTTCTTGTTGGTGACTTCAACTGCACCGTTGGTCTGAGGTCGGTAGGGAGAAGATTTATGTCTTTGAATCCCATACTCTTTGAGCACCTCTGTGACTTCTGCCTCAAAATGCAACCCGTTATCTGATACTAGCTCATGCGGAACCCCATACTGGCAAATGATGTTTTTCTTAACGAATTTGGACACTTTCTTAGCGTTCAACACTGCGTATAACTTCGCTTCGACCCATTTGGTGAAGTAATCAATGGAAACTAGGATGAACCCATGCCCATTGGAAGCCTTCAATGTAACCTTCCCTATGATGTCGATGCCCCAGGTGGAGAACGGTCAGGGAGAGGTCATATTGCATAATTCACGTGGAGGAAAATGCTGAAGGTTGGAGAATTATTAGCATTTGAGGCATCTTCGTACATAGGTAGTGCAATCTTGGGTAATGGTGGTCCAGTAGTAGCCTTATCGGATGATATTTTTGGCAAGAATGTGACCGTTCATGTGGGGTCCACATTCCCCGTTGTGGATCTTTTGCATTATATTTTCAATGTCAACACCTGCGATGCAGTGCATATGAGTTCCATCGAAGTTCCTTTTGATCAGTGCTTTGTGACATATGATGTACTGGGCGACGAGTCTTCGAAGGGTTGCTTGATCTTTCTTGTTGGAACCCTTAGGATACCTACCATGCTTGAGGAGGCGCCAGATATCATAGTACCAATAATTGGCTAGCTCGGGATCTTCTGTGGTGACAATCTCAATGTGGTAATAGTGGGTTGGTTTGTCTGACTTTTAAACTAGGAAGGGGGTCATAGTTATTCCTTCAGGCATGTCGAACACGGAGGCCAAGGTAGCGAGAGCATCGGCTAGGTTATTCTTTGCTCGAGGTAGGGAATGGAAGGTGATATCTTGGAATTGGGAGGCTAGTTCTTCTAAGTGGGCATGGAAGGGTTGGAGTTTCTTGTCCTTGACTCTCCACTTTCTGAACACTTGACTGATGATGAGGGCGGAATCCATGTAGATGTCTAAACATTTAATACCTTTCTTAAGAGTAACTTTGAGCCCTACTATGCATGCCTCGTATTGAGTCATGTTATTGGTGCAAGGGAAATTCAACTTGATGGCGATGGGAGTAATCTTGGGTGATTAGAAGTATCCCAATGCCATATCCCTTCTTTTTAGCAGCGCTATCAAAGAACATTTTCCATCGAAGGTTGTCTTGAGCAGTGCAAAGGATGTTTTCATCTGGGAATTCAGAGATCCAGACATCAACTTCTTCTACGGGGTAATCTGCGAGGTAATCAGAGATGGCTCTTCCTTTCATGGCTTTCTGCGTGACGTACACGATATCAAACTCGGCTAGGAGCATCAACCATTGAGCCATTCGGCTGGACAAGGCGGGTTTCTCAAGCAGGTATTTGATGGGGTCCATTCAGGTTACAAGTTTGATGGGTAAGGTGAGCATATGGTGCTGTAACTTTTGGGTGACCCAGACAAGTGCGATACATGCCTTTTCCAAAGCAGTGTAGTTAACCTCGTACCTGACCAATTTGCAATTGGCATAATTGATGTCTTTTTCTTTGTAGGAATCTTTAAGGTATTGGGCTAGCAAAGCCCCAACTGCAGCATTGGTTATGGTTAGGTATAGGAGCAAGGGGAGACCAGGCTATGGTGGCATGAGTACCGGGGGTTGGGTCAGATATTATTTGATTCGGTCAAAGGCTTCTTGGCATTCCTCGTTCCAAACTTTAGTTAAATCCTTTCGAAGGAGTTTGAAGATAGGTTCGCAGATGGAGGTTAACTGGCTGATGAACCGGCTGATGTATTATAATTTCCCGAGGAAACCTCGGACTTCTTTCTCTATTCGGGGAGGTGAAATCTCAAGTATTTCTTTCATCTTGGCGACATCTTCTTCCATCCCTTTCTTATTGACCATGAATCCTAAGATTTTTCCCTTTATAATGCCGAAGATGCATTTCTGCGGATTGAGTCTCATCTTATACTGTCGCAGTCATTCGAAGAACTTTTGGAGAGAAGGAACATGACATTCTCTAATTTTGGACTTAATAATCATATCATCCACATAGACCTCAACTTCTTTATGAATCAGATCGTGCAAGATGGTTATGGCAGCCCTCTGGTAGGTAGCCCCAGCGTTCTTGAGACCAAATGGCATGACAGTGTAACGAAATGTTCCCCATGGGGTGATGAACGCGGTCTTTTCTTGGTGGTCTGGATGTATTTTGATTTGGTTGTATCCGGCAAACCCGTCGACGAATGACTTGAGAGCATGACTGGTTGTATTATCCTTGATCATGTCGATATTGGGTAGCGGATAATCATCCTTTGGAGAGGCTTTGTTCAAATCCCGATAGTCTACACACATCCGAACTTTTCCTCCTAATTTTAGCACAGGCACTATGTTGGCTAGCCACGTGGGATATTCGATCACACGAATGAAGCCTATGTTCAACCGTTTGACCACCTCTTCTTTGACCTTGAGTGACCATTCGGTGCAGAGCCTTCTCAACTTTTATTTGACCGACTTGTAATCTGTGAGAGTGGGAATCTCGTGCTGAGCTATTTCAGGATCAATGCCAGGCATATCGTCATAGGCCCATGCGAAGACATCGACAAATTCTTTTAGCAATTCTTTGAGTTGTGCACGCTCATGTTCGTCGAGGGTAGCCCCTATACTAATCTCGGGCAGTTGGCTAATAGAACCGAGGTTAACAATAACAGTCTCTTCTTTATTAATTTGAATGTAGTTATGTTGTTTATTATTAACCTTATTTAGATATGTTAATAATTGTTCATTTGCAAAATTATCATCATTAAAAGTTTGATTAGAATCCAAACACTTAATATAAGGCACAACAAGATACTCAAAATCTTTGTTTATTTCATTGATAGGAAAAATAACATTGAGAACCTCGTCAAAAGAGGACTGGATTACATTTGAGCAAGGATAGACAACAAAAGAAGAAATAGGGTAAACATTACGATTAAGGGAGGTTTTAGCAAGTAGAACTAGCGCAACATGCCACTTGAGGAGAGGTGTATCAACAACTCTAATCAGGTGGGATGGATCCCGTGATGGAGTGCCTAAATGAACCATACAGAGTGTCAGCCCCAGTGTCTGTAAGTTGAAGGAATCTTCAGAGTCACTTTCCTCAGTCTCTTTGATATCTTTAATTAGCGATTATACATGGTGTTGGGAACTCTCGGCCCATGGGTAGATGTCTTGGAAAAAGATCTCCATTACAGGATTCATCTTCTTGTCTGTATGGTCATACCATGGTTCGGGAAAGCCACAAAAGGAGAAGTCTTCGCCCTCTTTGATGAATCGTCCATTCAAGGAGTCACCTGGGATAGTCTGGATGCAGTCTAGTCCTCTCTTTTGTCAAGACTGGCGGATCATTCTGAGCTCTTATTCTGATGGTTGATACCCCAAACCACAAGGAGGGAAATCCTTCTTTAGTTCAATGGGCTCAAGTATCCCTTGTTGTCTTTGCCCTAGCCCCAGTCCGGGCATGAAGTACATTCTTATGAACATCTGAATCACATTAACGTTGCCATGAGGGTCGTATTCTAGACAAACCCTTTCTTTGAAGTTATCCCTTGTAGGGAGTAGAAGTGGTTCAACTCGAAATCTTGATAGGAGCATATCATTTGACCCTTGCTGTATCTCAAGGATTGGACTGCTGGTACTTTAACCATCGACATTGTCGTCGTCGCCCAAGATGGTAATGACCCATTCTTCGGTGAAGAACTTTAATTTCTGACGGAGTGAGGAAGACACGCCCTTGATACTATGGATCCAAGGTCATCCTAGAAATAGGTTGAAACGGGATGGGATGTCAATAACTTGGAATTCGACGAAGGGGTTTATAGGTCCAGCCCCTATTACAAGCTTTATGGATCACATTACCTCCCGACAGGTATTATCGTAGGCACGCACAACAACGGAGGTTGGAGCGAGGTCGCTTTATTTCAGGCCTAAACATTTGAAGGTTCTCAGTGGGCAGACATTCAAGGCGGATCCATTATCGACAAGAGAGAGTGGTACGACCCTCCCCATAACTTCGATGGAGATATTGAGTGCATGATTGTGGTTTGGCCTAATCTTGGGGATTTCTTCTTTGGAAAAGGATATAATTCGAGTAGAGGTCAAGGATCCGACCAAATTTACCGCTTCTTCTGGTGTGGTAGAAGGAGGAACTGTGGGTCCAGTGAGCAACTTGATCAAAGCATTTCTGTGTAGCTGAGAAGACATGAAAATCCCCCATGGAGTGATGTTAGCTTGAGTTTTCTTCATCTAATCGAGGATCTTGCTCTCCTCGAGGGTCATCTCTGGCATAGTAAGGTTTTCCACACCCTTCCCCTTGTCATTGGATGGTAGTGAGTTTGGGATCTGGTAATGCCTCCCTGATCTGGTTATGTGATTTACTGAAGAAGGGAAAAATATGAATCCCATTTCTTCGTCGATCTCGGGGTGTTTTGCCACCTTATTTATTTATCTCAGGAGTTCTTCAAATGATATCATTCCACACATGTCGGCTATCGGGCCAGTTTTCTCGAAAGCTTATTCTTCATTCGAATCTCTGAATTCTTTCCCCATCCGGTGGCAACAATTTTGTCTTTCCATGTAAAGTCGATGCATTCCACAACTTCAATAGCTTCTTCATACAGGTCATCCCATTCTATGGGGATGTGTAAGGGTGAAGGGACCAAGCGCCCCTGTATCTTCAGAGCATCAAGTAACTCGGTCATATTGCAAATGTAATTGGTTTTCCTGAATAAATTTTCCATGATTTGGATGACATCATCCAGGCTGACTTCATCGGTTGGTACTACCCAACTATCAGTCTCTCGGGCCCATTTTGTGCTTCCAAGAACAGCGTATTGAAACTTTGGAAATCAATGATCATCTGTAAGGGAAATTTCAGCCCGAACTCTAGGAGTTGGTTTAAGACTTCTGACAATTCCATGCCTCCATTTTTAGAACGGGTATAGACGGCGATGCATGCTCTGGTAAGGAGTTACAATGCCTGATCAGTGAGGCTAGCAGGGTTTAGGAGGAAACATTGGCAAGTTTGAAGAGGTTTGGGGAAGTATATGGGTGTTATTTGAGTTGAGGGATCGAATTCTGGGTTCTCTTCTAGAAAGATGGCATTGGCATGATTTGGAACTGGGTTGTGAGTAGTGTTTGGCTTAGAATTGGATGGTGGGGCGATGGTATCCCGGTCAATTAGACCTTGGATTATATTTCGGAGGTGAAAGCATTGGTCGGTGGTATGGCTAGCAATTTGGTGAAAGGCACAATGGGCATATGCCTTAAAGTTTCTTAGGAGTCGATTTGGCAATGGATGGGGATCCAAAGGTTTGATAAGGTTTAGATTTAATAAGGCTTGATAAACTTTGGAGAGGGGAGCATGGATCTCGGTGTATTCCTTTCGGACTGGGACAAGGCGGCTTTCTAGCGCCCATGATGTGGTTAGTTAAGAGTTATTGTTGATGGTTGAGACTGTAGCACTGGCAGGTTTGTCATATTTTCTGGGGGTGAACTATTCGGACACCTTTTTCGGTTCGACATCTGTTTTAGCAAGACCTTCCTCGATTTCTACTCCTGCTTCTTTGAGAGCTCAAAAATGGGGATAGTATTGTCCTCCCATTGTTGTTCGGACATGGGGTAAGAAGTTCTTCTTCACTATGCTGACTTGTTCTTCTTCACAAGGTCGATTGGTCATGGTTGCTGCTTTTTCCCTCCATCGAGCTATGAAGTTACTGACTGATTCCCCAGAGTTATGTTTGAACAGCTCTAAATCATGGTGGGTGACCTCAAGCTCTTCATTGTATTTTTACTGTGACATGAATTCTCGGGATACATCCTCCTAGCTACGAATTCTGGACTCTTCAAGAGATAAAAACCATCGGAGGGCGCTATCCTTAAAAGTTTGCTGAAAAAATTGGGCTATTACTTCTTCAGAAGCCCCTAGTAGAGTCATGGAATGGTGATAACTTCAGAGATGAACAATCGGGGGTCCACTTCCTCCGAATTTCTCGATATTTGGCATCTTGAACTTCTCGGGTAACCTCGCTTTAGGATAAGGAGACATGTGGGTGTAATCCATGTAATTCCCCGAGATTCTGACTTAGTCAAACTTCTTAGTGAGCATCTTGAGGTCTTATTTGACTTTGTTCATCTCTTCTTCCTTCGGATCAATGATCATAGGCAAGTTAGCCCCATGCTAGGCAAGGTTCGGCATCGATAGTTAGGCAGGCGATGGCCCATTAGTGGGAGGGTCACGTGGAGCGTGTTGATACTCTTCGGGAACCTAGATGGGCTCGGGTGGATCCATAGAATGAGGGAATAGGGCCTCGGGTTCTTGAGGACGGGAACCTGTTTTCGTTGCATCTCTCGGACCTCAGTTTGGAGATTGTCAATCTTGGACACAAGCTGAGCTAGGACTGCCGTCAGATCTGGCTGCACAACGGGTACTTGATCTGTGTTATCCATGGAAAGCGGATGGATTCCATAATCATAAGGAATAATAGGGGAACGGATGACACTCCAGTGTTACTTGACTGAAGACCGAAGTCAATAGGGAGCCAGGCCAAGGGTTTGCGATCGACCTGAGAAGGCGTAAAATAGGATTTATTTCTGAGAAAAAGGGGTGACTTTTTTTTCGAGATGGAAAGACAAAATGTTTTTGGATTTTTGATAGAGGGATGAGAAATGTTTTTGGATTTTTGATAAAGAGGGGAAAATGTTTTTGGATTTTGGATAAAAAAAGAAGAGAATTTTTGTCTCAGCGTGATTATTATAATTATTATGTTTTCACTTGTATTAATTCTCCTAAATGCAAAATGAAATGTCGGACGGGAACCGAGCCTAGAAAAATTGGGTTTGTAATATATGCAAAGCTATGGCTGGACTTGTGACCAGGCTCACGGATAGGGTTCTATTTTAAAAATGCGTAAAAATTCGGGCGTCAGGATGACCCGGAATTTTGACAGAGTTTTGAGTTGAAACTGGCAATCTTATATGTGTGTCCTAGGCTTGACACCTATATGCGGGTATGCAGTTGGTTGGGTGAATCAGAAAGGGTTCCTCCCTTGGAGTGACTTCCACGATATACGTCTTGCTCTTGCGGGCAATTGATACGTGTGGACAAGCCATTTGATACATATGACTGTACGTGAATTGCCTCACTATATACCTCGTGGGAACGGTATGTGTGAGAGAGAATTCGATATACTTGGCATACGTGAATGAGTTACCTACGATATACCCAGGAGCGCTCACTGGCCTCCTGATTGAGTTTCGAGGGAAAACAAGTCGCTCGTCCTCATGGTAAGTCAAAATCGAGCACAGGACGGACCGTTGAAAAGGGTTTTAGTGCCCTTCGAAGATTCATTTAGTCTCGGTTGAGTTGAAGACTTTGACTTTTGGTCACACGGAGCTTGGGAGTTCTCGATGGCTTCTAGGTCAGTACTCGGGGTATGACCTGGGTTTGTTGTGATGAAGGGAGGTGCTAGGGACCAAAGGAGAGTTTAGGGGGTAACATAATGGGGTGTCTACACCACTGATTTAATGTACCTACCTACATGATTTCCTACGTAAAACATGTACGAATTCATCAAAGACATAGGACTAAAGG
This sequence comes from Sambucus nigra, assembly GCA_949130495.1. NCBI lineage: Eukaryota > Viridiplantae > Streptophyta > Magnoliopsida > Dipsacales > Adoxaceae > Sambucus > Sambucus nigra. The sequence continues at coordinate 227,885,571 of OX422211.1, read as the reverse complement.
CCGAATTCATAATATTTATCAAGAACCCTAGCTTCGTCATAACTTCTAACATTCTTACTCTTTTTCTAGATTTCTTTCTTCTAAACCATTACAATTTTGTGGGAAATCCTATACATATGACAAGGCTTCAAGATTACATGTATTATTCCTAAAACATGTGATTCAAATCTCGTAATTAATGAAATTCTTCAATAGAACATATATTTATCGATCCTATTCTAAAATGGATGAAATATCAACTAGAAAAAAAAAGCAAGATAGATACTTGCCTGGGAATCGAAGGTCTGATCTGTTGGTGATGAAGATATGGCTGCATTCCTCGTCTTACGATCTCTGCCCCGGTGGTGTTATTCTTGAAAATGGTGTTACGGTTTGTGATCAAGTCTTGAAAAGCTCTCTACCTTTCTTCTCTAATGGCCGTTCTATGTTTCTGTGATTGATAACCCTAAAAGCTTAACTCTAATAGCTAATATAACTTATGGAAATTCATGGGTTTAATAACCCAAAAATACATAATGACTAAAATACCCTCCCGGGATGCCAATTAGGCTTAAAAACGCTTCGAGACCCAAACTAGACCCCCGGATACACTTTTCTGACTATCTTGACCCTTCCGGACACATTGGCGCACTCGAAATGACCATACAAGTAACTTATAATTTATTAACTTTTTATAATAATAATATAGTCCCTACACGACACAAGCGCGTCCTGACTTAATTTCCACAATTGTATATTATTCACTCGTGAGAATTTTAATAAATTAAATTCTACATATTACTTTACTCATTAAGTAATATTCAACAAATTTTCAATAATTACTAATTCTCATCACGCTAGTAAATATTTAAATAAATTTTGGGATTAATATTAAATTAATTTATCTCAATTACATTTAATAAATCCCCAATTTAAAAGCCATAAAAATACGGGGTAATACATACTCCCCCCCCCCCCCCTAATAATGGAATTTCATCCCGAAATTAAGAAAATAAGGCATACCTCGTAAGAATAGATCTGGATATTTTTCGCACATATCTACCTCACGCTCCCAAGTGGATTGTTCCACGTTATGATGCTCCCACTGAACCCGTACAAGTGAAACTACCTTCGACCTCAATTTCCTCTCTCTATGATATAGGATAGCTACTGGTCTCTCCTCATAAGAACTATTGGGATGCAAGTAAATCTCCTCTATCGCAATGTGGGTGTGGGCCATATCAACCCGAAGATATCATCTCAATGACGAGATGTGGAATACATTGTGACTACAGTGCAAGTGCTCTGGAAACCCCAATCTGTATGCCATCGGCCCTATCCTCTCGATAATGGGAAATGGTCCTACCTACCTTGGAGCCAACTTCCCCTTCTTCCCGAATCTCATTACTCCTTTCAGAGTAGACACACGCAGTAATACTTGGCCCCTTATACTAAACTCTCGGAATTTTCTTTCAGTCCTGTGCTACTAGAATGCGACTTCTGATCAGATCAATCCTAGCTGAAGTCTCCTGAATCACCTCTGGTCCGAGCAACTTATTGTCCCCCACCTCTAGCGAATAAGCGGTAGAACGATAGGGCCTGCCATACAACGCCTCAAATGGGGCCATGCCGATCATGAACTGATAGGAGTTATTATAAGTGAACTCCACCAGTGGAAGATACGGCTCCCAATATCCTCCAAAATCAACACATGCGTAGCATATCCTCCAGCATCTGATTGGTATGCTCTATCTATCCATTCGTCTGTGGGTTATCAGCTGAACTCAATCTCAACTCTATACCCATGGCCTCCTGAAAGCTCTCCCAGAAGCGCGACATAAAAATCTTGACTCTATCAGACACGATATCCAGGGTCACCCCATATAGCCTATCTATCTCGATAATAAATAACTGTGCATACTGGCCCATAGTGTAGTCTGTTCGTACCGATAAAAATGAGCTACCTTGGTCAACCGATCCACTATAACCCATATGGAATCGTGACCCCACTATGATGTAGGCAACCCAGTAATGAAGTCCATCGAAATGCTCTCCCATTTCCACGTAGGTATCTCCAACGGCTGAAGTAACCCTGGCGGTCTCTGATGGTCCACCTTTACCATCTGAGAGGTGATGCACTTGGACACGAACCCTGCAATGTCATTCTTCATCCCACTCCACCAGTATTATCGCCTCATATCCTGGTACATTTTATTCCCTCCGAGATGTATCAAAAATCAAGACTCGTGCGACTGTGTCATCACTGCATGACGTAAATCATTTCCCTCCGGGACCACCAATCTCCCATTAAACCTCAAACCCCCATCAGAACTCACTGAATAGGATTCAACACCCTCACCTAAAAACTGTACAATCTGATCCTGACAAAAAGTATCCGCTGCTTGTGCCTGTATCACCCTCGTAACAATCTCGAGTGTGACTGACATAACATATATAAAGGAATGGGATACCGTGTCCTGGTGTTCCAACTCTTTCCATTTCACTCTCGATACTTTTGTTACATTACCTACCGGTCTACGGCTTAACGCATCTGCAACCAAGTTAACCTTCCCCGTATGGTATTGTATCTCGAACTGGTGGTCTTTTACAAACTCCAGCCACATGCGCTGACGCATGTTCAACTCTCGTTGAGTGAAAAAGTGTTGCAACAACTTGTGGTCTATGAACAAACGAAACTTCTCCCTTAAAAAGTAATGTCTCTAAATCCGCAATGCAAACACGGCCGCTGCTAGCTCTAGGTCATGGGTGGGGTAATTCCTTTCGTGAGGCTTAAGCTTGAGAGAGCCAAAAGCTATAGCCTACTCCTCCTGCTGAAGTACTCCACCAAGTCCCTATAAGGAGGCGTCAGTATACACCAGGTACTCCACTCCCGACCAGGGAAAAGAAAGAACTAGCGCTGAAGTTAGCTTATCTTTTAGCTCATCGAAAGATAATTGACAAGCATCATCCCATGCATACGGTACTCCCTTGCGAGTGAGATTTGTCAGTGGACCCGTTATCTTCAAAAAACCTCGAATGAACTGCCTGTAGTACCCGACTAACCCCAAGAAACTATGCACCTCTGTCAGTGTCGTGGGTTGTCCCCACTCTCTCACTGCCGACACTTTGCTCGGGTCAACCGATATCCCCAATTCCGACACAACATGCCCCCAAAAATTGTACCTCTTGTAACCAGAATCCACACTTCTCATACTTAGCATATAATTGATGCTCTCGTAGAGTCTGAAGAACCTGTCTCAAGTGCTCAGCATGCTCCTCCTCAGTCTGTGAATAAATTAGGATATCATCAATGAAGACGATGATAAACTGATCTAAGAACTCTCTGAATACTCGGTTCAACAAGTCTATGAATACAGATGGAGCATTTTTCAGCCCCAACAATATGACTCTGAACTCATAGGACCCATATATCATCAAGAAAGCAGTCTTGCACACATCCTGATCCCTAATCCGTAGCTGATAGTATCTTGGTCTCAAATCTATCTTTGAAAAGAAGGCTTCTCCTCTCAGCTAGTTGAACAGGTCATCGATTCGAGGCAACGGATATTTATTCGGTATCGTGACCTTATTCAATTCCTGATAATACACGCACAACCTCAGTGAACCATCTCTCTTCTTTACAAACAACACCGGAGCGCCCCAAGGAGAGGTGCTCCTATGAATGAAGCCCTGGCCTAATAGCTGCTCTATCTTATCCTGTAACTCCTTCATCTCCGTTGGAGCTATATGGTACGGTGCACGTTCTATCAATCGAGCGCCCAGCATCAAGTCTATGACAAAATCTATCTCTCGACTGGGAGGTAGGCCCGGTATCTCCTGGAATAGATCTAAAAACTCACGAATAACTGGAAACAAATCCAGGGGAATCACAATCTCCTTAGAGGTATCCTCATCTATGTAATACAAATGGGTAGAAGATTCTCCCTCTAGGCGAGGCATCGCCACTAAAAAAATCTCCTGAATCGAAATGGCAAAGATAATACTCCTACTGAAACAATCTATCATGTTTGTGTACGAAGCGAGCCAATCCATGCCAGTAATGGTATCATGCTCATGCATATCTAAAGCTAGCATGTTCGCAGGTAAAATCAGGCTACCAATGTCTATACCAACACCCCGACATATAAAGAAAATCAAAGACCCATTCCTCAGTGGTGAGTGTACACATGTCAATGTACTCTCTGACGTGTCTAATAATCCTAAGGCCCGTGCAAAGTGAGTAGCTATAAAATAGGGCGACGCCCTAGTATCGAATAAGACTCGACCCATAGTGCTATGGATAGGAAACATACCCTTAATCACTGGTGGCGCTTAAAGGTGTTGTGGCCTAGTGGACGTTATAGACACATCCATACTGCAATTTCTAATGCTGAACTGGGGCTGGTGGGATGGATGGTAGGGCTGGCATCTGAGCTGGCGCTGGGAGGGCTACTGAAAATAGTGGCCTCTGTGGATCATTACGAGAACCCTGCTGCTGTAGGTACCTATCCCCATATGGGACATCTTAACGTCTATGGCCATTCTTGCCACATCCAAAACACCTTCCCCTGAAGTTTCCTCCCCTCTGTCCCTGCTGACCACGACCTTGTTGGCCATTACCACCCCGCCACTAGCCCTGGTGAAAATGTTGTTGGCCCTGCTGTTGACGATGTTGGCCCTGTTGGCCATGTTGACTTGATTGGACTTGTCTAAATTCCTCAAATCCATGTCTGGAATCACCAAATCGGAATCTCTTAGCAGGGTCCCCCTGATGGGAACTCTGCTCACTGTGACGGGTTTACCCTTGGGCTGCTGGTGCCCCACTAGTACTACTGCCCCCTGTCCTGCCCTGCTGGCTGGACTCCCCTGCTCATTTGCTCCCCTGATGATGGAAGTGGTGATCCTGATAGTGCAACAGAGCGACGTTGAGTACGTCAGTGTAAGTACCCAACGATAGATTGCCTATGAGGTGCTGATAAATCCTTCAGGCCAATCCATCTAAAAATAGTAATATCTTCTTCTCCTCAGTGGGTGCCTCATCCGGCACTATTGTGAGAAGTCTCGTGAACTCCTCCTCATACTCAGCTATGGTCATACTCTCCTACTTAATATTTAGTAACCTCCACCTCATCTCAGTCTTCACGAAGGATGGGAAATATTTGCGATCGAAGCACACCCAAAATGACTGAATTGATATGATGTCCATATCCTCCAAAGTGGTGGTGAACTCCCACCACTGCAAAGCATCCCCAACTAGCTTGAAGGAATCCAGTAACTATCTCTGCACTTCAGTGCACTCATACATGCGTAAATGCCTCTGGATATCCTTCTTCCATTGGGTGGCGATCACAATGTACGAATTACCCGAGAACTCCGGGGGATGCGCCCTCTTAAAGGCATACCTGACCCGCTCTCATGCAGTGGGAAGATGTGCTGGTACTGGCTCTACTGCCTGAACCTGGGGTGGAGCATACTGCACCACCGCTAATGCGGCATTCACCGCCTAAGCAACAATGGGGGCTACTTCAGTTGCATTTATCATTCCCTGAGCCGGAGCTGCTGGCTGCTCGGGCTGGGCATTCCTGTCTCGGGGTGCTCATCTCGGAGGCATCTGAAATGAGAAGGAAGTTTATTAGTCTACAGTTATTATCAAATCTGAAATAGCTGAAGACGTAAGCGTAAACATAAGAATACAACAGTCCTAAAAATAGGGCTCTATATCAAAGACGCTAAACTGAAAGCCAAATAAGTCATACAGATCCTAAAGGACACTAGAACCTGATGCTCTGATACCACCTGTGACACCCCGCCTAATTAAATACCGGGTGATCAGTCCTTTATTAAATTAAAATCAAGGTGATCAGTTGGTTCATTATTAGCATCACTGTCGTAAAATAAATATTTCCAATTTAAACACCTGAAATAATTAAGCTAAGTGTCAAAACAATTTAACGCCTTATTCCATTTATTAAATTCCAACGTGAAAAACCTTTTTAAATGTAAATCAGTTTAAGAATCACATAAATTCTAAGGATAGTAATCAACCCAAAAGAATTAAACCACCTAGATTAACCAGACCAAGTCAAATAACCATAGGTGAAATCATCATGACAAGAATTAACTCCCAATGAGTACTGAATACTGAAAACACAAATAAATACAAAATCTCTAATAAGTCTAAACTGAAATTGGAAATCAAGCGACACATTCCCTAGCCATGAAGTACTAAATCAAGAGTTGAATCAAGGAAGAGGTCGTCTAGAGCAAAGGCCTGCAACTCCCACATAAGCTGCAGCACGTCCAATCCAAAGAACCTATGCCTGACACCCCTGTGGCTGGGCACCTGCAGTACAGACATATATATACAAGAGAAAGAAAAATGACAGGAAACATGTCAGAGCCAGAGTGTAAAGCAGTTTTAAAAATAGTTTACCAAGTATTTAAAATGCTTACCGGCTAATATTACAACCATGTTAGTACGTGACACTCTCTTGAGAATTCTCACCTCTCATCTAGTGTTCACACCTACCGTACTACTAAAAGCCTCATAAGTCTATCTAACTTATCTCCCATAAATGTTATTTCAAGAAGTTACAAGACTATGATTTTAGTTTAAAGATTACTCTCTTAATGATTTATTACGTATATTGTGTATTTCTCAATACTGTAGTAACGTTCCCGAACACTCACTACATTTATGGAGCATTTATACAATACTTATTTACTCACACGCACAATAGAAGAATTCCATGTATATGTATATACATTAATCACTCATATAATATATATACTGTCTTCACCCCACATAAATCTATGGGGCTGGCATACTCTACTATCAAGTCCCCGTATCTCTCGTACTAAGGAAAATACATTAATCCATTTTGTGTGTATTGTGTTAATACTACTACTCAAGAACTCCGGGGGATGCTTCTTCTGAAAGGAATCCCTTACTCGCTCCCATGCTGTGGGAAGCTGTGATGGTACCATCTCTACTACCTGAACTTGGGGTGAAGCCTGCTGCACCATCGCTAATAAGGCATTCACTGCCAGAGAAATAATGGCGGCTACTTCAGTTGCTTTTATCATTCCCTGAATCAGAGCTGTTGGCTGCTCGGGTGGGCATTCCTGTCTCGGGGTGCGCATCTCAGAGGCATTTGAAACGAGAAGGAAGTTTGTTAGTCTACAGTTATTATTAAATCTCAAATAGTTGAAGATCTAAGCGTAAATACAAGAATACAATAGTCCTAAAAATAGGTCTCTAAATCAAAAATGCTAAACTGAAAGCGAAATAAGCCGTACAGATCCTAAAGGACACTAGAACCTGATGCTCTGATACCACCTGTGACACCCCGCCTAATGAAATACTGGGTGATCAGTCCTTTATTAAATTAAAATCAAGGTTAATGGTTGGTTCATTCTTAGCATCACTGCCGCAAAATAAATATTTACAATTTAAATACCCCAAATAATTGAGCTAAGTGTCAAAACCATTTAAATGATTAATTCAATTAATAAATTTCATCGTAAAAAACTTTTTAAATATAAACCAGATTAAGGATAACCAAGTGTTAAAGATACAATCATCTAAAAGATACATGCCAACTAGCTTATTCAAACCAAGTCAAATATCCATAAGTATACTCAACACGCTATGATATAACTCCCAAATGAGTACTGCATAATGGAAATATAAATAAATACAAATCTCTGACAAATCCAAACGGAATAGGAAATCGGGCGACATATGCCCTAACTATGAAGAACTAAAACAAGAGTTGAATCAAGGAAGCGGTCGTCTACTGCAAGGTCCTGCAACTCCCGCCTAAGCTGCATCACGTCCAATCCAAATAACCTACGCGTGACGCCCCTGTGGCTGGGCACCTGTAATATATACATATATTTATATCCAATAGATAGAAAAGAAATGACATGAAACGGGTCAGAGCCCGAGTGTAAAACAGTTTTAAAATTAGTTTAACAAGTATTTAAAATGCTTACCGGCTAAGCGACACTCTCTTGAGAATTTTCACCTCTCATCTAGTGTGCACGCCTACCGTACTACTAAATCTCATAAGTCTATATAACTTAACCCCCATAAATTTTATTTTGAAAAGTCACAAGGTTTTGATATTTACTTTAGAGATCAATATCTTCATGATTACTTATGTTACTTAATATATCTCAGTACCGTTATAAACTTCCCGAATACTTACTATAAAATTTGGAGCATTTATTCAATACTTAACTACTTATATGCACAGTAGAAGATTTCTATATATACGTATATATATGAATCACTCATATAACATATATACCATCGGCACCCCGCATAAAATCTACGATGCCGACATACTCTGCTATCAAGTCCCCGTATCTCTCATACTAAGGGAATCACTCTCGAACTGTATTAACACAAAATGGAGGCAAAGGATAGTTCCAAGTCACTATGCGGTCAGCACATAACCCTCACGTCTCTTAGGACCATTTGACTATCATTCTCAGATAGCCTATACCAAGGAATCCTATGTTCTAGGGTATAAGTCAATATCCCCCATAGAGGTCCCATCGAGGTAAGACTGTCCTTGAGCAGAAACATCTGTGATAGCCAGTAGCGCGGGTATGATTATATACCAATATAATATAGATATATACACATGCACTCGGTCATATATATAAATATACTCATTTTCCAATTAGGTTCGCCCGCGACCCATATTAATATTTTAACCATACGTAATACAATTTTACCCAATTTTTATCGCATATATAATTTCATTCAGCGGAATATACTTAGACTCTACTGGTCCTCTTCATGACCCATTATATTCTGTAAATGATATTCAAGGGTTCCTACGCATTTTATCCGAATTAAACAAAAAGGGAAAAAACTTGTAGTTTCCAGGAGGGGTCGATCGATCGATGAAAGGGGTCAATCGATCGATCAGTCGATTGATCGACATTCTTGAGTCGATCGATCGATCAAGCAGGTATTCTGAATTTTTCCATTGTTAACTTCAGGTTTCCTTCTTCAACCTCAACCAAAACTCCATAATTGAGTCCCAAACTCCCAACCAATCAAATTAATAGTCATATTAACCTACCTACATTATTTCCTATGTAAAGCATGTACGAAGTTCATCAAAAGTATTGGATTAAAGGCCCAATTAATAATATTTACCAACCATTCTAATTCTTTTAATAATATTCATCATATTAACCCTAGTTTCATTATAATTTCCCGTCTTCTAATTCTTTTTCGAGATTTTTCTCTTCTAAACCATTCTAATTTCGTGGGTAGTCATGTACATATGATAAGATTTCCAGAATATACTTATTTCTTCTAAAGAATGTGATTTAAATTCCCTAAATAATCAAATTCTTCCATAAAATATATATTTAACAATCCTATTCTAACATGGGTGAAATATTAACTAGAAAAATAGCAAGTTAGATACTTGCCTCAGATATGACGGTCTGATTCTCAGGTGTCGACTGGTATAGTTGTGTCCCTCGTTTCTCGATCTACGCGTTGGTGATGAAAGATGGCAAGGGTGGTGTAGGTAGGGTGGTTCTCCCCTTCAGAGTCTTCTCCTTTCTCCCTTTCTTAGCATCTCTGCAACTCTACCAATTCTAATCCTCGAAGACTCTAACTCCCATTAGATATATCCCTTTAATTTTCTTCCATAATTTAGCCTTAAAAAAGAAAATTACTATAATGCCCTCTCGGGTTATCGGTTAGTCCTAATAACGTCCCGAGACCCAAACTAAACCCCCGAGTACCTTTTTCTGACTATCTCGACCCTTCGAGACACGTTACCGCACTTGAAATGACCATGCGGGTGACTTATAATTTAATTACTTTATATTCGATTAATTTAGTCCCGACACGACACAAGCACGTCCCGACTTAAATTCTATAATTATCGTGTTATTCACTCGCGACAATATTAATAAATTCAATCTCATATATTACTTTACTCATCTTGTAATATTCAACAAATTCCTAGTAATTACTAACTCTCGTCATGCTAGTAATATTTTAAATAAATATTTGGATTAATTTTAAATTAATTTGTCTCAATGACATTTAATAAATCCCCAAATTTATAAGCCATAAAAATATAGGGTATTACAATACCAAGATTTTTAAAGCTTCTAATGGTGATAGTGGGTAGCATAACACTACCTCTGGCCACCAAAATGAAGGAAACCAAGCAAAGATACAAACTTTGGACCAGTTTGATGCAGTATCCAGCATCAAAAATCGAGTGAGCAAGATGGCTAAGTCTGCCACTAGTACAGTTACTCTAGTCCCCATGTGTACTTATTCTGATTTGAATGATAATATGGGTGTGGTTGGTAGCCAATACAACCCACCCAACAATTCAGCAGCCTCTAATATGTCTTTTTCCAACTTTATACGTGGTGAGGATCACATGACCACAAAATTGTGGAGCTCAGTTGTGGATGACAAGAGAGAATCAAAGTTCAATCGTAACTGCCATACACCTAATATGGTTGATGATAGAGTTTAGGTAAACCCTCCACCTGAGTTGGACAAACTTGGTTATGCGAAGTGGGAGAGTAGTTGTGTTGAGTTCTTCTGGGGAAGGTAACTCTCATTTACCCTTGTTAATAACATTGCCCACAAGCAATGCGATAAGTTTGGACTCTAATATATTATAGCGCAGGATGAAATGTTCTTCTTTTTCAAGTTTAATAACCCCACTTTTAGAGAGGATGTGGTGGAGAATGGATTGTGTCATTTTGCAAGCAACCCCGTCATCATGAAGAAATGGCATCCAAAATTTAACTTCTCCAAAGTCACTACTGTTATAGTTCTCATTTGGGTGAAATTCCACAACATACCCATGCAGTTTTTGATTTAAGAGGGGTTGAATTATATAGACCGTGGAGTTAGAATTCTTATCTATGTTAATACAATCAATGAGGATATGAATAGGATAATCTATGCTGGTATTTGTGTGGAGATAGAACCTAAAGCTACCTATCCAAAGCCATTAGGTCTCTTATTGTAAGATGGCACCCTCACTTGTGTCAAAATTTAATACTAAAGTTCGTCACACACATACTCTTATTACCTTACCGCTGTCCACACCATCTTTAAATGTACCAAAGTTGAAAGAGTTTGAATGGACAAGAATACAAATACAACTACTCATACCATTGCTCCCACCAACAATCCTATTGATGCTTGCAATACGAATGATGAAGAAGAATGGACTCAAGTCAGTGGAAGAAACACTAAGAAACCCAAGTGTGTAAGAAATGATTAAATGTACTCTGGTGATAAGGATAAATCCAAGCTTACCTATGTGGGAGAATACGGCAAAACCAATGAGCAGATAAATACCACAACTATTGTGGGGGATCATCCTCAACTCCCCAATTGTGGTTACTTATAATTCTTTTAGTTCCTTTGAGAACATTGAATGTGATATTGAAACAACTCCAAAAACCATTGGACTTCCTTTGTATGTCATAGCTACATATGAGCTTGCGGATAAAAAATCCAAGTTGATTAATCCCACTAATCAGTTTGACTAAGCAGATCCACAATAGTAGTGGGAATGGAAAGAAGTACTTTTCTTCTATGAACAAGAGATGATTAAAGTTGCATAATGGAACATTAGTGGGCTTAATTCCCCTCATGAACAAAGAGAGATGTTCAAACTCATTAGAGATCACAATTTAGCCTTTGTTTGTCTATTTGGTACTAAGGTTAGGAGAAATAATCTTATGGATGTTAAGAATGGTTGCTTCTTTCAATGGGACTATTTGAATAACTACCCAAATGATGGGGTGGGGGGGGGGGGGTTGACAGAGTTATAATTAGGTGGAACCCCTCCATTTTGAGTGTTGTTTTGATACCCTCTCACCTCCAAGCAATGTTGTGTAAGGTGGTGGTAGTGGGAAGTAACATCGCCCTTTTTTCTTCATTTATTTATGGGGATAATCTGCTTGATAATATGAACCATTTATGGAACTTTTTAAGAGACAAGCATGTGGTAGTGAATAATATGCCTTGGGTTTTGGTGGGTGAATTTATTTATATTTGAAGGCATGATTAAAAGAGAGGTATTTATACTTAAAGACTTCAAAAGATGCCTCAATGACATTAATGTTGATGACATGGTGTCCAATGGTCTTTGGTTCACATGGAATAAGAAGCATAAAGGTTTGGATAATATCCAATTTAGAATTGATAGTTTTTTTATAATGATGCTTGGCTTTCTCCTTTTTTTGAGTCCCAAGAAATTGTTCTAACACATGGAATTTTCTATCACTTCCCGATCATCATATCCACGTCCCCTCCTGAACCTAGAAAGTCCAAACCTTTTAAGTTTTTGAATTTATGGATGGATCATAATGATTTTCAACATGTGTTGATGGAATCTTGGAGCATAAAATAAGTTGGTAACTCTATGGCCAAACTTAGTAAGATGCTAAAAGCCAACCTCAATGCCTTTGACAAGAAGTTTACAGTTAAATCTCAAGGAGGGGGACTAAGCAATGTCTTGATGACCTTTAGAGAAGATTACACTATGATGTCTGTAATGTTGTGCTCCATAAAGAAGAAAAATATATGGTTATCAAGTACATTGAGATGAGGAATGCTAAGGAATCTTATCATAGACAGAAGTCTAGAGTGAGGTGGCTGCAATTGGGGGACTTTATAACCACTTACTTCCATAAGAAAGCAGACCAACATAAGGCCAAAATAAAATTCTTAATATTGAGGATGACTATGGGAATAGAATTGAAGGTAGTCAGAATGTTGCTAAAGTGGCAGTGTATTACTATAGTACTTTTTGGGAAGTAGTTATGATTGTTATAACCTTCACCCCATTGTTGAGAAGATTATTACCAAAAGAATTGATGAGGAACAAGCAAACCATTTTACCACTCCTGTAACTAATGATGGAATAAATAAGGCAATGTTCTCCATTGGTTTAGCCAAAGCACCTGGACCAGATGGATTTCATATATTATTCAGATATGACTATGGCATGTATATTTCCTTTAATATGGTTTTTAGAATTGAGACATCGTATTGACATACTTTGAGTTCGGTGGTTTAATATAGAGATATCTCTTACTCTATTTTAGTTGATGATTCATCTTATGAGTTATATATTTAAGGTTTTACATATCAAATTCCGCTATCATTACGTTCTTCAATTTTTGGTAAGTAATTACGTATTAAAAGAACAAGACGTACAAAATTGAGGAGGACATACCCTCTTAGGCAAGGATACAACAAGAATCATCAAGCTTTAAAAAAAATGAAAGTTATAACATGAAACAATTATGCCAGCAACAAAAAGGGATTAAAAGATGGCAAAGAATAGTAGGAGAAGTTTTCATAACTAATTAGAATGTGATCCTCATCAAGATCCCAATTCATGCAAATCAACAAATTATCAAAACCTATTCTAGATTTTGCCCATGGATAAGTCTTTCACTTTACAAAATACTTAATATCTCTAATAGTGGTCGTTCGATGGTTATATATGTTCTTGAAAACTTTATTGTTTATTTCCATCCATATATAGTAGGCTGTAGCAGCAAGGGAGGTTCTTCTCATCTAGAGAGGATTAGGTTTAAGTGAAAAAAAAATTCTCTCCCCCCTCCCTACACTTCAGCCTTTGCATACACCTCCTCCCCCACATTCTAACCTCCCTTATGGCATCCTCCAGTTACTATCATCTTTGGGGTGTGATGCTTCCAATCCCCTCCTAGTTTATGACATGGTTTTGGCTCCTACTTCCACCTTAGTTGAGGACGATAAAACTATTGAAGAAGTCCAGATTATTACTTCTCATGAGTCCATTTTGAGAGTCAACTCCAGTGTGAAAAGACTTTAAGACATCAATGAAAGGAAAATGTGTATTTAGACTTCATGAAAATAAAGGGATTTGCTTATGAGGATATCTTCCAATTCATACTTTCAATTGAACCCTCCTGAAATGGTGGTGAGATTTCTAATGGTTGTAAGGTTAGAGGTGGTGCGAGAGTGGTGAAAAATGAGCCTATAGCACCTATGAAGTCAGTTGGGATATGACATGTATCTAACTTGGTGGCTAAGTTTGCTTTGTCTAGAAAATAAAACACTATTTATGATATCACTTTTATCACTTGTACACTGAAAGTTATAAATATCTCCATTGTTCTTACCTTAGATAAGACCTTGAGGCAGTAAAAGGATGGCCGCTCAACAACCCATGATGTGGAAGAAGAAACCACATCCAAATCAAGTGGGAAACCAAATGGTGATGATAAGATGTGGTGCTCAGATGTGGCTGAACAGAGATAACCAAAATTCAAACTTACCTACCATAAAACCACTATGGTTGAATATAGAGTATAGGTGAACCCCCGGGTGATGTGGCCAAACTTGGGTATACAAAATGGGAGAGTAGTAGTATTGGTTTCTTCTTTGGGATAAAAGTCCCATTTACACTTGTGAATAATATTACCCACAAACTATAGGATATGTTTGGTCTCTCCCATTTGATTGCTCATGATAAAGGCTTATTCTTTTCTATTTTTGACAATCCAAGCTACAGAGATGATGTGCTGGATAAAGATCCATGTAACTTTGTTGGTAACCCAATTATCATGAAGAAATATCATCCTAGTTTATGTTTCTCTAGAGACACTACCACTAGGGTACCTATGAAGGTCTTATTTCATAATATTCCAATGCAGTTTTTGATGGAGGAGGGGCTTAGTTACAATTCTAGTGATGTTGGAATCCTTATTTATGATGGCTCAGTTACTGAACATATGAAGAGAATCAGTTATGCTCGTATTTGCATTGAAGTTGAACTCAAAGCTCGTTAACCTAGGTAGATTGATCTAGTTTTGGAAGATGGCACTCATACTTGTGTTAAAGTTGATTATCAAAGTTTGGCCCATTCTCTCCCACTGTCCTTCGGCTAATCCATTTTCAAATGCACTAAGGGTAAGAGGGTCTGGATGGAAAAGAAGAATGACCTTAAAGAAACATATATTGAAGGATATCATACTCATATTAATGTTGGTGATAGTCTTGTTAATAAAGCTTGGACTCTTGTCTCTGGGAAGAAAAGTAAACAACCTCAAGTTCAGCAGGAGAATGGATGTATATAGGTTAGTGATTATAACACTATTCAAGACATGGTTGGGGAATGTAGCAATGCTAATGAAGTCTTCCCATTCCTAAATCCCTAATTGTGAACACTTCTAACTCATTTGGTTCTTTTAAAAACCTTGATGGTGAATTGAAGCCACTCTTGAGCCAACAAGACTAGTATTGGAAGTTAGAGTTATGGATGAACTAATGGATAAGAACTTTTAAAAGAAAAATCTCACCAATCACAAGGATAGACAAGTAATCCAGTAGGTCCATAATAATAGTAGGATAAGGGAGAAGAAAGCTACCACTAAGAATAAGAGATGATATTATTAACTTCATGGAATATAAGGGGTCTTAAGTCCCCTAAACAGTAGCAAGAAGTGAGTGAACTTATTAGAAATAATAAGATAGATCTCATTAGCTTGTTGGAAACAAAGGTGAGAAGGAATAATCTTCCTAATGTTAGGAATAGTTGATTTTCCTTTACAATTTTTTGCACAACTGTCCTTTAGATGGGATTGTTACTAGAGTTTAGGTTGGGTGGAATCACACTATATTATCTGTTATTGTAACCTCCTTTCACAACTAAGACAATTTATGTAAAGTTGAGGTGATAGGCACTGAGATTACCCATAACCAAGCCAATTTATATAACGTCGAGGTGATAGGAATTGAGATTACCTTTATGCCTCTTTCATTTACGGCTATAATCTCCTAGAGAATGGGAGGAAGTTATTGAACTTTCTTCGAACTAATAATGGGCTTGTCAACAGTAGCCCTTGGGGTTCGATAGGGGATTTTAATGCAGTTAGAAAATGGGAGGAAAAGATAGGTATTGATAGCATTGGTGTGGTGGCCACTAATGAGTTCAAGAAATGTATTTATTACGTTAGTGTGGATGACATGGTATCCAATCACCTATGGTTTACTTGGAAATCATGAAATGGCTGACAATATTAAATCTAGAATTAACAGGATGCTTAGAATGATGCTCGACTTAGATTCTTCCCTGACTCCTAAGCCATCATCCTCCAACATGTAATCTCTGATCATTGCCTAATCATCACTATAGTTTCTCCTCCAAAACCTAGAAAGCCTAAACATTTTAATTTTTTTAATTTATGGATGGATCATAATGATTTTTTAACTTTGCTTCATGATTTATGGAATGTTGATGATAGTGAGCTTTACAAGAAGTTTTATAAGAAGACATCTCTTAACCATTTGAATGAACTGAAGATTGTTTTAATGGAGACCTTCAAAGAGAGGAAAAATAGATGGTGTAAAAATATGATAAATTGAGAAAGTTTGAGGAGTCTTTTTATAGATAAAAGGCTAGGGGGAGATGGCTGCAATTGGGCAATCAAAATAATTCTTTCTTCCATAAGAAAGCCAATCAAAATAGATCTATGAAAAATATTCTAAGCATTAAAAATTCCAGTGATGTGAGAGTTGAGGGTTGTATGATTGTTGCTAGAGAAGTAGTGGACTACTACACCACCATGTTAAGTACCAATTATAGTTGTATTGATCCTCATACCATCCTCAATGAGGTAATTAACAATCAAGTTGATGAGGAGCAGGCTATCCATCTATCCAAACCAGTTACTAAGTAGGAGATCATTTTGACTATGTTCTCTATAGGCATTGATAAAGCCTCTGACCTAGATGGTTTCAATGCCCATTTCTTTAAAAAAAATTAGGAAGTTGTTGGCCAAGAGGTCATTAATGATATTTAATTCTTCTTTCCTAATGTCCACCTCTTCAAATATTAGAATTGTACATCTCTCGCTATTATTCCCAAAGTTCAGAACCCTAGTAGCATGGTGGGCTTCATGGCTATTTCTTGTTACAAAACAATTTACAAATGCATTTTAAAGTTATTGCTTCTAGAATTAAGCCCCTCCTTCCCCACCTAATCAACAATATAATCAAGCTTCTTTTATTATAGGTAGATCAATTTCTGATAACGTCTTATTGCTTCAAGAGTTAATGAGGAGATATTATATAGACATGGGCCCTCCTATATGCACTTTAAAGATTGACATTCTTAAAGCCTATGATACACTCAATTAGGAGTTTTTGTTCCGCCTTCTCCAATAATTTGGGACTCCCCTATTATTATTAGTTGGATAAAAGAGTGTGTTACCACTACTAGATTCTCAATTAATATGAATGTGAGCTAAATGGTTCTAGGACGGTAGGAGAGGCCTCGAGTAAGGAGATCCATTTTCCCCCACCTATTCCTTATTGTGGTGGAGTCATTACCAAACATTCTAAAAAATGGTTCATCCAACCCCCCTTTCACCTTTCATCCCAAGTGAAAAGAGGTCTCTATAAACCACATTAATAGTGATGATGCTGAATTATGTGTGATTGTGAACTAAGCACTTGAGGTGTTCAACAGTATATCTGACCTTCAAGCTAATCTCAACAAAAGTAACCTTTACACTAGATGTATTGGAAACGAAGGCATCCACGAGCTATAATCTATCCTTTGTATTCATCATAATAAACCCCCATTAATGTATTTGGGGGTTCCTCTTATTACCTCAAGACTGAAGAAAAAGACTGCAAGAAGCTCATCGATAAGATTTCACATAAAATCTAGTTGGATCAAAAAATTCTGGAGCTATGATGGTAGACTCCATCTCATTAATATTGTGATTTTTAGTATTTAGGTCTATTGGTTCAACCTCTTCATTCTGCCTAAGGGTGACTAAAGAGGTGGAGCAGATAATGAGAGACTTCCTTTGGAATAGGACTAAACTTAAACATACTAGAACCAATGTTTTTTTTGGGATTATATATTAGAACAAGAAACCATATAGAATAAAAGGATGAAAATACCCTCAAATAAAATAAAGATAAGAGGGTCATACCCCTCAATCCCACCTACTAGCTACACTAGGGGCATAATCTACCAAAGAACAAAAGAAAAGAGAAGTTAAACTAACTAGAATCAATGAAGGACTCAGAGAAATCCCAATACATACATGCCATGTAGTTATCATAACTTATCTTAGATTCCTTCAAAGACATAACTCCATCTTTTACCATAGTTTCAAACTCTTGCACAATAGTTATAGTGGCCTTGAAGGATCTATTAAGGCTTTTACCATTACTCTCAAGCCAAATGAAGTAGTTTGATGTATAGAGAGTTAGGCGTATAATTTTGTTAATGAAGGTATCCCCTTTGTAATTGGAGACAATATATTCCAATTCATTCTCCCAATTAACAACCTCTTTATACATTTGTCTCCTAAGCAAGATCTCACTCCAGACCTCCTTAGCAAAGTAACATTAAAAAAAGAGGTGGGTTATGGTATCCTCACTATTATTACATAAACCTTAAAGATTATTCTCAACTAACCCCTAGCTAAACCACCTATCTTTGATGTAAAGATCTTTCCTATAGACCAACCACATTATAAATGAATATATAGGGATACAAGCCTTGTTCCAAACCAACTTACTCTAATTCACAATGGGAAGAGAAGGAGAAAGGTGCTCCCAAGCAAAAGATATGGAGAAACTACCAATATAATTAGGCTTCAACGTCACTATATCATGAGAATTATGTATAACACTTAGAAGATTAACATTCCTAATCTCAAACAGCGCCCAAATAATAGTAGAAGTCCATCTCCACCTATCATTGTGGATAAATCTGCCACCGTAGCCTTATTATTATGGCAGTATCATAGATGAGTCTATCCCATAAAGAGGGTGGAGGGGATCATTACGGTGGAAATTATCGTAGCATATAAAGGTGTTCACCCTATTACCTAAGATAGTCTTGATGAGAGGTCTAATATCCTACCTTAATTTTAATATTTTCCTCCAACTCCAAGTAGTTCCATTGGGAATATTCAAAGTTGTCCTTCCTTTGATTTTATACACATTACACCATTTGATCAACAAACTATCCTTCTTACAATAGATATTTTACAAATGTTTAGCCATTAGAGCCTTATTCCACACTTCCATATTCTTAATTTTTAATCAACCTTATTTAAAATTACCACACAGATGAGTCTTTGAAACTTTTGCTCCCGTATGCTTAAGCTCATGCCCATTCCATAGAAAGTCTCTCAAAATTTGTTCCACCTATTTTATCACACTCTTATGAAAAATTAAACGGATGGACCAATAGACTTGAATACTCAATATCACAGAATTGATGAGTTGGAGTCTTCTAGCATAAACCAAAAATTTATTGGTCAAGCTCTTGATTTTATTAGCTATATTATCAATAAGTTTCTTATAATCTTCTCTCTTTAGTGTGGAGGTAATGAAAGGAACCACCAAGTTACTTGGACTGGTGTATGTTGTAGCTACAAAGAAGGAGGTTTAAACATCAAAAGCCTTAAAGTTTGGAATAAGGATGCTATAGCTAAGCCCTTGTGGAATCTTTATTGTAAGAAGGATAGTTTTTGGAGAAACGATGTAATGTGTATAAAACCAAAGGTAGGAGCATTTGGACTTTGGGAATTCCCAATGACACTTATTGGAGTTGGAGGAAAATCATGAAATTGAGGAAATTTGTTAGACCTTTTATCAAAACTATTGCAGGGAATGGGAATAACACCTTTATATGGTATGGTTACTGTCACCTCAATGGTCCTCTCCATACTCTTTATGGTGATAAAATCACCTATGGCACATCTATCAATCATAAGGATATGGTGATGTAATCATTTTTATTTTATTAATGACTTGATCATTATATGCAATGGGTACCTTTAGTCTATTGAGTGTGTGAAGACTGCCATGGATGAGTTTAATAACTACTTTATCCTTAATCCTAACTTGGCCGAAAGAAACCTCTACTGTTCTAGAGTTAGTGATAATATTTTAGCCACTATGACTGCTAGACTTACCTTGAATATAGATAAGCCTCCTTTAAAATACCTAGGTGTGTCTATTATATCCACTAGATTAAAGTTTGAGGATTATAGAATCCTTATTAATAGGTGTTGATACCAAATTTAGTCTGCTGACGTGGACCATTCACTTGAAGACACGTGTCAACCTACGTGGCAATTACAAACACTTTCAATGAACAACATACTGTCACCGAGCTAGTTAAGCGCCCCGAGCAACTCAATCATACTGAGTAGTTTAGGCACCCCGAGGAGCTTAAGGCTCTGAGCAACTTAAGCGTACCGAGTAAATCAGGCGGTTCGAGCAACTTAACGTATAGAGCATTCAAATCAGGAGAATAAAAAATACGAGTGCGCATTAAATGCTCATTATTATTGTACAGATGTATATGTCTACTAGATAACATCGCATTGTCCTTTCACATGTACAACCTCAAGGCTATAAATACATTGTAACCTCCTCATTGGAGGGGGGCTCAGGATCTCTTGGTAACCCTATTATCAAGAATTCCAGGCAAACAGTCAACAATACAAAAACAGTGGGCGTAGGCCATTCTCATAAGGCTGAACCACTTTAAAAATCTATTGTCTTATATTAATTTATACATTTTTATCTATGATTAAAATAATTAGACCGAATCTAGTTTTTTACATCAACAGATTGGCGCCGTCTGTGGGAAATGACTGTACTTAGCGTTTTTCACCAAAATAATTCATTATCAATGGCCGATAACCCGGAATCCAGTAATTGAAATATTGGGGTCCCTCCGAACCTTTCTACTCCCCCAAATGTTCAAGATCTGGCTGGTATAATGGCTAATCTTACCTAAGGCCAGACGACCATACAAGAAACCATGCGACAACTTATACAAACTGTTCAATGCGGAGTGCCGGCTCAATTAGGACAATGAAGTGTTAAGAGAAATACCCGTTTACCCTATTCGTGAACTAGTCGAACGCTATTCCCAGAGGAATATCGATCCAGACGCACCGACTCATATCGTACTGAAATATCTAATTATCCTTCTTATCATCCTGGTCGGACTTCCTCAGTACGAGCTACAGACTCTCAATGAAATGTCACTCTATCTTCGTAAAGGACCAGTTCTCTAGAAAGGTTGAGTAGAGTCTCTCCTTTTGATCATTTGGTCCCTAGGAGGAATAGAAGTCCTCCTAGGATTGTGTAGAGGAACTCTCAATAACCATACAATCTAAGGGAAGGCTCTGCCCAATCACGACCAACTTCTCGTAATGAAAGATCCTAATAGGAAAATTTAACGCAATCAGTTACTCGAACCAATAGGCCCGAGGAGGGAAACGATGCATGGAAGGGCTCTATTTAGAGGTTGGAGGACAGATTAGGGGAAATGGCTAAGGTCAAGAATCCTCTACAAAGAACTTTTTTCCAAGGGACACCATTTGTATAGGCAATTGTGGATTTTCCCACACCATCAAAATTCAAAGCTCCTATGGTGACGCCTAAATATAATGGAAAAACTGACCAATACCAAGCTATTGTCGATATCTATGCAGTTCCAGACGAGATGAGATGCAGGGCATTTTCAGGAACTCTTACCGGATCTGCTCAGATATGGTACAACAACCTTCCTCGGGGGAAAATTACAACTTTCTTTTAACTAGCAGAACTCTTTATTAGGAACTTCTGTTTTGGAGAAAAACCAGTCAAACGAGTAGCACACTTGCTGAGTGTTAGACAAAAGATAGGTAAAAGCACCAGAGACTATATTACTCGTTTCAATAACGAGAAACTTAAGGTAATTGATTACGAGGAGAAAACATCAATTACTGCTCTCATGAGTGGACTATTGCCGAATAAATTATACTACAGTTAGCCAAGGATTCTCTTAGGACCATGGATGAACTGATGGCAAAAGCAGCCAAAATCATGAATGCCGAGGAGGCCATGGATGCGAAGAAGAATGCAGCTACTAAGGAAACCAAGGTCGAGGCTGACAAGACTAAGAAGAAGGATCAGAAGAATAATGGTGGCAACAGACAACCGAAAGCAAAGCAAGCACTAGAACAGTTGAAGAAATTTGGAAATTATACTCCTTTGAAGGTAGATATAAACCACATTCTGGAAGAGATCAAGAACAGCGAGGTGCTAAACTGACCAGAAAAAATGAAGCCAAATCCTGACAAGAGGAATAAGTCCAAATATTGCGAGTTCCATAAAGACCATGGTCACACTACCAAGCATTTCATAGCTCTCCAGAATGAAATTGAAGCACTCATCAGGTAGGGAAAATTAACCAAGTTTGTTGATCGCCGAAATGGTGAAAAGACCAGCGATCGAAGAAGGTAAAGATCTAAATCTCCTCGTCGAGCAAAAGAAGACAAGAATAGAAGTCACGAAGAAGATCCAAAAGATGACCAAGATGACCCCGATCTCCCCAAAAGACCAAGGCAGCCAAAATGTGAGGTATTTTTAATCCATTTTGGATCATTTGAATGTAATGTTATTACAGGTGGAGATGCAGGAGGAGATCTGACTGCGGAGAGAAAAGCTTACCTGAATGAGGCTCAAGCTTGCTCGTACATTCAGGGAATAAACTTGGCAGAAGATGATCGCCCGAGGAAAGTGAATAAAGACAAACTGGTCATTGGTTTTTCTAAGAACGACCTGACAGGTGTACTATATCCCTATGATGACCTATTGGTGATCAAGATGAGAATCAAAGAAGTGGTGATTTCATGAGTACTGGTGGATAATGGTATCTCGACAGACATCATGTTTTATCCATGCTTTGACAGTTTGAATCTGAAGCTAGCCCAGTTGGAGCCATATCATAGGCCCCTCCTTGGTTTTACTGGCGAGAAGATTTTTTCACTTGGGACGATCAAGTTGGATATGCTTATTGGTACATGAATTGCTTGTCGAACAGAAAGAGTACGCTTTTTCGTAATGGATAAAAATGTCCAATCAGCTTATAATATCAACATGGGAAGGGTAGGTCTGAAGAAGTTTGAGTTGGTACCATCTACTATACATCAATGTTTAAAATTCCCAACCAATTTTGGAGTGGGAGTTATGAAAGGCGACCAAAAAGTAGCTTGAGAATGCTACTATTCATCTGCCGAATAGGAGGAACGTGAAGAATCCAGGAAGAAGACTACTACCTATCAAGTAGAGGAAATAGAATATGCAGAGATTGAAATGTTAGACCCTAGAGACGAGTCTCGGCTCGTGAAGGGACATGTCATGGAGGCTACTAAAAATATCATTTTGGACGACGAGCATCGAGAACGAACAACTCAAATTGGTGCATCACTGGATGTATCGATAAAACAGGAATTGATAACATTTGTAAGGCGTAAAAAGAAGACTTTTGCATGGAGTCATGAAGACATGCCAGGGATAGATCCGATTTTCTTGTGTCAAGAGGACAACGTGAACAAAGAAATCAAGCTAGTAAAATAGCGAAGAAGAGTGTTCAGTCCTGAGAAAAACCAAGCTATACAGGAAAAGTAGAGAAACTACAAAAAGCCTCTTTTATTGAGGATGTCAAATATCCTGATTGGCTAGCAAATGTGGTCATGGTAAAGAAGAAAAATAACAAGTGGAGGATGTGTGTAGACTTCACTGATGCTAATAAGGCATTCCCAAAGGATCATTTTCCTTTGCCCCGAATCGATTAACTGGTGGATGCTACCTCGGGGCATGAATTGTTGAGTTTCATGGATGCTTATTCTGGTTACAACTAGATTAAGATGAAGCCTGAGGATAGGGAGAGTACCTCTTTTATCACCCCAAGGGGAACTTATTGTTATAATGTTATGCCTTTTGGACATAAAAATGCAGGTGCAATATATCAGCGGCTGATGAACAAGGTGTTTGCAAAGCAAATCAGTCATAACATGGAGGTTTATGTTGACAATATGCTGACGAAGAGAAAGAAAGATACTGATCATCTCGTTGACCTAGGTCAGACCTTTGATCAACTAGAGAAATATCAAATGAAATTGAATCCCACCAAATGCATATTCGGAGTATGAGAAAGTACGTTTCTCGGATATATTGTTAACCAACGAGGGATTGAGGCGAACCCTGAAAAGATCAAGGCTCTATTGGAGCTGCGATCTCCAACTACAAAGAAGGAAGTACAAAGCCTCACAAGGAGAGTTGCAGCACTTAATAGATTTGTGTCATGAGCAATAGACAGATGTCTCCCATTCTTCAAAACACTCCGAAAAACTTTTAAGTGGAATGATGAATGCGAGGAGGCCTTTCAAGAGTTAAAGAAATATCTATGGACACCTCTATTATTATCTAGACCAGTGATGGGAGAAAGACTATACTTGTACCTGGCAGTTTCAGAAAATACAGTGAGCTCGGCATTGATAAGAGTGGAGGATGGAGTACAAAAACTAGTCTATTACACCAGCAAAGCTTTCTGAGGAGCAGAAATCAGATATCCAAGGCTGAAGAAGTTGGCACTAGCACTGATTGAAGCAAGCAGAAGGATGAGACCATACTTCCAAGCCCATACTATAGTGGTGTACACCAATATTCCATTAAGGCAAGCTCTGAATAAGTCGGAGAAATCAGGAAGATTGATGCACTGGGCAGTAGAACTTGGTGAATATGATATAATTTATGAGCCTAAATCGTCATTCAAAGGGCAGGCAGTAACGAATTTTATCGCAGAATTTACTCAAGAGGATTCCTCCGACGAGCAGGTGTTGAATACAGACCAACCTGTGGATGTTATAGGATCATCAAATTTAAACCCCGACCAACTTATGTCGGTGGACGAGCAGCGAGAAGTGCTGGAGGAGGACAAAACGAAGCATCAAATATTCCATCGAGGAACTCTATCTGACCAAGAGTTTGATAATGAAGTACCTGTATGGAATTTGTATGTAAATGGATCTTCGTGCTCTACAGGCAGTGGAGCATGGATTATTTTAAACAGTTCAGATGATATTGATGTGGAGTATGCTTTGCACTTTCAATTTAAGGCTTCTAATAATAAGGCCAAATATAAAGCAATGATCGTGGGTCTAAGCCTGGCGAAAACATGAAGGCAGAGCAAGTCGTTGTGTTCAGTGACTCCCAGTTAATCGTAAATCAAATTCTGGGGGTGTATGCAGCAAAAGGAGAATTAATGGTCAGGTATCATGCAAAAGCGATAGAGGTTGTATCAATTTTTACTACAATTCAGTTGATTAGAATACCAAGATTGGAGAATGCAAGAGCAGACGCCCTAGCTCGGTTAGCATCGACCACACGCACCGAGCTACGAAGAACAATCCCAATAGAAATCCTGGCTGGTCAGAGCATCGATGAAGATCTGATGATAAAATTCATCTCCCTTGACTTGGGACCATATTGGATGGACCCCATCAGGGCCTATATTGAAGAGGGGGCTTTACCAACTGATAAGCTCGCAGCCAAAAAACTGAAGTTTAAAGTTGCTCGTTATGTATTGACTAGTGGCATTTTATATAGACGAGGAGTTATAACAGGGCTACAAAGATGTGTCCATCCCTCCAGTGAAAGATTTGATCGAAGAGGTTCACGAAGGGTCTTACGGAGCCCATATAGCAGGTCGGAAAGAATAACAATGCATGGGTATTACTGGCCAACGAAGAGAGATGATTGCATAGCTTATGCCAAGAAGTGCGATAAATGTCAACGTTTCTCTTCTATTCAAAGAACTCCCCAAGCATTGTTAACACCCATCACGTCTCCTTGGCCATTTTCCATGTGGGGAATAGACTTGGTCAGCCCACTTCTAACGACCAGGGGAAGATTCAAATACCTCGTGGTTACTGTGGATCATTTTACTAAATGGGTGGAGGCTGAACCTCTCATTGATATGACATATGACAAGGTCTATCAGTTTATTTGGAAGAATATCATTTGTAGATATGGTCTTCCCCATGCATTCATTACTGACCATGGAACCCAGTTTGATAACAAGGAGTTTGCTTCATATTGTCATCAATCCAATATATTAAAGATCCACTCTGCACCAGGCCATCCCCAGAGCAATGGGAAAACTGAAGTGACAAATAGAATGCTACAGAATGGTTTGAAAAAGAAATTGCATAATGCAAAGGAAAATTTGATTAACGAGCTACACTATGTGTTATGGGCTTATCGCACCACACCACGATCAGCAACAGGAGAATCCCCATACATGCTGGCATTTGGGAGTGAGGCTGTCATACCTGCTGAATTAGGTTTACCTACGCATAGGGTGCTTAATTTCAATTCCCCTGTCAGTGACTTGATGAGAACATTAGACCTGGATATGCTTAAAAAAGTAAGGGAAGAAGCAACAATCAGGAATGCAGCATATCAACAACGAACAACTTTGTTCTATAACAAAAAAGTGAACAAATGTGGTTTGAAGGAAGGGTATTATGTGCTGAAGAAAGTGATCCAAAAGCATAAAAAGCTGGAAGCCAATTGGCATGGACCCTACAGAGTAAAAGAAGTTGTTCGTCCAGGGACATACATGATTGAAACCTTGGAAGGAAAATAATTCAATAATGCAGAGCATCTGCGCAAATATTATCAGTAATTGAAATTCCTATGTAATACAATTTCTTTAGTATGAATAAAGTGATGTTTCACCGAGTTTCTCTTTGTTGAATTTTTTTCCCAGAATATTAGTGCTATACCCTACACACCAAATTCAGAGCAAATTACAACAAACTCCGTTTGGTCGGGAATCAATTACCACCAGCTCCGATTGGTCGGGAAATCAATTACCACCAACTCTGGTTGGTTAGTGAATCAATTACCACCAACTCCGGTTGGTCGGGAATCAATTACCACCAACTCCGATTGGTGGGTGAATCAATTACTACCAACTCCGGTTGGTCGGGAATCAATTACTACCAACCACTCCGGTTGGTCGGGAATCAATTACCACCAACTCCGGTTGGTCAGGAAATCAATTACCACCAACTTCTGTTGGTCGACGAATCAATTACCATCAACTCCAATTGGTCGAGAATCAACTACCACCAACTCAGATTGGTCGGGAATCAATTACCACCAACTTCGGTTAGTGGGAGAATCAATTACCACCAACTCCGGTTGGTCGGGAATCAAATACCACCAACTCCGGTTGGTTAGTACCAAACTAAGGAGGAACATGGGATGCAAATCATTCCATTGCTTAGGCCCAAAGAGTGACAAGTCACTATAATCAAACGACAAATTAGATAAGTATAATATATACATATATATTTACCAACCAACAAGCAAGGACATTCTACAAATTATTTTGAAGAAAATAAAATGGCAAAGACTAAAAATTTCTTCATTCAAATCAAGTAGAATTACATATGATGTGAAAAATATACTTCCTTACATAAAAAATCCTATTCTATTGGTTTTTTCCCTTCTGTCTTTGAAACAGGTTCTACCCCAGCAGGAGGATCATCTAATGCATAAGGGGAATTTATAAAATTTAGATCTCGCAGCATTCGAACATTCATCACGGAGGGCCGATCAAGCAAGTGCTCTGGGCGAGATATCTAAAAGTTTGCATTAAGACTGTAATCGCCGAGATACTTGGAGATCAAGCATTGAGGAATTGTCCGAGCAGGAATCCAAATAATATCAAGCTTAAAAGGAGGCACGAGAAAATGGAGCACTCCAGGATCATAATAATCCCATAAGTATTCAACCACCCTTGCTTGTACCCCGCGTTATTTGACTGCTGGATCCGATCATCAAGATGGTAAAGGGCTTCATTATACCCAGCCATCCAAAACTCTCTGGGTTGTTTATGGAACTGATAAGTTATCCTCTCCAGTTGCTCGTGGAGAGTCTTCACCAGGATTTCCTTATTTTCCAAAGTAGAACTCTGGGAAGAGAGTTGGTCAGTAAAATTCAAAATCTTCTTGGACATTTCTGCCAAAGCTTGATTCTTCGCCATCAACTGAACTGCCTGATTCTCCAGGGCTGATTGAGTTCTCACTTCTTCAATAGAAACCTGACCAGCCCTTGCTCATCCACGAGTAGATGTGGAGGGTCCGTCTCTTTTTAAAGTTTCCAACTCATCTCGTAAGTTGGCATTTTCTACCTCCAAGAAAGAAAAACCTTCATCATTAACAGGGACCAAGGCTCCCGAAGAATATGCAGCAGATTGAGTTATTTTATCTCTTCTTGCAAAGCAATGTTCTCATAATCCAACAACTTAGCGATATGCATGTGCTCTTCAACTTCAAGCTTCAGAACACTCTCTTTCTTCTCATGAGAAGAGATGAGTTTATCATACCCTTTGTCAGCACTCAATTGCTGATATTTCTTCTCGTATCCTTGATGTAAAAGTATGGAGGACTCTTTGTACTGCTGCTGAAGTTCCTCGACCGTTCCTTGGAGATCTTCAATCATTTAATAGTAGGCCACATTATTGGCAACATCACAATCGAGAAAGCACTTTAAGTATTGATAAGCTTCAACTTCTCGTTCAGAAGCATCTGAACCAAGGATATCAATTATTTGAGCCTCATTAAGATCTGCATGACCATCTTTAAAATAGCCATTGCATTTCTTTATCAATTCTGTGTCATGAGCTGATAAGAGCTCCATCCTGGCCATAAACTAACAAAGAGAAGAAATAAAAAGAATCAATAATGATGCAGACAAAGCAAGTAAGAGAGAAAGTTATGACAAATAACCAAAGTTCGAATTTATTTCATCATAAGAGAAAATACAAAGTCTGAGGTTACATTCAAGAGAACAACAAAATAAAAACCCGAACAACTCTACACATTCTCCTTATTTCCTATGACTTCCTCAGAAGGTTTGGATTAAGGGGTTGTTTGCTCGGAAGGCAAGGGAAGGTGCTCGGCAGAAGTGCTGGCTGGTTGGAGTTTCTCGGAAGGCTGAACAACAGGAACAACAGGGACTTGATCTCCAGTCATCAAAGAAGATTCATTTAAAGCATCTTCATCTTCTTTTTCTTCTCCAGGAGAGGGAGGAGGGACATGAGTGTGTTGCTGGAATAACTCAGAATTCTCGGCGACCTTCAACTCCTTTAAGGATGCGACCCATCCATCCCTAAAGTATTTGACACCTGCATATTCCATTTGAGAAGACATGGAGGCTAGACCCTTGTTCCAGCCTTTGTCCCAACCAACACTGAATGATTTTTTAATTGTAGCTTTTCTTTTTGCCCTCTCCGAGGAGGTCCTTTCCCTAAGGATCTCCTCGGTAGCCTTCAATTTCTCTTCCAACTCCATTTTCTATCACTCGATATCTTAAAGTTTAACAACTTCCTCTTCAGCAGACTTGAGCTTAACTTCAAGCTCCTTGTTTCTTTGTTCAAAGTCCTTATTGCTCTGTTCAAATTTCTTCAACTTCTTCTCCAATTCCTTGGAGGCATTCACAGCATGATTTCTGTCTAGCTCAATGGACTTGAATTTATTCTCCCGAGCAACTTTATCTTCCTCATAATTTTGACGAGAATCTTTCAAAGATTGGGTCAGCCCAACAAAATCTTCCTCTACTCCACCCAAGGAGCTTGAAGCCCTAATAGTTTCATCCTTCTTCAAAATGCTGTTGAAACACGTCACCAGTTGAAAAAAGAAATAACTTGGAGTTAATACATGAAAATAATATTAGAAAGAGAAAGACTCAGGCTAACAATACATACTGAGGCAATGTGTTAAGTATCCAGAGTAGTAATTCTCTCATGAGAAAGAGTATCTTTAATGCCTTGGACTTCTGGGACAGTCCAGGATCTTACCAAACTCACAACAGAGTTCGGAGAAACAAAAGATGGAAAATTACCTTCAACATTTGAAGGTTAGGAGATAGGTTCAGCAGGTCTCTCAAAAGAGCTTTTCTTTAACCTCCTCAGAGAAGCAGGAGCATTTTCAACTAAGACGTTGTCTTTATTGGTGATATGATAATAACCTCGCTCGGAGGAGAGATAGCAACAGTCTTGCTCGGAGCCACATGGAGCTTCTCACCAGCCTTCTTGGCAGCAACAGGAGGGGGTACATCAATGGTTTTTGTCCCTTCTTCTAGGACATCTTGTTTATTTTTTTTTTGCCTCCACAGTGGTAGAGGCGGATTTGTCAAAAAAGGTAGGAGCTCTTCTCTTCTTCATCAGATCACTGATAGGAATACTCGACTCAGAAGAAGAACCTTCCACACTAGTCTCAGAGGTTGGTACTTGGTCAAGATTAACTACCACTGGACGAGGATGAACAGTGAAAGATGAAGTATAGTTTTTGTACTGCAACAAGTAAGAAGCATATCTAATATGCTCCTCAGCAATGGATTGGTGTAAACTCCAGATAAGTTTTAAATGATTTATATTAACATCAGTTTCTTTGGAGGTTTCCTTTTACTGTCAACTACAATAAGCAAAAATCAAATATCAGAGATGCATTTTATCAAACACAAAGAGAACAAGATTTCAAAAATAAAAACAACCTATCCCATTTCCAAAAGGTGGACATCTGGGACCTTGGTATACATCATCTCCATTTAATGGAGGATGTTGCCAATTTTTCATCACCACCCCATGATCAAAGTAATCCCTATTGGCATCAGGAAGATTGACAACTAATGCTCTATTAAAAAACCTAGTTTTTAAATAGAAAGTACTATCGTTGATAACCCATCTGGAGCAATACATAATCTCTGTAATCCCTAAACGGGTTCCATGAAGTTGATTCAACCTATGTACGCCATTAACCATCCTCCATGTATTTAGAGCTATTCTTGTAGGTACAACATCAAAATATTGGAAAAAATCCAAACACAGGGGATTTGGCGGGAAAGAAAAGCCACATTCGGCCACAAAAAACTGGGGAACAAATGTCCCTCTGCCAAAGAAAAATAATCCGAAGGTTCAGAAAGTTCTTCCAAAATAACCTACGAAGGGATTGGAAATTTAGACCAAAATTTGTCAAGCGATTCAACAAGGTAAACCATGATTAACAAAGTAAATAAAGGAGAGGGAAGAAAATCTTACAGAAAAAGAGAGATCAGTTGACAACGAACGATGGAAAGAACGAGGCACAAGATAGAAAGAAAATGAAGAGTTCAAAGATACATATTTGAAAAGTGAAAGACGATAGGATTTCTGTCGCACTTAAATACTTTACCTCGGGAATAGAGAAAGGCAATGATTACAAGGGAGGATGTTTGCATCTCCAGTAGATAAAAGAAGAAAAGGGGCACAAATATCAAAGAGGTCATGAAAATTCAAAATATTTATGAGGCCTGATACTATGCGCTCAAAAAGGAGGTATATACAACGAACATTTTCCTAAAAATCATAAAAACCAATAATCTGAGCAGTTTTCGAGCAGAATATTCCACACTTTTCTTCAACCTCAAAGTGTGAAACATTGGGGGATTATGTTGATACCAAATTTAGTCTACTGACGTGGACCATTCACTTGAAGACACGTGTCAACCTACGTGGCAATTACAAACACTTTCAATGAACAACATACTGTCACCGAGCTACTCAAGCGCCCCAAGCAACTCAATCATACTGAGAAGCTTAGGCACCCCGAGGAGCTTAAGGGTCCGAGTAACTTAAGCGTACCGAGTAACTCAGGCGGTCCGAGCAACTCAACGTACAAAGCATCCAATACAGGAGAATCAAAAAGACGACTGAGCATTAAATGCTCCTTATTATCGTAGAGATGTATATGTCTACTAGATAACAGCGCATTGTCCTTTCACATGTACAACCTCAAGGCTATAAATACATTGTAACCTCCTCATGAGAGGGGACTTGGGATCTCTTGGTAACCTTATTATCGAGAATTCCAGGCAAACAGTCAGCAATACAAAAACAGTGGATGTAGGCCATTCTCATAAGGCTGAACCACTTTAAAAATCTATTGTCTTATATTTATTTATTCATTTTTATCTGCGATCAAAATAATTAGATCGAATCTAGTTTTTTACATCAACAATAGGATTACTCAGAAATTCAAATGATGATCCTCTATGATCTTAAGTTATGCTGGTAGACTTTAATAAGTAAAATTTATTTTATATAGAACTCAGGTCTACCGGGCTAGTCTATTAATTCTCCACAAGAAAGTTATGGATTCTATTGATCAAATCTCAAATATTTTTTGTGGAATAGGCCTAAGCTCAAGAACCTAGGTGCACTAGTGGCTTGGAATGATTTTTACAATGGTGGAACAAGGCCTTTATTCTTAGGCACCTCTGAAACCCATGCAAGAATAAGGATAATCTTTGGGTTAAATGGTGTCACACTTACAAGATTAAAAATAGAAGTATATGGGCTCTTGCAATTCCTAGTGATGTTTCTTGGAACTTGATGAAGTTGATGAAACTACGGGAGTTTGCTACGTCCCTCATAAGGTAAATCATTGTCAATGGGAAATATACATTTATTTGGTTTGACAACTGGCACCCCATTTCCCCCTCCATCCCCTTTATGTTGATAGAACTATCTATGATATTGCTAGAAATCCTAAGGCTAATGTTACTGACTTTACTAATGGGATTGACTAGAGATGGCCCTCCTTAACCACATGGGAGCTTTATGAAATCAAAATATCTAACCTTCCTACTATTAACCCCTTGATGGTTGATTCTATAACATGGACCCCTGCTTTCAATGGGAACTACAATACTACTATTGCTATGGAAGCCATTAGAAACCAGACCCTTGTGACTAACTAGTTTAAGTTGGTCTGGAACAAAAACAACATCCTTAAATGTTCATTTATTATGTGGAAGGTTTGTAGATAGGCCATCACTACCAAAGCAAGATAATGCAACGGGGGTGATTGAGAACAATGTGCATGACTTGTGAAGCACTTCTAGTGAAAACATCAATCACATTATGATTGATTTCATTTATTCAAATGAAGTACGGAATGAAGTTTTCTATAGGAATCAAATTTATTAATATATGGGTAGTTGGGATACTGAGATTGAGGAGGTTGCACAAAATTTCAATGGAAAATAAGAACCTTATCCTTTTCCACTATTGTGTATTGTATATGGATGGGGAGAAATAATAGGCTACGCAGTAGGGGTGCTAAGTCTGCTATTGCCCTACTGAAAGAGATTGAATTCATGATTAAATAAAAGATGTTGAATTAGAAGAAATCTAAGAGAAGCTTTGATAACTGAATGACTTGCAAGTATTGGGGACTTCCCGATTCCTCCTTGCATAACTAGTTAGGTTGGCTTCTTATTTTCTTAATTTGTTATAGGTGATTGGGATGCCCAATATCATTTTGTTCTAGAATATTTTGGCTTTCCTAGGGGTATGCCCTATAATCTTTGTAATATTTTGTTCTATATATACATTTTACTTACCAAAAAAAGGCTAAGGTGGCTAAATTTATTCATAATAACAAGTGGACATGTCCTTCCTCATTTACTTGGGAGATGTTGTAGATTATAAATGTTTATCTTCCCAGTGTTAATCCTGGTGTTCAAGATAGACTGACTTGGCTACCTAACCATAATGGTAGTTTCTCTACCTCTTCTGCTTGGCAACACTTATCCTCTACCTTTCCCTTTGTCAATTAGAGAAGGATTGTTTGGAACAAGTATTGTATCCCCAAATGTTCATTTATATTGCAATTGGTATATAAAAAGGCACTTTACACTAAAGACAAACTCTTTAATTGGGGGCTTGTTGAGAATAACCTATGTGGTACCTGTAACAATCATGAAGAGTATAGATAGGTGTTCAACTAGGATGCAAATATGGATTTTGCAGTCTCCAATTACAGAGGGAGAACCTCGTTAAGATCATATACTTAACTTTTTGTGTCACCATTTATATCAATTTTTTAAAGAGGAATGATGGAGTTATAAATAGAATGTTCAAGACCACTAAGGATATTGTGAAGGAAAACTGAAACTATGGTTAAAGCTAGAATTCTTACCTGGAAGAAATCTAGGAAAAGCTGTGATAACTGGATGGTTTGTATATATTAGGGCCTCCTCGAGTTCTCCTTTGAGTATAGTTAGTGTGGCTTCTCTTTTCATTTGTTCTCTATTTGGGTATGCCCCTCAGCGTAGTTTTGTAGTTGGGCTTGAGGGGTACGTCCCTCTTGTATAGTTTTTTTATATGGTTTCTTATTTTTAATATACACATAATTTCCCCCCAAAATGAGGTTTTTCTCATCTTATCAATGAACGTTTTCCCTCTGAAATTATTGGTTGCAAGATGAATGAACTCTTACTATGTCATAGCATTGAAATGAATCAAATTCTTAAATTTAATTTCATCCCAAACGGTTTTGGAGATACTGCAACTGAAGAAGAGATGGCCTATATTTTCAATTTCATTATCACAAAGAACGCGAAGATTGGTTTCAAAGATACCCCAGTTGTAAGTTCTATTGTGTTAAGGGATTTTCTACAAACCATCCTAAGAATAAAGGAGGATTTGTGGATGTTGCTACTTTCCCAAATAATTGTCGTCTAATTAACAAATGGGAAAGGGTTCCAATTTAATTCCAGATAAAGGTTGTAGATAAAATATTATTTGAGTTAGAGATCCATATAAACCTCTTATCCTCATAGGATCTAACCACATTAAAGTTACCCATCAGAATCCAGAGCCTATCAATTGTAAGCCCATGATTATGCCTTAAAATATCCGATAAGTGTTGTCTCAAGTTGGATAAGTTTTCCACATAAATGAATGATGCAAGAAAAACTGGTGCTACTACTAATGATTTCCACCCTATGTAGCACGGCCTAGGGATGGGAAGTAATCAAAGAAATCAATAAATTATTAGGGTTCCAACTAATAATAATCCTAGCTACCCCATACATTGGACAATTATTAAAGAAGTCCCAATGGAAGAAAAAATTATTCTTAACATTTAATAAGTTACTTCTTCTGACTTTAGTTTCAAGGAAACATACCAAATCAAGGTTTTGGTCTCTAATGAATTATTCACTTCACTTTGTTCATGAGGGGAATAAAGACCCCTTATATTCTAAGTTCCTAACTTAATCATTTTCTATTTTTCACACTAGAGTTCAATTTTTTGTACATGTACCCTTGTTTCTCCTCCATTAATTAATCGATCGCCTTGACTTTACATGCCAGTGTAGTAGGTTTTAGAGTGGAGTCAAACTCACTGTCATAATTGTCAACAACACTGAAGGAGTTAATGGTGGTGATCCTCTCCTTCCCTGAAGTTCCCCACATCACATTGTCCATCCTAGGCACCTTATTAATATCCTCCCCACTGACCCTCACCTCTTGGGTGACAGGTGGTCCCCCAACTTCACTTGGGGTTTTTTTCAACTACTTCCCTATGAATTAGGTGCATCCTTCCTCCCCTCGATCATTGGTGGTGTTATTACAAGAGCATCTCCACTGGGACTAATAGGTTGAGCCTTTTTTGGTTATTTTTCCATCCAATCACGTTTCACTCACGTACACTTGTTGATCGCATGGATAAAGATGAGACAGTGGGAGCATGAATGTGGAAGGCTTTGGTATTCAATATCAATACTTACAATGGTCCCATCCTTAAGTGGGATGTCTACTGATCTTGGGTATGAGGCCTGGGCTTTTAACTCCACATAAATTATGGGATAGTTTATCCTCTTCATGTATTATGTGACTGTATCTGCATATAGGGGTATCCCCACTTCACTTGAAATGTAACTTGGTCCTTCTGCTATCTAGAACTGCATTGGGATATTATGAAATTAGACCCATACTGGAACTCTTCCCATAGTAGCCCTGGAGTAGTTGAAATTAGGTTTTCCATTTTTATAGAATGATAAGATTTCCAGCTAATTTTCCAGGCCCATTTTCCACTGTGTTGTAAAACTTAAAGAAAAAGAAGCCTTGCTCGTGAGTTATAACTTGGGAAGTACAAGATTATCCCATTATTTATGGGCTAAGTTATTAACTGGGGAAAAAGGAAGTTTCTTACCTAAGAAGAAGCCTACACAATCCAGTTTAGCTAACTCAATGTGGGGTTTAACTTGAACTCTATCATCAACCATAAATGGTTTGTGGTAAGTAAGTTTAAATTTTGGCACTCTTTTCTCAGCGATAACTGAGCTCCAAGATTTGGTCCCTCCTAGTTCTCTCGGAGTTGCATACTGATCTCCATTTTGTTTATTCACCAAAGTATCATTGCCTTTACTGTTGTTAGCTTATGTTGTCCTAGTTGGATTATGTGGGGGAACAACTTGCATGTCTATTCTTTTATTCTTTTGAATGTTACCATTGGGTCCTACCCCATGTCTAATAGAATACTCATTATGCTCATGCTTCCTACAGTTCCCTAAGTCTGCTATGACAGGTTGCTCCTCTTTTCCATGGTGGTCTATCTTCGTTCCCTTATTTGATGGGAACTTAGTGGAATGATCCCCACCATAGTTATCGAATGTGTGATCTTGAGCTTTCACTGGTATCACCATCACTACTGAACCATCCTCACTATAATTTTTGACTCGTTTGGAACTAAGACCATGCATATCTTCATGACTGAAACCTTTGTTTAGAAGAAATATGAAGTAAACATTATTCTCCTCGTTTAATTATTGCATCCTCTTCACGTTAGTATAGCCTCTGGGGAATTTTTCTGAGGCTAAAACCCGACCTACTTCAGTTTCATCATTGCACAATTTCTCTTTTTCATGCTGAGTTATTTCTATATTATCATTCCCTACCTCATTGATCTGACCTTCTTCATCATCTTCATTTGGGGCTATAACATCATCATTTAACTTCACAAAGCTAAGAATTGGGGCAAGGTCATATGGAACTAAGGCATTATTAATGCATATCTCATTATTTAGGACCAACACCCCTTCAACTAGAGCCGTAATAGCAGCCTTTATTGAGGTAATAGCCATAATCGTGTTGAGTTTTATAGGTGGGCTAATGGCTACGTTTCCTCTCACAGATGTTAGTAGCTTAGAGGAGACCATAAAGGGTTAGAGGGAGGATGAGGGTAGGGGATGGTTGTGCATGGAAAGGCAGAGTTGTAGAGAGAGATAGTTTTAGAGAGAAGGGAGAGCATATTTTCATTCACCTTCGAAAAAAGAGTCACTCTTAAATACTTGAAATGAGGTTTATCAATGTTAAACCCAATGATGTTTACCATCAGTTGGCTTTCAGTATCAGATATGCCAAAGCAGTACATATTGCTCTTATTGAGGTTTGGGTAAGGACCAGAAAGATTAGTAAATTCCTTCAAAGCGAACTTAATACAGTTCATAGATTGGGTGGAGCCACCACTTAGATTAATTAGGTCATCAGCAAAGCATATGTGATTGAGCTTGATTTCTTTGCATTTAGGATGGTAGCTCAAGCTTGGACTCCTGCAATGCTTATCCAAGATACACGAGAAAACTTCCATAATGATGAGGAACAGGTAGGGTAAAGGGGTTCCCCTTGTCTAAGCCTTATTATACCTACAAAGAAGCCATGATGCTCTCTATTAAAGCTAACTGTGTACCATATAGTAATAACACATTCTCTAATCCATCTGATTAAAGTGAGTGGGAGATGTACCTATTGTAGAACTTCCAACAAAAAATCCCAATTCACTATATCATAAGCCTTCATGATATCAACTTTCACAGTGCATCTGGGGGGTTACCATTATTATGGTAGTTCCTCGTAACCTCCTACAAGAGGAGGATGTTGTCTGCAATTGATTTCCCATGGACAAAGGTCGCTTGCCTATCACTGATCAGGTGGTTGAGAAGAGACTTTATTCTATTGGATAGAATCTTTGAAATGCATTTGCAGATAGTATTACAGTAGGAGATTGATCTAAAATCTCTAATTTTAGTGGGGTTACTGATTTTAGGAATGAGGGAAAAGTAGACACAGTTCCACTACGTGGGCGTGCAGCTTTATTGAAGCCAATAGACCACAAGGAAGACTTGGTTTCATCATCCAAATGGGATGTCATATAAACCTCTCTGCATTTTTCATCACTGAGCTCGTGGACCTAATGTCTTTATAGATTTTGATCATATCTTTATGTCTATTTATGTGGCCAATTAAAGAGCTCAAAAAGTTGACAAGCTCATTGGTCGCTACTTCAAAACCCTCCACCACATCTCTATCAGCATTTTTAATCATTATAATTTTCCTTCTAGAAATGTTAGCTTTAAGTTTCTTGTGAAAAAAATTGTGTTAAAATCCCCTAGCTGCAGCCATTTAATCATTGACTTATGCCTATAGAAGGCCTCTTCAACAACTCTAAGCAAGGCATACTCACACTCTATAGTAGTTTACTCCATCATCAAGTTAGACTTAGAGCCATCATTATCTAATCTAGATTGGACTATGTCTAGATTATTCTTATCATCATCTACCCTCTTAGAAATATTAGAATAGGTATTTATGTTGAGAGCCTTAAGATGGGGTTTGAGTCTCTTAAGTTTGGTGGAAAGAGTGAACATGGGTTGCCAAGGCACATGTCACTCCAAGAGGTAATAAGAGAATCTCTAAAATCCACATGGTTCTTCTAGTAATAATATAACTTAAGTGGATTTGGTTTCCTCCTAGCTACAAGGAGCATGGTAACAATGATATGGCAGTGATTAGAAATACTTTGGCAGATGTAGTTATCTTGACAATTAGGCAAAGAATTGCTCCATTTTGCATCATGTAGGATTCTAATAATTCTAAATTTAATAGCTCCTCTACTCTTATCATTCCATGAGAACCAAAGTCCTGTGGAAGACACGTCTTCTATCTGTATATCATAAATATAGTTGTTGAATTCTTCTATTGCTTTATGATAAATGTCCACGTTCCCATTATTCTCATCTTGTCTTCTGACCACACTGAAGTCCCCAAAAACGATCCATTCATGGTCATTCATAACATTGAAATTGCTTCTCAAAAAGTTCCACAACGGTAGTCAAGTAGTAAGGTTATGATTAGAAGTGAATGTAGAATATATTTATTAGTTGGCCCTACCAGCTTAATTATGCATATGATGGCTTATTGATTAATGGTGATTTTATCTACTTCACAAACATCGGGATCCCATCCCAAAATGACTCTGGCCACTCCTCCATCAATGTGGTAGTTGTGAGAAATATCTCGGTTCCAAAAATAATTATTTTTAATGGCATCCATATGGTTCAGTCTAACTTTGGTCTCTACTAGGCCAATAAGAGATATGTTATTATCTCTAATGATCTTTCTAACTTTCTCTTGTTTGTTGGGGGAGTTAAGCCTCCTTATGTTCCATGTTGCAAATTAGATCATCTGAATTACAATCACTTACCCTTCCCTCCTGAGTTAGTGTGGTTCTTACCATTTCCAATCTTTCTTTTCTTTTCTTATTTGTGGCCTGAAAAAGTGGTGCCTCTAATGTGGACATTTAAGCCTTGAACTTGAATATTGTTCCTTCTTAGCTCGTCCACTACCTTTATCTTCTACATAATACCAGTTACTTCTGGTATAGTAACACAATCTTCATTGGTTTCTATTATTTTACCCTCTTTAGCAGCTTCCTCTATCTCATTCTCCATCTCCTTTTGAGCTAGCATGGCAAATATATTCTTTTCAAGAATATCTTCCTCTGTGGTATTATTGTCCTCTTGGTCGGCAGTCAAGTTTTCCACTTCTTGTAATGGCTCAATGCTGGTTTGGGTGTGTCAAGCATTCTCGATTACATGTGTCTAGCCATTCAAGACAGTATTCCCCTTCTTAAAATTATCTTTATTAACTTCTTGAATAACAAGGTGCATACCAGAAGACAACAGACAAAACCATGCTCTCCCTTCTCTCTAAGATTCCTATCCTACTAGCGAATGCCCAACACCACCTAAATGAAATCTATCCCCCCCAATTCCTCTCCCTCCCTCTAGCTACACACATGGAAATCATTAGCCTTCTTCCTATTTATTTTGTTAGCTCTAAGATGCCAACTACCATGAGAGGCAAGGCAACCATTTGCCAACCCACATATAGTTATTCCCTTTACTACTGCTGTGATAGTCCCCCACACTATGATGGGTGGACCAAGATAAAGCACCCCCACTATTGTTGCTCTGAGAGGCAACAACGCACCTAAGACTACAATAAATACCTCATCCTTTACTATAGAAATGATAAAACCATATGATGTGATGGTTGTCCCTGCTGAAGCTATTGTCCCTTATGAGGACATGCCTTCCCCAAACTCTTGGGTCAAGAAGAATGGTAGTCCTGCCATTGATATTGACTAAGGTGTTCCTCTAACTGAAGCAACAAATGATGATGATTTTGAGTAAGGAAAAATGGTTATTTTGAATGGAAGTATCATAAAAGCCTTTACATGTAGCTAAACTTGGCGAATCTCAATGGAAATGTACAGTTGTGGGGCTTTTCCTTGTTAGAAATCTCAATTTCACTTTGGTTAGCAACATTGCCCATAAACTTTGGGACAAATATGAACTCTCAAAAGTTATCTCTAATGATGTTAGGTACTTTCTTTTCAAGTTTGACATAGTAGCATTTAGAAATGAAGTGTTGGAGAATGGACCATGGCATTTTCTGGGGAATGCAATCATCCTCAAGAAATGGTTGGCTAATTGTGACTTCTTTAAAGACACGATTGAGAGAGTACATGTTTGGATTATGTTCCATAACATCCCAATATAGTTTTGGACCGATGAAGGCCTTTGCTTTACAGCCAGTGAAATTGGAGTGCCCTTCCCTTCTATGCAGACACACTTATAGAAGAGACGAGGATAATTAATTATGCTAGAATCTATGTTGAAATACAACCCCAAGAAAAATGGCCAAAATAAATTGATCTCATTTTGGAGTATGGAAACTCAACAAATGTTAGAGTAAAATATCAAGTAATGCGTCACTCTTATGGTCAATGCATCACCTTTGACCAAAATAATTCTAAATGCCATAAAGTCAGTAGAGTGGAAGCAAATAAGCCTAACCCCACATTTAAGGATTCATAAACAACAAATCCAAGAATAAAGTTAATGATAAGAAGTGAAAAACTAATGGGAATGGGTGGACAAAAGTAATTAAGTACTCTAACACTCAAACCATCTTAAGACCATTCTTAGAAGAGGAAGACTCGATAGCAAACTAAGAGGAAAACAACAGCACAGAGGAAAATGGCCTAGAGCAGAATAACTTAGCCATCCTTGCTCAAGAGGAGATGAAGAATGACATAGGGGAAGCAACTGAGGAGAGGAACACAATAGAAATAATTAAGCATTTTCTTACAGCACCCGAA
Organism: Sambucus nigra; assembly: GCA_949130495.1. Classification (NCBI taxonomy): domain Eukaryota; kingdom Viridiplantae; phylum Streptophyta; class Magnoliopsida; order Dipsacales; family Adoxaceae; genus Sambucus; species Sambucus nigra. Next base: position 227,844,354 of record OX422211.1, on the reverse strand, counting down.
GCAATTGGTATTTTCTCGAAGATATATAAAGGCAGTGAATGATCTAAGTAGAAATAAGGTCAATGTCCAGAGTTCTAATGACCAAAGAAAAAATACCAGATCTGGTGCCCACAAATAGAGGAAGAAAATAAAATCTAGAAATGGGAGGAACCTCAGTAGCTTGGGAGGGAATGGAAAGATGATGCAATTCAAATGATAAATATAGCCACATGGAAAATAAGGGCCTAAATTCCTCACACGAACAAGAGGACGTTAGGAAGACCATTAGTTAAGACATATCACAAGCATAAAAAAAATTGTTTTGGGAATTTTAGGTTGATATTATAGACATCATCAGCAAGCTATCCTATGTAAAATTAAGGTGTTGGGGCTCACTAAATAGTTCTATGCATATTTCATCTATGGGCACAATCACCCTACCCACAGACTCCCATTGTGGAATTTCTTGACAAGAAACTTCAATACCACTATTATTGTTGAATTGATTCTTATGGGGAATATAAATATGGTTAGAAGACATGAAGATAAAAGAGGGCACTTAGGCATTGACCACAGAGAAGTGGAAGACTTCAACAGTTGTATTCGGGACATCTAAGCGAATGAAATATCTTCCATATGCCTTTGGTTCTCATGGAATAACAAGAGTGGTGGGGCTAGATGTATTCAATCTAGAATTGATAGGAGTGAAACTTTCCCTCATTATCAAGTTTTACATGTGCTAAGGTAACCATTGCCCCATCATTGTCACCATGTTTCCTCCTATTAATAGCAAACCTACACCATTTAAATTTTTTGACAACTAGATGAAACATGAGGCTTTTAGATATTCTCTCATTAATTCTTGGAATAAGAACTGTGTGCAACCCTATGTTCATTCTGTTCACCAAGCTTAGGAGACTTAAACCCCCACTTTAAGCCTCTTAACAGAAGATATTATACCAATATTACTGAAACCAAGAATACCATGATTCAATCTAAGTCAGGCTTGATGAGGATGGTACCAACACTTTTTTAATAAAGGAGGAGTGTAATACCATGCCCTAGAAAATAGATGTTAAATAATAGTTGGAGTATTTCATTCAGAAATGGAATTGGAGAAATAATTAAATAAGTGATTGAACTAGAATTGTGCATAAAACGACAAGTTGTGCAGAGTGAAAAAAGAAAAAAGGAAAAAATTGACGTTGCATGGGCGGCATGGAGGGACATTTAGATTCAAATGGCCAAAATAAATATATTGTTAGAGTACAACACGACTCAATTAAGAAACAAAAGACCTACGGTCGTGAGGAAGTATAAATGGAAATTTAGTCGGTACGCGACACTGTAAAGTGCAACCTTGCGTGAGTTTTAGAAAAATAATCACAAGGAGTAAAAATGGTTTGACCATAAATTATGGGTACTAAAAATAAGGATAACAAGGCCATGGGGTCAAATTGTAAAAAAAAAGTTTTTGAAAAGGGGTTGATCGATCGACGATGAGGATAGATCTAACGATCAAGCAGGTCTTCTGACAGTCTACCTTATTTGATGCGCTGTTTGATTATGGTCCCTTGATTTTTCCACTTGTCAACTTCTTATGTACTCCATACCAAGATGATTTTGGGCTAGGGCATCACTTGATGGTATATAAACGAAGGTGGGGGGTGTGATAGGGTTGAGAAACCCTTTCCTCATTCTTGCAGCCACCCTCTCTCTCATTCTCTAAGTTGTAGTTCTTGAGGATGTTTTCTGGTCAGAAATGATAAGGCCAAAACCACCATATTACACCTCCATTTATAGAGAGGAACCATCCATTAGTTGTGACACCCCGACTAATTAAATACCGGGTAGATACTCCTTTATTAAATTAATTCAAAATGCCAAGTTGGTTCAGTTAGTAGCATCACTGTCGAAAACATTTTAATGATTACTAACCACCTAGTATTTAAAAAGCGAGTTGCCAATTTTAAATTAAATCTGATTAACATGAAGTAAGTAAAGAATAAAAGAATAACCATACATAATAAAGTCCCAATAGTGAAATCAACAAGTAATAAAGAGTCTGGAGGAAATACTCCTCACAACAATCCCACAACTGAAATAATAAAACAAGTATGAATCCTGAATTAATTACAATCCACAATTTGAATAACTGGAATATAAAATGTCTCTAAAAGAAATGGGTGACATGCCCTACAAATAATGGAACTGAATATGGAGTCAAGACTATAAAAGAGGCGTCTACTGTCAAGGACCTGTAACTTCCACAACAGCTACAGCTCGTCACCTGAATAGAATTCCTATGCATGGTGTCCTTGTGGCTGGGCACCTAAAAAGTTTTTTTTTACAAAAATAGATTTGAAAGCAAACGGGTCAGAGCCCGAAAGTGGAGAGTATTTTAAAAACAACAAGTGCTTTAATAACATTAAAACAATGAGTGCAAAATACATGTTATGACGTGCTCTCATATAAAATACTCACCTCTCGACTAATTGTGCGCTCCTAACGTACCGTACACATTCAAGTGATTCTCATATATAACTAAACCGACATAAGTTCTAACCTTTCTAATCGATTCACAATATGAATTCCCAATGTTATCACTTGAATAGATAGCTTTACTTAAACTCGGATTCTCAATTATTAGCATTACCATTTACTGGAGGTTATCCCCTTATTTATCTTCCCAAGGATTTACTATAAATTATTCTCATAATTAAACATGACAAGTCTGTTCATTTAACCGTATATCATTCACATCATAAATATAAAATACAATCACCCCGAGACTAAGCTACGGTGCACACATACTCTGCTATCCATCCCGGTACATCACGTACATAAGGATCACACATTCTGAATCCCTCAGGAATCGTTCTCAGATAACAACAATCACAATTAATGGAGGCGAACACGGTCACATCACATGGGTCACGCACATACCTACGCTCCCACGATCAGCGGTCTTATTAACTTCCCAATAAGTCCTTCTCTGACCTATGTCCTCGAGGTACCAATCTAAATACGGGCACACAAAGATTAGATGGCCCTAAGCGAACGTAAACCTCCCGTGATAGCAAGTATGGTAGGTATGTCATACACATAAAATCATATACATATACTAAGCATGCACACATCCTAGTAATTATCATAATTTATTAGTGGCATACTTCTCATTCTGATACCAATTTATAATGTTACGCAATTCACATATCCCCGATTAATACTAACACTTAAATCGTCAATTATTCTCACATCGTAATTAGTCACTCACGTCCTAATCCACAATTTTCATTTGGTTCAAATCACACTTCTATGTTTTACTCCTCAATATATCCCAAATATCCCAACTATATCAATTAGTCATCAAGGGAATGTTATCTTTACAATTAAACCAGGTTACGGGACATTAGAAATCAAATCAGGCCAAAAGGCCAATATGTCAACTTGTTAGAAGTCTCATTCGAACGAGGTCGTTCGAACAAGAGTTGGTTCGAACGAAGTGGGCATCTAATGAGATCTCGTTCGAACGAAAGGCATCGAACGAACATCCCACTCGTTAGAAGTTAAACTGTCAACTCGTTAGAATCTCGTTCGAACGAGCTCGTTCGAACGACCTGGGCAGGTCTTCTAACGAGGTGACAGTTTCGAGCCCAGAATTGCTAAATTCGTTTTTCCTCCAACTTTCTCTTCTCAAAACTCATCCAATCATTATACCAACAGTGTTTTAAGGTTCCTAATCATTCCTAAACATACTTAGGTCGTATTTTAACATATTTATGGGGTCAAGTCTCCCTAAACAACACCCAATTATCAAATCTCTCCATATTTCCCCAACCCTTATGAATATGAACCCTAGAAAATTAAAGTCATCAATATCCACAATTAAATCTATTTTTGTAATATAAAAGATGTAGTTCTAATAATATAATCCCCCAAACATAATTCTACATGCAATCTCTTTATCAAAACATGAATTTATAACTCCAATTACATGGGTTTTTACAAGTCTCCCAATACAATGCAATTATATCAATTTATAAGCATGGAAGAAACATTCGCTTGAAATTAACGTAATTAAACCACTTGCCTTGGATTCTTTTCTGAATTTGGTGTTGAATTGATGAAGGTTGTTCTCTCTCCTTTTCTCCCAAGGTCGAAGGTTGAAGATGAAGGTTAAGGTTTTCTCTTTTGGGAACTTCTCTTAACTTCTCATGAAACCCCTGTAGCCCTCTAATCAGTTAAGTGTTGGTAATGGGTTAGTGGGTAAAGACTAAATCAGATTTTAACTTCTAATTTTTGTGGGTTTTAATTCCCAAAATTCTGAAATTACCAAACTACCCTTTTTGGGTTGCCGGTATGGCCTAAAAATGCCCCGGGACCCAAACTAAATCCCTGGCTAGTGTTTTCTGAATATTTCGACCCTTTCGGACTCATTGGCGCACTCAAAATGACCATACGATTGATAAGAATAAAATTCACTTTTTAATTCAAATAATACATTCCTGACGCGACTGTCACGTGCGTCCCAACTAAATTTTCCAGATTGTCGTATTTCAGTCTCGCGACAATTTTAATATTTTCAATATTCATATACTGATAATCAAATACCAACTCACATCTCGTTAGTATTTTATCCGGATTAATTCTCAATTAATTCACATTTAATTTAATTAATCCCATAAATAAATATCCATAAAAGTACGGGGTATTACATTAGTAATCCTACAAATCCCATACATCACCATATAGAAACCTTATACATATGGTACAAGGTAGAAGATGAAATTCTTTAAGGTTGTTGGGTGTTCTGAAAATGAAGTTGGAAGAGAGTTCTTGGAGGTTGAAGAAAGCTAGATTTTAGATGGAGAATGGATTCTTGGAAACAAGATTTGGTGGGATTTTAGAGACCCCCTTGAGGACACCTTTTAAGGTGGGGGGTCCTCCATCTTCTACAACATCTACACCATTTTGGAAGCATTAGTGGTGGAATTCTTAAACCTTGGTTTAGGTTTATTATTTCGCATAATGTCAGATTGCTATTTACATATATTAGGTTTAATATATGTAGGATTTGTGTTGATTTTCATCCATGGAGTTCATTGGGTGGGTTCCTATAATTTCTTGAACAAATGGGTTTTCAAAGAAGTGATTTAAATGGGTTTTGAATTTGTCAAAATTTCATAATAGTATTTTCCATCATTTGGGTGTAAAATGTGTTAGAAAATGGTTAAAATCAATTAATGGGTTTATTAATTACACTATTGGTATTTTGTGTAAGGATGGGTATGTAAAATGAAGATTAAATGTACTAGTAGGCTTATTAGTGTCATGCTTACTATTTTTTATGAAAATGGTTACTTATAACAAAAGGTTGAATGGGTCTTTAAAATAGATAAATTTCAGACCCAAATCACAACCATTTTATGGAGTAAAATGTTTTAATTTCAAGTTTTAAGGTGAATAAATGATTTCTTTGATAAAAGAACATTTGACGCATGTGCACACTTTTTGTTAGATTGATATAGTGATTTTTATGTTGATAAATCATTATAAAGTGCACAAATAAATTTTCATTTATAAAGTGTACTATTTAGTTTGTTTTAAACTAAGTTTTGAGGTTTAAAGCGTAAATATGTAAAAGTGTAGTCTTCTTGAGAACTTTGGGTAAAAATGTAAATAATGAGAATATAGGAGATTAAGTGTGAAATAAATGGTTAAGTATGGGTTTTTATGCAATTAGTCATAATGAAAGTGTGTGACAACAAGTTTGAAATTATAAAGTGTCAAGTGCGTAAATGTAGATTAAAATGGGGTAGTAGTGTTAAACTCACAAAATCAAGTGCGGGGACTTTAATATGTGAAAGGTATGATTTTATATATTAAAGAGGCTAAAATGAAAAATGTGTAATTTTGACAAAGTGAGAAGTTGAACAAGTGTTTTAATGACGAAAATGCCTACGTGTCGAGAACGAAACTCAAAAAGGGTGTTTTTGTGAATAACACTTGAAAAAGAATAAGGTTGCATGTTTTGGTGAAGAAAAGGGTAAATCGGTAATTTACCTAAAGTGGAACATTTTTATGAAATAAAAATGTAAGTGATTGTTTATATACAAGTTCGATGAAATTGAATTAAGTCCTAAAATGTGAATTATTTTTGTATAATATCAAAACATGTGTAAAAGGACTTAAAGAGAAGTAGTGATCCAAGTAAAATGGGAAAATGGACGGTTGAGTCCAAGTCTTTGGCTTCGGCCCAAAAGGAATGCAAATTAAAGTACAAATTATGAAAATGTTGAACACATTGACAAGATAATGATATTGGATGATGCCGGGCTAAATAATTAGGCAGGGTTATGCTGTCCCTAGGGTGAAAAACCCCAAACCAACTGCTATATGGCGGTGGAGACCGGTGGTGTGAGGCCATGAAGTCCGTGAGTGTTTGTTAGAAAATCCTAAAAATAATGCTAAGTAATGAATCGAATATTCATGAAAGAGGCATAAATAAATGGCACAAATTCATTGATTCACTAATGCAAGAATAACGCATTAAATATTTGAAGTTCATTTGGCAATATGGGGTGGTTTAATAAGGCGACTTAATGAAATTAATCTACCTAAAAATATTGAATTAAATTAAACACAAGAGTGTGTTACATGAGGTTTGTAAAGGAAACGAGTATTTTTCTAAACACGGCATGTGTGTGTGTGTTAAATGGAAGTCCTGAAATGGTTAAGTAACTATGGCATGAGTTAATGAACATTGGATAGTAAATCTCCTTGAAAGTAAGAAGAATGTTTTCTAAACAAATGCCATTTGTTTAAACTGTGTGAGTTAATGGGAAACACGTACAAGTCCTAAGCATGGTAATGCAAATGACTGTTTTGTAATGTCAGGGAAGTGAAATGGTATTAAATGATGTTTTTGAAATAAAATGATTAAATACATTGGCATATGTATTTTTGAAAAGTATATATGTAGACATATACATATCTTCGCATGCATGTAGCTTAGCGTGTGAGTACTTCTTTCTGGCGCTTGTTTCTATACTGCATTTGTATATGATCTCACTGAGCATTCGGCTCACATCCCTTCTTTGTTGTGGCAGGTTGCATGATATTCCGTACATTGAGAGCGCTATACAGGTAAGTAACTATCGGCATGTACGATTAGTAGCTCTGTTTACTTGGCCTTGGGGGCACTTCCCCTGGGTCATATCACGTAGTGATTGTAATTTGGACTAGCATGCTAATAAGTGTAACTTTAAATACTAATAAAAATGGATTAGAAAAATTACTTAGGATGTTTCATTGAACTTCACTATTAACGTATGATTCGGATTGGGTTAATCCTTCATTAACCTTTAAATCCGGGTTGGGGCATTACAACTTGATATCAGAGCTCTAGGTTCATGTTCCTTTAGGGTGCGACGTCGTGAGGTCGGTAGTGGATATTTTGGTGTCGATGTTGGTTTGGACCGATCACACCAAACCAGTGACGATTTCGGTCCATATTATGACGGTAATTTCAAGGATGATAAAATGATGTAGAAATCTTTTGAGGTAGTAAAACAATTAAGTTTTAAGTCATTCATGTTCCGCTACGTTTTGATGTCCGTGTGTTATGAGTCACGGGGGATGGTGTAAACCATTATGTGGTAACACCTTAGTCTTGTGCGATGTACATCATATAGAAGTTCGATGATTAACAAGACTTAATGATTTCCGTTGAATCTTAGTTGGTATGCTTGTGGTTTCACCTATGGGATTGGGCGACTAAGTATTGTGACTTGTGAATGAATAATTCTATGGAAATTAGAATGTCTAAGTGACTTGATCATGATTTGAGTTTAGATGATCGTATTTATTCAATATAAATTACGAACGAATCTATGTAGTCCTTGAGACTTAACATTAGAAATGGTGGAAATACTGTAGTCTTCTGCGTAAGATATGCATAGTGTGGCAACTTTGGTGTCGAGAGTAGCCTTACTTTAATGGAAAATGTCGAGCAATGTTCGTTGCAACGTGACATTAAAGGTTTTGTATTTTTATCTATGGAGATTAGGTGACCGGATAATGCTCGTAAATACTAGTCCTAAGGTGAGAATAAATTGGTTCCTTTGGATAAGGATTTGTAGTTGGTTTACCTTGATTTTAATGTGGGCCTAGATAATAATAGTGACTGGAGATGACCTATGAGTGAACGTAGATAACCTGGGAGTTCGGTATTAAGAACTACCCTTGTAATGTTCTAAAATAGGACCTCTCGCAGCGTCTTTAGGGTGAGCGTCCTCTCAGGCAATACCTGAGGTCCCATGCCCTCCCAAGGCTCTAATAGTACTAATGTATGGTCTCAGAGATAATGATATGGTTTTGAGAAAAAAAGATCCCTTATGGCGTCAATGGTATTGGCCTAAAAGATTTGTAGGTAATACCCGATGCCCATACCCTACCAAAGTTTTCTAGTGGTAATAGCTTGTGGTTTAGCAAGTGAGTATGATAACCCTATTGTGAGATGAGTTAATTATCATGACTGAATGTTCATTTGAGTTATACGATGTTCCATGATAAGTTTGACCTAGCGTTAGTGTTGCAAGTAGGCAGTTGAACTTGTGTTGATGATGCCTTAGAGGTAATTACGAAGGCTTAGCTAATGAAGCGTCAGTGAAAATGATAGTCTTTCCCTAGTAATTGTGAATTTAAGGTTGTACCATGTAGTACGGTATTGCCGATGTCTCTCATTGATATTATGGGATCCCTTATGACTCCAAGAATGAAGAGTTGTGTTGGGTTTAATACATAGTGGTTGGTATTGTTTTTTTTGGGAAAAATATGTGTATAACCAGAAAAGGAACTTTACAAGAGAAGAGGAAAGACCTCGGAAAATAGAATCCCAGGGGCATACCCCAAAGGCAACAACAACAAAGAAAAGGAAATCATCAAAAAGGAGTCCCCACAAAACAAACTCCCTATGGTTGGTATTGTTGTTTGGCCCTTGAGGAAATATTTTAGCGATTATATTCGGGTGTATACCTGAAAGGATTTTTGTGATGATAACTCTTAGTCTAGGATGTGTATGTTCATGGGAGATGATTTGGGTTGGAGGTATTTTATTTTAAGGTTTACATAGCTATGATAAGCTACCAATTATTACAGTTCGGTTCAGTCATACTAATTATGGCGATATTTTGTGTTAGTACCATGGCTTACTCTTAAGCTTGTGTTGTGATATAACTTTTATGGATAATGTAGAAAAAATTCGATAGTTGTCAGAGTATAGCTTGGGAAGACTCAGAAAATGATGATGTTCGTCTGAATTTTGGAAATAACATTCGTAATGGAGTGTTAGTGTGTGGCACTGGTGTGAGATGCTTACATGGTTCGGTATTACCTTAGCGAGGGAAACCATTGGGCCTTAAGTATGGGTAAGGCTTGGAAGTTTTTTGACACAATTAGGGTGGTTGTGATTGGGATCGTATGGGACGTGTTAGGAGTTGCAGCAGTGTCCTTATGAATTGAATGGCTGAAAATTGTGTAAGCATAAGCAGTTTCCTAATTAGAGTAACCTCGGAGGTAAAAGATTAGTTATCACGCATTAAGGTTATGGAGACCTGGGTTTGAGGGTTCAATGATTAAAGATAAATGTTGAAAGATGCACTTTTATTTAGATTTGGTTGGGCTTATCTATGATCAATAGGTAGCGTTAGTCCTAAGGAGGGAAGCCCAGTGCATAGCCCCCCACAGAAATTATTTGTATTTCCGTTCACCCATCAAGGAGGGATGATTTATGGTTAATGGGCCAAGTAAGGTATGTGGTAAGGCTATAGACATCAAGAGTATGTTGTGGTTATGTTCTTCGTTTGACACGATACTTCAAAAAAAATTGATTGTTTTCACTCTGGCGTGGCAGTTGCCTGATCTATTCCATCTTCTTGTGTATTCTTTGAGACCGATAATGGGAAGTTACTATCGGTTATGATTCGGGTGTGGTGTGTCATAAGCTCGGTAGTGATGTGGGCAGGCCAACTGTGGTTAATGCGTCGCGGTACACGAGTGCGCTCTTCTTCGAAAACACCCTTATTCTACATTAGTTTGTGTATGTGTGTGGCCTCGCATTTGTTGCATAATAGTTCGCTTACACCATGTAATTGCTTTAGGTTAACACGTCTTGTTAGTTAACTGGTATGGTTGGTTGTGATTCGATCATGTGTTTCGCGATTGTGATTTGATAATACTATGAAAATCATGGCTTGATGAGATGTTAGGTACTGGTGTTTCACTTGGTTATGAGTTATCGAGGATATGATCTCCCGTGATATTTGTTCGATAATACCTAAGATCGCTTTGGGTTAGCATAAGGACCTCGTAGGATATAACGGTCAGGTAGACCTTAGAGGTGTGGTAATTGTCGTGAAAATTATTGATGGGTATGACTAGAAGTGTTGAGGTTCTCTCAGCCCAGGCTAGGCGCGATTCGAAATTGTGTAAGGAAACGTAGGTTGAAAATCCTATTATATGAATGATCCTTGATGATGAGTTCATTAGTGAAAGTGGGTCACTTGGCGGATATCGATCATTCTCGAGGTTCATTTTGATGGACGGGCTGGGCCTGCATGAGGAATTAGCAATGAGACCTTAGAGTTTGTCGTGATGGGGTTGGCACGGGCAAGTGACGAGAATAAAATCTTTGGGTTTTAGGACATAGTGTCGACGATATCCATGGATTGGAAACTAATTATGGGTAATCGAATTCTAAGTTGATTTCCTAAGGAGGGAAGAATGTAATTCCCCGCCCTAGAAAATATATGTTAAATAATAATTGGAGTATTTCATTCAGAAATGGAATTGGAGAAACAATTAAATAAGTGATTGAACAAGAATTGTGCATAAAACGACGAGTTGCGCAAAGTGAAAAAAGAAAAAAGGAAAAAATTGACGTTGCATGGGTGGGGGCATGGAGGGAAATTTAGATTCAAATGTCCAAAATCAATATATTGTTAGAGTACAACATGACTCAATTAAGAAACGAAAGACCTACGATCGTGAGGAAGTATAAATGGAAATTTAGTCGGTACGCGACACTTTAAAGTGCAACCTTGCATGATTTTTAGAAAAATAATCATAAGGAGTAAAAATGGTTTGACCATAAATTATGGGTACTAAAAATAAGGATAACAAGGCTATGGGGTCAAATTGCAAAAAATAAAAGTTTTTGAAAAGGGGTCGATCGATTGACGATGAGGATCGATCGATCGATCGAACAGGTCTTCCGATAGTCTGCCTTATTTGATGCGTTGTTTGTTTATGGTCCCTTGATTTTTCCACTTGTCAACTTCTTATGTACTCCATACCAAGATGATTTCGGGATAGGGCTTCACTTGGTGGTATATAAACGAAGGTGGGGGTGTGCTAGGGTTGAAAAACCCTCTCCTCATTCTTGCAGTCACCCTCTCTCTCATTCTCTAAGTTGTAATTCTTGAGGATGTTTTCTGGCCAAAAATGATAAGGCCAAAACCACCATATTACACCTTCATTTACAGAGAGGAACCATCCATTAGTAATCCTACAAACCCCATACATCACGATATAGAAACCTTAGACATATGGTAGAAGGTAAAAGATGAAATTCTTTAAGGTTGTTGGGTGTTCTGAAAATGGAGCTGGAAGAGAGTTCTTGGAGGTTGAAGAAAGCTATATTGTAGATGGAGAATGGATTCTTGTAAACAAGCTTTAGTGGGATTTTAGAGACCCCCTTGAGGCCACCTTTGAAGTTGGGGGTCCTCCATCTTCTACAACATATGCAGCATTTTGGAAGTATTAGAGGTGGGATTCTTTAACCTTGGTTTAGGTTTATTATTTAGCACACTGTTAGATTGCTATTTACATATATTAGGTTTAATATATGTAGGATTTGTGTCGATTTGCATCCATGGAGTTTATTGGGTGGGTTCTTATGATTTCATGAACAAATGGGTTTTCAAATAAGTGATTTGAATGGGTTTTCAATTTGACAAAATTTCAGAATAGTATTTTTCACCATTTCGGTGTAAAATGTGTAAGAAAATGGTTAAATCAATTCATGGGTTTATTGGTTACACTATTGGTATTTTGTGTAAGGATGGGTATGTAAAATGAAGATTAAATGTACTAGTCGGCTTATTAATGTCATGCTTACTATTTTTTTACGAAAATGAGTACTTACAACAAGAGGTTGAATGGGTCTTTAAAATAGATAAATTTCAGCCTCAAATCACAAACATTTTATGGAGTAAAATGTTTTAATTTCAAGTTTTAAGGTGAATAAATAATTTATTTGATAAAATAACATTTGACGATGTGTACCATTTTTATTATATTGATATAGTGATTTTTATGTTGATAAATCATTATAAAGTGCACAAATAAACTTTCATTTATAAAGTTTACTATTTAATTTGTTTTAAACTAAGTTTTGGGGTTAAAAGCGTAAATATGTAAAAGTGTAGTCTTCTTGAGAACTTTGGGTAAAAATGTAAATAATGAGAATATGGAAAACTAAGTGTGAAATAAATGATTAATGAAATTAGTCATAATGAAAGTGTGTGGCAACAAGTTTGAAATTATAAAGTGTCAAGTGTGTAAATGTTGATTAAAATGGGGTTGTAGTGTTAAACTCACAAAATCAAAGTGCGGGGACTTTAATATGTGAAAGTCATGATTTTATATATTAAGGAGTCTAAAACGCAAAATGTGTAATTTTGACAAAGTGAGAAGCTGAACAAGTGTTTTAATGACGAAAATGCCTACGTGTCGAGAACGGAACTCAAAAAGAGTGTTTTTGTGAATAACACTTGAAAAAGAATAAGGTTGCAAGTTTTGGTGAAGAAAAGGGTAAATCGGTAATTCACCTAAAGTGGAACATTTTTATGAAATAAAAATATAAGTGAATGTTTTTATACAAGTACGATGAAATTGAATTAAGTCCTAAAATGTGAATTATTTTTGTATAATATCAACACGTGTGTAAATAAAGGACTTAAAGAGAAGTAGTGATTTTCCAAGTATAATGGGAAAATGGACAGTTGAGTCCAAGTCTTTGGCTTCGGCCAAAAAGGAATGCAAGTTAAAGTAAAAATTATGAAAATGTTGAACACATTGGCAAGATAATGATATTGGATGATGCCGGGCTGAATAATTAGGCAGGGTTATACTGTCCCTAGGGTGAAAAAACCCAAACCAACTGTAGTAGTATATAGCGGCGGAGACCGGTGGTGTGAGGCCACGAAGTCCTTGAGTGTTTGTTGGAAAATCCTAAAAATAATGCTAAGTAATGAATCGAATATTCATGAAAGAGGTATAAATCAATGGTACAAATTAATTGATTCACTAATGGAAGAATAACGCATTAAATATTTGAAGTTCATGTGGCAACATGGGGTGGTTTAATAAGGTGACTTAATGAAATTAAGATACTTAAGAAGATTTTAATTAAAGTAGACACAAGCATGTGTTACATGAGGTTTGCAAAGGAAAAGAGTATTTTTCTAAACACGGCATGTGTGTGTGTGTTGAATGGAAGTCCTGAAATGGTTAAGTAACTCTGGCATGAGTTAAATCTCCTTGAAAGTAAGAAGAATGTTTTCCAAATTAATGTCATTTGTTTAATCTGTGTGAGTTAATGGGAAACACGTACAAGTCCTAAGAATGGTAATGCAAATGACTGTTTTGTAATGTCAGGGAAGTTGAATGGTATTAAATGATGTTTTTGGAATAAAACAATTAAATACATTGGCATATGTATTTTTGAAAAGTATTTATGTAGACATATACATATCTTCGCATGCATGTAGTTTAGAGTGTGAGTACTTCTTTCCGTCGCTCGTTTCTATACTGCATTTGTATATGATCCCACTGAGCATTCGGCTCACATCCCTTCTTTGTTGCGGCAGGTTGCATGATGTTCCATACATTGTGAACGCTATAACTATCTTGATTTACGATTAGTAGCTCTGTTTACTTGGCCTTAGGGGTACTTCCCCTAGATCATATCACGTAGTGATTGTAATTTGGACTAGCATGCTAATAAGTGTAACTTTAAATACAAATAAAAATGGATTAGAAACATTATTTAGGATGTTTCATTGCACTTCACTATTAACGTACGATTCGGATCGGGTTAATCCTTAATTAACCTTTAAATCCAGGTCGGGGCGTTACAAGGAGAATATTTTAGGTTAGGAGTATACCATGCTTATAGCTGCTGAAGAGTCTTTGTACAGGCAGAAATCTACAATTAGATGGCTATAACTAGGTGATATGAACACAAATTTCTTGTATAAAACGGTTAAAGCCAATATCTTTGGAAGGAAAATTATTATGATTAGAAATGCTAATAGGGATATGGTGGAAGGATTTGAAATTGTTGCTAACTAGGCTATCAGTTTATTTATCTCTGAAAGTAGCAAAATTTATTTGGGTGATTTTCTAGCCTTATGGCACAAGATAGTCACGATAGTATGGTCCTTGATATTTCGATTGTATGAGAGTTCCTGAACGTGTTTGCGAAGTAACTTCTAGGATTACCACTATAGATGGAGATAGACTTTGCAATTGAGGCGCACACGGGTGTCTCACCTATTTCCATTCCTCCATATCGTTTGGCTTCAGTTAAGCTAAATGAACTGAAGATACATTTAAAGGATTTATTATCAAAAGGTCTTATCAGTCCAGTGTCATTGTGGGGCATACCAGTCCTTTTTGTGAAGAAGGACAATTCCCTCACTTTGTCTTGACTATAGGCAACTGAATCGTCTTACGATTAAGAACAAGTATCCCATGTCATGAATTGATGATCTTTTCGGTCAGTTGTGAGGTGCAAGTGTATTCTCGAAGATTGATCTTTGGTTAGACTATCATCGATTGAGGTTTAAGATCAAGGATATTTAAAAGACAACATTCAGGATGTGATGCAGGCATTATGAGTTTTTGATGATGCCATTTGGGTTGATAAATGCTCCTACACCATTCATGGACTTAATGAACAAGATTTTCCACCCGTACTTAGATCATTTTGTTAAGGTATTTGTTGACGATATCCCGACCTACTCGGTTTCAAGAGTAGATCATGAGGAGAACTTTCTCACAGCCTTGCAAGTGCTCTGTGACAATCATCTATATGCCAAGTTCAGCAAGTGCGAGTTCTAGATGGACGAGGTCAATTTTCTTGTTCATGTCATCTCAGGACAAGGGATTTAGTTAGATGCATCAAAGGTTGAAGAAATGGTGAGTTAGGAACAATCTAAGATAGTCACTGAAGTGAGGAGTTTCTTGGGAATCGCCGAGTACTTTAGGCATTTCATATGAGAATTCATACAGATCGCTTCACACCTCACCAGGTTAATTTAGAAAGAGGTTTTCTTTGAGTGGACAGAAGAGTGTAAGATGACCTTTTAGGAGTTGAAAACCAGATTGACTTAAGCACCACGACTTAACCTTCCTGAGAGAGGAAAGGGATATGTTGTGTGTTGTAATGTATCAAGACCACGTCTAGGAGAGGTACTGATGTAAGGGAAAATGTGGTGGCTTTTAAGTCAAGGCAATTAAAGTTTTTCATGAATAATTACTCGACGCATGACCTAGATCTTGGAGCAATTGTCTTTGCCCTTAAGATTTGGAGATATTACCTATATGGGGAACGGTTTGAGGTATACTGGGATCACAAGAGCCTCCAACATATTTTCAGTCAAAGAGATCTAAATCTCCAGCGGAGGAGATGGATAAAGTTCATATAATATTACGACTTTGATCGCCATTACTACCCAAGTAAGGCCAATGTTGTAGCCAAATTGGTTGAGTAGTAATACGCGAGGCACTTTTAAGCTTGTGCCTTCCTTCCTAGTAGATTGGATATATCGAGGTTCATTGCATACCGGACAACGATCGAGATTTTCATACTCCTTTCAGTATAGTATACAGTCATACGCACAATCTTGAATCGATTTATACTTCATTCCCAAACCTTTCAAATTGTTCTTCATAACATGATAGCTATTTGGAAGTGTATTCACCTTAGGTAATAAGCCCTTCACCCATTTCAGAATTCCCGTCACGCTATTGCCAGACAAACTGTACTGCATCTTCAAACTGTGCAAACCAACCATGACATGTAAAGTTATTTGATCTTTCTCACAGCCAGAGTATAACGGTTGGGTCGCCTTAAATTTTAAACTTTGGTAGTCATCGTCAAGTTCTGTCGTGTTATCTTCACGAGCAATTGAATCTTTTACATCATCAGTAACCTCATTCTCCTCTGATTCATAAACTCTGTATGCATCATCAACTAAATCCTCTAACATATTATGATCTACGTCGTCCCCTTCTACATCTATTCTACTTGTTGAAGATTGTTGTGAAGGTTGGTCGGGGAAAAAAGGAACTTTCAATTCATCGTGAAAACTCCAAAATCGATAACTATCTTGTATACCTGATCTTAACAAATGTAAGTCAACTGTTTTCCACTCAAACACCTTACCATTCTTACACCTAGCACACGGATACGGAAATTCTTCATCATTATGACATCTCTTTGCATATTTCACAAATTCGTTAGCACCTCTGCGAAACAGATCCCCCATTCTATTTGTCTCACCCATCCACTCTTTGTATTTCGGACATCCCATCACAGCTACCACAACTAATCACCTATTAAAGGTAAAACTTAGATTTATAGTATGTTTCATTTAATTATGTCTTATTTATATTCAAATTCAATTTATAATATAAATTTCTATTTCCTCCATCTCCTCTAAAGGGTGAGTGGTCCTATCCCATTCAAGACCGAATTTTTCTGTAATATACTTAACAGCTCATGCACATTGTTACGATTTGAAACAAATTCGACAACATATCCCCGTATTTCTCCAAGTACACAACGTAGATTGGCAAGTGTGAGTGTTATTTCCATTGATCAATTGAAATAAAAGCCACACTTGTCAATCTAGTATGTACCTAGAGAACATTAAGATACGACTGCAGAACTTCCTCCAAAAGTAGCAACTTTAAGCCACAAAGAATATTACACAAAAATTATACAGTCTCAAACCGTCCAAACGGGACAATTCGAGAGATCTCATTACAGGGGTAATGACTCTCGAACGGGTCTAAGGCCTATTGAATGCGTACGCATAAGAACTATAAGGCTAGTATCTATGCGCACTATATTTAATTTCAAGTATGTTTCATTTAATTATCATACTATGTATATATTGTTCGATATACAAAGTAATTTTTAAAAAAACTTGAAAAATCCCACCCCCATATGGACAGTAATCCAGTGGTCATGCCACTTTTAAAACTAACCAACCCAACATTTACTAAACAAAATAATCCAACAACAAATGTGTATCCCGTACTCCTTCTAATTCATCAACTCAATTAATTCATTTCATCAATTAAACTAACAATTAAAGTAGACAATTATTAATTTACTAATTTACAATGAGGGGCAATCCTACTTTCATATGAAATGGGCACTAATTATTAATTTACTTTCATCTAAAACTATACAATTAAAATTGCAATTAAAGCTATACAATTGTTAAGATTGCCCCACCACACACACACACACACACACCCCACACACACACCACCACCACCCCCTCCCCCTGCCACACACACACACACCCCTCCCCCCACCCCCTCCACCTACCCCCCGCCCCCTTACCCCACCCCACCACACCTGCACACACACACACACATACACACACAACCCACCCCACCCCACCCCCACCACCCCCTGCCCCCTCCACACCACACACCACCACACACATATATACACACACACATACACACACATATATAAATGAAAGAGAAAGAGAGGAAAAAAATACCTTAGAGAGAGAGAGAGAGAGACCTCGAAATCGCTTAGAGAGAGAAAGAGAGGGAAAAACCAAAATCGGTGGAAAAAAAGAAAGCGTAGGGCTTTTTTGCTGCAAAACTTTCCACTGTCGTGTCACGGTCATTGATCGCAACAATATTATAAGTATTGTCACGGTCATCTCACGGTCAATGACCGTGACACAAAATGCGTGTTTGTTGTCACGGTCAATGACCGTGACAAGGGTGGCCGACTGAAAGGTGATAATTTGGCCATTTTGGTGAGTTCTAGATGGACGAGGTCAAGTTTCTTGTTGATGTCATCTCAGGACAAGGGATTTAGTTAGATGCATCAAAGGTTGAAGCAGTGGTGAGTTAGGAACAATCGAAGATAGTCACAAAAGTGAGGAGTTTCTTGGGAATCGCCGAGTACTTTAGGCATTTCATATGAGAATTCATACAGATCGCTTCACACCTCACCAGGTTAACTCAGAAAGAGGTTTGCTTTGAGTGGACAAAAGAGTTTACGATGACCTTTTAGGAGTGTGACACCCCGCCTAATAAAATACCGAGTGATCAGTCCTATACCAAATTAAAACAGGAATCCCAGTTGGATCATCCTTAGCATCACTGTCGAAAACTTTTTAAAACTTACTAACCACCTAGTATTCCAAAAACTGGTGCCAATTTTAACCTTTTTGATTTAACAAAACAGTACATGTGGAATTAAAGTATAAACCATTCATACAACTGAATGAAAGTAAATAGAATAATAATTACACAACTTGCCGAATAAATCACCGGCCACCAAAAAATAATCCAAATACAATTATTTAACACCTGAATAAATTACACCTGAAAACTGTACTGAGAAGTCTGGGCTACAAGCCCCAAATAAAACTGAAACTGATACAAGATTTCCTACTCTAGGAATGAATGAATGATGCGTCCAATCCAAACTCCTGCTAGCATCCACATATGCCGCAGCTCCGTGTCCCTGGAATAGAATATCAATCCTGGCGTCCCTGTGGCTGGACACCTAAAAGGTTTTGAAAATAGTTTTATAGCAAGGGTTAGAACCCAAAACATTTTGAAAATATTTAGCAAGTGAATTAACTGCAGTAATATAAAATGCATGAATGCGCTTCATATTTAAGTTAGTGTCGCACTCCCTTGTGGACATTCTCACCCCTCCACTATTGTGCACACCTACCGGTTACCGTAACCCCACCTAGTTGTGCTACCCCGTCCAACTAGTCTTGGTATAACCTTCCCTTGCCATACTACTCTAACCCGAGTATAATGATTCTTGAATTTTAAGTTATTTCACCATTAACTTAATTAATTCCTCTTAAATAATAACATATAACCGTGACACAAGTTATATAAAGTACATACGTCAAACACTGTATTATTCCCACAAATTATTAACTTAATTAATTTCTCATTAATTAACAACATATAACTGTAACCTGAGTTATGTAAGGTAAATACATCACGCACTGTATTATCACCTACATATAATATTTACTACCATATTATACGTACCTTTACTAACATCCACACATATATCATATGCGTATCCATCCTTCCGAGTATACCATCACCGGATGATTCCCTCTAGAATGCTATCTCACTAGGTGTGCTCACAAAACCTAGTTTTTCCCAAGTTAGAATCGCTCACCAACTTGGACCAAAATATAAACGAAATGGAGGCGGTCATATTCCTTCCCTGAAAGTGAGATAAATCCCTCACCCATATATACCGGACGCTATGACCTGGGGATATACTCGCCCTACTCCTCAAGCTAGGGGATTCGCCCACATCGCGCAACCTCCCTTGATAGCATTTGAGTATATAAATTTAATAAATATCTAATCACTGATATTTAGTATCACGCAAACTAAATACACACACACACACACACACACACACATATATATATATATATATATATATATACTATCACGATACCGTATATATATATAATATAAACGCCGGCTTTACTGTGTACTCAAAATCCCGTACACTGCCTGTAATTTCCCGAGTCTGTGGCCCGACTCAATGTAGTTAATTTTCTCACTTAATAACTTATCCCCTTCCCGAGTCTATGGTCCGACTCTAATATAATTAATTCACACCTTAATTAATATAATACTCTCCCTGAGTCTATGGTCCGACTCTCCTTAAATTAATTGACACACATTTTAATTTAATACCTCCCTGAGTCGATCGCCCGACTCTAATTAAATTAATTAACAAATTAATTAATCAACCCAAATTCCGAGTCTGTGGCCCGACTCTAATATAATTAATTACCACATTAATTAATAAGTACCCTTCACTAGTCTACAATCCGATCCTGATTAAACTAATTATCCCACCCATTCATTTAATCATACCCGAGTCTACAAACCGACTTTAATTAAATTAATTAACACCTTTATTAATTTAATCCTACCCGAGTCTACAATCCGACTCTTTTTAAATTAATTTTCACTCTTATTAATTTAATAACTTGGTGTCACTCAACCATTGTCCCCGGACTCACTTACTTGGCTCGTAACTTGATATTTCCCGAGTCAATGTTCCGACTCCAAATTAATTACACTCTCTCAATAATTAATTTAATACTTTGGTGTCACATTACCAACATACCTGGACTCACTCACTTGGTCCATTTTTACATCTCATAATTTCTTTCCCACATTTTTCGCCCACAATGTGTCGCACATTTATTTCCATAATTTCCCAATTATATTTAACTATAATTACCAACATACCCGGACTCACTCACTTGATCCGTACCTCACTATTTTGGAATAAAGTCTCTCAATTTTATCCATTTAATGCCTCACCTAAATTCATCCTAGTCCCAATTACTTTCCCCTATAATTGCTAGGAATATTTGTTTCACAATTATTTATCACAATAAATGTATGGAAATTTAACTTCTAAATTAATTTCCCCTTATATCTCATCCAGACCGAACTGGGCAGAATTTGCCACCATCGATCGATCGATTCCCCCGATCGATCGATCGACCCCTTCGTTACAGGTCTGCCTCCCCCTTGTTTTCCACCATTAACGAACCTCAAGGTTTCTAAACCAGAATTTAAACCTCTAATTACATCATCCCATCATCTACACATGGTTAGTCCACATCATATCCAATCATAGAGACCATTAAGACAATCAACTTCTCTAATTATCTCATAATTTTCGAAATGGGTCTTACACCATAAAACTTAGTTATCTGTTTTAAATCCCAAATTCCAAATTCAATTTCCACTCTTTTATGTTCTGAAATTTTCGTTCAAATCATATATACATACTCAGATATCAATCACCCATCTAAATCTTACTTTGAATCTCATTCAAGTGTTTCAAAAACAAAACCCCAATTTGTACCCATTTACACCCAAAAACGGATTTTCATACACACATCACTATGATATGAATTGATTATCATGCTTATACGAATCAAAACAGTTAACCACTTGCCTCACAGTGTTTGTAGTGTCTGATCCGTTGTTGTTGACCCTCAATTTGGCTCCAAAAAGCTCCAATTGCTCTTGATTTGTTTTCCCCCAATTTCCTTCTCAAGCCCTAGGCTTAGAATTTGATGGCTGCTGATTTTCTAATCTCCCCATTAGGTTAAAAACCCTTAATCCCGTTTTTCACCTAATGGGCTTAATTAAAGTGGCCCAACTCACCCCGTGTGGGCCCGATTATGCCCAAAAATACCCCGAGACCCAATTACTACCCCCGGGTACTCTTTTCTGACTATCTCGACCCATCCGAACTCAACTGCGCAGTCAGAATTGACATCCGAATTAATTTATAAAAATCCTTATCTCACACCCCATTAAGTCTATACCGACTCCCGGCTGGGATAAGTGCATACCCCGTCATTAATACCCGAAATAACGTAATCAAATTATTACTATTCACTTAGTAAATAAATTTTCCTAAACATTAACCATTCACTCCCCGATTAATATTTAAAAAAATATATTGTCATAATTAATTCAATTAAAATTACAACACACAAGTAATTTAAAAATCCCGAATTAATTAAATATTAAATGCACAAAAATACGGGGTGTTACAAGGAGTTGAAAACCAGATTGACTTAAGAACCACTACTTAACCTTCCTGAGAGAGGAAAGGGATATTTTGTGTGTTGTAATGTACCAGGAGCAAGTCTAGGAGAGGTACTGATGCAAGGGAAAATGTGGTGGCTTGTAAGTCAAGGCAATTAAAGTTTTACGAGAAGAATTACTCGACGCATGACCTAGATCTTGGAGCAATTGTCTTTTCCCTTTAGATTTGGAGATATTGCCTATATGGGGAACGGTTTAAGGTATACTGGGATCACAAGAGCCTCCAACATATTTTCAGTCAAAGAGATCTAAATCTCCAGTATAGGCGATGGATGAAGTTCATACAATATTACGACTTTGATCTCCATTACTACGCAAGTAAGGCTAATGTTGTAGCCAAATGGGTTGAGCAGTAATACACGAGTATCTTTGGAAGCAATGAAGTCCTACCATCATAAAATGACATAAGACCATCAGAGCTACGAATTAAGTATTAATCGGGCAAAGCATCACTCCTACATCTGCATGATGAAGGCAATCCCTATGGTTCAGCAGAAAGTACGCGATCGGTGATGATTTGATGAACTTCATGAACCGCATTTTGTCAAGTGAACCAATTAAAGACTTATTGGTCGATAAGGATAATGATGTGAGATTCTGAGGAAGGTTAAAATTTTCGAGTTTTAAGGAACTCAGAGAAGAATTTATGGCATAAGAACACTAGTCTCGTTTCCGCATTCATCCAGGTAGTACAAATATTTCTTGGCAAGATGTCTCACTTGTTTGCAAGTAAAGGACGAGCACCAGAAGACAACAGTGTTGTTGCAACACTTTCAATAGCTCAGTGGAAATGGGGAAACATAACGATGAACTTCGTCATAACTTGGCCTATGACTTAGTCGGGGCATGATGCAATGTGGGTTGTAGTTAACCCACTCACCAATTCAACACATTTCTTTCCTATCAAGGTCACTAATAGTGTGGCCAAGCTTTCCAAACTCTGCATCAGGGAAATCTTAAGGTTTCACGGTGCACCATTATCCATTATTTTGGATAGGGATTCGAGATTTGTTTCCAAGTATTGGAATTCACTACAACGGGAGTTATGAATAAATTCGAATCTCAATACAACCTATCATCCGTAGAGGACTACTCAAATACTCAAAGATATTTTTCAAGAATGCACTCTAGACTTATAGGGTAGTTAGGTTAATCATCTACTATTTGCAGAGTTTGCCTACAACAACATTTATTATTGGGATGATACAAGTAAAAGATTTGTACATGAGAGCTTATCATTGACCAGTGTTTTGGGTAAAGGTCGATGAGAAGCACATCTCGAGGTCAGAGATGATTGATCAGGCCACTGAGAAGAGTTTGGTAATTTGGGCTAGACTTAAAACAACCCAAAGACGTCAGAAGAACTATAATGATGTTCGTCGTTTCGATTTGGAGTTTAGTGTGGGTGATCACATATTTCTGAAGATCAAGGATAGACCCAGGTTTATACAGTTTGGCAAGAGGTGAAAGTTGACACCAAAGTACACAAGACCGTTTGAGATTTTGGATATAAATGTCGCGAGTGTCATAAAATCTCAACCCTATGTCATGTGCATTACTGCACAAATCAATCGAACGCAATATACTGATTTTAAATTAAGCCTTGTACGCTTGGCTTGATTATACGGTAAGGTTATACTTAATTTCCTTACCAATCCAACTTGATCATTCTCTAGGTTACCCCACCGATCTATCATGGTGTAGACTTTCTATAATTTTCTCACGCTAACCCCATATGGTCCTACTGGCCTTGTATCGTAATATAACTATTAACTCTCATCTTATGACACATACGTGTAATAGCTAAGGTACTAATACCATATACTAAAGGTAAAACATTCCCCAACTTCCGACGTTGGCTAAGTTTCATGAGTAGGACGTCTCGCAAAGAGAAATCCAAATAAGGAACCCCCCGACACACTACTAACTAACATGGTCGGTCGTCGAGATCCGTTAGGCCCCAAGCACATAACTTGTACCCCAAATACTTGTCTCTTGACATAAAAGTCTACTCGTTCACTCTCATGTTTCTAAAGATGATATACAATACAACACTCTCACTATCACTAGGTGTTCGACACTAAATTAATAACGAGTTATTTCTCTCTGCTAGACAATAAACCCATAACCCTGAATCACATTCAGTAAACCTCCCTACTCATCAGGATCAATTATAACAAGACAACATACTCACCAAAATCTATGATATATATATATATATATATATATATATATATATATATATATATATATATATATATATATATATATATATGCAGGCTCAACCATCTTTCAGGTCATGCTTCGCCAAAAAAAAATAGAACTCACCTTGGAATAATTAGCACGATACTCTTATCACACTATATACTACCGCTCAAACCCTCGGTATCCAGTCACTACAAATGATTATAATATATTCTACTTTTGTAATTGTCAAAATTAGTAAAATTAATTACCCAATACAAACATCACCCTAGTGTACACACCCTCTGCCCCCGTAGGTGACACTAAAAGTCCCGTTACCCAACGGTAAATACCTCCATAATAACGCTGACACCACTAACGCGCCCATTAAATCCGACTCACCAGTGAATTTTAGTGTTACTATATTTATACTGTGAAAAATAGGTCCCTTAAAACTTTTCCCCATCCTTTCCAAGGATACACTAACTAACGATATTAACGTACCTCCAAACACTGGTAGTGCTTGCAGTACACGTGGCATGACTGAATAACGAATGCTATAAGTACATCCATATGGTAGTGGCTTTTGGTGCTTTGGGGATAATTGCACCTGCTTCCCCAAGTTGGGCACTCTGTTGCTGTGTTCTACCCTACTGCGGAAAGCCTCCTTCTGTCCACAATTAAAGCACTAGCCCGGAAATCTCCACTGCCTTTGACCCTACTGGCTCTGCTCATTGGAACGAGGCTATTCTCTAACCTGTTGTAGGCAGGCTTGATGTTTATGGCCCAAGTTTCCACATTTAAAACATCTTTTCGTGAAATCGCCCTATTCTTAGCCTTGTCGGCCCTGGTTGTTTTGACCCTGCCCACTATTTCCATCGTCCCCTTGGCCCTGACGGCTTTGAGGGCCCTGTCGCCCTCACTATTATTACTTGTTGTCCTGCCCGATTGACTAACTTCTCTTGTTATTTTTCCCCTATAAGCAGGATAAGTCGATTTCGATAATGCAATATTATAGTAGTAACTGCTTGTGTTATACTCACCATCTCTATGACCATCACCATTCCCTGGAGTTCCTGAGGAACTTTTTGATTTTGTCCCACATTAAATCCTTCATCGATGTCAGTTCGTCCCTCTCTACTAAGTGATATCTGAAATTAAGTTATATGAGTTTACCGTCAATATAATAATTAATAGCAGAAGTACGTAATCTCAAACATGTAAGTATAATACAACAATCCTAATAGTAGGGCTCTATGTCAAATATTGTTAAACTAAAAATGTAATAAGCCGCACAGATCCTGATGACTCTAGAACGTCATGCTCTGATGCCATCTATGACACCCCGCCTAGTTAAATACCGGGTGATTAGACCTTTATTAAATTAAAAAAGAATATCGTGTTGGTTCATTCTTAGCATCACTATTGAAAACTTTTTAATATTTACTAACCACCTAGTATTCAAAAAGATGATGTCAAATTTTATGTTTTTAGCATGCACCCAGATAAACAATTAGTTTAAACCTTAAATATTCAACACCCAATCTCAAATAGAATAAAATGATAGAATAATCAATGTGCCTGGAATAAACACTTCCAGCTCGGAATCCAAATACAATAATCCTTAAGTGTAATAAATCTAACATCTAGTCATGAAATGGAAATAAGAATATCACTGAAATGATATCTAACTGAGGATGGGCAACATGCCCGACTGAACTGAGTGTTTCAAAAGGAAGCAATAATATATGTGTAGGCGTCTACTAGCGAGAACTTACAAATTCCACAGCAGTTGCAGCACGTCAAATGATAGTAACTCCTAGGCCTAGCATCCCACTGGATGGGCACCTAAAATATTTTTACAAAAAGAGAATAGATTTGGAAGAAACGGGTCAGAGCCCGAGTAAAATAGTTTTAAGATTTAGCAAGTGTTTAAAATGTAAAATCAACGGATGTTGTATACATGTTAGGTTTACGTGCCCTCACTTGAGATCCTCACCTCTCAACTAATGTTCACACTTAACGAATATTTCTACCCCATCCAAGTTATGCTATTCTGCCTAACTAGTTTGAACCAAGCCTCCTACTATATCAACTAACTAGTTGTGACCGCTCGTATTACCCATAATATACGTTACTGAATTCTCATTATCGATTAGTCAAGGATAGGTTTCTCATTTGTTATTTCAGGTTCCACATACTTAAATTACTTTAGATATCATTATCTTTCTCATTTACTAGTCACACGCAATATTTTTTTGGTAAATAAGAATACTATAAAACGAAAGAAAGGATATAAAAGACAGAAAAAGGGGGCATACCCCCATTGGAATCAATTTTGTAGATGAAATTAATCCAAGCAAAAGAAAATTAAGCAGGACCTACTGTCCAAACCAAAGAAAAATCCTATCCAAGGGGGCAATACAATTAGCTACTAAGCAAAAGAGAATCATCAAGTTCCAAGTTCTTACAGTTGAGCCAATTATTAATGTTTCTTCTAGATTTTGGCCATTTAGAAGACTTTCACTTGACAAAAAAGGATATCGCATTCATGATATCAGTGTGATTGGATCTTGCGTTCTTGAAAATCCTGTTGTTCATTTCCATCCAAATGCAATAGGTGGCCGCATCAAAGGAAGCTCTTTTAATTTTCGCATCGATGTTCTTCCCCTTGAAGTTGGTGGAAGCATCCGGAATTACATCCTCCGAGGTGGTGGATGTTTTATTGTGTGAGTTATTGTACTTAATGTCCTCCCAGATTGCATTAAAGAAGCTGCAGTTGAAGAAGAGGTGGTCCCGGTTCTCAATGGCATTATCACAAAAAACACACATATTGTCATTTGATATCCCCCAATTAAGAGTTTTGTCCTTTGTACTGATAGCATCCTTACAAACAAGCCATAGGATGAACGTACACTTGGGAAAGTTACTGCTATTCCAGACAATAGAAGTCCAATCAGGTGCTAGAGGTTGATGTCTTATGGCATTCCATGCAGAATTGATAGTAAACAAGCCATTAGCCATATAACGCACATTTTTTTATCTCATTAAGCTCCCAAGTTACAGTTGCTGGCCAAGACCAGTTACCATTCTCAATGTAATCATCAACCTTGGCATTGTGATTTCTAGCAACATCATATATGCTATGGTCACCATATAGTGACCAAAGCGGGCCCCTTGGGTGCCAATGGTCATGCCAGAAAAAAGTGTTAAGTCCATTGCCAATAACAGATTTAATTAGAGGACGAAATTTCCTTCTCAACTTCATGAGTTTGTTCCATGTCCAGGACACATCGGTTGGAGGTTGTATATGCCATAGACTCCTACCTTTCAATTTAAATATGTTGCACCATTTGACCCATAGCATGTCTTTCTTGGTGCATAGATTCCATAGGTTCTTGAACATGATGGCGTTATTCCACACATGAGTATCCTTAATACCGAGCCCACCTTCAATTTTTGGGCAATAAACATCACTCCACTTAACTTTTACTCCATTTTGCTTCATTTCCGGACCAATCCAAAGGAATCTTCTTAACCTGGAGTCAATGTCTTCAGTAGTTCTTTTGGGTAATATAAAGATGCTAGCCCAATAGATTTGCATGCTGAAGAGAATAGAAATGGCAAGGTTTAGTCTACCGGCATAGCTAAGAAGTCTATTCGTCCAATGCTTGATCCTATTGGTAATTTTCTCAATAAGAGGGAGACAGTCAACGTGTTTCAGCTTGGTGGAAATGAGAGGAACCCCAAGGTATTTGATGGGGAATTGACCAAAATTTAAGCCCATCAAGTTAGAGAGCGTGGATTTATCAGTATCGAAGATCCCAGCCACAAAAAAGGAACATTTAGTAGGGTTGGGGTAGAGCCCAGACATGGCACTAAATTCCTGGAACATTAATGATGGCTAAAGAATTAACATCAGCACCTGCTAAGATAAACAAATCATCAGCAAAACAAAGGTGATTAATTTGAAGCTCTTTGCATTTGGGATGGAAGGTAGAATGTGGGAATATTGTACGGAGATCAAGAATGCCAGCAAATGCCTCCATAATGAAAAGGAACAGAAAGGGGGAGAGGGGATCATCTTGTCGTAACCCTCTTTTAGCTTTGAACAATCCATGTGTGGATCCATTTAAGAGTATGGAGAACATTGGGGTAGTGAAACACTCTTTAATCCAACCAATGAAAGTCAGAGGGAAGCCCATATGAAGGAGAACATGAAATAAAAAATCCTAGTTCATAGAGTCATAGACTTTGAGGATGTCAACCTTGAGGGCGCATCTAGGCGGACCATTGTTCCTATGATAGTTTCGCGTCAGCTCTTGCATGATGAGGATATTATCCTTAATGGATCTTCCATGAACAAAGGCAGATTGTCTGTCAGTTATAAGGTGGGGAATGTAAGATTTGATCCTATTCACAATCACTTTAGAGATGTATTTCTAAATTGTGTTACAGCAAGCTATTGGTCTGAAGTCATGCATAGTGAATGGAGCATTATTTTTTGGGATTAACACAAGATTGGTACAATTCCATTGTTTGAGTAAGGTGTTATTTTGGAATAAGGAGGCCACAGCCTTAGTTACCTCATTACCAACGATGTTCCAATTCTGGGTGAATAATTCAGTGTTAAAACCATTAAGACCAGGCGCCTTATCCTTCCCAAGATTAAAGAAAGCCTCCTTTATTTCTTCATTTGTTACTAGAGAGACGATGTGATTGGCCTACTCCAGAGAGAGCTTATTAGAGATATCATGATTAAGGATCTAAAGATGGGTGGTAGTGTTGTTCAGCCCCAAGAGGTTTGTGAAGTGAAGAACAACTTCATTTGCCACTTGCATGTGTCCCTCATTTTTGTGCCCATGATGGTTCTTGATACTTAGGATTTTGTTCCTACAGATGTTACCTCTAACTTTAGCATGGAAGAAACTAGTGTTAAGATCACCCTCTTGCATCCATTTGGTTCTTGATTTTTACTTCAGGAAGGCTTCTTCATCCATACAACATTCAACATAAGCCGTTTTAGCATTTTTTTTCCTCATTTTGGATTCTGCTGTTACTTCCCCCATTGTGGAGCTGATTTTGGAGGTGCACTAGTAAGGCCTTAGTATCCTTGATTTTCTTGGTGATATTGTTGTAGAAGTTTTGGTTGAAGCCTCTCAAAGCATGATTGACCATCTTGAGTTTCATGGAAACTTGATACATTGGGCGGCCATCAACATATCTCCCCTATGCTTCCTCCAAAACAGTGTTAAAATTATTATGCAACATCCAGTAGTTGAAGAACTTGAATGGCTTGGTAACATTTGGGGGTTGAGGTATAATGGTGGTAATGATAGGGCAATGATAGGATATCCCTTGATTTATAACCTCAGCTTGGGATTCAGCAAAACCATTATTTATGAGAACCCTGTCAATTTTAGTTTGAATGATGTTCTCTTCATTATGGCTTCGCGTCCAGGTGAACCAAAGGCCTATGGTGGTGATATCATCCACTTGAATATTGTAGAGACATTGATTAAAGTCATTCACAGCATTGACATCAATATCAAGAAGGCCATTTTTTTCATTTCTAGTCGTTGCCATATTAAAGTCATCATAAGGATCCAGTTTTGGTTTTGGATAGAAAGGTGGTTGGTTTGATGATAAGTCCATAGGGGGGTTATTTGAGCAAGAAGGTTAAAGGCATAGACAGAGGGAGCAAATAAGGTTTGATCAAGGCTTAAAGAGGTAATGAAGCAAGTTATGGCTTGGGTGGTAGTAGAAATGGTTTGCACTTTGAAATGGTTTGTATTCCATCCCACAATAATTCTGGCAACTCCACCATCATTTGTGCAGTTGTTTATAGTATCCCATTGAGATAAGCTATTCTTGGTAGCATTGAGTAAGTTACTTCTTTTGATTTTGGGTTCAACAAGGCAAATGAGGGAGAGGTTGCACTCATTGATGAGTTTCTTAACTTCCTGCTATTTTGTGGGGGAGTTTAAACCCCTGATATTCCAAGTAGCTACATTATTCATTGAGATTTATTTGGACTGGTGGAGTGTTGACACTGGTATTAGCAATACACTGCGTCTTTTTTAGAAGTTTCTTCTTCTGTTTTTTGGATCAATTTGGATCAGCTTTGCTGCCTTTACCATTAATGTTTTTTATTTTTAAAACTAATCCAGATGTAGTTGGTGTAGCATCAGTATCACATGCTTCCTCTAACTCATGTATGCCATCAAGTATGTTAGCAGCTATAGCATCAGTATCACATGCTTCCTCAAATTTGTAAATTGTGTTGCAGTAAGCTATTGATCTGGTGGTAATTCAGCTACAGTTGTAGGAGTGTCCTTATGGGTTTGCATTGGTTCAACTATACATGGCTCTTCACCGCTCTGTAGAGTATCAAACCTATTGTTTTTGGTAATGGGATCCTCTTGAGTTTGGTTTGTTGGTTCTAAAGCATCATGCACAGTAGGAAAAGTATTGGCATTTGCAGGTTTAGAGTTTTTATCCTTGTTTTTATGACCCACTATTTCCCATTCAGTGTTTTGGGCAACATATGCTTCAACAACCTTGGTTGGCGCCTGTTTTGGCACCCAAACTCTCGACACATGAGGACACTTTGATATTTTTTGGCCAAAGACAAAACAGTTGGAGCATGAGTATGGCATACCTTGGTATTCGATAATGATCTCAGTATTTTCTCCATCATCGTGTTGTAGGTTGATGGTTTTAGGGTATCTTCCATTAGCTTCAACTTCAATACAGATTTTGGCATAGCTGAGAGTATTCCTCCTTTCTGTGGCTACATCTGCATATAGCGGTTTGCCTGTGGCTCTAGCAATATAGCTTAGCCTGACTTCTGTCCAATATTGGATGGGCACATTATGGAAAAGTACCCATATAGGAATAGACTTAGTGAGGTCTTTGTTAGCTTTAAAGTTTGGTTACCATTATTTTAGAATGGTGGGGTTTCCAGCAAAGTGCCATGGGCCATTTGTAATGATATTATCTCTATCCTCAGCCTCCTTTGATTTGAATAGAAATAAACCATTTTCATAGGGGATTACCTGCAGTAGGCCATGTCTGTCCCAAAGTTTGTGGGAAAGTTTGTTGATCAAGGAGTACGACAATCTTTTGCCAAGGAAGTAAACCACAGCACTATTGCACCACATTGCTTTACCAGTTTCTGCCACCTCAAAAGGTGGTTTAACCAAGGGAATACCATTAACCATATCTTGTTTGTGGTAAGATAGGTTGAGGGTAGGTGTACGTTTGGGGGCTACCACATTACTCCAAGAATTGAAAGTACAACTAGCCTGTGGTTTAGGAACTATGCGTTTGTCTAACTCAGCAGCAGTGGATACGCCAGTTGTCCAATTGCATTTATGTGCGATTTGATTAATGGTATTAGGGTGGTAGACTGCCAGAAATTAGGGAGTCATAGTTGTTACCTCGTAGCGCACATTCTCCAGCATCTCTCGAGTGGTTTTCAACAACCAACCCTAGCTGGTGGTTTTTGGTTTTTCCCATAGCTTCCTCTATTGTGAAACCTTTGCCAAGGAGAAAGTTACGGTAGATGTTCTTTTCTTCTTCTAATGCCTGCATGGTCTTCAAATCATTATGCACAATGGGGTGGCCAGTCTTTATATCCAGAATTTTCCCCTCTTCAAGATTAGCAGTTTTAGCGACGGTATGGTTGACAGCAGGATATGTAGCATGACTTGCTGGGGGAGAGGAGTCGGAGACCGTACATCAACACCATCGTTCACACTGGGTATAGTCATTCCGCCTAAGGTTGGAGGGTGGGGGTTAACTGCTGCAGCACGAAGAGTAGAAGGGGGCTAGCCATAGAGGTTAAGGGTTGGGAGGACCCTATCACCATGATGGCCAGACAGGGGGTGGCCATAGGGTAGTTATATGGTGTATGATGGTGGGGATTGGGTGTTTTGGTGGTTGCAGTAGGTGGTGAGGGGTAGGGTTTTTCTATAGAGAAGGGAGTGCATAATCATTTTTCTCTAGAGCTTTTCACAAGTCTTATTGTTTCCAAAGGAACCGAATCCAAGCATATATATTTATTACTCTTATACTATGTATACTAATACGACAACCCTTGGTTGAGATGCGATGCATGAGTACTCTGCTATCAAGTCCAGGTACATCATGTACTAAATAAAGGACTACCGATTCGAAATCACTCTCAAACCATATAAATACAATTCACACGCAGTTGGAGGCGAACATAGTTCCAGTCCTATGGGATATGCACATACCTACACACCCATATGACCGTCAACACTAATGTTCTCACTATTAGCCCGTACCTAGGTTCTACGTTTTGAGGCACCAATCTAAAATCCCCCAATAGGCTCATTACGATAAGACTTTCCCCCTTATAAGACCTCTCTTGATAGCAAGCAGTGTAGGTATGTCAATACACATAATATCACAATCAACATAATATATGCATGCACTCATCCTATACATACATATATTTTAAGTTTATCCCATAAACTAATAACTCACATTTTATTCCCATTTCCCATTATTCCTAACATCTCTTGTTAATCAAAGGGATATAAATAATTTAATTAATTATTTCAGTAGCTACACTCAACCCGTACCTATCGGTTCAAATCCTGAAATCATTATAACAAACCCGAATTATATTTCAATGCCCAATAATTCTTTTTTTCAATAAAGTTACATTCTGCCCAGAAATATAAAATGATGATTTGAGGCTTTTCTGATCTCATTTTGAAGAAACTTAAAACTACAAAGTTGTTCAGAACATGATTTTATACCAGAACTCGCATACACACTACAAATTTCCCCTTAAACAGACATAAAATCATCATAAAATGTTCTTCTTTTTCTAAAACAATTTCACATGCGTTTGACTATCAGATTCCTATATTTAATCACCAATTGAATTACACGCTTTTATCAAATTTCAAAA
Source organism: Sambucus nigra (assembly GCA_949130495.1). Taxonomy (NCBI): domain Eukaryota; kingdom Viridiplantae; phylum Streptophyta; class Magnoliopsida; order Dipsacales; family Adoxaceae; genus Sambucus; species Sambucus nigra. The sequence continues at coordinate 227,811,218 of OX422211.1, read as the reverse complement.
TCATCAATAAAATATATAATCCTACTCATGAGTTCTATAATCCCAATTGATATAATCTAAAAATCAAAACTTCCTAAACAGGGGTTTATATTTTTTTATCCAAACTTCCTAGAATCTAGCATGTGTTTCAACAAACTCATAATTAAGCAAGTTTAATCAACTTGCCTCTTAGGATGATTTTGAATTTCCTTTGAAGAAGACGATGTGAGTTTCGCATCCTCTTTCTTCCTAAATTCCGGCAGTGTATGGTGGTGGTACAAGGTGGCTCTAAATGTTGCTCCTCCTCTAAGACCTTTAACCTCCTTGAGAAACTCTCCACTTTCTTATAAAAGCTCTCACACTCTCTCCTTTGGTTTTCGCTCACTTTGATTTTTCAATTTCGCATTTGATTAGCCAAAGAGTTGGTTTTAAAGTAGCTAATCCCGTATCTCCTCATAGGTTGGAAATTCAAATGTCAAAAATTAACTTTTCACTTGCCGGGTTGATCTAGAAATGACTCGAGACCCTATACATATACCCAAATATAGTTTTTTGACTATTTCGACCCTTTCGGACAGTTTGGGGCACTCAAACTGGCCATTTGGATGACCCATTTTCAATTTGCCTTTTTATCCCATAATTTATGTTCCGACGTGACTTACACGCGCGTCCCGACTAAATTACAGTAACTGCATTATTTCTCACTCACGACAATTATAATACATTAATAATAATTTATTTCTTATTCACTAAGGAATATTCAATATAATTCATACAAATAAATATTAATCCTCGTCATGCTAATTAATATTCATTTTTAATCCGGATTAACTTCCCCTTTTAATTTAAATTAATCCCATTTGAAGATCATTAAAAATACGAGGTATTACACCATGGATATTAAAAGATCTCTCGTAAGACTACTCTTTGTTTATCAAGTCATCCTTATCCTTTCCCATCGAAACAAGTTTATCACTTATATATTCTCACTGAGGTCTGACTCTCTCTCAAAACTTTCAACTCCTTCTCGAAAGACAAGACCTTAAGAGTCAAATTCTATTTTGCTTTTGGAGTATGCATATTTAAGACCTCGTTCTCCCTCACTCAAATCATCACCCTCAAACTCTTCGGAATGATTCAAATTATTGTCTAAGTTATCACGTTTAGAAATGTCATCATCGGTGTGAGACATACTTGAATGATAACGTGAATATCCATGAACGCGCTGAAGTTATGTCTATGCGGTGGTTCATCCTCGGAATCCATTGATTCAACATCACTATTGCTTAGAGTGGCCTTATCGGTGGATTTACCTTTGCCCTATCTCATAAGCCTAGTGGGACGCTCTTGGGATTTGTGACCTTTCCCCTTGCAGTCATAACATCTCTCTAATTCGCTTTTTTTTTTGGACACTCAACTCTAGCTTTCTTTTGATCATTCTCATAAAAATTCTTACCCGTTTTGAACTTTTTGTTATTCTCAAAATTTTTATTTTCCATTTTGAATGAATTTTGATTTTTGAATTTGAGAAACTTTTTGAATTTTTTTAGCAAACAAGACAAGATCATCTTGATGAAAATCATAATTGGAGTAAAAAAAACTCTTTTTTTTTCTTTGATTTAGATTTTAAAGCTACTCCTTGTTCTTTTTTTTTTCTTTTGGGTTTTGGTGAATATGTTTAATTCGTAAGTCTGATGATCACCTATGAGTTCATCTAGCCTAATTGTGTCTAGAATTCCCCCAAATTTAAGGATAGTAACTTTCATGCCAAAATGAGACGGGAGTGACCTTAGAATTTCTTAACATCTCTCATTTCCGGAATTTGCTCACCCAAATTAAAACTAGAATTCACAATATCAGACAATGAGCATTAAATTCATCAAATTTTTTAGTTTCAACCATGCTTATAGTCTCAAATTTTGTGGTGAGGTTTTAAAGTTTAGAAAGTTTGACATCATTGGTTCCCTCTTGTGTGGGTGGGAGGGTATCCAAACTTTTTTAGACATGGTATAAGTCATTATACGATGAAATTCGTCGTGACAACATCAAAAATAGGTTCAAAATCACAAGAGATAAAATTATTCAGTCCAAAACCATCTTGAATCCAATTAGTGACTAGTTTGAGACTAATGACATTTTCATTAGTCACAATGGGGGGATTCCACTCCCTTTCAATAGCAAGCCATACGCGCTCATCGATTGATTTTAGAGACGATCTTATTCGAGATTTTCAATAGACATAATTTGTTCCATCAAACAAAGGTGTCCTATTGTACGAATTCTCAATATAACCTCCAAGATTCATCTAAATAACTTGTAAAAATAAGCTCTGATACGAATTTGTAAAACTAGTTTTATGGGGTGGTCCGATTCTATGGTCAAATGTAGAAATCGTAGAGTAGGTCACACACAAGCCAAGAACAACTTTAGTTTGATTTATCTTGATTAATTATGTGAACAAAAAAAATGCAAGTTAAAGAAACCATAACACATGAGATATGAGGAAAAAATACCTATCGGGAAAAAACATTTGTTTTTTAGCACTGTTACAACTAAGGTATTAAAAAATGACATGAACAGGCTTACAGACTTAGACTCCACTAAGTATCGCAGTTTTGTCTTCTTCTCTTATTAATAACAAAAAATAGTTCATGTCCAATGGCGTTCCACATAGCAATCTCCACTTGCCTTGATGTCCACCGATCAGACTCAAGAAATTCCTTTCTTATCTTCAATAATGAATAATAACCTCCACAGGGATATGAACATGTGTTGTGTTCTTCAAGGTTTGATGAAGTGATCATAAAACGTCAAATTCGTATCTTTATATTGTAAGGACATAATTTTATAAATGCCCGGGGTAGAATCTAGGAATTTTTTATTTTCCCTAGATCATAGTTTGTATGTCTGATACCGCTACATTCGGTATCAGACATACCGAATCTAGGAATTTGCATGTCATCACGATCATCCACAACGGCTTTTATCCGAATCCATGCATCCATCATCTTCACACGTGAAGCTTGCTACATGCGACGTGCTTTCCACAACTCCACGACACATTATCGGTAAAATGATTTATTGAAGTTGTTTATATTTGCATAAATATTTGGGATTTTTTTAGAAAATATTTTTTGAAGTCTAAATTATTTTTTATCAATTGCAGAAATTTTTCTATGTAGGAGCAGATTTTTTTGGAAGGCGTGCTCATTCAAATGAGATCACATTCGTTCGAGCAACATAAGCATGTCGCGCGAACTCATTCGAAAGACATGTGTCCTCGTTCGAGCGACAGGCCTATGACGTTCGAACGACGCAGCCGCCTCGATTTTTGAACCAATTTATGTCACTTTCAAATTGATTGTTCAAAGATTTTTCCATCATTTTATTCTGCAATAAAACGTCCTATGACGGCTCCCTTTTTATACTTAATAATTTTAAAGCTTTATGCCTTCTTTATAAGCACAATTCTCTCCCATTTATTCGGTGCACGTTTTAAACCTTCAAGAGGTCATTTTTACTCATTTGGAGTATTTTGTGGAGAAGACAGTCTCTTCTTCATTGCTAGCCATCTGGAATTCTTGCGGGAGATTCCATCCGACGACATCGGAATCGACACCTACGGGTATTTCGTATGTCACGCTTATTTTCATTATAATCCATGTAACTGTTCTTTACAAATTATAGTGAAAATAATATGGTTTTGCCCTATGGGGATTTTTCCTGATATTTTGTGTCACATGTTGTATTTATTTATTGGTTGACACACGCACACACGTAGGTGCATGTTTAGGGGTTGTATTTATTTTGTTTAAAAATATACTCTAATTAAAAATGGTTTTCTTGGAAACTTGCGAATAATTTTTATTCGATATCACAGACCGCATTTGGTTCGCGCAGCTTTTTAAATTGGTATCAGAGCAGGTTGCGCTACTTCATCGCGTATTCCTATTTTTCGCAAAATCGTGTGATATTGATTTTTTGAAAAATTAGTTTTGTGTTTATTCGCATTTTTTCCAATGGAACATTCATTTAATATGATGCCTACTTTTTACAGGTCTAATTATGCCTATAGGAAAGCTCGTATGAAATATTGTTTAAAATCCATTGACAAGCGTGTTTGGTTGCTTTATGAAAATGGGTGGACACCTCCAACGGTCAGCGTTGATAATATCACCTCTTTAAAACCCGTGTCAACCTGGACTGAAGATGATTTTAAAATGTCTAATTTTAATTCCCGTGGTCTGAGTGTTATTTCTGGAGCTATCAATCCCGATGAGTTCCGTCGAATTATGATGTGCACCACGTCTAAAGAGGCATGAGATGTTTTGAAACTGAAACATGAGGGTACGAACGCGATTAAAGAATCAAAGTTACAAAATTTGGCCACCCAATTTGAGACTATCACCATGTCTAAGTCTGAATGCTTTGATGATTTTTATACACGTTTTTCGGACATTGTTAACACACGTTTTAAGTTGGGTAAGGTGATTGATAACACGCGTGTCATTAAAAATATTTTGCGATCTCTTCCAAAACGCTTTATTCCTAATGTCACTACTTTGAACTCTTTGAGAAATTTGAAATCACTTAAGTTGGAAGAACTTGTAGGAGATCTTCAAACCTATGAGATTAACATGTTTCCCCTAACCATTAAGGCTAAGGATAGAGGCGTTGCTTTAAGGACTCATTTTAAGAAAAAGAAAGAAAAAGTTTGTGAGTCTGATTCTGAGGGAGACTTTGATGATTTGGTCTTATTTGTAAAAAATTTCAAAAAGTTTCACAAAATTTCTAAAGAAAATTCTTCCAATAAAAAGAGATTTTTTGATAAAAATAAAAAGAAAGGAATGGCCAAAGAAAGAGGTGAGAGGGAAAAATAGAGTGACTTAGATGAGGAGTGTGAATAGGAGTTTGAGAAGGTGACTTGTTTTGAATGTGGGGGTAAGGGGCATAAGTCGTTTGAGTGTCCTACGTGGCTTAGAAATAAAGGAAAGAATGTAGCCACGCCCGACACACTTAGTGATAGTAGTGAAGGTGAGGATGATAAGACTAGTGGTGAGATGTTTTTTACTTTTTCGAGTCATGTGAGCATACCCTCTTTGTCCCACAATAGTGCACACGATTGCGATAGTGATGATTTGATTGCTTCAAGTGAGGGAGAAAGCGAGAGTGAAAGTGGAGATGAAAGTGAGCTCCAAAAAGTGTGTAGAGATTTGAACTCTGAGACCTTGAAAACAAAGAAGTATAATAGAGATTTAGGTCATCGGGTTTTAGATTTGGGGAGAGAGTTTGCACATTTAGGTGAGCAAGTTAAGTTTTTGGTCAATACTTCACAAGATTTTATGGAGGTTTTTCATAAGTTGACACCACCTTTTGAAAACCCCTCCGCACCTAACGATTGAGGTTTGTCTTGTTTACTAGCATATGATGATTTTCATGATGACATTATTTGCCTCTTGCTAGTATGTATCTTTTTTTTTGTATAAATTTTTGCTTTTTAAATTTTTTGAAAAATACAAAAAGATTTTATTGATAAATTTTTTGAAAAATCCAAAAAGAGTTTTGTTTTTTGTTTACACCTTTTTTTGGATAAACACTTAGGATGACCAAGTCACAACATCATTCCATACTTTTCATGTGACTATTTGATAGTGTTTTGAGACAATATACCATGTCATCTTTGTGCTTTATAACGTTTGGAGTCATTAAGATGTAATTATGTGTTACTTCCTACATGTTTGACTCATGATTTCCTTTATTGAACACATGCACGGATTTGTTTGATTATTGTGCTTGTCTTATCACATGTTGGTTGGGTGTTTTCACTTCAATCCTGCCCTTAAAACGAACCAAGCGTGATAAAACTTGATAAGAAAGGTATGCATGTAAGAACCGTTTGTGAGTTTGTGTGCTTTATTTGAAAACAGAGAAGGGCTGCGAAAGGTTCATTTGGCCTTTGAGAATACTAAGCCACCGTTATATCGGACCTAAAAAATTGAGGAATTTTATTATTCGGGGTCCAAAGAGGTTTAAAAGAGTCCGAAAAAAATTAAAGGCAATAAAAAGCAATACATGCCAAATATGGGCCATTAGGTTTCACCATTAATTCTCCAAAGTTTGAGAATTTAGATCACCTCTATTCAAAATATAAATCTGAGGGTGTTTGGTTGGAGATTTTATAACAGGTTTGCACGTCCTTGAAAATCTTGAAAAAATGTTAAATAGTTATGGACGTTATTGGTGTGGAAATCACTTTGACTTTGATTTGTTGATTTGTATAAAACGATGTCATCTAAATTCAATAATCTTTACACCTAAGGATACTTTTGATGTTCTTTCGTTAGGAGTACACGTATTCATCGTGCACATATGATTGATTGATTTTATTTACCTATCGAATGTGTTCACACCCATACATTCCGTTTCAATGACTTGGTTATTTGAGTTTATATCCATGGTGTGATTTTTTTGTATCTTATTTTTTGTGTAATTTTTAAAAAAAAAATAAAATATAGAAGATTTTTTGTGAGATTTACCATATTCTTTATTGTATATTTTGGGTAAAAAAATTAAAAAAAAAAAGAAAAGAAATTTTTTGAAAAAATCAAAAATATAAGATTTTTTTGTGATATTTTCCATATTTATGCTTCTCATATCTGTCTATTTGGGGACATCATAAAATTGGGTGAGAAATATATTTCAAACTGTTGCATGTCACGGGTATTTGCTTTATCTGATGTGTGTAGGTACAAAGTTGATATCTATTGGATTGCACATCCTAATGAGAAAAAATTTGGGAGTTTCTGAAGTGTTGAATATTTCAAGATGTTGAAGTTTGATTGAAGACATGACATTTAGTATTCTCAGTTTGAGGGTTTAATGGGGATATTATCTTATATGTCATTTGTTTTTGGGAGATAGCATAATTCGGATTTTTTATGTATGTACCGGCACGGACATAGGGGGAGATTTGTAAGGACATAATTTTATAAATGTCCGGGGTAGAATCTAGGAATTTTTTATTTTCCCTAGATTGTCTGATACAGCTACATTCGGCATGTCATCACGATCATCCATGACGGCCTTTATCCGAATCCATGCATCCATCATCTTCACACGTGCATCTTGCTACATGGGACGTGCATCCCACAACTCCACGACACATTATTGGTAAAATGATTTATTGGAGTTGTTTATATTTGCATAAATATTTGGGAATTTTTTAAAAAATATTTTTTGAAGTCTAAATTATTTTTTATCAATGGCATAAATTTTTCTATGAAGAAGCGGATTTTTTTGGAAGGCATGCTCGTTCAAATAAGATCAAATGTCGTTCAAGCGACATAAACATGTTGCGCGAACTCGTTCGAACGACACGTGTCCTTGTTCGAGCGACCTGCCTCTATCGTTCAAACGACGTAGACACCTCGATTTTTTAACCAATTTCTGTCACTTTCAAATTGATTGTTCAAAGATTTTTCCATTATTTTATTCTGCACTAAACCGCCCTATGACGGCTCCCTTTTTATACCTAATAATTGTAAGTCTTTATGCCTTCTTTATAAGCACAATTATCTCCCATTTATTCGGTGCACGTTTTAAACCTTCAAGAGGTCATTTTTACTCATTTGGAGTATTTTTTGGAGAGGCCAGTCTCTTCTTCATTACCGTCCATCTGGAATTCTTGCAGGAGATTCCAACCGAAGACATCGAAACCACACCTACGGGTATTTCGTATGTCCCACTTATTTTTATTATAATCCATGCAATCGTTCTTTACAAATTATAGTTAAAATAATATGGTTTTTCCCTGCGGGGATTTTTCCCGATATTTTGTGTCACGTGCTTTATTTATTTATTCGTTGACACACACACACACACACACGTAGGTTCATGTTTAGGGGCTGTATTTATTTTGTTTAAAAATAGGCTCTAATTAAAAATGGTTTTCTTGGAAACTCGCAAATAATTTTTATTCGATATCACACACCGCATTTGGTTCGCGTGGCTTTTCATATATATAAGGAGAAAAATGTATGAGAGAGAGACTTGAAAGTTTTCATTTGAAATTAGGTATAAAATAAATTTTTGCTAGTTCATTCAAACGAGGTACATCTCGTGCGAGCGCAGCACATGGTCTCATTCAAACCACTTATAACAACATATTGAATGAGATAAAAGAAAAAGGCTAAAGTCACCAAAATTTATCTCATTTAAAGTTGTTCTAACGAGGTACATGCACTTGTTCAAACGACATTCAAATGTCGTTCTAACGACTTTGAAAATTTTTGAAAAAAATATTTTGGAAAACTATTTTATGTTTTCAGACACTTTTAAAATACACCTGAATGTAAAGATTACACGAAATCAAACTCATATACCTTCTCCGAATGTTTGTAGTGACGATCTCAACTCTTCGATATTCGATTGTCGCGTTTGCTCACTAACTTGTTTTCGATTCAAGTCTTGAGAATGACATGATCGTGAAGAGGTGTAATGGAATATGCCAAACTTAAAAACATAATAAGTAATTATAAATCATGCTCTTACATCCACCAAAATTAGGGTGATCGGTCTTTAGGTCGCGTTGACCGATTCAACATTGATGTATTATCCATGTGTGAAGTGTTTGCTCAGTAGGAGTTCACTAAATGCCACATGTCCCACTTATTCTTAATGGGTTCATAATTATGAGCCTACGCGCACATATTCCCTATGTTTAGGGTTTTGTGCACATTAGTTTACTTCCTCAGGCAATCATTAAACGTGAAGCGCATGACCTTTGGGGTATGATGAGGTTCTCTTTCCAAGAGAGTCATCACTTAACCTTTCTTTTGGTGGTAAGGGCTATAAGGGGTTAAAAATTCTTTGGCTCCTTTCTTGAAGCCCAAGATATAAGTTTTCTGATCTCTCTCTCAATCGAGTTTTAAAGAGTTCAAACTTCATTATTATCTTTTTTTTCTCATGAACCATGTCTAGGCATTCGAGAAAGTAAGAAGTGGCCTCGAAAAATGACATTGAGGTAGTTCATATTAAGAACATCATACCAATATCCTAAGTCAGATTGTTTTTATGTCAGTAAACATAATAGATTGGTTTTGTTTCCCCCATTGTTGATGGAAGTTCTTAGTTTTTTACGAAGTTCTTCAAATCCAAGCAAACAGGAGTTTCTTCCAAATTGTAATGGGTACAAATTAACCAAATTTGTGGCACTAACCTAGACTAGATGAAATCAAGTACTACAATGACATGAGCAGTTTTCATAGGTCTAGAACGTTCAATTTCCAGGCCGGTAATTAGTCCCATAATTTGGTCATAGGGTTGTCTAGATATCAAAAGGATACTAACATGGATATTTTGGTGTTATGTGGGAAAATATATGATGAGAACTATGCAGGTTTTCCTGTGCTTGTGGTGGACGGATCTCCTGGTAGGTTCTTTATCATTTTTTGGCATTTTTAAGATTTATAACTTCATCAATTAGTAATCGGACTTTTTTTTGGTAAATAAAGTATAATAAAATGGAAATAACTATACAAGGGAAGAGAACCAAGGAAACTAGGAACATGCTCCTAGGCCACAGAACATCCACAACAAAGGGACAAAACCACCAAGCCAAAAAAGCAGGGCAAATGGGGAGGGGAAAACCCCTCCCCACACAAGATCAACAAGCAATCAAAACTAGCCCCCAAAAGAGGCCAAACCTAATCAGCTCAAAAAAAGAGAGAGGCACAAAGGGATCAAAGGAACAACATGGACTCAGACAACCCCCATTGGTTGCACACCATCCAGTTGGTGTAGTTTCTACATATACTCTTCCGGCTATAGATTTTGATCTTCATCATGATTTAAATGTCACTCAAGGGTTGGATAGGAGTTTTAGCCCCTCTATTGTGGAGCCTACCATTCCTTTCCATCCAAAGGCAATAGATGGTAGTAGTATAAGATAATGTCCTGACCTTGTTGAGGAAGGTATTGTTGTTGGCATACTCCACAGCCTTCTCCAACTCCCTCTACCAAGATGTCATGGTCCTATAACACTGAGTCCTACAGAGAACCTCCATCCACACCTCCTTGGCATAAGGACAATCAACTAGGATGTGGTTAAGGGTCTCAAACCCATCAGAGCATAAGTTACAACTATTGTTGTCCACAATCACCCAAGCCATATGTTTATCCTTGGTGACAAGACTCTTACAACAGGCCAGCCAAGAGATGAAGGAGCATTTGGAAATATTGTCATGGTTCCACACAAACTTAGCCCACTCCATAATGGGGTAGTGACTACATATGGATTGATAAGCTGACTTAGTAGAAAACATCCCAGAAGAAGAAGGATCACATAAAACTTTATCTTCAAGGGTCGAGATAATAGGTAAGGGGCCAGCCTGAATGTCAATGAGCTCCAAAGTAATGGAAGAGGGCCATCTCCATCTACTACCACAAGTGAAGTCAACAACTTTAGCAGTGGAGTTACTTGCAGCATCATAGATGGTCCTATCCTCAAATAGAGGTTGAAGAAGGCCAAGAGGATGCCAATTATCGTGCCACATAAAGGTGTATTGCCATTGCCAATGATGAACTTGATGAGAGGCCTGCAATCCCTCCTCATTTTCAAAATTTTCCTCCATGTCCATGAGAAATCACTAGGGATAGTGAGAGCCTAGAATCTTCTTCTTTTAATTTTATAAGTACGACACCATTTGTCCCACAGGCTCTCCTAGTTGCTGCAAATATGCCATAAGTGTTTCATCATTGCAACCCTATTACACTCCTCAATGCATTTGAGACCAAAACCCCCTTCAGATTTAGGTTTACAAACTTTATCCCAAGTCATGGCTCCACTATGCTTCAAATCAGTGCCATTCCAAATAAAATCCCTAATTAGCTGATCAATAGCCTTGATAACCCCTTTGGGCATGATGAACAAGCTAGCCTAATACACTTGTATACTGAAGAGTATAGAAAGGTCCGGTTGAAGTCTTCCAGCATATCTAATAAGCTTGTTGCTCCAGCTTTTAATCCTAGCAGTAAGTCTAGAGATAAGATCTTTGCAGTCCTCATTCTTTAATCTGGTAGAGACCAAGGGAACTCCCAAGTACTTGAAAGGGGGTTTCTGCAGTTGGAAACCAATAATGGCAGCAAGGTTATGGGCCTGATGCTCATCCATACCCCCACAATATATGTTTCTTTTATCCAAGTTATGGCAGAGCCCAGAGATGAGGGAAAATTCTTCAATAGCATGGTTAATGCACGTAATAGATTGCTCATCCCCCCCCCCATAGAAAATCACCAACTCTTCAGAAAAGCAAAGGTGGTTAATCCCAATATACTAGCACTTAGGGTGGAACTTGAATCCCATATTGCTGCAGTGTTGGTCCAAAAGATAAGAAAAACTTTCCATAGCTAAAAGAAAAAGGTAAGGTGATAAGGATCACCCCATCTAAGACCTATAGAGCCCTTAAAGAATTCATGAGAAACACCATTGAGGCTGATGGAGTACCAGGCAGTGGTAACACACTCCTTAATCCAGGTGATCATGATCTGAGGGAGGTTGTCCTCCTTCAAAACATCAAACAAAAATTCCCAGCTCATAGTGTCATAAGCCTTGGTGATGTCCACCTTTATAGTGCATCTAGCTTCGCCAATGTTTTTGTGATAGTTCCTCATAATTTCTTGTAGAAGCAGAATATTATCAGTAATAAACCTCCCCCTAACAAAGGCAGATTGCCTTTCACTTATAAGGTGAGACATGAGAGGGTTTATCCTGTTAGCTAAGATTTTAGAGATGAACTTGTAGAGGTTATTATCGCATGCAATAGGTCTCAAGTCTCTCATAGTTTAAGCATTAGGAATCTTAGGAATAAGGGCAAGAATGTCACAATTCCACTACCTAAGCATTTTTCTAGTGAGAAAGAAGTGCACCACAACCTTGGTCACCTCAGTGCCAACAACATACTAGTTTTATTGAAGAATGTAGCATTGAATCCATCAGGACCAGGTGCTTTATAAGAGCCAACGGAAAACTGGGATGGTATGGATGTGGTATCAGCATCATGTATAGGAGTGAGATTTCTGACCATTAGGTTTTCAATGTTGAAAGGCCTATAAATGTTCACATCATCACAAGATAATAAATGTTGGAAAAAGATGATAGCTTCAAAGGCAACAACATCACTGCCCTCAATGACATGTCCATGAGAATTTTGGATCATGGGGATCTTACTTCTAGCACAATTGAAAAATGAATTGTTCATATCCCCTAGCTAGAGACAATTAATCATATCCTTCTGCTTAAAGTAGGATTCTTTAATAGCTCTAAGGTGGTTGTAGTAGGTTGATAACTCAGCCTCATCCCTTTTTACGTCAGAATTGCTTCCATCCTTATCCAAATTGGACTGAATATGATTGAGGAGAGCCTTAGCTTCCTCAACTCTAATAAAGATATTGGAGTAAAACCTCTTGTTCAAGCTCTTAAGAGGGGTTTTAAGCCATCTAAGTTTAGTGGAGAGGGTAAACATGGGGTTCCCAGTGAATTCAACCTGCCAAGACTCATTAAGAATCTACCTAAATGTATCAAGCTTCATCCAAAAGTTATATAACTTTAAAGGTTTGGGTCTAGCATTCAGCGAAAGCAACAAAGTGATCACAACGGGGCTGTGATCAGAAATGCCTTGACAGAAGTAATTAGCCTGACTGTTAGGGAAGGAGGCACTCCACGCATGGTTCTGAAGAACTCTATCGATCCTAGTTTGAATGCAAGCAGTACCCCACACTTGTTGTTCCAAGGGAACCACAACCCAGTGGAGATCATGTCCCCAGCTTGGATGTCCTCAATGCAGGTGTTAAATTCCTCCACAGCTCTGAAGTCAATCCCCAGATTACCTTTCTTCTCCTCCTGGATTCGAACAACATTAAAGTCCCCCATAATGATCCATTCCTTGTTGAGGGTGGAGTTAAAGTTTCATCTGAGGAAGTCCTATAAAGAAAGTCTATTGGTAGGTAAATTATGGCCATAGACAATAGTTGCAAAGAAACTCTTATTTATTCCCACAATACCGACCTTATAGAAGATGACTTGATTATGGAAGTCACAAAAATCCACCTCAAACACATTAGGATTTCAAGATAAGATGACTCTAGCCATACCACCATTAGCTAGGCAGTTGTGGACCATGTTCCAGTTAAAGAAACATTTATTCTTGACAACATTCATATGGTTAAGTCTTACCTTTGTCTCCATCAGACCAATGAGATCAATGTTATTATCTCGCATGAATTTCCTAACTTCATCCTGCTTGTGGGGGGAATTAAGGCCCCTAATATTCCAAGAAACTAGCTTGAACATCTTGTCTTTGGGTTCTCTCCTCCCTTAGCATCATGTTGTATCTTCACCAAACTGGCATTTCCTTTCTTCTTTTATTTCTTCTTCTTACTTACAGACTTACTTATTGTAGGTTCATAGTTAGATAATTTTTTAGTCATAACATCAATGGATTTCACCTTTAGAACAGTGACACTAGGGGCATGGGTGGTCTCATCTTGTGACATCTCCTTTATTCCTTAATCCTCATTCGCATGAGTGTTTTCTGCAACTCTAGAGTCTTCTTCCTCTTCTAGGGATAGAATGGCAAATCTATTTTGGTCAGTAACAACTTTGGACACAGAAGGATGGTCATCTTTTCTATAATTGTGTTCTAAACCTTCCTTAGGAATGACCTTCGCATGAGCCCAAGCTTTAGCGACTTTATTCCATTCTTCCACCTGTGTAATAGTCTCAGTAGAAGTAGAAGGCTTGGGTAACACTAGGACTTCATTTTTGTGGTTAGGGCAAGCACTGAGATTGCGACCAAACACAAGGCAATTTGGGCATGATGGAGGTCTAGCTTGAAACTCCACTCGAACTGGTACACTAGCCCCATCCTCCATAATAGCATTAATGCTATTAAGTTAAGTCTCTTTAGCATCAACGTCAATACAGATACGAGCGTAAGTTATCATGTTCATATATTTAGTTATTGCATCAGTGTACTAGGGGAGTCCCACAGAGCTGGCAATGTAGCTAAGTCCCTCATCAGTCCAGAGTTGGACTGGTATATCGTGGAACTTTACCCAAATAGGAATTTTCTTCATCGTGCCTTTACTGAAGATGAAGTTAGCTAGCCATTTCTTGAGTATGATAGTCATACCTGCAAAATACCATGGGCCATTATCTAAAACCACGTCACGAGGAATAGGGTTATCAAACATGAAGAAAAGAACCCATTATCATGGGCAATGACCCTAGTCATGCCATATTTTCCCCAAAGACGTGTGGCCGCATTATTAACCAGAGGGAAAGAGAGTTTTTTTCCCTAAGAAGGGTAACACCCCGCCTAAATAAATGTCGGGTGATCAGTCCTTTATTAAATCACATATCAAGGTGAATAGTTGGTTCATTATTAGCATCACTGTCGTAATAAAAAATTTCAATTTAAACACCGTAAATAATTAAGCTAAGTGTCAAAACAATTTAAAACCTTAGTTCCATTTTATTTAAATCCAGATATAAAAACCTTTTTAATAATTAACAGTTGAAGAGTCACATAAATATGAAGAATGTTAATAAACATCCAAGAATTCAACCATTCAGATAAACCAATACTAAGTTTAAAAACTACAAATGAAATCATCCTGACACGAATTACATTCCAAAGAGTACCAAATACTGAAAATAAATGAGCATAGATCTATGACAAATCCAACTGAATAGGGAAAATGGGCGACACATGCCCTGACTAATCAAAACTAAATTAAGAGTAAAGTAAATAATGAGGTCGTCTAAACATTGGCCTGCAACTCCCCCATAAGCTGCAGCGCGTCTGTTCCAAGGAATCTAAGCATGACGCCCCTGTGGCTGGGGACCTGTAATACAAAGATATATATATATATATATATATATATATATATATATATATATATATATATATATATATATATATATATATATATATATAAGAGAGAGAAAAAGACAGGAAACGAGTCGGAGCCCGAGTGTAAAACAGTTTTAAAAATTTAGTCTAGAAAGTATTTAAAATGCTTACGGCTAATGCAACAACCATGTTAGTATGCGACACTCTCTTGAGAATTCTCACCTCTCATCTAGTGTGCACGATTACCATACTAATAAATCTCATAAGTTTCCCTAACTTATCCTCCATAAGGTTTTATCAGGTGAAAAGCGAGGTTATGATATTTACTTTATGAAATCATTCTCTTCAAGATTTCTTATGTTATTTCGAACAACTCGTTTCTCATATAAATTTCCCGAACACTTATAATAAAATTGAAGAATTTATTCATTACTTATCTACTTATATGCATAGTAGAAAATTCCCATATAGATATATGTATATATATTAGTCACACATATAATATCTATACTAACGGCACCCCACATAAAACCTATGGTGTTGGCATACTCTGTTATCAAATCCGTGTATCACATAAACTAAGGGAAATACTAGTCCAGAATCACTCTCGAACTGTATTAACACAATACACAAACAAATGGAGGTGAAGCATAGTTCCAGGTCCTAAGAGGTCAGCACATACTCTCACATCTCTTACAACATCTGACTATCATTTTCAGATAGCCTATATTGAGGATACTATCTTCTAGGGTACGAGTCAATATTCCCCATAAAGGTCCAAATGAGATAAGACCGTCCCGACGCGAAAAATCCCGTGATAGCAAGTAGCCCAGGTATGATTTTTATACAAATATATAATATGCACAATCACACAGTCATACATATAAATATTCACATTTCTAAATTTGGTGCGCCCACGACCCATAATATTAACCTAGCCATGCATAACATATCACGCTCGAGTTTTACGTATAAGTAAATCACTCCTTTTATTCTATTAAGTATATCCAATCCTTATGTACTTCTCGACTCTCGAAGTGGCTCCTCTCGAAATAATATAAAATCGGTAGGTACACGTCTAAGTCTTCCCTAATCCTCACAAGATATACCATATCGCAAGCATGATTTCCCACTAAATTTATATTCCCGAAACCCCACGGTTAAATCACAAATGAATCGTATCACTCGAACCTTGCCTACAAACCTACTGGTCTTTCCCAAGTCCCATTATGGTAAATAAAATACGTTTAAGCGTTCCCACAAAGTGGCACAGGGTCAGTCATTAAGAATAAAGAACAAGCCTCAAAATTCAGAAGAGGTTGATCGATCGAAGGTAGGGGTCGATCGATCGATCCAGTCGATCGATCGACATTCAAGGTCGATCGATCGATCACCCAGATATTACCCAGAATCTGCAAATACTATCCTACGGGTTTCATCACCAAAAGTCCTCAAAACCTCTATCAATTTTTCCCAACCGCCCAAACAATATTACTACTGGTACTATATACCTAATTACATGATTTCCTACGTGAAACATGTTCAATTTCATCAACGATATCGAATTAATGGTGTAAAATTGATATAATCCTCCAGAACCCTAATTTTGGAGGAACCATACATTCTTCTAATTATTTCCTAGATTTCTTGTTTCTAAATTCATACTAATTCATGGGAAATCCTCTACATGTGATGGGTATGTCCAGAATATATTAAATTTCTCTAAACATGCGATTTAAATTCTATAAATTACCAATTTCTTGCATAAAACATGTTCTTGATAATCCGAAACTAACATGGGTGAGAGATTAACTAAAAACAAAGCAAGATAGATACTTGCCTGAGAATTAAAGGTCTGATTCGATGACTCTAACTGGTATCGCAGTAATCCTCTTCTTCCGATCTACGCTTTGGTGGGGGGGGGGGGTGCAAGATTGGTTGTTCTTGGCCTTGAACACTTGGAAATCTTTTTCCCTTCTTCTTCCTATGGCCTCCTTCCCTTTTGGTTCTTAGAACCCTAACTTCCCTAGCACTCCATCTGATATAATCTTAATGATTTTCGTCCATATTAAAGGCCAAAAATAGAAAATTACCAAAATGCCCTCCCAGGTTACTAGTTAGGCCTAAAAACGTCCCGAGACCCAAACTAAACCCCACGGGTACACTTTTATGACTATCTCGACCCTTCCGGACACATTGACACACTCGAAATGACCATACGGGCTACTTATAATTTATTCACTTTTAATAATACTAATTTAGTCCCGACACGACACATGCGCGTCCTGACTTAAATTTCCATAATTGCCTTTTTATTCACTCGTGACAATTTTAATAAAATAAATCTCATATATTACTTTACTCATCCAGTAATATTCAATAAATTTCCAATAATTACTAACTCACATCACGCTAGTAAATATAAAAAAAAATGGATTAATATTAAATTAATATCTCAATTAAATTTATTAAATCCCGAATTTTAAAAGCCATGAAAATATGGGGTATTACATACTTCCCCCTAATAACGAAATTTCGTCCCGAAATTTAGAAAATAAGGCCTACCTAAAAAAAAAATTATGGATACTTTATTAGTACGCAAACTATCTACATAGTAAGGCGCTCAATCACTATAGCTCACAGCAAGCTTGTTTAACACTCTCATTAAAGACACTTCTCATTGTGCTTTTAACCAACAACATTCGCATAAGACATGCCTATATATTATTAATTCCTTATTATTTCAATATCATTGGGATGCCGCACCTCACTACCTGCGAACCACTCGGATTTATCTAAACTCAAACTCCCATTCTGAGAGAAACCATACGAACATCTGACCACTTTTATTCGCCTAAAATAGTTGTGGAATTCCACCATAGTCGTCAGACTCTAACTCACCCCATCCAAAATTCTGATTATTCGCCCATCGCTTAACATTCAGAGTAAGAAAAGTTAAGGTTTTTCACACCAAATCCTCAATAAGCATATCATTCGCGAACAAACAGGTATGAGTGCTTCCACAGAACTCTACCTTTACATACTTCACTTGCTAGCTATATCCGTTGTCGAAATGAAATGATCACCAAGATTCTAAAATTACCTTCACGCGTCTCTACTAATCGTTAATCACCGTGCGCCTACTCCCCGGCTATGGGTGCTACATCCTCCCCCAAAACGAAACGTTATCCTCACTGCTTCTTGAACTCCCATATTAAAGGTGGGATTCAAAAATCTCATCCCGATTGAGAAAATAATACCGTATAGGACCACGTACCGGCGCGATCCTTCCTGTCAAAGGAAGATTGGGCACACTAGTTAATATTATAAATCACCCCAAAGGAATATCAATCACTTCCTTCTTGGGAGACTTGTTCCACATGTTCGGATGAACCCTTGATCTTGTCTTGAGGGTGGAAACCCATCGAAGAAACTTTACCGACTTTCCCGGCCTCTTCCATTACAGGAATTTTCGATAGCCACAAAATTCTTTGGTTGATCCTCTTATTCCAATCGGTTTCTATCTATGAGTGGTGCATGTAAAGTTTACTCACATGTCCCACTCGACATCGACTTATACTTGTAATGTGTCACATTAAGTGTCATTAATACTCCCATTCTTTCCTTTGCGTATAATGGAAGTTCCGACCCATGCACTTTTCTCCACGATGTGCACTTCCGAACATTTTATACCATACTAACATCCTCACTCTTTGTACGCATCAGTCGCTCTCAACATTTGACTAATTACAACTCCGCTCCGAGTGTTCTCCATAATAATTGAATTCTACCCTTCTCAAGGAATACCCCCCGTTTTTTTATTTTTTTATGTCTTCCCACAGCCTTCCAACCAGATTCGGTGTGCTACTCTGAACACAAATATATGTATTTATCGTCTTTCACACTGCTCTCAATACACTCTACCCCTTCCACTTCATTATGTTAATCCCACAAACATTTATTCCACACGTCCCTTTTACTCGGACGATTTTTAACATCAGTTAACCAGGATGCCCACACACCCTATAAACCGTGCATACTAGCGTAAGCATCACCTACGCTTCACACATAACACCTAATTCTTTATTTCCCTTGTGCTAACAACGTGATTACAACACTTAGGTACTCTCAATCACCCTAGAAATTGAAATTTTAAATCCTCCTTATCATCGTTCCACCCCTCAACTCGTGGTGATAAGACTAAACTTTCAATGCTTTCTTTCCACATAACCGGCTTCACTGGCCTTAATTCATAATTCAACTTCTAATTTACAGATATAATTACCTGTTCCTACTACGACCGAGGTACCAAACTCATAGACTAATGACCAAACATCTTCCTACTTCCAACCTTACGCTAAGTTTTATACGTGGGATGTCTCACAAAGCAAAATCCAAACAAGGAACCCTCCGATACACTACTACCTAGAATTTTCGGTTATCGAAATCCGTTAGGCCCTCCGTCCATAGCATGTACCCCTTTATTCCGTCTCTTGACAGAAAAGTTACAGCTCTTCCCGTAATTACACTTAATAAAGAATATTTCGTCAATTCCACTATCGTTCAGCATTAGTGGTAATCACATTCCATAAACCTCGAATACATACCATCGGGATTCTCGAAATCCTATCCCCAAACATATGGGTATAACTCTTAACTCTCACGTCTCTAAAGGATAGATACATCACCAAGTCCTGAGCGCTAAACATAATAATGAGTTAAATCTTTTCGCTCAACAGTAAACCCAATACATACTGAATCATAACAACAAAGTCCCTACACACATCGGGATTGAATATCTTGAGCCCACTATCCCCTCCGAAGTTTCTAGAATAGAAAATATAAGTGCGAGTCCGACCGTCTCGCAGGTGAGGCCTTGCCAGAACAAAAACATGTTGCACTAATGCAACCATTCCAATAGCCTTACAATAACTGCCTACTATCATACTACCCATTACTATAAAGTTGTAACCAAGACAATATCATACTTGTTTATCACATCACTAAAACGAGTAATCTCAATAAAGTATATAATACTATTAATACACCCATTTATCCTTCGCGAATAGCACTAAGGATAATCCCGCTACACTAATAATAATGCTTATAGTTATACGCACCAACTCTTCTCACATGCTAATCTAGCAATGAACAAAATATAGTGACTCGCTCATGTCACATAAAACACACCTCATCCTCTGAGGATAAAACTCATACTTCTACCTTTCCAATCGTCTTGACTGCACAAATGGCCCCCAGACGTAACACGTCTGTCCAAACCAAAATAAAAACTACTTTAATTGTTTTCCTTTACTAGGCATCCTACTCTTGTCCCTTTACTCACTTCGGGAAAACATTAACGCAGGTGAATCACTTTCCTCAAAATACCTCTACACATGATCCACTTATCACCTGTCATACTAACCATATTAGGATTATCCTTCTCAGACTTTGGTACGCTCAACTCCTGATGGCTACCCCCGTTGTTCCCTTAGCTTTTTTTTTTTGGGGGGGGGGGGGGGAAATTAATTGTGTAAAGGAAAAAAGAAGAATACACAGAGGAAGGAACCTTAAAGATCAAAAAAACTCGGGGCATACCCCGGAGCCAACCAACAAGCAACGCAAAATAAGGTATTGTTCCCTTAGCTTCGTTGGCCCTAAGGAGCGTGTAGCTTCAATAACCCTTACTGAATTCACCATCGCTTGGTAAGAATTTAGATATCCGAATCATTTAAATGAGACCTCCGATGGGTCTCCCCCTTGCGGTGTTTTACTAATTAATTATCATCTAGACTCACTTTCCAATAAGTCTTCCGATTATTTGAGCTCCCTTCATAAGGGCGTTAAGATCTCTTCGAACGACGTGTGACATAGTCACCATATGGATCGACTGTCCAATAGAATTCTCTTTAAGTGTTGTCAATCTTTCCTTATGAGTCGATTTCCCACTTGAAATCTTCTCTACCATTGGTATCCACTCCTGCTGATACAAAATTTGCTAAAAGTCTAAGTCCATTTACAAATGGACCCCTGTCCGGCCCTTCCGTAATGGGTTCAGCACGACGTTCATATCTTATCCTGAACAACTGATGAAAGAACGTGCGATTAAACTGTACCTAAGGTCCTTTCATTGAGGAAACATTTTCACTACTAACGGTGGTGGTTGACTCCCACTATTATAACTTTTCTCCCCCGAGTCAAGAAAAATCTTACCCCAAATTTTCACTTCTAGTTAACCACACTCCACTATATTTCCAAGCCTTTGAATATATTACCTTCGTTGGGTAACACACATAATTCCCGTATGCCTAGAATTTCCGCTGATGACTCTCCTCAATTTTACCTTTCGACCCTCTCACAAGCGCACCACGTTGGGTGGGTCAAATTTATCCTCACTTTCGACTATAGCAGCACTTAAAATTTGTAGGCTGCGTCCTAGCCGTCTTTACAGTCCTGGCCTCTCGTTCCCTAATAGGGGTGACCTCGACTATGGTTATCATCCTCGAATATACTTTACAACTTCGACTGAGCCCTGCCTCCTGATGTCAACATAACGGCCCTCGTCTGACATCCTTCATCGTGCGTCCCATGCACACATCCGAACGCAATTAGAATTCACTAATATACATACGTTATAGCTGGAGAACGGAATCTCACCATAGAAACCAACAATCCTAAACACATGGCTCTATATCAAACAAAGCAACGCTGGAAGCATAATAAGCCGCACAGATCCTAAAGGACACTAGAACCTGGCTCTGATACCACCTGTAACACCCTGCCTAATTAAATACCGGGTGATCAGTCCTTTATTAAATTACAAATCAAGGTGAACGGCTGGTTCATTCTTAGCATCACTCTCGCAATATAAATTTCCAATTTAAACACACTAAATAATTAAGCTAAGTGTCAAAACAATTTAAAACCTTATTTCCATTTTATTTAATTCCAGTTATAAAACCCTTTTTAATAATTAACAGTTGAAGAATCACATAAATATGAAGAATGGTAATAAACACCCAAGAATTCAACCATTCAGATAAACCAATACCAATTTAAAAACTACAAATGAAATCATCCTGACACGAATTACATTCCAAAGAGTACCAAATACTGAAAATAAATGAGAATAAATCTATGACAAATCCAACTGAATAGGGAAAACGGGCGACACATGCCCTGACTAATAAGAACTAAATTAAGAGTAGAGTCAACAACGAGGTCGTCTAAACAATGGCCTGCAACTCCCACATAAGCTACAGCGCATCCGTTCCAAGGAATCTAAGCATGACGCCCCTGTGGCTGGGCACCTGTAATAAAAACATATATATATATATATATATATATATATATACAAGAGAGAGAAAAAGATAGGAAACGGGTCAGAGCCCGAGTGTAAAACAGTTCTAAATATTTATTTTAGCAAGTATTTAAAATGCTTATCGGGTATATGCGACACTCTCTTGAGAATTCTCACCTCTCATCTAGTGTGCACGCTTACCGTACTAATAAATTTCATAAGTTTCTCTAACTTATCCTCCATAAGGTTTTATTAGGTGAAAAGCGAGGTTATGATATTTACATTAGGAAATCATTCTCTTCAAGATTTCTTACGTTATTTAGAACAACTCGTTTCTCATATAAATTTCCCGAACACTTATAATAAAATTGAAGCATTTATTCATTACTTATCTACTTATATGCATAGTAGAAAGTTCCCATATAGATATATGTATATATATTAGTCACACATATAATATCTATACTAATGGCACCCCACATAAAACCTATGGTGTTGTCATACTCTGTTATCAAATCCTTGTATCACATAAACTAAGGGAAATACTAGTCCAGAATCACTCTCGAACTGTATTAACACAATACACAAACAAATGGAGGTGAAGCATAGTTCCAGGTCCTAAGAGGTCATCACATACTCTCACATCTCTTACAACATCTGACTATCATTTTCAGATAGCCTATATCGAGGATACTATCTTCTAGGGTACGAGTCAATATCCCCCATAAAGGTCCAATCGAGATAAGACTGTCCCGGTGCAGAAACTCCCGTGATAGCAAGTAGC
This sequence comes from Sambucus nigra, assembly GCA_949130495.1. NCBI lineage: Eukaryota > Viridiplantae > Streptophyta > Magnoliopsida > Dipsacales > Adoxaceae > Sambucus > Sambucus nigra. The sequence continues at coordinate 227,788,243 of OX422211.1, read as the reverse complement.
CCGGGTATGATTTTTATATAGATATATAATATGCACAATCACACAGTCATATATATATAAATATTCACATTTCTAAATTAGGTTCCCAAGACCCATAATATTATCCTAGCCATACATAACATATCACGCTCAAGTTTTACGTATAAGTAAATCACTCTTTTTATTCTATTAAGTATATCCAATCCTTATGTACTTCTCGACTCTCGAAGTGGCTCCTCTCGAAATAATATAAAATCAGCAGGTACACGTCTAAGTCTTCCTTAATCCTCATAATAGATACCATATCGTACACACGATTTCCCACTAAATTTATATTCTCGAAAGTCCACGGCTAAATCACATATCAATCGTATCACCCGAACCTTGCCTACAAACCTACTGGTCTTTCCCAAGTCCCATTATGGTAAGTAAAATATGTTTAAGGGTTTCCACAAAGTGGCACAGGGTTAGTCATTAAGAATAAAGAACAAGGCTCAAAATTCAGAAGAGGTTGATCGATCGAAGGTAGGGGGTCGATCGATCGATGGACATTTAAGGTCGATCGATCGATCGCCCTGATATTACCCAGAATCTGCATATACTACCCTACGAGTTTCATCACCAAAAGTCCTCAAAACCTCTATCAATTTTTCCCAACCTCCCAAACAACATTACTACTGGTACTACATACCTAACTACATGATTTCCTACGTGAAACATGTTCAAATTCATCAACGATATCGAATTAATGGGGTAAAATTGATATAATCCTCCAGAACCCTAATTTTGGAGGAACCATACATTCTACTAATTATTTCCCAGATTTCTTGTTTCTAAATTCATACTAATTCGTGGGTAATCTTCTATATGTGATGGGTATGTCCAAAATATATTAAATTTCTCTAAACATGCTATTTAAAGTCTCTAAATTACCAATTTCTTTCATAAAACATGTTCTTGATAATCCTAAACTAACATGGGTGAGACATTAACTAAAAACAAAGCAAGATAGATACTTGCCTGAGAATTAAAGGTCTAATTTGATGACTCTAATTGGTATCGCAGTAGTCCACTTCTTCCGATCTACGCTTTGGTGGTGGTGGGGGTGCAAGATTGGTGGTTCTTAGAAAACTTTTTCCCTTCTTCTTCCTATGGCCTCCTTCCCTTTTGGTTCTAAGAAATCTAACTTCCCCGGCACTCCATCTGATACAATCTTAATGATTTTCGTCATTATTAAAGGACAAAAATAGTATCAAAATGCCCTCCCGGGTTACCGGTTAGGCCTAATAATGTCCCGAGACCCAAACTAAACCCCAGGTACACTTTTCTGACTATCTTGGCCCTTTAGGACACATTGGCGCACTCAAAATGACCATACGGGGAACTTATAATGTATTCACTTTTAATAATACTAATTTAGTCCCAACACGACACATGCGCGTCCTGACTTAAATTTCCATAATTGTCATTTTATTCACTCGTGATAATTTTAATAAAATAAATCTCATGTATTACTTTACTCATCCAGTAATATTCAATAAATTTCCAATAATTACTAACTCACATCACGCTAGTAAATATTAAAAAAAATCGGATTAATATCTCAATTAAATTTAATAAATCCCCAATTTTAAAAGCCATAAAATACGGGGTATTACAAGAAGTACCCCACCAGGCTATTCTCCCTCGCCCATGACCTCTACTGACAACCTCAGCTGGTGTCTTGACAGTGATGATGGAGTTAACCAAAGAGGGTTGGTGAAAGTTCAGTCTCAGTTTGGGTTTCCTTTTCTCTGCAGTCACCGAGATCCACGCTTTCTCCACACGTTCCATATTGTGTTTTAGGGTTATAGGGTTTACAACCACCTCTTTACCATCTAACCTCCTAACGTTACTAGCTGGCATGGCAGGTAGGGTAGTGTGTGAACATATGTTAGGTAAATCTTCTGAAGCTAGTCCAATAGCTGACACCTTTTTGCTTATGTCCGTACCCTTGAACCCATTGCCTCTGATAATATTAGAGTCAGTTTGGTACTCCACCGCCCTCTCCACAACCAAAGGTGGATGGACTCCTCCCTCTTTCTGTCATTAGAGAGTCTAAAATTCTTCACGTCTTCATGGGAATATCCTTTGCTCAAGATGAAATACCTATAAATATTATTTTCATGGTTGAGTTCCTGGAGCCTCGTAATTTTCAAGTTTGATCTAGAGATGCTAGCATCAAAAGCAGTGATTTGACCTTCTTCGGATTCTTCTTAAATGACCATACACTCATCCAAGGATGAAGGTGGAGTTTGGATAGGAACAGTAATCACATCATAAGGCAGAAGCGCCTTATCAGCCAACCCTGGGGAGGGGTTAATGGAAACAACTTTACCACGTATGGCAGAGGGTAGGGATGAGGAGGAAGAGGGGGGAGGGGTTTGCACCCAGCGGGGAAGTACTGAGCTGCTATAAAGTCAATGGTCGAAAGGAGATACAAAGAGGGTGGTAGTGTTTGTATGGGTGGGTGTAGAGAGTTTTTTGAGTGTAGAGTGAAGGGATATCATAGTTTTGATTACCTCCGCAATGTCACTCTCTAATGGTTTCTTTGTAATCGGACTTTGTTACTTTAATGTAAATACAAATCGCTAGAGAAACCCCTGAGACTTTGAAGTCGGGATAGAAGACTAGAAGAAATTTTGGAACCAACCAACTACTTATGGAATTTGATACCATTGGATAGAAGATCATGTCATTCTTGGCTAAGAATTGATTATTGTATCAACCAACAAATTTATAGTCATTCCTCTGTCAAAGCAGTCGATTACAATGTGGTCGGTGATTGTTTAATCCTAACAAGAATTCCTATCCTTAACTCTGGAGCAAGGAGAGCTTGTATTTGTGAAGCACTTTCCCCCACCTACATAATTCGCATCGATTTATTGGAGTCTAAATAGATTCAAGATCATATTGATATCATCTACAACAATCATGCTCCCCTCTTTTCATAAAAAAAAGGTAAGCACCTCATGTCATATCTAGGAAGAGGTTGAAAAGGACAATGAAGAAGACTTTGGCTTTCCCCCACTACTCCATCACTTCGATTATCATGGACTCATATGATGTCTCATTAATTTAAACCTTGAACCCAAGTCAAACTACTTGCTTACTAATTAATCCTTATGGGGTGATGATAATGATTACAACATTAGTGCCTTGTTCATTATATGATCCATCAATGAATAACATCCACTTGGGTGTTTGATTGACTTACTTCGATTAAACATCTTCAAAAGAGGCCTTAGCTGAATAACATCCTCATTTGGGCTTCCCGAGAACTCAGAAGTGAAGGTTGCTAATACTTGCCCTTTTGTGACAGTTATGGGATCATAAACGATATTAAAGTGGGCTAATTCCAATGACCACTTAATCATCTCGTTAGATAGAGAGTATGTTTTCAAAACTTCTTTGAGAGGGAAATAAGTCAAAACAACTATAGTGTGGGTTCCAAAATAGTGTCGTAGCTTCCTTAATGACATTACTAGTGCCAAATCCAATTTCTGACTAGACATCTATATCCTTTCAGATTCAAAGTGAGTATGGCCTGCATAATAAATTAGTTGTTGTCGTCCATCCTCATATTGAACAAATGCTCCATTGGTTGCATGCTGAGAAACAACTAGGTAAAAGTGGAGATTCTCACCACTAACCGTGTTGACATTAATCAAGGAGATCCCAATTACTGCTTAATCAACGAGTTAATCAATCTTAGGGAAAGGTATATTTTAATAAAGCCTTGTTGAGTTCTCTAAAATCAACATGGAATCTCCATTTTCTACCATTATTTTCTATCACGAAAATGTTAGATATCCAATACGAAAATTGGAATTCTTTTGTTAAGTTGGCATTAAGTAGATTTTAAAGTTCATCATTACTTGTCTTGACCTGTTTTGGAGAAGATTTGCTAGACTTTTGATTGACCAACTAACATGCAAGATCCATGTGCGATCGGTGACAGGTAATGTTCGGGTCGATTCCTGGGAGATCATAAGCTTCTAAGTAAATATATCGACATTCTTTATGAGGAAACAATGATTTATTATGCCTCATGTTTCGGTAGTTTGGAATTAATTAGGAAAATTTTCTCTATCTATAATGTATCTAGAGGAACAAGTCTGAGTTCCTCCATCACTTGGTTGGTGGGATGATTCTGGTTTCTTCCATCCCCGATCGAGCTCCCTTTGGTTGCTATTTTAATTGTTATCCCTCTAAATCATTGTTATCTTGAGTTTTGTTAGATTGTAATTTCTTTGGTGTAATAGGGGTGATGAAGAAACTTTAAACTAATGCTTGATCGGCTCTAACTTCGATGAATACCCGATCAATCATGATTTTAATTTCAGCAATAAAGGCATAATCCTCATGGTATGGAGATATCATCTACCTAGAATGGTTTTGTAGGGTGACTCTTATTCGATAACATGAAACCCAATCTCGTGATTGAAATGGTTGACCTTAATTGATAGTTTGATTCCTCCTATTGGTGTCTCAACATTGCCATTAAAATCAATCTGAGGACTAATCTTTGTATCCATGTTTGTAGAGCAGGGTTATATGTATGAAATCTGAGGAGGTCCCCTGATCGGTTAATGTACTTTTGATGTCAAAATTACCCACCTTAAGAGTAAGAACTAAGGCATCTGTAATACCCCGTAATTTTTATGACTTTTAAAATGGGTTCTATTTTAAATTAATGGATTAATTGGATCTTATTATAAATTAATTCATTTGGATTTTATCTGAATTGTGGATATTAAAATGGATGATTCTGAATATTACTTAAAGATATTTAGGTAATATATGAATGTGATGTCATTGATATGACGGTATGATATAAATTCGGTAATTTGAATTTTTAGTCAGACGCGGTATGGGACGTGTCGGGACTAATTTATTAAATTAAAAAGGAAATTTATTTTCTATTGACCTTATAGTCATTTCGACTGCGTCGTTGCGTCCGTAAGGTTTGAAATAGTCAGAAAAGTCTATTTGGATGTTAATATTGGGTCTCGGGTCATTTGGAAATGAAAAGACAACCCAAAAGGGCATTTTGGTTATTTTTACAAGGGGGATGAATAGTGATTTCGGGTTTTGTCTTATTATAAGTATTTGGAGATTAGTTGAATGTGGGTTCATTCATCTCTTCTACACAAAATTTAAAATTCATCTTCTTAGAGAGAGTGGAAGGTTGCTTGGAAAGAAAAAGAAGTTTGCTTGGGAAGGAGGAGAACCAAAGGTCAAAGGTCATCACCACCATCACCACCTGTGTTATTCAACTCCAAAGGATCAGATCTTCATTAGAGGCAAGTGTTTGATATTTGCAATTTAAGTTCGTATATTGTCCATGTTATAATAATTATGAAAAGAGATGATTTTTCATGTTTGGAAGATAAAAATGGAGTAGTAATGGATTTCTGGAAGTATGAACATATGTAGGAATCAAACTCATGTTGTAGGTTGATGATAATCCATGAAATAATCATATATCTATGGAAGAAATTCTAAAAATCATTTTGTGTTCTTGAAGATAATATGTTGATAATTTTCTGGAAAAAGAGTGGAATGAGAAGAGCCAATTTGGAAGGTTTAGATCTTCTTTTTGAGTGCATTTGGATGAGATTTAAGAAAAACTCAAAACACATACCTAACTTAATTTTTCATGTAGAATTCAAATCTGAAGTCGGATTGATGATTTGAATAATTTTTGGATCTGATTTTTCTGAGTATTTAAAATATGAGAATTCATGAAGTTGTTTCTTTTTAATGTTGGTTCTTATCCCAAAACTTTGGTAGATTTTTGGTGATTGTTAATGGGATATTATGGGACTTAGAGAAGATCAGTAAGACCTAGTTAAGATTTGAATTAATTTGATTGGGATTTAATTGATTAGAATTATGATAATTAAAGTTAAAGAGATTTCGGTTGCTAGATTCATGTGTTGGATTCTAATTTGTATGCATGAGGATTAAGGATAGGTCCAGTAGGGAAGATTTAATATAAGTGAGGGTAGCCTTAGGGTTACAATTTGAATACTAAGGACTGAGTTTAAGCTCATTATTGATTTCGCAAGGGCTGAGTGTAGTACAAGAGCGTAGTGGTATGGCTCCTGGATAGAGATGGGAGTTTAGAACACATTTGGTTGAAAGAGGGGATGAGGTTATTCCGATTGCATATTTCAAGTTGACGAACCTCCTCGATCGACAAAGTTAAGTAGTAGTGTATTGGAGGGGTTCCTTGTTTGGATTTCGCTTTGCGAGACGCTCCGCGCATGAACCTTAACGACGTCGGGAGTGGAGAGATGTTATAGGATGCGAGGATAATTAAATTATGAAGTAAAGATATGATATTTTTATACGTGGAATTTAAAAGAGATATAATGCTACGTATGGGAATTATTTTAGGGTAGTGATATTACCATATTGATATTATATTATAGGTATGATAATGCCTATTTGATTGATTGATGATTTATGTGTATGACATACCTAGCTTACTTGCTATCGGTGGGAGGTTTGCGCGTGAGGGCAGTCATATCCTGATGAATCCATGGGATACGTAGGTATGTGCGTGACCCATGGGTATGAGAACTATGTTCGCCTCCAATGATTGTGTTGTTGTTTGTGGTTCGAGGAATCCTTACCGAACCTTTTGTCTCCTATTCGGCGACCAGCGATGATGGGACATGATAGCAGAGTAATGCATTGCACCGTAGCTATGACTCGGGGTGCCGTATTATATATGAATATATATATATATAATGGATTAAATGAATGATTGGATTTGTTGTGGTTAAATCATCTACTGTGTGATAATTGTAGATAACGGTGAATAGAGAAAGATAATGGAATTAAGTTAATGAATGTTTATTGTAATGCTTAATTCACATTGATGAGAAATGATTCATGTTAATGAGAAACAATGAGAAATGTAAATGAATAATAATGTGACATATGGTATGGGACATACGGGGATTATGATATTGGGATGGAATTATAATATGCAGACTAGAAAAGAGGAACCATTAACTAGGAGGTTAATAGGGAATGTTAAGTGTTCACTCTAGTTGAGAGGTGAGAATGGCAAGTGAGAGTTGGGTCTAACATGTACATAATAAAAGATTTATTGCACTTGTTAAATACTTTCTGTTTTAAAAATCATTTACACATTCGGGCTCGGACCGATTTCCTTGCATATTTTTTTTTCTATTGTATCTTCTATATCAGGTGTCCAGCAGCAGGGACGCCAACCTTAGTTGATTATGACAGGCTATGGAGCTATGGAGTTTTGCTCAGACACCTATCATCTTTTGATTCACAGTATTCTTAGTTAGGGCATGTCGCCTAAAGGATTCAGTTATCTTTTCTATCGGGGTCAAATACTATTGTATTCGGGTCTTTTTAATACATTTAATATTGTTGGGATTTCTGTAGTGGATTTATATTATTTGGGAATGTTTATTCCAATTGCATTCAAATTCTTTTGTGTTATCTAATTGGTTATCAGTGTTGTAGAATAAAATGTGTTGTGTTATTCTTAAACTGGAAATGGATTTTGTTAAATTAAAATTTGAAAAGTTTTTAACACCAGCTTAATTGAGTATTGGGTGAGTTGTAAATGTTTTCGACAGTGATGCTAAGAATAAGCCAACTGTATATTCTGTTTTAATTTTCTATGGGACTGGCCACCCGGTATTTAATTAGGCGGGGTGTTACAACATCCTTGTGGGATAAGTTTACACCAACTAGGTCCATCGCATGAGCACCCGAGTAAGAATGAGCTCTCTTTTACTAAGGATTGGCTTTGATCTCTCCACTTGGAATGCTTTCTATATGCTTGTTGCAATATTGACTCTCTCCCGAATCTTCTAACCTGTGCAATAGGATGGAATAGTGTAGCCATGCATAGATATAATCATTCTCGATGTTTAAAGGTCTTTATCATCCTTTTTAGTGTGGTGTTGACCTGACTGGAAGATTTTTTTTATCAGCGTTAATGTATTCCTTGAGATGACCATCCTAGATAAGGTCTTATAGGTGAAGCTTAAACATCTTGCACTTCTTCGTCCTTTGATCATGACCATGATTGTAAATGCACCATAGTTTGGCGTCTCTCTCATTTGGGTCACTCGTCATCTTAAGGGTTTCTTGTAACACAATCTAGGCTTTATCTATAAAAAAGGATTGTAAATCGACTCCAAAAAAAACTTTTTACTCCTCAGTAGGAATTTTCATTAAAATACATAATTGATCATCCCTTAGGATTTTCTAATTTTTGCCCTTTTAGCATAGATCGATTGTGTTTCTCCATTTGATCATTATGTTATTCTTTTTTTCTTTCTTGTAAAAAAAATCGACCTGATTCTCATCATTGACGATATCATACTCTACCTTAGCATACTTTTAAATGTGTGGCATCAGATCATTTATTAATGATGTTGGCTTCTTAGTGAGAGAGATTGATAATGGTCATAGGATCTGGTAAGGTTGAATTTAAAAGGATAAATTTCCAATTTCTCATTGCAATTATGAATTTTATCGAAAAGTTCCCAGTATTGATTAACATACTTTCAAAAGAATCCCCCTTCTTTATTTTTTGGGAAATTAGGGAGTCTTCCTCCTTCATAATCTTGATGATGGTGCAATTAATTTCGTAAAGTAATAGATCTATTTGAGTTAGATTCATAAAAACCTAAGTTGTATCTCACTTAAAGTAAATGGGAAAACAAAACACGTTAGGGCATCATGATGGATCCATAAGGACATGTATTGACTCATATGTTATGATCTTTGGCACTGAGAACTTCATTATGGTATTCGATGATTCTATGTCTACGATAAAGGGATAGGTAGATCCATGACCCATAGACCTCTTGGCACAATCTTTTTGTGTCCATTCTAAGTTGGGATTCAGGCGTCCCTATAACTCATTATTGATAAACTCACGCAGGTCATCGCGATCGACACTTTTCTCAGGAGGCTTAGATTTGACTAAACTAATCGATCTCCATGACTAGTTGACATATGTATCGAGGAGTGCCCTGGATGAGGCCATTAGGACATGCCACTCATGGACTTCTAGACCAATACATTCTTTGTTATGATTACCAAGAGCGGTTCTAAGAGATTGAATTCTCATTATTCTACGACATTTGAGGTTGTGGGAGATAGAGTTACTCCCTTCAGAGTGCTCGGTTAATTAATTTTTAATCGAGAACTTTCTACATATTTTTCATTGAGGTATTCTTTGTAAAGGTTAACGAGTCGCGATGGGGCATTACTAGTAAAGGATCGCAAATGTAGCGTTACAATGACGATTAGGATCAAACCTACAAGGAGTTCATCTGCAAGATCTTATAGCACTGGGAAGTGCACTAGATGTGGAAAGCGTTTATTTCCTTGTCATAATATATAACTTGAACTGAACACAGTTCCCAGTATGGGATTGATAATATTGATGTTCCCCTCATTATGGTTGATGGCTTATACTCATAAGTGGTGGGATTTGGGGTTTTCCCATAAACAATGCCAAATCATAGGGGATGTCGTTCCTACAATAATAGTAAGTACGAGTCTTACCCATAAATATGAGTGCAATTTCATAAAAGACACAAAGATGTACGTGGTTCAATAGATCGACCTGCCTACATCAGAGGAAAAAGAGGGGAGGTCTGTATTATTTGAAGGAGAAGATGATGACTTAGAGTGGTAGATAATGCTTGGTGAGAGTACAAGCGTTTGAGATACTTTATTTATATATTCAAGAGTCATAAGTATATCAACTATATTGAAATACTTTATGATGTAGTTGGAATTTATCTCTACTCTTGTCTGTTAAGAGGTTGAGTTTAGGAGGATTGCATCCGATGGTATTTCTCATTACTAAATGACTCTCCTTTAGTTGATATGTGATCTTCGAGAACCATTTCAATTATTTACGTGCCACGTTTATCAAAATAACAAATTAATCAACTTAATTAAGAATTATCTTGTGCTTCACATATTTCCTTGTTTATAATCTTATTCCCCTCTTCTTCTTGTTCTCCCTTATAGTAGAATTCTGCTACAAAAATCATATTAATCATTAAAATAGAAGAGTTGAATCTCATGAAACAATAAATTATACTAACCTTTATTTTCCCTTTTGCTCATTGAAGATTTATTGAGAGTAATGTGCTACAACATAACGGGATAATATATATATATATATATATATATATATATATATATATATATATTATTGGTTGCAAGGCATATTGGTTTATTTTTTTTAGATTTTCAACATACCATCCATTTGTTTATTGAGATCATTTGTTGACATATGTGAATACTTTAATCGACGAGTATTGTTTGTCAGACTATTTATTACGGTGGTATTATTAAACGTATCCCCAATTGTATTTTTATTATAGCACACTTGCATTTATGATACCCATATTTTTTTAATAATTAGGTTGATCAAGTCTATTTTTATTAAATCTATTTATTGATTCTTAGTATGAAATAAGAATCGATGAATGATGATTAGTCAAAATAAACAATTATATGAGAAATCCTCAAATGATGATACATAATGGATAAAAAACAATCACCATCAACAAGTAAAAATAATGATTGTCTTACAGAAAACCAATACATGCCTAATCTCCAAAATCATAAAATCTCTAAAATCGAGTTCAATGCTAAGAATAAAATAAAAATCGCATCTATTAAACTTAAAATATATAAACTACTAGTAAGTACAACACTTACATATCCAAAATTGGTGGTTACTAGACGGGATGGTTTAAGTGCTCGAGTAGGAAAGGTAAGATGAGTAAACTAGAGCACCTGAATTAATGTGGTGGGTCAGTCCCACCACAACAAGATAAAATTACGCACTCAAGTACTAAAACTATGAATCATGCGTATAACTAATAAATCTACAGTTATTCGTTTAACTGTTATACCACACTCTCACCATTGTAAATTCCTTTAAATTGCGTGTTCAACAACAATACTTGATATCCCACTAGTTCCTCTAAGAAAAGACAACTAGCATATATAATGTCCACAGTATCATAATCGGGATTTATCCCAAATAACGATGTTGTAAAGTTATATATATATATATATATATATATATATATATATATATAGATAGATAGAGAGAGAGAGAGAGAGAGAGAGCGGTTCTCATGCATACCCCATTTTGCATACCGCTGGCGCGGACCAATTTTGATAAAATAGTAAAAAAAATATTTTTGAGCTAATTTTTTTTATATAGTTTTTAAACATTTCAGTAGGGCCATATAAAAAAAATTAGCTCAAAATGATTTTTTTTTACTATTTTAAAAAAATTGGTCAAACTTTGTCAGTTTTTAACAACTTAAAAACTGACAAAGTTTGACCGATTTTTTTAAAATAACAAAAAAAATCATTTTGAGCTGATTATTTTTTTATGGTCCTATTGAAATGTTTATAAATCATAAAAAAAAATCACCCCAATTTTTTTTTTTACTATTTTAAAAAAATGGTCCTCATTCAGGGTCCTCAAACTGGGACCTCACTTGATCATTTCCCTATATATATATATATATATAATAAGGAGTAAGGGTGTTTTTACTGATCATAAGATGAGAAGACAATTTGTAGTTTGGATTAAAGCCATGTGACAACAAATTAAGGGATGAGATCAAATTTAAGAAAATCTGAGAGGACATTAGCGTGCCAACAATTATATCCCGCCCAATTAATTCTTACTTCAATTCAAAAATGCCTTGGTAACCCAACATTATATCTTTCACACTCCCCAATGAACCATCTGACATCCTCTACTATCCTACCCACTCTCTCTTTCTCTCAGACACTCGGTATCCAACGTTTCTAAAAGTGAAGGTACTCTCTTTACTCTTTCCCCCATTTTCAACCTTCTTTACACCTTTTTTTTCCTTGATCCTATTTCTCTTTTTCTCCGCCTCTTATTTTTGTCAAGTTTTGATAGTTAAGGATTTCGTAAGTTGATTTGTCCAGTCGTTTTCAGATATTTTGGATTTAATGTGTCAAATGATTTTTTGTTCCTTATTTTGTTCAACCTAATAAATTGATTTTTGATAACGCGGGTTTGTTTTAGGTATAAAAAATTGAAGTTGTGAAGAATCGAATGATCTGACCGAGTTTTTCTTGCAGATCTAATCGAGTTTTTCTTACAGATCGACATTATATTCGCTCACGTGGTCGAAAAATGCTGCCGCCGATTCACCGACGACAGGCTCAGTTGCTCGCTCATCAGCCCACTCTCACAAGGTAAATTCATAATTTCTAAGTTCTCAAGGTCTTTGTGTATCTCATTCCATTTCTGTCCTTCCATTTGTGTATCTCAACATCAACAAAAAAAGTGTAACCATCAATCCCCATGGCCAGCTACCCTATATCTTTTGCACTTTAAAGATATTATCCTTATTAATTTATTCAATTTCTAAGTGATAAATTCTATTTTAGTTATTTTTGATCCCAGATTTGAGGATTTCAAAGTAGAAGTTTTCAACTTTCGGGTCCATATGCCTGTTCTAACGGTAGTCTCTTTCAATTCATGTAATTTTTATTATTATTGGAGTGAAATTATTTGGGTTTGAGAATTGTGTTTTTAATGTTACTTGGTTTTAGTCTCTCTTATTGTGAAACAATGAGGGTTTAGCTTCTCATAACAAAAAAAGTGGGCTTCTTTTTTCTTAATGGGTTTTGACCGATTTGTGGTTTTGGTTTTGGTTTTGGTTTGGCTGTGTGAGATTTGTGGTTTTTTGTTTTGGTTTTCATAATAGGAAGAGTAAGTCTTATTTTTTGGTTCTTCCGTATTAACTAAACAAGAATCTCAACTGGGTTTCAAGTAAATTTCCTTTAAATGGAGTGTCGGTGGCTTTTTTATTTTCTATTTTTCTTATTTTGAAGAGACCCATTTGCTTATTTTTAGTTTCATGTTCATTACTTTTGGTTTAGTTTCATGTTCATTAATGGAGTGTCGGGCCACTATTGCTGTGAAACATCCAGTGCTTTGCACGGATAAAAGGTATGTTTGGGATTTGCTCCTATTTTTATAAAACAGCATGAATTGATCTCTCTTAACGTTCAATATCAGTGGATCAAACAATTTGAGTACCGAATTTTTTTTACATTTCTTTTTTGGTGACCTATATAGTAAGCATCAAAGCCACGGTTCATGTTTACAGGTGATATGCCCTTTTCTTCTCTTCATATTTAACTGTTATTATTTTTGTTGGTGAAATTAAATCTATTTCTATGGTGGTTTGTATATATGTTATGCATATATATGGTGGTATGTTATGTATATATGGCCCCTTTTTGTTTCACTTATACATAGCTCAAAGATCCCAAATCCTTTCATTTTTATGAGTTTTATGTGTATTACCTCATTTCATTTTATTTTCATGTCTAATACCCAACTTATATTTTTTTTCATTTGGCTTGAACTATAGCACCGACATTAGAAATGGGGATTTCCAAATATATTCAATGCAATTACAACATTGGGGTACTTTGAAAGATGGTTATAGTGAATACGTTAGTACATTCTATGAGTTTTGTTATTTCAGTTGTATAAAATTTTGAAGCTATATATAATGATTTATTTAGAAATGGGGATCTTAAGTGTTTTGTCCTATTTATAATGATTTATTTGTCATCACTTTCATGTTTTTATTTTTTTAGTTGTTGGTCCTATATGGGACATGTGTCATTGTCTACAAAAAGAAGGATGAGTAGTTACAGGGAAGTTATAGGCGGTTTTGAGTGGTTATGAGAGTTTTTACAATTTTAAAAACACATGGGAGTGGAGCCTAAATACATATTGTTAGATGGGACTAAAGTCAAAAAACCTATATATTATATAATTTGTATAGTGGTTGTATAAAACTGTTTTTTATAAAGTACGCAATATACATGAGCGTGAGTTTATTGGTTTCAAGGTCTGCGGTTTTGGATCTGTTGGATTTTTTCTCCAGCGAAGATACCTCTTTCATTGACTCAGAGATTTAGGTGAATGTTACAAAATGGTATTGAGTTGAGCACCGTTGATGTCAGTTATGTCCGCATTCGCTCATGGTAACAACTTCCTTTGTTTGAATCAGACCTTTTAAAATAGATTCATGACTATTTTATTGGCTGAATGTGTGATATTTATTTTGATCAGGTATTTCCTGAATCTGTTTGGATTAAGGGGTTTATTTAGTCTCATTTTGGGAGAAGAAAATGGTTAGTATATGTGAATTTCTAAATTGTATCTTATAGTTTTTTTGTGTGTGCATATTAATCATTTTTTCACATGTATGAACAAATATGGCTAGAGTTTACTAACTCTCGTCTTTGGGTGAGTAACTTAGATATAATTGGCGCAATTTCATGTTGCAGCTACTACAACCGCGACATCTCCATTTCAAGTGCATTAGATTTAAAGTTTGAAAAAGATGTGTACAAATATATCACGTGATCTAAATGTACATATACATGAATTTATCAACAAATCCATGTTGCCTTTGGATACACTTATCGTAATTATCTCTTCACATATTGTTCATTTTTCTCACATTGATTGTGTTCATGTCATGTATTGAAGTCTATATCAGTGCAGATGGGTTGTTTGATGAAATAACTAAGAGACGATGCGGTCTACATTGGTGCAGAGATGGTTTTGAAGATTCCAGTCACGAGCAACAAGATTATTTGGGCAAATAAGGAGGATTGTATGTTGAATTTGAGGAAAATAATGGTAAAATATGATCAATAGTTCAAGAGGACCAACATGAGATTATCAACAAAAATTCGAGGGATTTAAAATTTAAGGCTTTGCTTCATTTCAGTTCGATTAGTAAGTACTTGAGCAGTGAATCTTGACATTTTTGTTGAATAATATTTTTATATTGGAAGAGGCATGACAATGTTATCACACATTTAGGGCCTGTTTGGTTGTCCCCAAAATTGTAAATTAGTTCATTTAAAATTAACTCATTCATGAATTGCTTTATTATTAGTGTTTGGTTACAAGAATGAACAAATTCAAAAATGAACCAATTCATGTTGATTCACAAAAACTTAAATTAGTTCATTTCACCAAAAATTTGAAATTGCACAATTTATAATTACAACATGAATCTTAAATGCATCACTCCCATAGAGTAGCTCTCACCATACGACTCTCTCTCTCTCTCTCTCTCTACACACACACGCACACACACACACACACACACACACACATCAAAAGTAAATAACTACATTTTCTTTTCCAAACACACCACATATTAGATTTAAACCCATTTAAAATTAGTACATCTACAATCTATTCATTTCAAATTGATCAATTTATAAAATTAAATAATTTACGCAACCAAACGGGCCCTTATAGTTTACATTTCAGCAAGACTCTGTTATCATGCACTTAGTCCAACTCTAAGCTTAATTTTCTATGATTCTTAAAACTCTGTTTGATATCATGCTTTATTGTATGAATTTTTTTACTCTTTAATTCCTGATCACTTTGATATGATGTTTTATTGTATGACTCTGTTATCATATAATTGGTTTTGTGATTTTTGTAATCAATTCCATTTTAAAGGACACAATGTGTCCACTGTTTCATTTTGTTCACCATTTTTCTTAAGTTATGAAGTGTTCTGTTTTATTACATTACACCTTCTACATATACACTTGCGTCAATTAAAACCAACTTCTTAGACCTTATTTTTTTAACTGATTTACATGATACATGATTCCATAGTTTGAATTTCATTATCAAATGTGTACCAACTGCATTATCCATGAACATGTTTATCTTTTTACATATCTGCCCCATGTATGTTATTATATAAATCTCCAATAGTTCTTAGTTATTACATTTCTTATAGGTTATTTTTGTCATGCATTTGGGTTTTAAGATTTTTCTTAGATTCTTGCTATGAAAATAAGCACATCCAGATAATTTTTTTTATCTGTCTATAAGCAGCAGTAGTAGTAGATATACTTACACCTGATTATAGTATATTTATTGCATTTTCTCAACACACTTTTCAAGTTGGGATCACTGTCATTCCTTTCCTCTTATAATTTTTTAAAATATTATTTCAATTAAAATGTGATTTGGACCTTTGAAGCCCCTGATTTGGATCTTTGTAGCTCATGCCTTACCCAATTGAATATACATGTAGGTGAAATGAAGTCGCTTAAGATATTGCAACAGTTGGTCTACATTTGATTTCATTTTTTATGAATCTTGATATGTTTCATGCCTTTTTTAATTGAAATTACAACTCTGATTTATTAGCATGTTTTTGCACATTTTTATTTGGGGACAAGAGTAGGTCTTGACAAAAAAAAAAAAAAGGGAAGCAAGTCTTTGCTTTCATCAAATCATACCAAGAGAAGGAAAAGCAAAAAAAAAAACTAGCAGGTCTTTTTTTTTTTTAAAAAAAATTGAACCAAGTCTTGGCTTAATACATTGTGCAACAGGTGTTTGTTGACAAATGAAAGAGTGGTCTTTTGACAAGGAAAAAAAGAGTGGTCTTTTGGCTTGAAAAAAAAAAGAGTGCTTCTTTGGGTTGGAAAAAAAATAGCGAGCAAGTATAAAAAAAAATAAGGAAGCAAGTTAAAATATTTCATGCCAAGAGAAAAATCTCTTTGTTCAGTATAATACTTAATCCTACATTTGCAATGACCCAGACAAATGCTTGATTTTGAGGTTCATCTAAGGTTTGAAGGTGAATTTAAATTCACCTCATTTTGGTATTCAATTTTTGTTTTACTCATTTTGGTATTCAATTTTGGTTTTACTTATACGATATTTAGTACTTTGGAAAATTATACGATATTTAGTACTTTGATTATTTGGGTTCTCTTGAACTTTCTATGTATTGTGATTTCGGGATTAAAAGTATGCTCACACCGCATAAGAATGCATTGTTTTAATATTGCTTCTTATGTGTTAGTTTTGACTTCAGGGGTTAATTGAATTCAGTTAAATTTTATTACTTAGAAACCTATGATAAAGTGTATCATTGCATTTTTTTCTTTTTTTTTAGTTTTCATCCCCGTTCTATTCATTTTGTACTATAGGTTGATCGTTGATTTTGATGGTGATGTGGTGTACATGGGGTTTGGGTTCTTCCAATGCGAAAGTTGACGACTCTCCCTATGTCATATTCAAAACCACAAGAAAAAAAGGTATATTTATCTCTCCTTCTTTGTCACGCACACACAAGTAGAATCACCCGCTGCACCACCGTGTGTTTTAAGAACAAGCCTTGACATTTGTACGGTTTGTACATAACATTAAACTTAAACAAGCCATGACATTTGGCAGCTGGTGCTGAGCAGACTATTTATTATACTTCTAAGGATCTTGAAGTAGCAATTAAAGGACAATTTGATGCTGTCTTAGATACAATAGGTGTACCAAAAACCAAAATAGTAGGCATTAATCTTTTGAAGAGAGGTGGTCACTATATGACATTACAAGGGGAGGCTGCATCATTGACTGATCGGTACAGAGCAGCCATTCGCCTTCCTACAGCTACATCCATCTTATTGAAGAAATAGTTTCAATACCGAAGTCTATCTGAGGGCAGGCGCTGAAGGATTAGATGAGATCCGAAGGCTATCTGAGTCTAGGAAGTTGAAACTACCAATGGAGAAAACATTTCCCATTACACAGGTGGGAGAGGCCCATGATGGAAAAGATAAATGGTGAATTGGTCGCAAAGTTGGGCTTGAACTGGACAGAAAATACGACAACTCGCTTAACACCAGAACACACATGCCTTTCTATAAGAGGTTCTTTCAAAAATTAGTTTTATTAATCCTCTCCATACAATAATCGCATGCCTTTATGAGAATTTACATGTATTTATTTCATTCGAGTTCATTTGTTTAATAATCATGGTCTACAATATGTTTTCTTTATTAATTTGTAGGCTTTGAATTTAAATTCTTCAAAATAATAATCCAATATGTAGGATGTTTCGAATGGAAACTTTGGCTTACATATGACATAATTGTGAGCACAGGTCATGAAAAATGTGACCAAGAGGAGCTGGAAACTTTCGTTAAGGAAGCAGAGAATGATGAGAAGAATCTCAAGGAAAAAGATTAAAATGGGGTTCACCATATCTTTCATGATGATAATGGTTCTTGACAAGATGTTATTGATGGTCAAAATGATAGTTTGAATTCAACAACAATGTTGAATTCATATACTAAGGGCCGAATCGTTGGAGAAGAGGTTGAATCCAAAGAAGAGAGTGTTTAC
This sequence comes from Sambucus nigra, assembly GCA_949130495.1. Classification (NCBI taxonomy): domain Eukaryota; kingdom Viridiplantae; phylum Streptophyta; class Magnoliopsida; order Dipsacales; family Adoxaceae; genus Sambucus; species Sambucus nigra. The sequence goes on along the minus strand of OX422211.1, from coordinate 227,769,936 downwards.
ACTGCTTATAATGAAAAGGAAAATAAGGTCACCTTAGATGACTCAAAAGTGACATTACAGGTGATGCGCGCACAGTTTTTCTCATGACAGACCTGAACTACGTTTTGTTTTTCTTTTAATATCTATTTGTTCATATGATTTTTTTTTGCTGTGATTCCTACGTTTTGTTTTTCTTTTAATATCTATTTGTTCATATGATTTTTTTTCATTTGGTTTGCTGCAGATTTATGATTTGGTTGTTATGAGTTAAAGTTATTTTATAGATAGCATTGAGACTCGATTTTGTTGTTGTTTTAAACTTAGTTTAGTTGTTGTTTTAGAGTTGGTTTAGTAGTCGTTTTAGACTGCACTGATTTTTTTGTATATTAATTTATGAAGTCGTAACAGTCATAGTAGTTGTCAGTTTCTGGTTCCCAAAGCCAAATCCTTGAAGTTACATTTGTTTGTTGTAGCAAGTTGAAAGATGCTGAATGGATTTTAAGACAACTCCCTATGTTTGTGTCAAATACAACACCACCAAGTTCTGCACCGAACCTGTACAGATACGGTAGGCCTAATAGAAACTAATTCTTATGTAGATAATACCATTGTTATGTGATAGTTGTTGTGTTTGCTTTATTTTTCATCTTTGTTCATATGTCACGCTTTATTAATTTCTTAAATGAATTTATTATTTCTATTTTTTTTTCATTTCATGATTTTTTTCTTTTCAGATCATCGTTGAATTTGGTTTTTTGCTTATTTGGAAGATTCACAATATTCCTAGGTATGTTACTACTTATGTGTCTTTGTGGCTTATTGTGAACATGACTTATGCAGTGTCATTACCTCTCCCACTATATTTTTGTTTCCAACTTTTTCCATTATTGTAATATTGTTTTTATGAGCTTTTAAAATAATATTCTAGAGCACAAAATATGATGCCCCTCATAATGGTTCATGCTCCAATCTCATCTCCATTCTATCTCATGTGTTATGTTGAAATTATTTTAATAAATTAGTTACGAGGATATGGTTTGGTCTTTTGTCATTGAATCTATGTGCGTTTTTCAAATTGTCACACTAATATTTTATTTTTCTATTTATTTTTTTCAGCAAAATGCCGACAACTCGAAATTGCAAAGGAGTGTCTACCTTTAAAGAATGAATCATTGCAGTGGAAAAAATAGCTAATCTGTGCAGTTATTTGGTTGCGGCGTGAATTATAATCCGTGATGGATTAAGTTCTTTTTAATTGTTTATATGATGTCCGTTATAAAGTAATAATATATTTATTAGTATTTGTTTTCTTTAAACGAGGCGAATTGTCCTATAAACAAATGAAATTTTGTCGTTTTTTTTAATTGTTAGTTTTTTGATTGAATTGTTGAATAGGTGACACGAGTCACTATTTATTTCGTTGTTGAAGTGTTTTTATACCTTAAATAGGTGGGTTGTCCTATAAGTAGAGGAGATTATACCCAATTTTATTTAAATTGCTAGGTTTTGCACCACATAGAGTTTATGTGGAATACTGTAAAATAGATGAAGTAGTTTATACAAGGTTCATTAATGACTTTTTATTTGGTTGTTGAAGTATTTTTTTTATACTCTAAACAGGTAGATAGTACTATAAATAAGGGAAGCTTTGTCCATTTTTTTTAAAAAAACTAATCTATTTGTATTAAAAGTAAGTTGGGTCAACATTTATTTTGTTTTTATTATGTTAGCTTTTTCGAATATCGTCGTGCCTTTAGGCATGGGTTATCCTAGTATATATATATATATATATATATATATATATATATATATATATAAACCGGGACTAGACCCCATTTATTGAGGCGACACTAGTACACTAAATAATTTTTTACTATCCCCCATTTATGCCAAGGTCACTAGCACGCAAGTCCTCATTTTTTAGTTAGCACAGACATAATAAACTAGCACACACTTATGCCCTCACTCCATAATCGACACACCTATTTGCCCTCCTCCATAAAACATAAATAATATAGCAAGACCATGACTTTAACCAGAGTCATGCAACATAGAACGATAACTATACATGACCCGTAGTATTAACCTAAAGATACTTAAGAATATATTTCTTTAATTTAGAATTAGCTCCCATCTTTTAATCATTTTTATCATCCCCTTATATGTGAGGGCCATAACGCATGTACTATTCATTAAGGCTAATCTCAACATAGAATTTTTGTCTTAATAATCAGAATGTTATAATTCATGCGATGAATATTCTTCATCACGAGTTTTCTATATATACCCAAAATCCAGTCCAAACAACCAATACCCATCAATCCATTACCCTTTTATAATTCTAAAGGATTTATAATTTTTTATTATCCATGGGAATATTCAATTCTTTAACATTAGGTATAATATGGTGAAAAGAGGGAACTAGAACACCAATTAAGATGTGAAATTGATCTCAACTAACTCCTCAAATTATTAGTCATTCTCTAAATTACAATTCCATATACTAACTAATAGGAGAAACCATCACGTACTCAATACACTATTGTAAGAGCATAATTTTTGTCATTTGCTCATAGCTTAGGCTTACATAGATTTTGGCGTATCCCGTTAACATTTGATTCAAGCCATCACAAAGAACCGATTCTCCAACATCTCCAGATTCAAGATGATCTCCACATTATGAATCTATTAATAAATTTGGAGTTCAGAATTAATTATGTTTATATTGGGATATATTTTTAATAAAAACAAAGCAACTTTTATGTTTAAAAGATTTTCAAAATTTGCTGACTTCATTCAGATAAGAAGTTAATCTCATTTGAACGAGATGTCAAACTCATTAGAAGCCACGTTTACTCATTTTATAGAACATACATCTAATGAGGGTGTATTGTTTGGCCTCGTTTGTAGCTCGTTTGAAGCTCTTTCAAATGAGATAGTGTTTTCATTCTAATGAACTTTCTTTCATTTTAATGAAATGTTATACTCATTCGAACAATGCTTATTTTCATTCGAATGAAAGATGCGGCCTCAAATTTTGTGCCGACTTATTAATACCTGCTTCGTACAGTTTTTCACAGAGACTTTTTACAAATAAAAGAAATGCATACCTGTTGCAAAATTCCTCCCTTTGTTTAGGTTTAAAACATGTTTTGATTCAAAAATTTCACCCTCAATATATGTGTTAATCCGTTTGAAACCTTAGTATTTCGTATTTGAAGTTACTCTTGTGGAGAGACATTCTTCACTGCCGACCTTGTGGTTTTTGAGGGGATAACTGCTGAAGGAAAACGAAAGTTGATCGGTGGATACCGAGGGTGGACCGCCACCTATGGATATCTCAAGACTGAGCCGTATTTTTTAGAGTTTTTGTAAGCAGCATTCTTGTAAAACTCAAAAGTGCTAAAATAGGTTTTGCCCCTTTTAGGGATTTTTCTCATATTTGTTTGCTCTTGCATGCATAGTTAATTTTGTGTGTTTGGATCAATCATCACATGTAAACCTAAATTAATCACATTAAAATTTGGTAATAATTTGGATTTGTGTTTTGTGGACATTTAATTATATAAATATTCTATTAAGCTCACAACCACACTCTCAAATTGGTATCAGAGCCTGTTGCACTAAACTATTGTGTGATCTTTTTCTGCAAAATTATTTTTTCTTTGATATCCATTTTTTAAAACAATTGTAGATCTTTGACATATAAAATTTTAATGGAGAATTTTTATAATCGAGTGCCCATCTTTGATGGTACCAACAATGCATATTGGAAAGTTAGGATGAGGTCTACTTTAAAGTCCATAGATGAACGTGTTCGGATAGTTTGTGAAAGAGGTTTGAATCCTTCCACTATCGCAGTTGATAATTTTGTCAGCCCTAAACATGTCTCTCAGTGGACAGAGGACAAATTTAAATGGAGCAACTTTAATTCCCACAGTTTGAGTGCCATCTATGGAGCCGTCACCCCTAACGAGTTTCATGGTATTATGGCGTGCACCACATCTAAAGAAGCCCGGGATACCCTCCAACTCACTCACTAGGGTACCGATTATGTTAAAGCTTCTAAGCTGCAGAATCTCGCCACACAATTTGAAATAATCACTATGCTTGAATTTGAATCTTTCTATGAGTTTTATGTAAGACTGTTCAACATAGTTAACTCAAGTTTCAATTTAGGTGAGAAAATACCCGAGACGCTAGTGGTTAAGAAAATCTTGAGATCGCTTCTTGCATGTTTTATTCCTAGGGTTACCATTATTAATTTGTGAGACACTCTTAGGTTAGAAGAACTTGTAGAAGATCTTCAAATATACGAGACAGATATGTTCCGAAAAATAGTTAAGCCTATGGATAAAAGGATTGCACTTAAATCTGAATCTAAAAGGAGAGAGGAAGTGTCTAAAAAGACAGAGGAAGCATCATTCGATTCTGATTTAGATGATTTGGCCCTTTTTGCTAAAAAATTCAAGAAATTTCTTAAACTCAAAAAGCAAAACACTTCCAAAGATAGGAAAAGTTTTGAGAAAGATAAAAATATAAATCGGGAAAGAAAAATTTTGAAAAAGAAAAGAAAGATTTCTCAAAGACAAGGAGAGATGTTATGAGTGTGAGGGAGAGGTTCTCAAAGATCACGAGCATTCAACTAGATTGAAACGTCAAGGGAAAGGCAAAGTTACCTTAAACGTCACGCTTAGTGATAGCAATGTCGAGTCAGTGAGTTCGGGAGAAGAATCACCGCATGGATGTAAATTCATCACATTTATGGCTAGTCATGTTAGTACATCTAGTGCACCTTATGATGATGAGGAAGTTACTAAACATGAACATCTCGATAATGAGTCTAGTCATTCTGAGGAGAGTGAGGGAGAGAATGTCTTAAGTGAGAGCGAGAGTGACCTTCAGTGTGCCTATGCTGATTTTTACGCTGAGTCCTTTAAGACGAAGAAACAAGACAAATGGTTAGCTATGATAGTTTTAGAACTAGAGAAAGGGTTGAGAGAGGCGAGAGAGAATGAGTCCTCGAGGAGACAAGCTTTGGGAAAGATATTTTTTTAAGTTGAGAGAGATAATGCGGACTTAACCAACAAAGTGGCCATTCTTACGAGATATCTCCAAGCATATGTGGAGACTCGTGAGAAACTTGAAGCCCTTGTACCCCAACTCGAGAAAGATCTCAAATGTGAGATGTTCCTTAACCCCTCATTAGGTGACATCGAGAGGCAAGGAATAGGTTATGACAGTCCATCCACTTCCCATAGCCCACTCTATTCGGTTCCCGAGTTTCTGATGGACCTTTATGGCCTTTGACCTAACCAACCTAGATGTCCTAACCTACCTAGAAGAGTTTAACCTAGAAAAGCAAACTGAGGTAGACCCAAACCTAGGGTTGTGTTTCGGCCGGATCGGATCGAAAAATGCCTATTCGGAAAAAATTCCGATTTTTTCGGAAATAAAATAATTATTCCGATTTCCGATCCGATTTTTTTGGAAAATTAAAAAAAAATCTGAATTCGGAAAAAATCAAAAATTCACAAAATATATTAAAAATCCAAAAATTTCGGAAATTCCAAAATTTCAAAAAAATAAATTATGGATTTTCGATTACTCGAAATTCTCATTTTAAAGAAACAATGAAAATAACTTAACCCAACATGTAAACACATGAGGATTTGGCTCATTTTTCATTTGTGTAGAAGTTAGGAGGATACTCTCATTTTATAGAGCATATTTTGGATCCCTCTCCCTCTCCCAATCGATGTGGGATATGGGAAACTTTCAAAAAATCGGAAAAGAAATCGGAAAAATCGAAAATCGGAAAATAATTCCGAAAAAATCGAAAATAATTCGGAAAAAAATCGGAAAAATCGGATCGGCATAGTTTCGGAAAAATCGGATCGGAAAAATCGAAAAATCGGAAATTCATAATTATTTCCGATTTCCGATCCGATTTTTTTCGAAAAAATCGGAAATCGGCAAACTAAAATTTCATTCCAATTTCGGAAAAAATCGGATCGGAAATCGGAAAAATCGGAAAGTTCGGAAAAAAAACACAGCCCTACCCAAACCTATCTATGTTTGCACTTTTTGCGAAAAAAGAGGTCACCTTAGAGAGTTAAGCTATCAAATAGGTAGAACTAGTTGTGCACATACTCTCGTACTCCACTTTAGCAACTTTCTAGTCTTAGGGAGCAAGTTGAATTTATATTTGCGGCTTCGCATAATTTAATGGAAGAATTTCAACGAATGTCTTTCCCATTTGAAGACGCTTCTAACATATCGACTAGAGTCAACAACAATAAGGGAAAACAAAAAAGTTATCAGCACTTGGGTACTTAGGCGAGACAAAAAGTCCCTTGTTGTTCATGTTTCTCTAAAGGCTCAAAATACTTCCCAATGGTATATTAATAGTGAGTGTTTTAGGCACATGATCGGTGACATTTAATTTTTTACCCACCTTGAGAATCGCACGAAAGGTAAAGTCACCTTTGGAGATGGGAGTAGATATATCATTTTAGGACGTGGTAGTATTGAAATACTCAAATTTCCTAAGCTAGATGATGTGTTGTACATGAAAGGGTTTAAAGTGAACTTGATTAGCATAAGACAACTGTGTGACACAAACTTTGCGATAAAGTTTGACTGGTCTGAAAGCAATGTTTATGATCAATCCGGTAAACTTTTACTACAAGGCATGAGTTTGGAAGATAATTATTATGGGATTGTGCCTAAGTCCTCTTTTGTGTGCAATAGTGCCACGGTCTGCACTATGGACCTTTGGCATCAACTGTTAGGTCACCTGAACTTTAGAAATATTAATAGATTAGTGAAAAAGGACCTAGCTCGTGGCTTACCATCGCTTGAGAAACCAACTTCCTCGGTTTATGGATCTTTCCAACAAGGTAAACAAATTTGAAGTCCCCATCAAAAGTTGAATACCATTACCACCTCCTCTATTTTGGAGTTGATTCACATGGATCTTATGGCTCCTACTCGCTCGAATATCTTAGGTGGTAAGATATACATTCTCGTGATGGTTGATGACTTTTCTAAATACTCGATTGTAAGATTCCTTCGAGCAAAGTTCGATGAGGTTGAGTTCTTTAAAATTAAGTTTCGTGTCCTACAAAACCAATATAGTGTCACTATTAGTCGGATGCGTAGTGACTATGTCACTAAATTTAGATAAGAGAAAGTGGATAGATATTATAATGGAGTGGGCATAAAACATGAGTTTTTGGTCATTCGTACTCCTCAGCAAAATGAAATTGTTGAGAGGAAGAATTAGACGATACAAGAAATGGCTAGATCCATGCTTCTTGGGAGAATCGTGCCTAGATGTTTTTGGGCAGCGGCGGTGAGCACCACATGCCATATAGTGAATAGGGTATATCTTTGTCCGTACACACTTCACACGCCTTATGAGTTGTGGACAAGGAAGAAGCCCAACCTATAATATTTTTGGGTCTTTTAGGAGTACATGCTACATCTTGTGAGATAGAGATCCCTTAGGAAAGTTCGACTCTCGAAGCGATGATGGGATACTTTTAGGATATTCATCGATGAGTAGGGATTATCAGGTTTATAATCTGGTTAGCTCTAAGGTAATGGATTCAATAAACTTCAACATTAGAGATGACGAGCCACCAACATTTTTTGCTCCTAGCCCACAGTGTGAGGATGATGCACCCCTAGTGACCATCCCATCCTTCCTCATGCTACCACGGTGGATCCCATTTCTATTTTAGGGGGAGACACCATCTTGGGTTCAAAAGATCCATGACCCTTCTACTATAGTTGGTGATCCTACACTAGGTGTCAAGACTCGTGCTCAACTAAAAAATATTGCTAGCTATCTGTGCTACACATCCCTAGTCAAGCCCAAGAACGTAAAATAATCACTAAAGGATGAGCATCGGATATCGGCTATGCAAGAAGAGTTTCTTCAGTTTAGAAAGAAAAATGTTTAGTAGTTAGTCCCCCGACTTAGCAATACTAACGTGATAGGTACCAAATGGATTTTAAAGAATAAAGTTGATGAAAATGGTACCATAGTTAGCAATAAGGCTAGGTTGGTCGCTCAAGGTTAAACACAGATCGAGGATGTAGACTTTGAGAAGACATTCGATTTTGTTTCTAGGCTTGAGTCTGTTTGCTTACTACTCTCCATATCATGTCATATACGCTTCAAGTTATATCAAATGGATGTCAAGAGTGCCTTTTGGAACGACAATATATAGGAGGAGGCTTACATGGAACAACCAAAAGGTTTTGAAGACCCTAAGCACCCAGGACATGTCTACTATCTTAAGGTTCGAAGCAAGCATCCTGTGCTTGGTTCAATAGGCTTACTTCCTATCTCTTAGCTAGCGGCATCAAAAGAGGGGGAGTAGATAATACGTTGTTTGTGAGGAGAGAGAGTGGAGCTACTTTGCTTGCCCAGGTCTATGTGGATGACATAGTCTTTGGATCCACGTGCTAACTCTTTCATGGAGGAGATGAAGAGCGAGTTTGATATGAGCATGGTAGGTGATCTTACATTGTTCCTAGGTCTCGTGGTTCGTCAGCTTGAGGATGGGATAGTCATATCTCAATCCAAATATGCAAGAGACCTTGTGAAGAAGTTCGATCTAGATTCCGCTAAGCACTCTTTCACCCCTATGAGTACATCGATAAAGCTTAGCAAAGACACTTTAGGCAACGACATAGAGCAAACCTTATATCAGAGTATGATAGGTAGTATACTATTAGTCGTCTCGATATTGCCTTTAGTGTTGAAGTCTATGAGCGATACTAGGCATCCTTGAAAGAGTCACACTTACACGCTCTTAAATGTATAATCAAATAAGTGAGTGGGACTCTATCATACGGTATTTGGTATTACTTTAATAGCGTTGAATGTTTGTCCGTCTATTCGAATGCCGATTGGGATATCGATGGATGTAGATTCACTTCGAGTGGGTGTTTCTATTGTAGGAGTGTGCTTATCTCGTGGATGAGAAAGAAATAAAAATCCATATCTTTTTCCACGGCAGAGGCTGAGTATATAGACATCGGGAGTTGTTTTACGCAACTCTTACTCTTATAGATGAAGTAAACGTTAGAGGATTACGACATTTCATAAGGCACGATGACTATTTCCTATAATACTACGAGTGCCATACACATTTCACGTAATTCAGTCCATCATTAGTGCACAAATCACATTAGGATGTGCAAGAACCTTATTCGAAACCTAGTTAAGGAGAAGGTCATGTCCTTGAGCTTTGTGAGCATCGATCGTCACTTAACCGACATTTTCACAAAACTTTTAGATGCACTTCGATTTGAGGATCTTAGAAAATCTTTAGGTATTTGCAATGTTGACTGAAATTGGATATGTTATCTAGTATAAAATGATTTTCATTATTATTTTCATTTATTCCTATTGTTATATTATATTACCATTGTATATATATGTTTTTTCATTTTGATATATTTTTCAAAAGATTCAAAAAGTTTTTTTTTCTTGAAAATTTTGAAAAAGTCGAAAAGATTTTCGATTTCCTTTTAAGAAAAAGTGAAAAAGACAAAGATATTTTATTTTTGATAAAAGTTTTGAAAAATCCAAAAAAGATTTTTCTAATTTTTTTACACCTTATGTGGACGAACATTAAAGATGTCCAAGTCAAACTCATTCCATATCAATATGGTTGTTTTATAATGTTTTGAGTTATGTGCTTTATAATGTGTGAAGTCATTAAGATGTGATTTGATGACAACTTGATACATGTTTGACTCATTATTTCCTTTTATGTACACGAGCACGAACTTATTTGAGTATTGCACATACTTCTCACATGTCGATCAAAGTGTTTTAATCTTAATTTTTTTTTAAAAATGAACCAAATGTGAAAATAAGATAATAAAAGTTGTTCGTGTAAGAACCATTGCTCGGATTTAAAATTCATTTTTCCGCAAAGCAATGGAATCGGGTTACGAAATACATGTTCACATTGAGTGAAAAGCCTCCATTTGCAATGGAAAGATCCAAAAAAATTAAAAGCACATAAAAACATAAGTGTCAAGAGAATTGATTGAACATTGATGCTTCGCTAAAAATGAGCATTATTTTCTTCAAAATAGTTGAGAGAATAATTGTAATATGTGAGATTTTGAGGGAGTTAAGTCGAAGATCAATGGGTTTGAAAGTACGATAAAAATATCGAAAGACATTTCATAGTTTTGGGCGTCATTGGTGTAAAAATCACATACGGTCTTGATTAGTTGATTTGGTTACATGAGTTCACCATTGTTACACCTAAGGTAGACTTTGAGATCTTTCGTTAGTGGTGTCTCAATCCTTCGTTCACATGTGTTATGTTTGTGTACATTGATTAACCTATAGGATTTGTTCATACCCCTACATTCCGTTTCCATGATTCGTGTTTCTTTGTGGTGTGTTGTCTTCGTTAAATTTTATACTTGAAAAACTTGAAAATTTTCAAAAATATTTCGTGTAGCCTTTGAGATTATCATTGCATGTTTTTCATTCATATACTTTTTTTGTGATGATATCTTATTTTTATTAATGATGCTCTCCATTTTCATGCTATTCTTTCTACTCCTTGTCTATTTAAAACAAAATAAAATGGGAAGAATAAATTACGGGTGAGATTACATGAGTTTCATTTATCGGGGAGAATTTTTTATGTTTGAAATTTTTTCAAAATTTGCTAACTTTATTCAAACGAGAAGTCATTCTCTTTCAAATGAGATGTCAAACTCATTAGAAGCCCCGTTTATTCATTTTATCAAATGTGTATCTAATGAGGGCATACTGTTTGGCCTCATCTGAAGCTCATTTTAATCCCGTTCAAACGAGATAGTGTTTTCGTTCTAACGAACTTGCTTTTGTTTTAACAAAATTCTATTATCGTTTGAACGACACTTTTTTTCGTTCAAACGAATGACGCTACCTCAAATTTTGTGTTGACTTATAAGTACCTGCTTCATACGATTTTTCACAGAGACATTTTGAAAATAAAAAACTGCATACCTACTACAAAAGTCCTCATTTTGTGTAGGTTTAAAAAACCTTTTGATTCAAAAATTTAATCCCCAATATATGTGTGAATCCTTTTGAAACCCTAAAGTATTTCATATCTGAAGATTGTGGAGAGACATTCTTCACTGTTGACCTTGTGGTTCTCGAGGGGATCACTGCTGAATGAAGACAAAGATTGATTTGTGGATATTGAGGGTGGATTGCCACTTGTAAAACTCGAAAGTACTTAAATAGGTTTTGCCCTTTTTAGGGATTTTTCCTCATGTTTGTTTAGGCATGTGTAGTTAATTTTGTGTGTTTGGATCAATCATCACATGCAAACCAAATTAATCAGATTAAAATTTGATAATAATTGAATTTGTGTTTGGTGGAAATTTAATTACATAAATATTCCATTAAGATCGCAAGTGCACTCTCAACTACTCTAAATTTGAATTAAGAGTGCAATCCTATTTTTATATCAAAAGAGAACCGAAAACAAGAGATTTCAATTATGGTATGAATTCATACTTGAAATTTTAATTGTATTACAAATCTCAAATCCAATTCAAATATATTGATTAAATTAAGTTAGTATAATATATTATTCCATCAATTTGGTTTGTTCATTTAGTTATAAAAATATATAAATTTTTAAGGTGTGATTGATACAAGAATAACATATAAGTATCTGTACACAATTTTTATAATTTAGGCAAAAATTATTATTTATGTCATGAAAGGAGAGTGTATAGTTACCTTGCCTTAATCGAAGAAATCAATCCCCAAAAGTGTTAAAAAATTGTAAAGAAAATCCTCCTTGAAAATGGTTGAATTGTGTCTCAAATTACCCTTACAAAAGCCCTTTAGAATTGACCCACTTGTTGCCCCAAAATAGTCTCCAAAAATTTATAATTTTTCTATAAAATTGAAGGATATAATTTAATGGTTAGGAATACATAATTGGGTGGGGGTTTAAGGGTTGAATTACATATAAAAATGAGGACAAAAGGTCTTTGAGAAGATTTGAAGAGAAAAGAGAGAAATGGGGGCTGCGTAATAAAACAAAGGGAGAAAAAAGCACGACTCACCTCCTTATAAAAAAGCACGCGTTCCTTAGCCTAACCTTAGCCGCCATAGAGGATTAACGGTCCGTTATAGTGGTCCATACTCCACTATAACGGCCCATCCCATTCTTCCACTTATTTCTCTTGTTACCCTAATTCCATTTATTTCATTAATTTTTTTCTTTAATATTTCTTATACTTAATTATAAATCAAGTTTCCACTTACATATAATCATTTAAAACTCTCAAAATTAAAATTTAATTCTTTAAAATCCTCCCAAATTTAAATAATTAATTAATTAATTAAATTTCGTTAAAATTTTGAGGTATTACAGCCTTTGGGGACCTAAAGTTGTGAGGGTGATTATGAACCATCCGATATAGATTTCTAAATTTTAATCTCACCCTTAGTTAGGGAGACCAAAACACCATCACCATTTATTATGTACATATTCAAGATATATGTTACATTGTTATGTGTTATAAATTTATGTTAATTAAACTGATGCTCCATCTAGATAATATGCTTTAAAGCATATCAAGTAAATTTTGGATTTACATTAAATGATTTGATGATATATGTCGATGTAAAAACTGGGTATAATTTCGTAATGTTAATTTTGGGAAAGTAATATTTGATGGAAGATAATTTGATGGATTGATCATATATGTATATTATTAGAGGATGCCAAACAACCCTTAGTCAAATATGCCACTGGTTATTTAGGTTGTTCAATTACCTTTCATATTGTAAGCCGGTGTCATGGTGACATATGGACTTATAAGACATTTTGTTACACAATGAAATAGTACCATCATGACTTGATATTTTATCTATATTTCTTATGATGACCATAGTGTGACACGAGGATGATTGGTACCAGAGTACACAATAGTTGGGCCATACAGATAGATGTGTGGCAAGAATTTTGAACATGGGGTTTGGAAAGTGTAAGTATACACGGTGACGATAGATTCAGGGGATCTTGTTATAGCCAAACATTAGGGAAATATCATTAATACCAACACTGAAAAAAATCCTTTTATTAGGTAATGGAGATACTATAAGCATAACATTACTTATGTATCAGCATTCCATATTCTAGGTATGATTACAATACTTGGTGTCTAGTTTTATTTGTATACATATGTTATATTGTACATGAACAAGTATGTGTAGGAACTTTAGATCATTTATTCAACCTACTGAGCTTCACACTCATCACTATTAAATTTATGTATTTTTAGGACTTGTGCAAATACTGATTTTACTATTATCTTTGATGTAACAATTTGGATTAATAGTAAGTGGGAATAATTAAATGGATTGGTACTTTATTTTATTCTTAGTAGAGCCTCAGGGTTTTGTTAAGATATTACTGTTATTTTTTTAGGAGGTGGTGGCAGCAAAAAATCTCGAGTGTGCCTTTAACACAACCCTTTCAGATTTTGTAGACAATCCTACAAATTACATAACCATCCCTAGTTAGCATTTTAACTTTGGGAAGAACAAATCTAGGCATTTGTGTCTACAAATATGGTTTGATTTTGGTGGTTTGGTATCTTTACTTTGGTCGAGTGTACGTGGAAGATAGGGTTTGTACATGCATATTAGTTATTAGGCAAAATGGAGGCAGCTTCAAGTGATTGTTTTCATGGCAGTGCGGTGTGGTGGTTTGTGGTCCATACATGTTTCTAATGTATTATCTGGGTTGGGTCGTTATTTTTGTTAAAAGATGTAGTGTTGTGGTTTAGGTTGTGGCTTTTTTGGAAACATTTGTTTGTAGTTCTTATGCATTTGGTCCGTTGGGACTTTTGTTTTGTTTATTGGGTTTTAGCAAGGTTCTAAAAAACGCGGGGGGTGATCGAGGCGTGGAGGCCAAGCCTTAAGCCTTAGAAGCCTAGGCAGGCCTTGGCGTGAAAAGGCGTTTAGGTCTTTTTAATATATTTTAATATTTTTTAACTATAACAAGGCTATTAAAATACTAAAATTGTACATATCATAAAAATATGTGTGAATATTTGCAAATAAAAATACTATTTGATTATTTTGGATGAGATAATGGTCCGGTTTGCAAAAAAATCTTTAAAAGGCGATATCGTTTCACTAAAGCATTGTTGTTTTTAGAGAAAAAGTACGTCTTAAGGGTTTTACCAAGCATAAGGCGTCAAAATCTTAAGGCGGGGCGTTTCTCCCAAGCCTCAAGCCTAGGCGTGCCTAGGCGGAGCCTAGGCGGGTTTTTTATAACAGTGGGTTTTAGTTAGGCTTTATTTTGGGCCTTAGTGTTTTTCTTTGTATGGGCTTCTTTGTAATACTTGTTGGGCTTTGCCTTAGGTTTAATATATTACATTTATCAAAATAAAAAATCTAGGAATTTGTATTTTTAAAAACATAGAAAGTTCGAGGATAAGTTTAAAGTTAACAATGACTAGGGAATGATCTACTTTTATATCCACTCAGACTCGAAATGAGGATACGTACCAAAAATTATAAACATTAACAATGACTAGAAAATGATCTTTGTTTTATAAATAGGGAGACTCTCAAAATTGTACACAAAGCTCAAATCCGGTGATGTGTCACATGGGTATTGGTTGGAGTTTTTATGTTTGTGGGTCCGCGCTAGCGGCATTAACCAATACATGTTTGACACATCGACATATTTTTATTTTGTGTACAATTTGAAGGTCTCCTAAAAAACACTCTTGTTTTATTTACAAAGAAAGTTTCCAAGGAATCGCCTAATGGACCCAGCTGGGATTAACCCTTGGAGCTTGTTTTCTTTGTTGCATGATGCTAGTGTCATGTAAGGCACGGAGTCGCTGAGGATGAGCAGTCTCAAACCCATGCCAAGTGTGTGTGAAATACTTGTGGTTCGACCCTTTTTTCATTCGAGCATTTTTATTCATACAAATAGGTTTTGTACAGACTGGTGAGGAACTTAATTAATTAGGGCATGTTTGGTCCGCAACTATAATTTTGTTTTTTATGTTTGAATACAATTCTGATAACAAATTACATTTAGCACACCTATTTTTAAACACTGAATTATAATATTTCTGTGTTATATTCAAGTTTTTCAGAAAATAACAAAATTGTATTTTACAGCTTCTGTTTTTTATTTTTCAACTAAGAATCATTCATTCTTAATATTTTAATGCATTTATACCTTAATATGTAATATACATACATAATACATTAATATGTGTGTAATTCTTATAAAGAAAAAAACATATATGTGTGTGTGTGTGTGTGTGTGTGTGTGTGTGTGTGTGTGTGTGTATACATAAAATTACGTATATTTATATTATTAAATTATATAATATACTAAGATCCATATGTTAAATAATATTATCAATAGATACATGATACTTATATATAGTTTTACACATGTATTTTTAATGTATGGTATAAAATAAAATATATATATCTTGCATATGTATTAGAAAATGTTATCAATTCATGTATGCATATAATTTTATTGTAATATCATTATATGGACATGTATATTCATATATATGTATGTACATTTATATATATATGTATACATTTGTATTATGTATGTATGTATGTATGTTTATATATATAGTTAAACTCTCCAACATACCTCATAAATATACATAAAAATACATGATATGTTGAGGCATTTACGATATATATATATATATAGATATATATATATATATATATATATATATATATATATATATATATATGTTTGCCAATTTTGTCAAGTTTTTAAAAAAATGATTTAAAACAGTGTTTAAATAGAGTTTTCTGAAGATATAACCAAACGGGCCCTTACTTCTTTACACCTTTTCCCAATCAGAGGGATGAAATCTGGCCTATTACTCAAGATTCCAGTGTATATAACTAGTACTTGAAACCGGCGAAGCCGGTAGGCACTGCCCGTTATTTTTTTTTCAAACAAACCACAAATGTAGGTTAACCACACATGTACCTTCAAGATTTCGGCGTCAATTTTTTTCTTCACGTGAATACCAATAAACCTAGAAAAAATTGTAGGCTCTTAAGTAAATCCAAATTAATGAGTCTATAACTAATGAATTTATAATTAATATAGAATTCATTATTAGAGTTTTATAAAATACATAAATAATTAATGAATTTACACGCAACAATTAGAATACAACCTTCATAGGTACATCTAAATTATTTTTTTGAAAGCATGGCACAAGAGAACCACTAGCAAATGGATTTGTTTTTATAAAAAAAGGTTTTTTTAATTATTCTAAAACATTTGAAAAAACAAAACTTTGTTGAGTTGAGTGTATATATATTAATATTTACATTTCTAAAACTCTTTAGTCAGAAAAATGTTTTCAACTTTTTATTTTTTTTAAATACAAGAGAAGTTTTAATTTTTTTTCTTAAAAAAACTAATTTTTTTCTTAAAAAAACTATTTTTTAATGAAAAAAGATTTTTATAAATAAATGTTTTAAATGTTAGAAAACTGTTTATTTATAAAAAAAATTATAAAAAACTATAAAAAAAAAACTATTTTAGTTTATATATAAAAAAAAGTTGATAAAATATATTCAAAAGTTTTTTTTTCAATCAATAAAAAATGAAAGAGAAGTTTGTTGGAATATTTCATCCTAATGAGGGAGTAACATTTGCTAAGTAAAAGATGTCTTTTTAGTTGTTTTATCAAGTGTACATTACCTAGATGAAAGAGGAGAGAAAAGTCAGTTTTTGTTCTTTTAAAAAACCATTTGTACAATTCTTTCGGTTTGTTTATGTAAAATTGATTTTTCTAGAGAATGATTTCCATTTATATAAAATTTTACATTTCTTATTATACAAGAACATATTGACTATTTGAGTAAATAAAATCAAGATCTCCAGTCATAACTAATATGCTCATTCATAAAGATCATTCAAAGAGAATATAGATAACATCACACATAAACAAATCCCAAATGACTAAAAAAAAAAAAAAAGGAAAAGAGAAAAAGTCCCATTGGGTAGGCCCATGTATGTTTTTAGGATTTATTAGCTTTTGTATTCTTATTCAGAACCAACTTTATCTTCTTGATCCTTAGAAGTTACATTTCTTATTAGTAGATGAGAGGAACCTCCATTTGTCTTCTTTGATAAATCCTCTTGGACTTCGGAAATACCAACATCCTCAATTTTGTACTTGTACCAGGATGCCCAGTACAAATAGTTGAGAAAGTTGAAGCCACTAAGTATGGCCAAAAACCAATAAAAGAGATTCAAATTGTTAGTATTCAAGTTTTCGCCATACAACCACCCTTGCTTGCTCGAAGTTATCCTCTTGGTCACGGAGTTGATGATATTTACAAACACGGTGCTTAGGAAATAGCCGAATGAGAGAGAAATCCACGTGAATGAGGTCGATAGTGACCTCATCCCGATGGGGGCTTCCTTATAGAAAAATTCGAGCAATCCCACGAGAGTAAACATATCCGCAATCCCGAATATCCCATATTGAAAAGAGAGCCAAAAAAGACTAATAGGCTTCTCTAATGGACTTTGAACCGCGTGGGTCCTTCTCTTTACCTCAACAATGGCCGCTACGGCCATGGACACAATCGAGAGGACAAGCCCAACACCGACCCGTTGGAGTTGGGTGATACCTGATGGGTGATTTGTAATTTTACAGGCAAAGGGGACGAAGACAAATTCATAAATGGGGATGAGAATGGACATGAATACTAGGGGGATTACAGGGATTGATGGGGCTGGAACTTTGAAGGATCCTAAATAGAGGTTCATCATGTTACCTTGTTGGATTGAGAATGTTTGGAGTTGGGCCAAGCATGTGTTCATTAGGATAGTGCTGCCTATGATAGGCAACATCCTTGTTAGGATTTTCACTTCTTCAACTTGAGTCACTGTGCAAATTGTCCATGGGGTGTTGGCATGTTGGGAATCCTTGTTATGGATTGCAGCTTTGTCCAGCCACCTACAAATATAGCCAAATCTATAAATCTAATTGCTAGTGCATCAAACTAATTTATTTATTTTTTAGTTTTTTAGAAATGTTAATAATTCAGATAGTAACTCATATTAAAAATAACTCAATATTATATAACAAAAGACATATTTGCATATGCTAAATTCTAAGTTTAAAGATTGCAGTAATAATTTTTGTAAGGGATGCTATTAGATCTACGTGAAACACATAAATATCTTTGAAATGATGATTCAGACGAGATTCAACATTTATGATCCACGAAATGCTCGGTTTCCATTTCGGTTGTAGGCTTAACCAACCTGCTATTAAGGATATAGCAGCCTCTAGGGAAATATTTCTATTAACTATGATGAAATAGTTTTACCTCTAAAACACATGGAGCCTTGTGTCAATTCTAAATACAACCATTTAATTGCTATGTATAGTCAACTCTTATATAATCATGCCACTTATGTTTATTATATTAAGAAATTTATTCATGTAATTAAAACTACTCTGGTCTTATTATCAAGTTATTCACACCTATATTTGCTCCAAAATTCTCATTATTATCCAACATATTGGCCTACACTCATATAATAAATTTGAGATTTTATGTAACTTTTCCAATAATTTATTTTAGGGGATTTGAGTCATGTCCATTATATTGTTTAATAGTGCTTTAAAAATATTTTTTTTAAATGTATAACACACATGGAAATATAGAAAACAAAATGTCTGTTAGACCATATCTAGGGCATTGGGCATTTTACCTGATTGAAGTGCGCCAATGCTATTTTTCTCGATTAGAAAGGATGTGAAAATCAAGAATCCATAGCATTGAGGAAAAGAAATGTGCAATATAATATAAAAAAACATTCCCACAACAATCTAACTGCGTGAATGATGAAAAATAAAAGAAAAGAAAAAAATGTTGAAAAGCACTAAAAGACGAAGAAAAATGCTAGTGCGACGGTTCAAATCATGCACGAATTTCAGAAAAATTTGCTCTCAAATTTACCCCTTTTTTTTGAAATATTATTTTTTAATGCCCTGGGGTCTCATTTCTATCGAAAGTATTGTAAAATATAGCATTATGTTACATTGTCCAATGCCTTGGAGATTGTCTTAGCACGTATAATACTTCACATTTTATGCAGTATCACATTTAGAGCTGTCAACGGGTCGTGTTAACGGGTTAACGGGTGAAAACATCCTTAACCCGTAAACGACCCGTTAAGATTAACGGGTCAAATGATAATACCCAAACACGATCCGTTAATATTAACGGGTACACGACACGAACCGTTAACACCCGTTAATATTAACGGGTAACGGGTTGGATGACCCGTTAGTACCCGTGTAATATTGGTTCGGGTCACACGACCCAATAAAATCCGGTACCACTAACGGGTGATAATGGATATAAACGGGTTTAATCGTGTAAGAGTACAAACCCAAACACGACCCGTTATGATACCGTGTTGACCCGTTAATGACCCAAACCCGACAAGATTAAACCCATTAACTTATAATTTCGTGTCGTGTCGTGTTATCGTGTCGTGCCTCATTTTGCCAGGTCTAATTTAGAAATTAGTATTCCATGTACAAAGCACAACAACCATTTGGCGAGGGTGAAGTAGCTTCACCTAAATTGAGTAGTGTGAGAAACTCTTGGCTCCATGGCAACCCATTCTTTTTCATTGATTTCATGCAATTCATCAGAGCTCTCTGGTAGTGACAACTTTCTATTTTTAATTGCCACAACAACAACCTATAAAAGACAAAATAAAATCAATCCAAGGAAAGTATTTACGACAGATTTCCAACTTAAAATGACGTGGCACTGAAGATTTCAGCATAATACATGTCTGAGATTAAGAGTCTATAATTATATTTTTTGTCCATTTTTCAATACTCATGGGAGGTTTATAGTGTTATAAAAAAACAAATGAAATAAATTTTGGATTTAAAAAAATACAAGGGGTTGAATGAAAATAATTCCAAAATTTTAATTAAGCATATTCTTGAATCATAATATATTTTTAGAATTTGATTTTATCAAAAGAAAGAAAAACTCAATATAGACCCTGTGTTGTCATGTGTAACTCATGTTAGCAAGGGATCGGTTTGGGGGTAACTCTCAATGTATTGTCATGCTGGTGCTGAACCTGAAAGAGGGATGGAATGGAAATGTGTTTGATAAGGAGAATTCCGCTCCTTTATAAAGTTACATGCATATTTATGGCATTCATCAACAGCACAGCTTGAGAAAGATCTGGGCGTTATAAGTTGCATGCATGTGTATGGTCCAACATAAAACAATTGCGCCGTCAACATGGGTGATAAGGATATTTTAAAGAGAGACGTCCAGGACCGACCTCTTGGATTGTTACAACTGCATACTTGAGAGAGAGAGAGAGAGAGAGAGAGAACCTGCAAAATCCTTATGATAGGGCTGTAACCAGGCAGTTGGAGACGATAGAATGGATATCCAAGTGAAAGCACCAGGAAACCAATTGTGGTAGCAACGAGAGTGATAAAAAATCCATGCCACCATCCTTTGTTGGTGCTAACCCACACTATGACCGTCACCCCCACCGACGCCCCCACAGTGGTGCACAGCATGAGAAAGTTGAAATAGCTCCCCAGTGCCTTGGCCTCCTGCGGGTCTCTCTCATCGAACTGCTCAGCCCCAAGTGCCGGGAGAGCCCCTCTAACCCCACCCGACCCTAATGCCAGCAATGATAGCGAGGTGTAGAACATCACTGCCATTCCACCTTTCATACAGCTTGTTTTTCCTCCACACTCTTCCGGTTGCAAACTAGGGGAATGAGCTTGAATTGTCACCATCACCAGACCCTACAACCGCATACACATTTCCAACTTTAATCAATGTGCACTTTGTTTTCTACTCCACCATTTCAGATTAAAAGTGTTTTTTTTTTTTTTTTGGTTATCCATCCCAGACTACATCCGCTCCAATAAGATTGGTAAAATAGATATTACTCTATGCAATCTTAGATCTCAAGTTTATGTTGGCATGGGTAATAGAATTCATGACCTTAGGAGTACAAGCCTCTTAGTCACGAGTGATCAATCACTCAACCAACCTCTTGGGGTTAACAATATTTATCTATTTATCATAAAATATTTGTAATCAGTGTGATGTGCACGGAGTTAGTATCCATATGATTACACTTTTGAAAATTAATTTTCAAATTGGTTGTTGCTAATTACACGCAGGCCATAAAAATTACTCCAATAAATACCATATGTGTAATCTTTATAGCATATTGTACAATTGTGTTTAAATATAGTGTGATATGGCTTTATGTAGCACCAATAAAACTAAAAAATAGTAGACAATTTATAATTTAATGAAAAATAAATATTTCCTTATGTAGATCCCGTAAAAACTGGTAAATATGAAATTTAAACCATTTTTTATATAAATTTGTTTGAACTCATTTAGAATATTGTACAAATGGAGCTTTGTCAGTCACCCAAAAAGTTTTATAGTTAAATAGACCGAGTTGCTCGAATTCGACTCATTTCATTTGAATAAAAAGCTTGTGTGAGATCAGCTCCTTGAATAAATAAGTAAAGCAATAGTTTTAAACTCGTTTTCTTATTTTAATGCAACTAGATTTTTCCTCGATTGTCAATAATATACTAAAATACTATAAATTCATAGGTGAACTTAAACAAAATTTCAAGTGTCTTATGCTTCTTAAACCAAGTTTGACCATCACAATGTCCAGATTCACTACTCGACTAGTTTACACTCATTAGGGGTGAAACAAATATTCAAAAATTCGGACCCCCATTTTGCAAAAAATTATTTGAATAAAAATTTGAAAGAGTGGATCAGATACAAGATTTTAACATTAAGAAAAGGACACGGATATGGATACTAAGGTATCCATCAAGGATAACATTATCTGTCATATATATATATATATATATTGAAATTAATTATCCAAACTTTTTTTGCAAAGAATTTAAACCATTAATTATTTAATGTATAAACACAATAAAGAAAATTATATCCCTTCTTCTCTTGTCTTAGATACCATCTTACACACTATGCCTCTGTTTTACATTGATCATTTTGTTGTCTTAAGTCACTACAACTCAAGATATTATTCAGTTCATATATTTACAACGACTTATAGATAGTGGTGTTGCCAATGCAGTGAAGTCGAACCCATTTTTTTTCTTCACCAAAATGTTTTTTTAAACTCTTATATACCCGATATCAAGTTGTTTTAAGCCTCTTACTATTTCATTCTCACTTTTTCTATAATCATCCTTAATAAACTATGTTACCTTATTTATAATGTCGTTTATAATATTTTGTCAAAATTTAGGAAAGTTCAAATCAATATTCTATAAACACAATGTATTAAACAATATAAATGGATACAGATATTATTCGAAATCGAAAAATTTGAAAGGATAAGGATAAGGATAGTAGTGTATACTATCCAAGTGGATACAAATAATGAAATGGATCGTGCACTTATAAACATATACATATAATGGATAATATGAGTTTCGCTCCTTATTCGTCCGTTTTACACCCATAACGCTCATAAATAGGCGCTCTGCAAATACGTGAATGTCCCATGTATACATCCAACATGGCCACATGCATCTGTCACGCTCTAGTGTGTCTATGTTGTCACTCAATATCAATAGGCGATTGATGAATCCCGAGAAAGCGCTCGTTGCATTGAAAATTTCATAGTACTCGTAAAGGGGATATTTTGTTGGAAAATATTAGTAAAAAATGTATTTATTAATTACATAAAATCATTGACAATTGAAATCATTAAACATGAACTTAATATACTTCGAACATAATTGATTGAAAAGAAATTGTGTTTCCTTGCAATCAACGATTTATATAACTGTCAAAACTTAGATTGAGCCATGTGTGAAACACTTTATCTTTAAAACGAAATTCGCCATGCTATGATTTTTTATGGATTCTTGGTTTCCTTTCTGTTATCGTATAAAACTAGTGTATGGATTAGGGCCTTAGCTTGAGTACAATAATCTTAAACCATAACAGATAAAGAGATATATATCAATGTTATACTAATCTAGAGCAAGTATTTAGGGAAAATATGAGAGAAAAAGAAGGAAATCGAGTTTACATGGTTCGGCTCGAAATGGTTCCAACGTCCATGGGTGTAGTTATGATTGTATTGGTTTCAATGGGAAAAATTCATGGATGGTTACAATCTCTCAAGTTCACCCCTGAGTTTAGCAGCATAACCGTATGTACTCGATCCCCCTTAACGAGGGATGGTGTGCTATTTTATATTCTGACAAAAATTAGAGTGAGAGAGAGAGTATAGTGGGACAATTGTCATGCCCTTATAGTTTGGGAATGTGTACCTTTTACAAAAAATGTACGAGGATATTTAGGAGGCCATTTCCCATAGGAGTGGGAATTTTATTATTCCCCACTCGTGTGCATGTTGTGAGTTCTTGCTGACATCATGTTATCCTCTAGCACATGCTTACCTTAACAGGACTAAGTAATGATATTCAAACAAGCAAAGATATAACATGTCCGAGCACCTTCAAACTTGAACTGCCCTCATTGTACATAGCCGAGCAGTTGCTGAGTCATGACGACCTCACTCTCTACCCTCAATGGGGATGTGTGTCATCAGTGGCTAATAATATGTCCCATATTTTGGGTATAACAAATTCCCCCAAGACTTTACTCATGATTAGAACTTGAGAATGCCCAATAGTGCTTAGGCATGGATGGTCACAAACAATAATTCTATTTTTATATTTTTCAATTTTAAAGATCAAAACTTTGAAAAAATTAAACCCAATTAAAATTGTCCCCCAAATTTGAACCGTTTGTTCTAAAACAATCGATTTACCCAATTTTATCTTTTTAACCTAAAACATGCTTCTAGGTGATAAGAAGATAAAATCAATAAATCATCCACAACACGTCAATGTACGAGGAAAACCATAGAGGGAAAAATCTCGGATGGCCCACCCAAACAGATCACTATGATAAAGTTTTATAAAGACTAGACACTAGACTTACTCAACGACTCGTCACCCTCTCAAGACTTTATGGTCTTCTATCTTCAACCTCCCCTCCACAGTGAAACGTAGGAGTCCACCCATGTAAGCTGCCACAATGAATGAATCTATGCACGCCTCGGTATCCACCAATGAGGCTCAATAACCGTCTATGGAATCAGAATAAGGAACACCGCTTCTTCACCGCAACACATCAAACCAGTAAGGAGTCCACCACACGAAATAAGTTCTCAATACAAGATGATGAGAAATAAAATTTAGTGCCCAATACAAAAGATCTCAAAGCATACGAATATGGAAACTTGGATCTTTTTTTGGGGGGGGGGGGGGGGGGGGGGGAATTATGTATACATCAACAAGCGGAACTACAACAAGTGCAAAACAAAAAGGGAAACAATCCCTAAGAACATCCTATGGGGAATACCCCAAAGGGAAAAAAGACAAAACAATGGGCAAAAAACCAAAAACCCCCAGAACCCAAAACCTAATCGAGTACACTATCCGGGATTCCCCAGTTCATGCATGACATTCAGTTTTTAAATATTCTTCTTCCTTTCTCCCATGATATGTCCCTTGCTTTGATCATAACCTCAATCTCTTTGGCAATGGCTTCAGTGTTCCTACTCACCTTCTTGAAAAGTCTAGCATTTCTTTCCATCCACGGGCAGTAAATAGTGGTAAAAAACGAGATGTTCCTAATACGGTTAAAAAGGATAGGATCACTATAATTTAAGATAACATGAATCATCTCACCTTCCCAATCCATAGTGTCCCTATACTCATGATTTCTGAATCTAACCTCCTTCCACACACTTTTGCAACATGACACTCATTGAAGACATGGCCAACGGACTCAACCCCATTTAAACAACAGCAGAACAAGTTATCCTCATAAATGCCCCAGCTAAAGAGCTTATTCTTGGTGTGAATCGCATCCCTACAAATCATCCACAAAATAAAGGCACATTTGGTAATATTAGTCTTGTTCCACACGATCTTATGCCAACTAATAGGGGGCGACTAGAAGTTATCTCATCATAGTCCGAACCGATAGAGAACCCACTAGGGTTGGGGATCCGAACCACCTCATCATCAGTATCCTGCCTAATCTGGGAAAAATTCGCATTCCTGATATCCAGAAGTTCGCAGGTAACCGCAGCAGGCCATCTCCACCTATTCTCCACAATGTGATCAGCCACCAGGGCCTTATGATTGCTAGCGGCGTCGTAGATAACCCTATCCCCAAAAAGAGGTTGCAACGGGACCAAGGGATGCCAATTGTCATACCATAAGAAAGTGTCCTCCCCATTACCAATGTTCCATTTGATGAGCGGTCTGATCAAATGTCTTAGTTGCATAATCTTCCTCCAACTCCAAGCCTAGTCGCTAGCAATAGGGACAACCCACATACTTATTTTCTTCAACCTTTACGCATTACACCACTTAACCCACAGGCAGTCTTTCTTACTACTGAGATTCCATAACATCTTCAAAATTGCTGCAACATTCCATCTCTCGCAATCTTTAATTCCCAAACCCCTTTTTTATAGCTTCAACAAAGGTCCTTCCACGTAACCTTAGCACCGAAGTGATTTAGATCAGTTCCCGTCCAAATAAAGTCCCTCATTAGTTGCTCGATTCTTTTGATAACCTCCTTGGGCAAAATGAAAATACTAGACGAGTAAACTTGGATCCCAAACAGAATAGATTTAATAAGTTGTAATCTACTAGCGTAACTAAGAAGCTTATTAGTCCAACACTTAATCCAGCCAGTAATCTTGTCTATCAGTCTACAACAATCCTCACCCTTGAGCCTGGAGGTAATGAGGGGGACACCCAGGTACAAAAAGGGAGGGTAGCTATGAGTGAAGCCAAGGATATCCTTGATCTGCATGATTCTCTCCTCATCAGTACCTGAACTATAGAAACTACTCTTGCACAGGTTGGGCTTAAGGCCAACAATGCTACAGAAATCATCCAAAGCCTTCTTCACAATAGTACAGGAGGGGATGTCCCTCCCCCCCACTCAAATTACATCATCCGCAAAACATAGGTGGTTAAGCCCCACCTCCTTGCATCTTGGGTGATAAGTAAACATGGGGTTGGAGCAAGCCTTATCCAAGATGTAGGAGAAAGTATCCATAACAAGTGGGAAAAGATAGGGTGAAAGGGGGTCACCCTTTCTCAATCCTTTCTTACCCTCAAAGAAACCATAAAGGTGCCCATTTAGGCTAATTGAGAACATGGTATTAGTGACGGACTCTCTAATCCATCCAATAAAAGCAGCGGGGAAGCCAAGATGAACAAGTAAAGTGAACAGAAACTCCCAACTCACTATGTCGTAAGCCTTCATCAAGTCAATCTTCATAGTACACCTAGGCAGGTTGAGCTCTCTATGGTAATTGAGGTTTTGAAACTTTGGTAAACATGCATGGAATTGATTTTCGCCAAAAGTGCTTGAAACAACTGAGTCCAACACGCCTTAAATAGAGAAAACATAAATTTTAAGGAGGCGGATTTGTTCGAACGTAAATGCCTAGTTCGTTCGATCGAGAAGCGTTTTTTGTCCTAACAAAACTTAAGTATGCTCGAATGAATAGGCTTTCTCATTCTAATGAGCATCTAATGATCTTCTAACGAGTGCAAGTATGTCAAAACAGAGAGGCATCATCTAATGTTCATTAAATGTCTGTTCCAACAAAAGACCCATCTCGTTCTAACGAGAACTTAAACTCGTTCGAGAAAAAAAATTCATCTCATTCTAATGATGTCTAGCTTCGTTCCAACGAACTTATAACCAAAAAAATATCTTCTTTAAAAATAGTTTTAAAAAATCGTTCCAAACGATTTTGTTTAAAAACAAACACCCAAAAATATATCCAAGGACCATATGCAAAATGCATTCATACCTTACAAGATTCTCGGTAAATATAAAGACAAACTTAGCACGAAAAATACAACAAGTTACGTAACCAACTTTGAAGCTTGGTCACTATGTCTTCATCAATCATGTCATAGACTTACAAGATCGACAATACGAAGCCTAACCTATGATTCAAATGTTTGGTCCAGAATTAAGCCAATTACAAACAAATTAACTCGATTGGAAATTTGTCCTTACGAATCTCCCCCTTTGGTTATTCCAGGACAAAACAAAAATAAAAAACCTACGGGCCATCAAGATCCTAAAAAGGCTCAATCCCCAATCCCAAAAGGAAAAAGATTACACACACTTGATGGACACATGCCTTTAGTATCTTTAGATTTTTGAAAAACATTATCGCATGTTGTAAACATGCACACTTAAATACACCTTCAGATGAAAAGAGAATATAACAAGTATAAGATCCGTATATAAATAAAATTTTAACTATGTCTAACAATATCAACCATGGTAAGATCTCTTCCCCTAAGATAAAGATATCCTAATCATGGACATGAAAGATGCCATTTCTCACATTTTTTGTTTAAGAATAGACAAATAAGAAAGTATCAAACCATTTATCCCTCATAAACCAAAACTCCCGCTAAATCTGTGAACATATGATATACCAAGAGAAATAGGGAGTAAGTAATAAAATCATGCAATAGTGTTAAGTGCAACAAACACAACATGGCAACCCAAGCACAAATAATTCAAACAATGATCAACCATTTCAATTTCGATCCCAAAAGGTACCAATATGAATAAACAATGAATTATGATACCATTTTTGAAATTATCAACACGAGATATTAAATTTCAATGCACACAATGGTAGATATCAATTTGATCATATGGCATGCCATATAAAATTCAAAGATAAAGCATATGTTAAACATGACTTAAATGCAAACTGCAGAGACTCAAAAACGATACCATATATAAAATATGAAAAATATACCAAAGAAATATCGGCACATATATATAGGTATAAACAACCTCGAAAATCAAAGCAAACACATAAAGTTTACAAACTAACATAGTATCAATATGTCTAAGCATGTGGAATGGAATGAATAGGTGTGAACTAGATACAAATGAATTATGACCCAAACACTCAAACATGTTCAATGAGTTCTATTTGACTGAAAAACTTTATCAAACTAAGATTAAGTGACAAGATAAAGTGAACTCTATGAAAAAATAAGCACAATACACACAAGCTTAGGATATTGATGATTCCACAAATTAATATCATCCTGACATGATAAGTATAATTAGGATTCATTGTACAGACTCGTTGATCTTCAACTATAACATCCTCAAAAGATAAACATATATCATATTATATCTCCTCTCAATTCTTTTGAAGCTATCACTTTTAAAAATAAAACAAAATAAACTAATTTGTCCTGACGATTTTTCTATTTTTTATTACCTTTAAATCTTTTATATTAGGCTCTTGCTAATGGTGGCTTTTCCACAAAGGAGATTTTCTCTTTTCGTAGCCCTTTCCCGTGCACCCTCATATTTTTTTAAAAAAAAACTCAAACAATCTCATAGACAACGGTTCTTACATGCACAAATCCCCCATAGTCACAAAATATGCAGATGAGAATATTTATGGGAGAACATCTCACATAG
Source organism: Sambucus nigra (assembly GCA_949130495.1). Lineage (NCBI taxonomy): Eukaryota > Viridiplantae > Streptophyta > Magnoliopsida > Dipsacales > Adoxaceae > Sambucus > Sambucus nigra. The sequence goes on along the minus strand of OX422211.1, from coordinate 227,741,267 downwards.
CTCAAATATAACATGTGAAGTTAACATTCAAAGAGCTCGTGCATGTGTGTGCAGATGCATACACAAAGCGAATCCATTAAGCGAATCAAAGTCGAAACAACCCCATCCAAGCATAATTAAGAACAATCTAAGTATTAACAATCATAACCAAATGTCCTAGTCACATGGATAGCACTAAATGAATTGTATTCAAGCACACCAATATGCCACACCGACTGTGTAAAACTAAAAATACACAAAAAAATAAAAATATTTAAGAGTTTTTCTAAAAAAAAAATTCAAAAAGAAACTAACTCAAAAGACAAATAAAAACTTTTTGTATTTTTGAATATGACTCAATAAATGTAAATTAAATTACAAAAGACTCAAACAACATAGAACCAACAAACACATATGTCATGAAATACAAAAGCTAGTGTATGTAAACATGCGAATGCGATCAACCATTAAATATAGCATGTGATGTATCATATGCAAGAAAACGAGAATCGGCAAGTCTAATATGTAAACCTCCAAATCAGATTTCCCAATACGCGTAGGTGTAATGTTATTCTCTTGGGTTTTTGGAACCTTAGTGACTCTAATATTAGACTTCCTATGACAGCTTTTAAGATCATAGCAAAATTGCTTGAGGAGACCTTTCCTACCGTAATGAGTGGAAGTGTAAACACAATGAGGGATGTTACCTAAGGGTTGGCCTTTATCAACGTTCCTAGCAACGATTGACTTTTTCAAACGTATCGTTTTGGCTTGGGTAATGGAATAATTAAATCATCGAAGCCAATTCCACGCTCGCCATCTTTGATTTGGACGGTGCCTAACATCTTATCCAACTTTTCTAACCTAGACTCTAAGTCAAATTTGACCCTACTCGAATCTCTCAACCTCTTATCAAGCACAAATATCCTCGACTCGAGTAATCGCCTAGACACCTAAAACTCTAAAAGCTATTTTTTATAACCTCCATCAAACCTTGAAGGCTATCTCTCTCACCCTTAGCATAATTTAGCTTCTCTCGAAGAGTCCTCTCACGTGTCCTAAGATCCTTAATAAAAATACCATCATTATTTCCTATGTCACATTCCTTCAACTTATCTTCCAACTTCAGGTCATCTTTCTTCACTCTCAACGTTTTTGTATACAACTCACAAAAGGAAACTTGGAGTTCACTACTACACTAAATTAGTCTAATAGTCACGGCATCCTTGTCACGAACCAAGACCGTGACTAGCTAGTTATGGCCCATAGTCGTGACCACATCGAGTAAATGTGTGACCAGTACCATGACCATACAATGTCGTGTTCCTGGCTGGAGTTGTTCACAGCCTTTAGCCGTGATCATGGTGGGTCACGACCATAATTTATGACCAAGGCGTAACCATCATGGAGGTAAAATTGTGCCAAATTTCCCTCTAACAGCGGTCCCGAATTATGGTCATGACCTTTGCCAAAATTCACTCCAATGGGGTCATCGCTTTGGACCATGACCATTTTGGTGTGATCATCATGGTGACAAAATCGCGCCAAATTTCCTTCCAATAGTGGTAACGGATTATGGTCGTGACCACAACCACAACCATTGCCAAATATCCCTCAATTAGGGTCATAACTTTATGTCGTGGCCATTTTGAATTGGTCACACCTCTTAGTCACGGCTGAGGAATGTAATGAGTCCTATTATAATTTAATGGTCACGGATGGTGACATGGAAAAAAAAGTGTTCATGGATCAGGTCCGTGTCCAGGCTCCTTATTTATAAATCCCCAAAACCATTTCAGCATATTCAAGCAGACTCTCCCTCTCTCTCTTTCCAGCTTCTTCTCTCTCAATCTCAAAAGTCTCTCTCTCTCTCTCTCTCTCTCTCTCTCTCTCTTTTTATATATATATATATATATATATATATATATATATATATATATATATATATATGTGTGTGTGTGTGTGTGTGTGTGTGTGTGTGTATTTATGTGTATACTGTGCGTGTATATATGTATATATATCACTATGTGTGTGTTTGTGTGAGAGAGAGAGAGAGAGAGAGAGTATATGCTGTGTGTTTGTGTATGCATGTGTGTATATGTTTAACCCTTATTAAAATTTGCCATAAACCCTAATTAATTGAGAAACCCAAACTTTCAATTCTTAAACTCGATTATAGATTTTTAATTCTTAAACCCTAACTAGTGGAAAATTTGCCCCTTTTTAAAAATAAATTTGTGAAAAAATACCCTATTTACTCAACCCTAATTTATTGAGAAATTACCATAAACCCTAATTTAATGAGAAACAACCCTACTTTAGTGAGATATTATGAGTATTGGTATGTGTTTTTATGAGATAAGTATTGGTTGTTGGATAATGACGTTGGATTGCTTGGATTGATATTATTCTCCAAATTTAAGCTGCAAAGAGGTCAGCTTTTAAGCACTAATAAATGTTGCTTCATTGTTGGCGGAAAGACCTGCCCTAGAAGAATTTCTATTATATATGAGGCTACTTGTTTTAAGTTTGAGAAGGTACTTATTCAGTATCTAGGTTTTCCTTGGATCAAAGGCAAGGCTAAATTAATTCATTTTGAAGGCTTTATTAGCAAGGTGGCTTCAATAATTAATTGCTGGGATTCAAATTTTTTTAGTATGGGAGACAGGCTCACTCTAATCAGCTCTGTTCTTAATGCAAGACCTTTATATTCTTTTTTTGCACTTAATCCTCAGAAGAAATCAGTGGAGTTTCTTAATAAAATTATTAGATCTTTTCTTTGGGTTGTGCACAAGGACTTTGGTAAGAAGTTCCATTGGGTTAAATGGTCAAATATTTGTCTCCCTTATGTTGAAGGATGTTTGGGTATTAAAAATTTGAACTCTATAGTTTGAGCTTCTAATTTGAAAATAGATTGGAAATTAAAGTCACGTGATACTCTTTGCTCTTCTTTCATGAGAGCTCAAAATCTTATACTTACTTTTAATATGGAATCTAAGACTTACAAAAGAATATGCTCATCTTGGAATTGCTTATTGGATTATTCCGAAGAAATAAATGGAGAGTTAATATGGAGAGAATCATGTTCAGGTTCCTTTTGATTTGCATCTGCTTATAGGTTGGACAGGTCTCCCAAAATGCCTCCATTTACCATAAATTTATTTGGGATTATCAAGTTCCTCCAAACATTTCTATGTTTCTTTGGAAAATATTGAATAATAGTGTGCCTCTTGATTCGAATCTCTAAACAGTTGGTGTTCACCTTGCCTCCAAATGTCACTGCTGTGAAGAATCCATTAAGCATTTTTTTGTCATAGGACCTATATCTGCCAAGGTCTGGAAATCAGTTGCCTCTTTTTTGGGTTATGTCATCTCTTCAAAATCAAAGAATGACATCGTCATCAAATAGTGGTTGCACTGAGGTAATTCTGATATTTCTAAATGGACTCATAAAATCTTGCCTTCTACAAGTCTATTTATGAAGGCCACAAAATGAACATAAACTTTATTCTTTCAAAAGTTACCTCTAGAGAGAAAGACGTGGCCCAAAATTTTTCCTTTAAAGGTCTTATTAACTCCATTCCTTCAGAAGCTGCAAAGTTGTTTAACATGAAGAGTTCTATTCCTAAAAATCCTAGATCCTCTATTGTTTATTGGAATAAGCCTAAAAAACATCCAATCAAATTAAACACAGATGAAGCTTGCAACTCTCAAGGTGACATGGGTATTGGTGATATTCTGAGAGATCAAAAAGGTAAATTCATTTTGGGGTTGTCTTCATTTTACAAGAATGGTTCTAATAATTTTGTAGAAACTTATGCTATTAAAGATGGCCTCATTCAATATGTTAAAAGATGGGTTTTCAATGTTTAACTGGAGTCAAATTCTTAATTACTCATCAACTATTTGAAGAAGAAATGTCTAAAAGTCCCTTGGAGAATTAGATTAGTGGTAAAGAAGATCTTAGCTTTAACTTACAATTTTGTCTTCTCTTGTTCTCATTGCTTGAGAGAGGAAAATGTTATTGCTGACTTATTTTCAAAGGAGGAGTTAATTAATCAAAATTGTCAAGTCTTCATAATTATCAAGCTTCTAAATCCCAAATCAGAGCTGCATTAAAGATGTATTATTCTAACTATCCATACATTAGAGTTAGATGTTGATTTTTTCCTTCTGTCTTTGATGTAAGCTATTTGGAGAGGGTTGTCTCCCCTCATTTCTAATATATATATATATATATATATATATATTCAAACTCTCTCATAATAAACCCTAATAAACTGTGTCTTAATACTTACGATAGGTTATTGTTTAGATTTCACCTCGGTGAGATCCAATACGCATGGGGTTAAGAGATGGATGGTGACGAATCAAAACTTTAATCAAACTAATATACCCCTATAACTCATATATTACAATAAGATAAAATTAATTTGGATATGTTGAAAAAGGATAAATAATTGTTGTTTAATTAGAGCCCTTATTTATAAGACTCATATTCATGATCTCGTATATTTTTCGGGAGAAAAATGAGGAACGGTGATAAAAACTAGCACCAAGAGTACGAGAGGTTGCAATTAGACTGCACATATACCGATTTTATTAGTGCTCACAATATAGAGGGTACTCTCCTATTTATAGGTATGGGAATAAGAAGATCGAGCAATTTAACTACCTTACAAAACGTGCAGTTGATTTTCAGAAAGAGTACCTGTTCGATCGTATTCAATTTTCGTTGCCAAAAAGTTGGGATGACGCTATAAAGAATATATCGACGTACATATTCCCAGTGTAACCCTGACCTTGCTTACGTTGTTAGAGAAGGAAGAAAAAAAGAACTCATACGTTATGAATACAACTACGTACAGAGAGCATTGACATAGATTGTGATGTCTCGCGAAATATCCATGTTAAATTGAATATTGCCAATAAGTTAAAGAGGATGGGATTCTGAGTCATTGTCACGAATATCTACCCTCAATAATAGATACGCTTACTCTTAGTTGGCCACGTGAAAAAGTCTGTAGATTTTTAAAAACTAATACCTAATGGATGGAGATCGAACACATTGAACATATTTTAAAGTCTTACTTTGAAAAGATATATAGATATATAGTCATAAATTGATTAGTTAGTTATAATTTCATATTATTATAATTATTTAGTTTCTTATTAATTTTTATTTTCGTATATAATATCGTGCGGCAACGGACAAAATTTACCAAGTGATGAAATGACACCCTAACGAGGATCATCATCTCGTGCACAACAAGAAGAATTCTCATCACCAGTTGCTAAGAAATTCACAAATCCACATTGGTTCAGTACACTACTCTAAATACGAATCCAAGTACGAGTGGGAAACAAATATCCTTTGCTTCAACACCCCCATACAGTGCTCCCGACACCTCCCACTCAAATGAAAAGAATCCCATTGGGTTCTCCCTTCTCGGGAATAACCCCACAGGTGATAAAATGACTTGGTGAGATTTAAAGCCCACTGTTTGTCACATAAGAAAAATGAATGTGGGATTAGGGGGAGCAAACAACTATATACTTATTGATCAAGCCATCAAAGATGACATATATGATCAAGTCTGGAAGCGGTTTTCATTTCCCGATCGTTCAAAGAATAAGGTTCTTTCCTGGATTGTTGAATAGTTGAGACCATACCGAAGAAACCTTCGGCAGATGAAGGGGGCATCGAGCTTTGATATTTTGGCTCTGAAAGACATAGTGCCTCTGAATGTTGAAATTCAAGTAGAGTGTGGAAGTTTTTTTAGAAAATGAGGCGAAGAATAAGAAGCTAGTCCAGAGGGAGAAATAAACAAAACAGGACAAAAAAATTATCTCCACTGGTTGGGCTCTAAATCTTATGAAGATTTAAAGAATGAATGATCTCCAAAAAACTGGTCGCACATGCCCACATGCATGAAAGGTGAAGCTTCTTCAACAACTCTACTACTTTCTGGATTTTCGCCCATCTTCACAGAATTCCTAGAAAAACAGAGTATTGTGGCCCAGGAAACATAGCAATAACAAGAGTTGTAGAAAAGGTGGATCTAGAGTTGAAAGAACTAAGTCCAATGGTGGAACCAAGGAATAAAAGAGGATTCAGCTGGAAATTTGCGATCGGACAATTTTAAACCCACTAAAACAGATTTGAATTGGATCATGGATCACCTTTTTCTCATAACTGGGTATCCTAGATTTTAGGAGAAAAATAATGATAGGAAGCAACGATGGTCTTGTTGTGTTTCCCACAGTGACACCAATATATTATTGTATAAAAGTGGTCTATGGATTAGGGCCTTAGCTTGACTACACTAATATTAAACCATAATAGATAAAGAGATATACATCAAATTTATACTAATCTAGGTAAAGTATTTAGGGAAAAGATGAGAGAAAAAGATGTAAATTGAGTTTACACTGTTCGGACGAAAATAGTGCCTAAGTCCATAGGTGTAGTTATGATTGTATTGGTTTAAATAGGAAAAGCTATAGATGAAGGATGGTTACAAGCTCTCGAGTTCAACCCATAGTTTAGAAGCATAACCGTGGGCAAAATATCTCTCGATCCCCTTTAATGGGGGATGGTGTACTATTTTATATTTCGTCAAAATTGAGAGTGAGAGAGAGACAGAGAGTATAGTGGGATAGATTTCATGCCCTTTGGGCATGTTCACCTTTTACAGAAATGTGGGAGGATATTCAAGAGGTTGTCTCCCACTCATGGGAGTCGATATTTTATTATTCCCCACTTCTGCGTATGATGTGAGTTCTTGTTAATGTCATCTTATCCTATGGCACATGCTTACCTTAACAAGCTTAAGTAATGGAATTCAAATAAGCAAGGATATAACCGGGATGAGCACCTTTAGACCTGAGTCGACCTCATTGTAGATAGTTGAGAAGATGTTGAGTCATGCTAACCTCACTCTCTGCCTCAATGGGGATGCATGTCATTTTCTAAGTGGCTAATAATATGTTCCATATTTTGGATATAACACTCTCCTAAGACACATAATCTATCAATTATAATAAATGGACTCTAGATTATAAGAACTTGAAAAACCCAAAATAATGCCAAAAATCTCTTATAATGATGATGCCTGACTCTGATTTTTTATATCAACAAAAATGAACCCAAACAAACATATAAATAGTCAAAAAAAAATCTTTACGAGGATTTACAATGTCTCAAAAGGGGTAGTGAATTATTTAAAATGGTTAATTAAATCCATACTACTCATTAAACAAATAGGTCGGACAACCCCAACAAATGATAAAATCCAATACATAATTGTAAGGAAACATTCCAACATTATTTGGCCCAAACAGATTTATTTCAAGTTTTAAATCCATGGCACGAATGGGCGCTAGTGCGCGCGTGTGAGTTCAAAGTCTTTTTTTTGTAAATAAAATACATTAAAAGGGAAACAACTCTACAAGGGAAGAGAACCAAGGCAACTAGGAACATGCCCCTAGGCCAAAGAACCCCCACAACAAAGGGACAAAGCCACCAAGCCAAAAAAATATAGCAATTGGGGTGGGGCACATCCCACCCCACACAAGATCAATAAGCAATCAAAACCAGACCCCAAGAGAGTAGGCTCAAAGGGATCAAAGGAACAACATGGACTCAGGAAGCCCCCATTGGTTTCACACATCTAGTTGGTGTAGTTTCTGCAAATAGTCTTCCAGCTAATGATTATGATCTTCATCATTCTTTCAATGTCTCTGAAGAGATGGATAGGAGCTTTAGCCCCTCTATTGTGGAGCCTACCATTCCTTTCCATCCAAAGGCAATATATGGTAGTAGTATAAGATAAGGTCCTGACCTTGTTGAGGAAGGTATTGCTATTGGCATACTCCATAACCTTCTCCATATCCCTATCCCAAGAAGTCATGGTCCTACAACACTGATTCCTATAGAGAACCTCCATCCACACCTCCTTGGCATAAGGGCAGTCGACAAGGATGTGGTTGAGAGTCTCAAACCCATTAGAGCACAAGTTACATCTATTGTTGTCCACAATCCCCCAAGCCATAAGTTTGTCCTTGGTGACAAGACTCTTACAGCAGGCCAACAAAGAGATGAAGGAGCACTTGGGAATATTGGCATGGTTCCACACAAACTTAGCCCACTCCACAATGGGGTAGTGACTATATATGGATTGGTAAGCTGTCATAGTAGAAAACATCCCAGAAGAAGAAGGAACCCAGGAAACCTTATCCTCAAGGGTCGAGATAATCAGAAGTGGGCCAACCTGAATGTCAATGAGCTCCTAAGTAATGGAAAAGGGCCATCTCCATCTATTACCACAAGTGAAGTCAACAACTTTGGCAGTGGAGTTACTTGCAGCATCATAAATGGTCATATCCCCAAATAAAGGTTGTAGAGGGCCAAGAGGATGCCAATTTTTATGCCACATAAAGGTGTTGTTTTCATTGCCAATTATGGACTTGATGAGAGGTCTCAATCCCTCCTCATTTTCAAAATTTTCCTCCATGTCCATGAGCAATCACTAGGGATAGTGAGAGCCCAGAAGCTTCTTCTTTTAATTTTATAAGTATGGCACCATTTGACCCAAAGGCTCTCTTTGTTGCTGCAAATATGCCATACGTGTTTCATCATTGCAGCCCTATTCCACTCCTCAATGCACTTGAGACCAAGACCCCCTTCAGATTTAGGTTTATAGACTTTATCCCAAGCCACTTTGGCTCCACTATGCTTCAAATCAGTGCCATTCCAAATAAAGTCACTGATCAGCTGATCAATAGCCTTGATAACCCCTTTGGGCATAATGAACAAGCTGGCCCAATACACCTGTATACCGAAGAGGACAGAAAGGGCCAGTTAAAGTCTGCCAGCATAGCTAAGAAGCTTGTTGGTCCATCTTTTAATCCTAGAAGTAAGTCTAGAGATAAGATCTTTGCAGTCCTCATTCTTTAATTGGGTAGAGAACAGGGGAACTCTAAGGTACTTGAAAGGGGGTTTCTATAGTTGGAAGCAAATAATGGTAGCAAGGTTATGGGCCTGATGCTCATCCATCCCCCCACAGTATATGTTGCGTTTATCCAAGTTAGGGAAGAGCCTAGAGATGAGGGCAAATTATTCAATAGCATGGTTAATGCACTCAACAAATTGTTCATCTCCTCCATAGAAAATCACAAAGTCATCAGCAAAGCAAAGGTAGTTAAGCCCAATATCCTTGCACTTAGGGTGGAACTTGAACCCCATATTGCTGCAATGGTCCAAAAGACAAAAGAAAATTTCCATAGCTAGAAGAAAAAGGTAAGGTGATATACAATCACCTTATTAAAGACCTCTAGAGCCCTTGAAGAATCCATGAGAAACACCATTGAGGCTGATGGAGCACTAGGCAGTGGTAACACACTCCTTAATCTAGGGGATCATGATCTGAGGGAGGTTGACTTGCTTCAAAACATCAAACAAAAATTCCCAGCTCACAGTGTCATAAACCTTAGTGATGTCCACCTTTATAGTGCATCTAGCTTCACGAGTGTTTCTGTGATAGCTCCTCATAATTTCTTATAGAAGCAGCACATTATCAGCTATAGACCTCCCCCTAACAAAGGCAGATTGCCTTTCACTTATAAGGTGAGACATGAGGGGCTTGATCTTATTAGCTAAGATTTTAGATATGCACTTGTAGAGGGTATTGTAGCATCCAATAGGTCTGAAGTCTCTCATAGTTGAAGGGTTAGGGATATTAGGAATAAGGGCAAGAATGGCACAATTCCACTGCCTGGGCATTTTACTAGTGAGAAAGAAGTGTATCATAAACTTGGTCACCTCAGTGCCAACAACATCCCAGTTTTTTCTTAAAGAAAGCAACATTGAATCCATCAGGACCATGTGCTTTATCAGAACCAATGGAAAACATGGCCTCTCTAATCTCCTCATAGGATGGTATGGATGTGATATCAGCATCATGTATTGGAGTGAGGTTTTCGACCATCAGGTTTTCAATGTTGAAAGTCCTGTAAATGCTCACGTCATGACAAGAGAATAAATATTGGAAAAAGTTGACAGCTTCAAAGGCAACAACATCACTGCCCTCAATGACATGGCCATGAGAATTTTGGATCATGAGGATCTTTCTTCTAGCACAATTGTGGTTGACTTTTTTGTGGAAAAAGGAAGTGTTCATATCCCCCAGCTAGAGCCAATTAATCATAGCCTTCTTCTTGAAGTAGGATTCTTCAATAGCTCTAAGGTGGTTGTAGTAGGTTGATAACTCAGCGTTATCCCTTCTCAGGTCTGAATTTCTTCAATTATTACCCATATTGGACTAAATCTTATCGAGGAGAGATTTAGCTTCCTCAACTCTAATAGAGATATTGGAGTAAAATCTCTTGTTCAGGATCTTGAGAGGGGTCTTAAGACTTCTAAGTTTAATGGAGAGGATAAGCACGGGGTTCCGAGTGCACTCAACCTACCAAGACTCATTAATAATCTCCCTAAATGTAGCATGCTTTATCCAAAAGTTATAGAACTTGAAAGGTTTGGGTCTAGCATTCATCGAAAGTAAGTAAGTGATCACAATGGGGATGTAATCAGAAATGCCTTGACAGGGAAGGAGGCACTCAACGCATAGTTCTGAAGAACTCTATCAATCCTAGTGTTGATACCAAAATTAGTATGCTGATATGGACGAATAAGAAGAAGACACGTGTCGATCTACATGGCACAATAACAACGAGGAAGTCTATTTCCCAAGAAAGTCATACTCACTCCGAGCAACAGGTGTACTCCGAGGAACTCCAGTTCTCCAAGGAACTCCAGTTCTCCGAGGAACTCCTGAATGACGAGCAACTAAGGCGGTCCGAGCTGCATCTCAACCACAGCAGCTGCACCTCGGCCACAACATTTATTGCCAGATAATCAATAGTTCAACTATTCAATGAATGCTTATCATCTTGACGCACACGCTTGAATAACATTAAATGAATTATCCTTTCATGTACATCCTAAGGGCTATAAATACCTTGTATCACCCTCATTCAAAGAGGACCGGAATTTCTTGATAGCACTTGTAATCGAGAATTCCCAAACACTTAGCAATAATATAACCGTGGACGTAGGTCATTCATATAAGGCTGAACCACTTTAAAATATTGTGTCTCATTTATTTATCTGTGATTCAATTATTAGAGTAATCTAATTTTTTACATCAATAGATTGGCTCCGTCTGTGGGAAACGACTGTTGTTATCGTTTTTCACCAAGAATTATTTATCATCAATGGCAGACAATCCAGAATCTAGCAATCGAAACGCTGGAAATGCTGGAAATCCTCCAAATCCCTCTGCACCTCCAGATCTGGCTGAAATTATGATGAATCTGGCTCAAGGACAAACCGCCATGCAAGAAACAATGCATCAACTCATACAAACCCTTCATGGCGGTGCACCTGCGCATTCAGGATAGCGAAGTGGTCATAGGCAAACCTATTTACTTTCTTCACGATCCAGGTGTACTGAGTCATATCGTAATGAGGAATCTAATGATTTCTCTTATCAACCTGGGCGAACTTCGTCAATACGGGCTACAGATGCTGATCAACGTATCACTCTCTCTCCAGAAAGACCCAGCGCCTTAGAAAGATTGAGCAGAGAGTCTTCTTTCATCCGATTAGGCCCTAGAAGGAATAGGAGTCCACCTAAGACCATGTCGAGGAGTTTTAGACAACCATCAGATCTAAGAGAAGGATCAGCACAATCACGACCAGTTGCTCGTCAAGATAGATCTCAGGAGGCTACTTCAGAACAATCAATTGCTCGAACTAATAGGCCCGAGGAGGGAAATGATGCGTGGAAAGAGTCCATTCAGCGATTGGAGGATAGATTGGGAGAAATGGCTATGGCAAAGAATCCCCTACAACGAACTTTTGTTCGAGGGACACCTTTTGTACAGGCCATTGTGGATTTTCCTACACCGTCGAAATTTAAAGCGCCCGTGGTGACCCCCAAGTATGATGGAAAGACAGATCCTGTTCTTCACATAGAGCAATATCAAGATGCTGCCGACATCTACGCTGTCTACGACGAGATGAGATGCAGAGCATTCTCGGGAACTCTTACTGGATCTGCCCATATATGGTACAACAATCTTCCTCGGGGTAAGATTTCAACTTTCTTTCATTTGGCCAAGTTGTTCATTGGCAATTTCTGTTTTGGAGCAAAGCCAGTAAAAAGAGTAGCACACTTGTTAAGTGTTAGACAAAAATCTGGTGAGAGTACTAGAGATTACATAACTCGTTTCAATAACGAGAAACTAGAAGTCATAGATTATGAAGAAAAGACAGCAATCACCGCCTTGATGAGTGGGTTGTTTCCTAATAAGTTGTACTACACTTTGGCCAAAGATCCACCTACAACTATGTCAGAGTTGATGGCAAAAGCGGCCAAAATCATGAACGCCGAGGAGGCTATGGCTGCGAAGAAGAATATGGATAAAGAAACCAAGGTGGAAGTCGACAAATCTAAAAAGAAAGAGCATAAGGGTAATGGCGGTGACAAGCATTCCAAGAATAATAAAACATCATGGGAAGTCCTGAAGAAATTGGATAATTATACTCCTTTGAAAATGGGTATTAATCATGTCTTGGAAGAAATCAAGAATAACGAGGAGGTAAAGTGGCTGAAGAAATAGAGGTCAGACCCTGATACGAGGAACAGGGATAAATATTGCGAGTTTCATAAGGATCATGGTCATATGACCAAAAATTGCATAGCTCTTCAGAACGAGATTGAAACACTCATCTGAAGAGGAAAGCTAGCAAAGTATGTTGATCGGGGAGGGGAAAGAAGAAATAATGATCGAACTAGAGAGATGTCTATATCTCCTCGTCGAACAGAGGAGAAAAAGAAGAGAAATTATGAAGATGATCCAGATGATGACCCCGATCTTCCCAAGAAACCAAGGCAGCCAGAACGAGAGGTATTTTCCATACGTTTTGGGTCATTTGATTGTAATGTTATTACAGGAGGAGATGCAGAAGGAGGAGACCTTACTGCAGAAAGAAAGGCTTACCTCGGAGAGGCCCAAGCTTGCTCGTACATTCAGCGAATAAATTTGGCCGAGGAGGATCGTTCGAGGAAGGTAAACAAAGAGAAGTTGGTCATTGGCTTTTCAAAAAATGACCTGGCAGGTGTTCTTTACCCGCACGACGACCCTTTGGTGATCAAAATGAGGATGAAAGAAGTAGTGATTTCAAGGGTGCTGGTAGACAATGGTAGTTCGGCAGACATCATGTACTATTCATGCTTTGACAGTTTAAATTTGAAATTATCTCAATTGGAACCTTATCACAGACCTCTCCTGGGTTTTGCTAGCGAGAAAGTTTTTCCACTTGGGACGATCAAGTTGGATATATTCATTGGAACTTGGCCTTCTTGTCGAACAGAGAGAATACGCTTCTTTGTGATGGATAAGAATGTGCAGTCAGCTTACAACATCATCATAGGAAGATTTGGTTTGAAGAAGTTCAAAGCAGTCCCATCTACAGTACATCAGTGCTTAAAATTCCCAACAAATTTTGGAGTAGGAGTTGTGAAAGGTGATCAAAAAGTAGCTCGGGAATACTATTATTCATCTGCCGAGCAAGAGGAGTTTGAAGAGTCAAGGAAAAAGACTACTACCTACCAGGTGGATGAAGGTACAGAAATTGAAACATTGGATCCCAGAGATGAATCCCAACTTGTAAAAGGACAGGTGGTGGAATCTACAGAAAATGTTATTCTGGACGACGAGCACCCTGAACGAGTAACCCAGATAGGTTCGTCGTTGGATGCCTCAATAAAACAGGAATTGATAACTTTCTTGCGAAACAGGAAGAAAACTTTTGCGTGGAGTCATGAAGACATGCCAGGAATAGATCCAAACTTCTTATGTCACGAGCTCAATGTGAATAAGGAGATCAAGCTTGTAAAGCAAAGAAGAAGAGTATTTAGTCCCGAGAAGAATCAAGCTATACAAGAGGAGGTCGAGAAGCTCCAGAAAGCCCAATTCATTAAAGATGTGAAGTATCCAGACTGGTTGGCAAATGTGGTGATGGTGAAGAAGAAAAACAATAAATGGAGAATGTGTGTTGATTTCACCGATCTCAACAAGGCATGCCCAAAATATCACTTTCCACTACCCAGAATTGATCAACTAGTAGACGCCACCTCGGGACACGAGCTGCTCAGCTTCATGGATGCTTACTCTAGTTACAACCAGATCAAAATGAAACCTGAAGACAGGCAAAGTACTTCTTTTATTACACCTAGGGGAACTTATTGTTACAATGTTATGCCTTTTGGTTTGAAAAATGCAGGAGCGACATACCAGCGGCTGATGAACAAGGTTTTTGCCGAACAAATCAGTTGCAATATGGAAGTCTATGTCGATGATACGCTGACAAAGAGCAAGAAAGCTGCTGATCATCTAGTTGACTTAGGTCAGACCTTTGATCAACTAGATAAATACCAAATGAAGCTCAACCCGACGAAGTGCACATTTGGAGTACGAGAAGGAATGTTCATCGGGTACATTGTCAACCAGCGAGGCATTGAGGCGAATCCATAAAATATCAAAGCTCTTTTAGGGTTGCGATCTCCAACGACGAAGAAAGAGGTGCAGAGTCTTACGGGACGAGTTGTAGCGCTCAACAGATTGGTATCCCAAGCAACTGATAGATGTCTCCCATTCTTCAAAACACTGTAAAAAAATTTCGAGTGGAATGATGAATGTGAAAAAGCCTTTCAAGACTTGAAAAAATATTTGGGATCACCTCCACTGTTGTCCAGGCCAGTAATGGGAGAAAAGTTGTACTTGTACCTGGAAGTATCGGAGAATGCAGTCAGCTCCGCATTGATCAGAATGGAGAATGGAGTCCAGAAGTCAATTTATTACACAAGTAAGGCTTTCCGAGGTGCTGAGATCAGGTACCCAAAGCTGGAAAAATTGGCATTGGCATTAATTGAGGCAAGTAGAAGAATGAGGCCATATTTCCAGGCCCATACCATCATCGTGTATACAGACATGCCATTAAGACAAGCCCTTCATAAGCCAGAAAAATCAAGGAGACTGATGTACTGGGCAATAGAGCTCGGTGAATATGATATTGTGTACGAACCCAGATCATCACTAAAAGGGCAAGCTGTAGCAGATTTTATAGCAGAGTTTACTTGTCCTGATACCCCCGAGGAACAAAAGTTGCTCACTGATCAACCTGTGGATGTTATAGGATCATCAAACACAAGCCCAAACCAACTTCGGTTGGTAAAAGGTCTTGTGGATGTTGAAGGATCATCAAATTCAAACCCAGACCAACTCCGGTTGGTAAAAGGGCGAGAAGAGATGGCCGATGAGGAGCGAAAATTACCAGGGGAGGATGAAAGCAAACGACAAATATTTCACCGAGGAACCTTGTCAGAAAAGAAATTTGAAGACGAGTTACCTATATGGAGATTATATGTAGATGGGTCATCGTGCACAACAGGTTGTGGAGCAGGGATTATTTTGAACACCCCAGAAGATATTGACATGGAATACGCCTTACGATTCCAATTCAAAGCCTCCAATAATGAAGCTGAGTATGAGGCCATGATAGCAGGTCTTAATTTAGCAAAGATTACGGAAGCGCAACAAGTGATGGTATTCAGTGATTCTCAATTAATTGTGAATCAGATGATGGGAACATATGCAGTTAAAAGAAAATTAATAGTCAAGTATCATGAAAAGGCAATGGAGTTATTAGCAGAATTCGATGCCATTCAGTTGATCCGAATACCAAGATAGGAGAATGTAAGAGCAGACGCACTGGCCCGACTAGCATCAGCTACTTGTACCGAGCTGCGAAGAACGATACCAATTGAAGTATTAGGAAGTCGGAGCATAGATGAAGACCTGATGATGAATATTATTACCCTTGATTTAGGGGCCATCTTGGATGGATCCCATCAGGGTATATATTGAGGAAGGAGAATTACCGGAGGATAAGCTCGCTGCAAAGAAATTAAAGTATAAAGATGCTCGATATGTACAAACTAATGGTGTTTTGTATAGACGAGGAATCATGGCAGGTTTACAAAGATGTGTACATCCCTCCGAGGTGAAAGAATTGATTGAAGAGATCCATGAAGGGTCTTGTGGAGCGCATGTAGCAGGTCGGACACTTTTACAAAGAGTGATGACGCAGGGGTACTACTGGCCAACGATGAGGGATGATTGTATAACCTATGCTAAAAGATGTGATAAATGCCAACGCTTTTCTTCCATCCGATGTACTCCACAAGCATTGTTGACAGCCATAACTTCCCCTTGGCCATTTGCTATGTGGGGAATTGATCTGGTTGGACCACTGCCAATGACCCGAGGAAGATTCAAATACCTCGTCGTGGCAGTGGATTATTTTACTAAGTGGGTAGAAGCTGAGCCACTTACTGATATGGCGTACGAGAAGGTATACCAGTTCGTTTGGAAGAATATAATCTATCGATATGGTCTCCCTCATGCCTTCATCACGGACCATGGAACACAATTCGATAACGAGGAGTTTGCTGCCTATTGTCGACAATCAAACATTTTGAAGACTCATTCAGCACCAGGCCATCCTCAAAGCAATGGACAGACTGAAGTGACGAACATAACATTACTCAATGGTTTAAAGAAAAGGCTAAGTGAAGCTAAAGATAGCTGAATTAATGAGCTACAATCAGTATTGTGGGCTTATCGAACAACTCCCCGAGCACTAACTGGAGAATCACCATATATGCTGGCATTTGGAAGTGAAGCTGTAATACCTGTCGAGTTGGGTCTTCCAACACATAGAGTGCTGAATTTCAATTCACCAGTCAACGACTTAATGAGAAGATTGGATTTGGATATGCTCGAGGAGGTTAGAGAAGAGGCATCCATTAGAAATGCTGCTTACCAACAACGAACAGCTCTGTTCTACAACAAGAGGGTGAAGAAATGGGACTTAAAAGAAGGAGATTACGTGCTAAACAAGGTCATTCAGAAGCACAATAAATTGGAAGCAAACTGGCATGGACCTTACCGAGTCACAGAAGTTGTTCGACCAGGAACTTACCGAATAACAACTCTAGAAGGAGTGGAATTTAAGAATGCATGGAATGTTGAACACCTACGCAAGTATTATCAGTGATGTAAAATGTAAAGCACTTTCATCAATATGAATAAAACGATGATGTTTCTCCATCTTCTTTCTTTTTATCGAAAGTTTTTTGGGGAATACTAGTGTAAAACACTGATACTAATAGTTCAAACCCACGACCAACTCTGGTTGGTAAAAGGGCGAGAACAAATTATACTCCTTTGGTTAGGAGGCGTACACTAGCGTGACCAACTCCGGTTGGTAAAAGAGCTAGTGGACATGATAGTTCAAACCCACGACCAACTCCGGTTGGTAAAAGGGCGAGAACAAACTATACTCCTTTGGTTAGGAGGCGTACACTAGCGTGACCAACTCCGGTTGGTAAAAGAGCTAGTGGACATGATAGTTCAAACCCACGACCAACTCCGGTTGGTAAAAGGGCGAGAACAAACTATACTCCTTTGGTTAGGAGGCGTACACTAGCGTGATCAACTCAGGTTGGTAAAAGAGCTAGTGGACATGATAGTACGAACTCAGACCAACTCCGGTTGGTAAAAGAGCGAGAACACGAAACTCCTAAAAAGGCCAATCTCGGTTGGTTAGGAAACAAGATATGATCTCAAATGCCAACTTATGTTGGTCGGGAGGTAAGATTATTATTGAAAATACAAAAGTTCCTCGAAGAACAAAATATTCCAAACTGAACCAAGTATTGTTGGTCGGGGATGAAAACCCACTAATTGTAGTTGGTCGACGAGGAAAATTTATTGACCTTAGTTGGTCGGACATATTTTATGAAAAATAAAAAAAATTACCAAGTATGGTTAGTCGGGGACAAACTCTCACTAACCATAGTTGGTCGACAAACACAATTTAACAACCTTGGTTGGTTGGTAAAATTTTTAAACATTTGTATACTCATTACTTTATTTATTAAGTGATCGAGCAACATTTCTGATACTTGGTCGATGAACCACACAATATTATTATGCAAGCACAAATATAAAGTGTTTGACAAGCACAAGACAATAGCAATACAGATTTGTAAACAGAAAATGAAAGTCTTTCATTAAAATTCAAAACGAATTACAAGTTACATATGTGTACTAACTATTACATTGAGATCCCTACTCTATTGGTTTCTTTCCCTCAGCTTTTGAAATATGTTCCTCGCCAGCAGGCGGATCATTTAAAGTCTGAGAAGAGTTAATGAAGTTCAAGTCCTTCAGCATCCTAACGTTCATCACAGAAGGTCGATCTAGAAGATGCTCAGGACGAGATACCTCAAACTGGGAATGCAAACTGTAGTCACCAAGGTATTTTGCAATTAAGCTCCGAGGAATGGCACGAGCTGGGATCCAATCCATGTCCAAGTTATATGGTGGCACAGGCAGGTCAAGAACCCTAGGATCATAATAATCCCATTGGTAGTGCCCTTGTTCGAGCTTCAGCACGCCCAAGGCATTCAGCCAACCTTGCTTGTAGCTCTTGTTATTGGCATTCTGGATACGATCATCTAAATGGAATAACGTTCGTTGTATCCAGCCATCCAGAACTCCCTGGGTTGTTTATTAAATTGAAATGTCAACCTTTCAAGCTTCTCATGAAGGTTTCTGGTAAGAACATCCTTATTATCCAGAGCAGACTTTGTCGAAGCAAGTTAATCCTCCAGAGTTTGGATTTTCTTGGACATTTCAGACAAAGCCCGATCTTTTGCATTCAATTGGAACGCTTGGGTTTCCAATGTTTATGGAGTACTAGCTTCTTCAACAGAACGACGAAGAGTTCTTCCTCGTCCCCAAGTAGGTGGAGTACTTTGTTCCTCAACAACATCCTGAGCAACTCTTCCTCGTCCATGAGAACTTCTTCCTCGTCCCCGAGCAGCAGTAGAAGTACCTGACCTTCTCAAGGTGTCCAATTCTTGACTTAATTTGGCATTCTCAACCTCTAGAAAGGAAAATCCCTCGTCAGTCACTGGGATTACAGTTGTTGAAGAAGATGATGCAGACTTTTACTGTGCCAGCTATTTCTGCAAATTGTTATTTTCTTGCTCTAGCAGCTCGGCGATCTGTCTACAGGCTTCAACTTCACCCTTTAGGGTTCTCTCTCTGACATCGTACCCAGCCAGGAGTTTGTCGTAGCCCTTCTCGGTAGAAAGCTGCTGATACCTCTTCTCATAACCCTCATGCAACAGGGCAGTTGATTCCTTATACTGATTTTGAAGGTCCTCTAAAGTACATTGAAGATCCTCGATCATTTCGTAATAGGACACATTATTGGCCACAGCTCGATCAAGTGAACCCTTCAGGGACTGATAAGCCTCAACTGCCTGCTCAGAAGCTTCATGACCAAGGATATCAGCAACTTCAGATGCACGTAGGTCTGTGTGATCAGCCTTATAATATTCATGGCATTGCTGCATCAACTTTGTATCATTGGCAGATAGTAATTCCATTCTAGCCATAAACTAGTAAATAAGAGAAGACAAGAGTTAATAAAAGAAGAAGACAGAATATCAACAACGCAGAGTTAATAAAAGAAGAAAACAAGGATGAACGCACAAGGGAAAGAAAGGCTATGGAAAACTCGAAAGCAGAAAATTGGAAAAGGTAGAAGACGGTATGATTGCCTAAGAAGCTTAAATACTTTGCCTTGGGAAACGGAGAAATAAATGATTACAAAAAAGAAACTATTACGCCGCCGGCGGCTAAAAGGACAAAAAGTGCACAAAGATCGAAGCGCTTATAAAAATTCAAAAAGGCGGATTCTGCGAATTCGGAAAGAAATTAAAATACGAAGAAAATGCTCCTAAAACCCTGGAAGGTCATTTAATATTGCCATATACCGAGAAAGAATGTTCCATACTCCTCAAAGTTCAAAATATAAAACATTGGGGGCTTCTGTTGATACCAAAATTAGTATGCTGATATGGACGAATAATAAGAAGACACATGTCGATCTACATGGCACAATAACAACGAGGAAGTCTATTTCCCCGAGAAAGTCATACTCACTCCGAGCAACAGGTGTACTCCGAGGAACTCCAGTTCTCTGAGGAACTCCTGAACGACGAGCAACTAAGGCGGTCCCAGCTGCATCTCGACCACAACAGCTGCACCTCAGCCACAACATTTATTGCCAGATAATCAATAGTTCAACTATTCATTGAATGCTTATCATCTTGACGCACATGCTTGAATAGCATTAAATGAATTATCCTTTCATGTACAACCTAAGGGCTATAAATACCTTGTATCACCCTCATTCAAAGAGGACCGAAATTTCTTGATAGCACTTGTAATCGAGAATTCCCAAACACTCAGCAATAATATAACAGTGGACGTAGTCCATTCATATAAGGCTGAACCACTTTAAAATATTGTGTCTCATTTATTTATCTGTGATTGAATTATTAGAGTAATCTAATTTTTTACATCAAGACCTAGTTTGAATGCAAGCAGAACCCCCACTCTTGTTGTTCCAAGAGAACCACAGCCCTGTGGAGTTCATGTCCTCATCTTGGATGTCCTCAATCCAGGTGTTGAATTCCTCCATAGTACTGAAGTCAATCCCCAAATTTCCATTCTTCTCCTCCTGGCTTCTAATAAAATTGAAGTTCCCCATAATGATTTATTCCTGGTTGAGGGTGGAGTTAAAGTTGCATCTGAGGAAATCCCATAAAGCAAGCCTATTGGCAGGTAAATTATGGCCATAGACAAAAGTTGCAAATAAACTCTTATTTAACCCCACAATACTGACCTTACAGAATGTAGCTTGATTATGGAGGTCACAAACATCCATCTCAAACACATTAGGATTCCAAGATAAGGTGACTCTAGCCACACCACCATTAGCTGGGCAGTTGTGGACCATGTTCCAGTTAAAGAAACATTTATTCTTGACAACATTCATATGGTCAAGTCTAACCTTTGTCTCTATCAGACCAATGAGATCAATGTTATTATCTCGCATGAATTTCCTAACTTCATCCTGCTTGTGGGGCGAATTGAGGCCCCTAATATTCCAAGAAGCTAGCTTGAACATCTTTTCTTTGGGTGCACTCCTCCTCCCTTAACATCATGTTATATCTTCACCATACTAGCATTTCCTTCTTCTTTTGTTTCTTCTTCTTACTTGTAGACTTACTTAAATTAGGTTCACAGATAGATAAGTTTTTATCCATAACATCAATGGTTTTCACCTTTAGAACACTGCCACTAGAGGCAGGGTGGTCTCATCTTGTGATATCTCCTTTATTCCTTCATGCTCATTGGCATCAGTGTTTTCTACAGCTCTATAGTCTTCTACCACATCTAGGGCTAGAATGGCAAAGCTATCCTGTTCAGTAACAACTTTGGCTACAGAATGAAGGTCATCTTTTCTGTGGTTGTGTTCTACACCTTCCTGAGGAATGCCCTTCCATTGAGCCCTAACTTTAGTGACTATATTCCATTCTTCCACCGGTGTAGTAGTCCCAGTAGAGGTAAAAGGCTTGTATAGCACTAGAACTTCCTTTTTGTGGTTAGGGCAAGCACTGAGATTGTGACCAAACACAAGGCAATTTGGGCATAATGGAGGTTTAACTTGAAACTCCACTCTGACGGGTACACTAGCTCCATCCTCCATAATAACATTAAAGCTATTAGGGTAAGTCTCTTTAGCATCAGCGTCAATACAGATATGAGCATAAGTTATCCTGTTCTTCTCTTTAGTTATTGCATCAACATATAAGGGGAGTCCCACAGAGCTGGAAATGTATCTAAGTCCCTCCTCAGTCCAGAGTTGGACTGGTATATCGTGGTACTTTACCCAAATAGGAATTTTCTTCATCGTGTCTTTACTGAAGTTGAAGTTAGCTTGCCATTTCTTGAGTATGATAGTCATACCGACAAAATGCCATGGGCCGTTATCCAAAACCTCATCACACTGAATAGGGCTATCGAACAAGAAGAAAAAGAACCCCTTATCATTGGCAATGACCCTAGTCATGCCATATTTTCCCTAAAGACTTGTTGCCGCATTATTAACCAGAGAGAAAGGGAGTTTTTTTCCTAAGAAGTACCCCACCAAGCTATTCTCCCATCGCCCATGGCCTTTACTGACAACCTCAGCTGGTGGCTTGACAATGATGATTAAGTCAACCAAAGATGGTTGGTGAAAGGTTAGTCTCAATTTGGGTTTCCTTTTCTCTGCAGTCACCGAGCTCGATGTTTTCTCCACACGTTCCATGTTGTGTTTTAGGTTACTAACTGGCATGGCAGGTAGGGTAGTGTTTAAATAACTTTTAGGTAAATCTTTTGCACCCAACCCATCAGCTGACACCTTTTTGCTTATGTTCGTACCCTTGAGCCCATTGTCTCTGATAATATCAGAATTTTCTTTGTACTCCACCGCCCTCTCCACCACCAAAGGTGGATGAACGCCTCCCTTTTTCTGGTAGTTAGAGAGTCTAAATTTCTTCACATCTTCACAGGAATATCCTTTGCTTATGATTAAATCCCTATAAATATCCTTTTCATGGTTGAGTTCCTGGAGCCTCGTAACGTTCAAGTTAGCTCTAAAGATGCTAGCATCAGAAGTAGTGATTTGACCTTCTTCGGGTTCCTCTTCCATGACCATGCACTCATCCAAGGATGAAGGTGCAGTTTGGATAGGAACAACAATCACATCATAAAGCAAAAATGCCTTATCAGCCAGACGAGGGGAGGGGTTAATCTTACGCGATGTAAATCCACCTCATTTAAAGGCTTGAGAAATCCCAAGGGCTCCAATCGCTTAAGTCATTTTTTGTCAATATAAATACTTCCCAATTGACATATTTTTCTATTTGAGAGAAAGTTTTTCATATTACACTTGCAATAAGTTTCTATGGTCCAAGTGAGTGCTTGAAGACAACATTTGGAATTCAACAATTAATGATTTTGAATATGTGAATATATCACATTAAACTACTCGTGGAGTACAATCATTCCAACCCAAAACACTCCTGAAGAACTTGTTCTTCCCACCTTAAATAAGGTTCAAAGTTGACTACTAATAACTATTTAAAATTGATAATTAAAAAGATTATTTTTGTCAAAATTTGAATTATGTAAGAATGATTTAATATAAATTGAATTCGGTGATTTTTGGTGAATTAAATGAAATTTTGTGCATTTAATTAATGATTAGTATTTTGGTATTTTATTGTAAACCTAAGGGTTATTTTGGATTTTTTACATTTTTTTCTTGATTTACAAATCTCGATTTTTAAATTTGTATCACACATAAAACTTGCGGGTTAGGTTTTACAATGGTGGAATCCGAATTGGATTAGAAGTATGAGATGATAAATATAAGAAAATATGCCAGGAGAAAAGAGAAGATGGAACAGAAAGAGAGAGAACAAGAGAAACCACAAAATATTAGAAGAGAGATCTGAGAGAGAAGGGGAGCTCTCATGTGGAACCACTATCGAACACTTATTTTCTTTATAAGTTTACTCTCGAACATAATATTTTGGATTTTCATACACACCCAAAATTCAAAAAAATACTTACAGTACCTTAAACATCAAGCCGAAACAAAATTATTCTTTATCATTGAACCTGATTATGTAGGACTTTTGCTTGAAGTTTGAAGATGGCATGAACATTAAAGTTATTTATTTTCATGAGACTAATGTAGCGGTACACTCGTATTTTTTTTAAATACTTCTTTTTAGGCAAGAACATAACTATTGTTCTCCTTAAGTATTATTTGATTTGAATATTGCATAAATAATAAATACGTATGTTTTGTTATTAAAATCAGTAACTTTGTTGGAGAAAGTGATAACCTCATTAAAAATCTATTTTTATAATTTTTTTAAAATTAGTTTTAACTCTTGGAATGCCGCATGCTTAGATTACCGTACATTATTATTTTGGGGTTTGGGGACGAATCACATGTTCAATAAATTATGTATTTTGATGGTATGTTTTGGTTTATAAAATCACGTAGATGACTAATATGATGTACAATATTTTAATTTATTACTGAAATCATTAATATACGTGTTTTAAGCAGTTTATGATTTAATTATATTAATTATGACTCATTTTGAAATATTGAATAAGGATAACTTGGTGGAATATTTTTTATAACTTGTACCTCACATGATTAGACTTATTTATCGTGTATGAAATCGCAAATGTATATTGTGAAATAAAAGAATTATAATGTTGGATTAAGGATGTAATTAGTATAAAAAATGTGTATTTTAATAAAATAACATGGTTGGGATGTTGGAATTTTATACGTTAGTTTCACTTTCACCTTTGTCATTATCATGTTACTTTATAGGTTTGGAACTAGTGATAGGCGTATAAATTATTGTTTACGCTTTCTAGGTATGACACTAGAGAGTATTTCCCAGGTATGGGAGTAGGTAGTACGATGTTATGTTATTTTGCCTTAGGCATGAGATTAAGTGATGATTATGTGTTAGATATTCTTACTAGGTAAGGTACAAGGTGATGCTTATGGTTTGGTGATCTCTAGGAATGGGACTAGGGAAGCTTTGTAGTTGTGATGCACGGATTATATTTTGGGGCTAGTTGTAAATTACGAAAACATAATTACGAATAGATAATTAATAGCCAGGATAATAAACATGTATTAGAGACGAGTTTATGTGAATCATTGTATATGTGGCTATCCATTATGATATTTGCAGGACCCATACTACCTTGACTACTTTGGCGATTTGTGTTGGCATCACAAGTATGTGTAGTCTCTTCTGTGATCCAAAAATTACGATGATTGAAGAACCTAGGCTAATTGGCTATAGTGACATGTTTTGTGAGGGAAATATAAAGGTATGTGCGGTGTAACGAAAATTAGGACTACAGGCTATAGTGGTATTTGTTGATTTGATGATATAAGATGTTGGGTAAACCATGAGTATGTGTAGGGCCAATCAAAATGTAAACAGGCTATAATGGTGGTGCATTGATTATACAATAAATTTTGAGAATGATAATTATAATTGAGTAAGATAATTGAAAGAGATTTAATTGATGTTAAAATAAATATAATTAGACTTGGCTAGTGAGATGGTTTCTTTTATGCGGGTAATTATTGTAGTTTTATATTACTCACGTCGTTATTATATTTCTTCGTTAATTAAAATATTATATTGTGATATTTAACCCTTATAATGCATATGACTGGATTGATGTCTAATATTTCAGAATAGTATATGGTATTCTTGCGGTGGTACCTGACCCGTCGTTGCTGACTAACTTTTTAGGATAAGTTATTGGGTAGATGTATAGTTTTGGAGATATCAGACTTGCAGCTGAAAATTTACTATTAATGAACTAGTTTAGTTTCCTTTCCAACCGTTTATTTATAAGACAGTTATTTTGAGATTTGGTGGGTCATTTGACTCCACATTTGTTTATGGTTTTCAGTTAGATATGTTTTATGTAGTGGACTTTATTTCATTTGAGATTTATTATTAGATTTTAGCATGATGATGGAATTTATTATGGTGAACGAATTTATTATTAATGGATTATCTCAATTTATATTTCTAGAAAAAGTTATGAATGTCTCATATTTTTGTCACATGTTAAGAATTGTATTTAATTTTAATGAGCTGTATATTCTAGTATCAGAGTCTGGCCAACTTCAATAACAAAATATGTTGGTTCTTAAAATTGGTATCAAAGCATGGTCTTAGGTCTCGAGGGGTTTTAGGCCATTATAGCTTATGTATTACCGATCTTTAATTTCTCTTGTTGATTTTAACTCCCTAGGCTTTGGGTCTAGCTTACATGGTAGTTTTGTCATTGTAGAGAGAGGGATTTTGTGTTAGGGCCATTTTTGGCATTAAGGTTAGAGGTAGTGACTTGAGTTGAGGAATCATTAGTGTTAATATTAGAGATTATATTGATGTTGGGTATTTGAGGATTTAGAATTTAGGATAAGACTTCTAAGGTACAATATAGGTGTGGTTAGTGGGTAGCTGGGTATAATCCATATTTTTTTAGTTATGCCTTATATATATGTGTATATATAGCAATGTTGTATGTGTCGGGTGTGTGTTCGTGGGATCGGGTGTATGGGCGCCCAAGTCGCGGCATGCTATGGGTAGATACATATGAGCCTTACTTTTATCGTGTGATGGTACGTATGTTGGTTGGGCGTATATATTATTTGTGTGGATTCACGTTATGACATTTACGCTTTAGATATTATCAACGACATAATTCATGTGTTAGTGGGGAATACTATAATACATTGTACCTTGTATTTTTAAATGATCGAATTTAATTTATTAAGTGGGATAATTAAAAAGACTATTATTGTCAAAATTTGAATTAAGTTAGAAGGATTTAATTTAAACAAAACTCGATGATTTTTGGTGAATTAAATGATTTTTGGTGCATTTAATTAACGATTTAGGAATTTGGCATTTTTGTTTAAACACAATGGTTATTTTGTAATGTTTACATTTTTTCTTGATTTATAAGTCTTAACTTTTAAGTTTGTATCACGAGTAGAATTCATGGGTTAGTTTTCACTCGTAGTTACCAAATTGGATTAGGACTTTGAGATGATAAATATAAGAAAAGTGGTCAGGAGAAAGGAGAAGATGGAATAGAAAAAGTGGGAACAAAATAGACAAGAAAAGAGGATATGAGGGAACCTAGAGATAAAAGGGGAGCTAGTGCTTGGAACCACTATGGCGAATGGGAGCTCGTTATATCTGGTAATACCACTACTATAGCGCCTTGGTACCCACAGCTATAGCGGGTAGGTTAATGAGGATTGCGGCTAGGTTTTAATTAGGTTGTTTTGAATGGGAATTTCAGGTGAATTTGTTTCCTGGGTTAACACGACTCTGGAACCCTTATTTTAATTATATGTTCACTCTAGAGCCTCATATTTTTTTTATATTCATACGCACACCAATGACTCAACTAAACACTTACAATTCCTTAAACATCAACCCTATACACAATTATTATTTATTTTTTAACTTAATTATGGTGGAGGCCTTATGCTTGGAGTTTGAGGATGGATCGAACATGAAAGTTGCTTATTTTCACAAGACTAACGCAACGTATACTCGAATTTTTTAAACTACTTATTTTCATGAAATAATATCATTATTCTTCTCCTTAAGTATTATTTTATTTAAATGATTCCTATACATTAAATAGGCATATTTTCTTGATACGATTAGCAACTGAATTAGGAAAAGTGATAACCTAATTATAAATATATTTTTATAAATTTCTGAAATTAGTTTAACACTTGGAATATCGCATGCTTAGATTACTGTACCTTATAATTTTGTGTTATTGGGAAAAATCATATGTTAAATCAATTATGTAATTCGATGACATGTTTTAGTTTACAAAATCACGTAGATGAATATGATGTAAAATGTTTTAATTTATTGCCAAAATTGTTAATACACGTGTTTTAACCAGTTTTTGATTTAATTGTATTAATTTTCACTCATTTTGAAATATTAAATGTGGATAAATTGATGGAATATTTTTTATAACTCGAATCTCACATGATTAGACTTGTTTATCATGTATTGAATCGCAAATGTATATTGTGAAATAAAAGAATTATAATCTTAGATTAAGGATTCAATTAATGTAGAAATTGTGTATGTTAATAAAATAACATCGTTGGGACATTGAGATTTTGTACGTTAATTTTACTTTGACCTTTTATATTAGTATGTTACTTTCTAGGTATGGACTTAGAAAGTAGGCACATTAATTGTTGTTAATGCACTATGTATGGGACTATGGAGTGTGCACTTGTACGTTTGGGTATTTCCTCGGTATAAAACTAAGTAGTACGTCATTATGTTGTTTTACCCTAGGCATGAGACTAGGTGATGGTTATGTATTAGGTATTCTTCTTAGGTGAGATACAAGGTGATACTCATGGTTTGGTGGTCTCTAGTTATTAGACTACAGAAGGATTATAGTTGACATGCCAAAATTTTATTTCCGAGCTAGTTGTAAATAACAAAAACATGATCATGGAAAGATCATTAATATATAATATTATTATTTAGTATTAAGATAGATTGATGTGTGTCATTTTATGTGTGGTTGTGGTTATTCAGGCCATTATGATGATTATAGGACCCATACTGTCTTGGCTACTTTGATGGCTTGTGTTGGCGTCATGAGTATGTGTATTAATTTGTCTTGTGTGGGTCAACAATTATGATGATTGAAGAACCTAGGCTAACTGGATATAATGACATGTATTGCGCGAGAAACATCATGATATGGGCAGGATAAAAAAACTGGATCAACAACCTATAATGGCATTTTTGGATTTGATGATATGAGACATTAGGCGCACTATAAGTATCTGCAGGGCTAATCTAAAGTCAAACTAGTTATGATGGCGTTGCATCGATTATATGATAAATGTTGAGAATTATAATTATAATTGTGTAAGATAATGGAAAGAGATTTAATTTATATTGAAATAAATATAATTAGACTTAGGTAGTGAGATAGTTTAATTTATGTAGGTAGTTATTATAGTTTTACATTGCTCGCATTGTTATTATATTGCTTCGTTAATTAAAAATTATATTTTGATATTTAACTCTTATAATGCCTATGACTGAATTCATGGATCCTATTCGGGAATAGTAGATGGTATCCTTGTGGTGGGCCCTGACCCGTCACTGTTGATTAAATTTTCAGGATAGGTTGCTGGGTAGTTGTATAGTTTTGGAGATAGCAGGCTTGTAGTTGGAAATTTATTATTATTAAATAGTTTAGTTTCTTTTCCAACTTTATATTAATGAGATAGTTATTTTGGGATTTGGTGGTTAATTCGGCTCCATAACTTTTATGGTTTTCAGTTAGAGATATATTATGTAGTAGACTGTATTTCCTTTGAGATTTATTATGGAGTTTAGCATGGTGATGGATATTATTGTTGTGAATGGATTTATTATTGTTGGATTATATTAGTTTATATTTTGTGGAAAATATTTTGAATATCTTGCAATTCCATCACAAGTTAAGAACGATATTTAATTTTAATGACTCTTATATTCTGGTATCGGAGTCTCGCCAGCTTCAATTACTAATTATGTGGGTTATTATAGTTGATGTCAGAGCGTGTTCTTAAGTCTCAAGGGTTTTGAGTCCGCTATGGCTTCTACAATTACGATCCCTAATTTCGTTTGTTGATTTGTAGTGCCTAGGTTTTGGATCTAGTATACGTGTTAGTTTTGTATTTGTTGAAAGGGGCAACTTATGTCGTGGCCATTTTGGTCATTGAGAAATCATTGATGTTGATATTAGAGATATTAATATTGGCTATTTTAGGTTTTGGAATTTATGATAGGACTTTTGAGGTAGAAGTTTGGGGTGGTTAGTGGTGTAGCTGGGTATGCTCCTTATTTTTTAATCATGCCCAATATAAATAGTAGAGATATTTATATCTATGGGTACTTCAATCGTGACATACCATGGTTAGGCATATACGTGAGCAACACTTTTATCGTGCGATGCTACGTGTGTAGGTTAGGTGTGTATGGGTCTATATTGTTTGTGAGGATCTACGTTACGACGTTTATGATTTAGTGAATTTCGAGGACGAAATTCATGTGTCAGTGGGGAAGATTGTAATACGTTGTATTTTTAAGTGCCGAATTTAATTAATTACATGGGATAATATAATGTTTATCGGAATTTGATTGAAATTGGAAGGATTTAATTTAAATTGAATTCGACAATTTTTGTTAAATTAAATAGATTTTTGTGCATTTTATTAATGATTTAGTAATTTGGTTTTTTAGTCTGAACCTAGGGGTTATTTTGGAATTTTTACATTTTTTCTTGATTCATAAGTCTTGGCTTTTGAATTTGTGTCACGAGTAGAACTTGTGGGTTAGCTTTACCCTGGTAGAATCCGAATTAAATTGGGAGTATGAGATGAGGAATATAAGAAAATATGCAAGGAGAAAAGAGAAGATGGGACATAAAGAGAGATAACAAGAGAAACAACAAAATAGGAGAAGAAATAACTGAGAGGTAGGGGATCTCGTGGGTGAAACCGCTATGGCGGGTGGGGAGTCCTCTGTAGTGGTGGTACTCGCTATAGAGGGAGGGTTAATGAGGATTGCGATTGGATTTATGTTGGGTTATACCAAATGGGAATTTCATATGGTTTCGTTTCATGGTTTAATAAGACTCTGGAACCCTTATTTCCTTTATAGGTTAACTTTGGAGCCTCATATTTATTATTTTCATCCTCACACCCATAACTCAACTAAAAACTTACAGTACCTTAAACATCAACCCTAAATCTTTTTTTTGGTAAGTAAGAAATGTATAAATAAACAAAAGTAAATACAACAAAAGGGAGGGAATACCCTACCAATACTAGCGCACATTTGCAAACTAGCCAACGTAGAAACACAAGCCAAAATACATGTAACCCGACCCAAGGGTGTGTAAACCCTAAACAATCCAATAAAACAGAAAATAAAGCAAAACAAGCATCTACTACAAGGAGACAAAACAATCCCCAAAGGAAAACAAAAGCAATAAAACAAAACTATTCGTGGGCATAAGCCCAATCCCCTAAGTGGGCAGGAAACAAGCCCAATCCAAAAGGACCAACCAGCCGCTAAAGACTGAACTGATCCAAAATTCCAACCCAGGTAAGCACCCAGGAACCAATCGAATCCAACAGGATCAGTCATGACGATCACCGGAGAAGCACCACAAGGGGTGGCAGGAACACAATAAAACAGTCCAAACAGGACACATATCCAATCATGGAGAGGCACTGGAGCAAGCAGGGCGGCCACCGAAAACAGGCCAGACCTGATGCGAAGCATTAGCGTCGACAAACGGCAACAAGCAAAACAACTGGGAAAAAACCCAGAACCCAAACAAAACGCCGAAGGGGACATTACATCGTAAGAGGGGGCATATCACCAGTAGCCATAGAAATCACAGCCTTAAAGAAGCCGACATAGGTGCGAGACCCTTCCCCAAATCGCACGAAAAAATAAACCATACCACAACACTCCTCCAAAAGAACACCCATGATACACACTGGAAAAAAAAACTCTATATAGGGCCTGACATGAAGAACACTGCCCAGAGTGGCGGTCCTAGGCAAAGGAAGATCAGGAGTGGAGACCACTCCTGAACATAAACACCAAAGGGGTTAGGAAAACCCCACCTCAACCAAACGCCGGAAAACCACCATAACGGAGAACATCACGCGCGATTCTACATGAAGCAAGTAAAGAAAAAAAGATAATAGCTTAAAGGATAGCGATCGAGACCAACGGCTAGCTCAAGAGAAGGAAAACCAGTGATAATGAGGTGACACCACCACAAGGGGGAAGCTTTCTCACAAACCAAATCTGACTTGAAGTAAACAAGTATAAAATATCAATTTAGAAAGGATAATCGAACCCCCCATATGGGTAAAGGGGTAAATGATCGAAGGAGGCAGAGGGGTTATGTGGCGGCTAGGGAAAAGGGGTCTCTAGTAACCCTAACATGAAAGTTTTTTATTTTTGCGAGACTACTCTTTTTGAGTAAAGAATATCGCTATTATTCTCCTTTAGTATTATTTGATTTAAATATTACCTAAACATTAAATACGTATATTTTATTTATATGATTAACAACTTAATTAGGGAGCATGAAAACCTAATAACAAATTTGTTTCTACAAACTTTGATTCAGCGTAAATATTTCATATATATCACCTTAATTTTGGTTCTTTTATTATCCTATGGGGTGTAAATATAGTGTATTTATCCCATATCCACGCTACAAACCCCTTTTGACGAGTTTTTTCTTATTTTGTGTATTTCTCGTGTGTTTTATATGTATTTCATGCAAGTAAATGTGGAAGAGAAACGAAAAAAGTGAAATAAACCAAGGAAACGAAGTTGAAGGGAATTTTTATAACTTTACAATTTGGACCAGGATGGGGAGCCTAAAGTTGAAGAGCATGACTTCACGAGAACACTAGAAGAAACGACACCCAATTACAAGCTATGATTAAGAAGTTATGAGCGTTTGAAGTTGAGAACATTCCACGGGCAAAATCGTAATTTTTCTGTCAAGTGAACCAGTTCACCTGCATACCCGAACTGGCTCGGATGAACTGATCATGAAAGTTGTTGTTTTTAGTTAGAGTTTGAGTTAGTTTAAAACATTTGGAGAAGCGGGTATCCATGGAATTAATTCGTAATTAGATTTAAAATAGAGAACTTTTAACCTGGTTTTGAGAGATTTTGGAGGCAAGGATCATAGGAGGGAAGAAGAGATCAAAGATTATTCCTTTACCAGTATTTTGCACTTTATCCTTCAATATAAGTATTTATTCCTTTAATTTTTTCAATATCCATGTTTTCCAAGTTATAGTTATGATTCCTCCTACAATAGTGACTAAATACATGTTTGTTTGCATTCCATATGTCATCATGAATCCATGCAAAGTAGAGTCCATGCTTAAACTTAGATTTACCTTGTCCGGTTAGGTTTTTAGCAGGTGGGGATACATGAACCCAACCTAGGTGTTATGGATAGATATAAAACATGAATGAATTAAATAAATAGAGGCTTGATACTTTGTCGGTAGAGTATTGTAAGCCTTTTAACTTCGTTTGTTGTAGGTAACTGGAGTGTTTAAGGTTGTGATATGCGTGTCAACAATTTTGTCATTCGCTTTATATTTATTTTTAACTATGTATTGTCCAAAGTAAAATCCTCATATACGTAGTTCTTAGATTAATTTAAAGTTTTCTCTCAATTATATATTTGATTATTAAAATTTTTATATCCGACATAATTACTAACGGGTTGTTATAATGTATTCCAATCCCATTTTTTGCATATAGTTTTAATTAAAAAGGTTTCCATACTTGAATACTTAATTAATTCCCATTTATTAATTAGGTCACATTAGTTAATTAGACTTTCTCATAAAATCATCACCTTTTCTTTTCTTTTTCGTGAGTCGGTCATTAGGTTTTAGACACCTTTTTTAGTAGTCGTTACATTCCACGTCTTAGTCCCTGCGTTCGATACTCAGTTTACCGAATTATTACTTGAGCGATCGACTTTTGAGTCATAATTACATGCATTAGAGACACAATTATTTAGTCGTATCAAGTTTTTGGGACCGTTACCGGGGACTAGGTAGACTTACTAGTTTAGGTCGAATTAATCTAAGAATTTGACTCTAATTTATAAAAAACCAAAAAAAAATCATAAAAAATAAATAAAAAAATAATATGAACAAAATGATATTCTCTCAAAATCCTTTCATGGAAAATCCTCAACAAACTCCTCAATATACCCCGAATAGAATTCCCAAGAATCTTTAGTTGAGTACGACCCCGATAATCCACACACCCTACGCGTTCCACACTTTTGGGTCCCACCTCCTACACCGCCCACCTCCATCACGAGTCACAATATGAGTCACACTTCTAGGTCATCGAGTGAGGATATCGAGTCCTTAAGAGAGAGTGCGATGTCTGATAACGCTATTTATGGTATGGGTGAGGGTGAGTTACCATACATCTTTATAAGAGACCGCTTACATCCCGAGTGAACCGTTGCTCCGGGATGCATTATATTCCAATATAACACAGGGAAATTCCACTTTCATAATGGGATGATTCAGATTCTTCTCACATTTCATGGTCTGGAATCGGAAAAACCATACCTTCACATTCACGAGTTCGAAGAGGCATGCAAAACTTTTAGCGATCAAACGTGCACCGAAGACATCATTCATCTCAAACTTTTTCCCTTCTCCTTAAAGGACAAGGCCAAGACTTGGCTATGGTCTTGGGCACCAAACTCGATTGGAATGTGGAGAGATGCAAGCGAAGTTTCTCCTGAAATTATTTCCCTAATGTCGAACCAATTCTATAAAATCTCAAATTCATACATTTAAACAACAAGAGAATGAGCCCTTAAATATATGGTGGGAGCAGTTTTACGAGTTACTTAATATGTTCCCACACTATGGTTTCAAGAAATAGAGACTCGTCTCCTTTTTCCATCACGGGATAAGCTTAAGTTCCAAACAACTCGTTGAAACCATGTGCTCTAGGGAATTTCTAGGGTTAGAGGCGGATGATGCCGAGCCTCACCTTAAGTATGTCGCTGAGACTACTCAAGCATGGGACACATTCGATCTAAACACCCAAAACCCAGGCTCGACAAATGTCCACTGCTCCTTCTATGTCCGGACTCTACCATTTGGATAGTGAAGCCGAGTTGAAGGTTCAACCAACATGCCAAGAGGTTGGAAGACGTAGTCGAATTGAGAGGACAAGAAACATCCAACTCCACTCGAGCAGTTATTGAGGAGGTGTGTGCAATTTGTGGGGCAGGACATCCAAAAAGAAATGCCCGACAATACTCGCCTACAAAGTGATGCTCCAAGAGAAAATGGAAGCGGTAGGAGCTTTTCAGGGTAACTCTAATGTCCTACACGGGAATTCTTATAACCCGTCTTTGGATTTTAGTTACAGGAAACCAAACGCTGCAATGAACTCGAGCCACCTCTCATGTATTTCCTACAAGCCCCTCCCATGCAATCCCCACCTCCCACGCCATATATCACCCCACACCGTAGAAATCTCGAGGACACTTTAAACCAATTCATACAAACTCAGTCAGAAATTAGCGCTCAAAACAACCAAAAAAATTCCGACTTAAAGGCATCATTGTCTAAATTGCAACCTTCCCTAAGTGCCCAAGAGAAGATCAAGTTTCTTGTCCAAGGCCAAAGACCATTTCAAGGTCAAAACTATGTTACTAACCCCGATAAAAATCAAGATTAATGTAGTGCGATAACCACTCTATGTAGTGGAAGAGTTGTTGACTTTTCACCTCCTCCACACGACGAACAAAATGACAAGGAGATTTCGCCCGGCACGAAAGAGGCCGAAGACGTCCCCTTGAGAAAGAGTGGTAATGATGACACAGTCAGCTCCGAGGTGGTTGTGAAGCCTCCCATTGATTCTCCATACCCTTAACTATTAGTACCCCACTCTAAAGAGACCCTTCGTGATGATGTCCTAGACTTTCTTAAGAAAGTAAAGATTAATTTACCTTTCCTCGAGACCGTAAAGCAAGTTCTCGTGTATGTCAAGTTTCTTAAGGACTTAAAGGTAAAGAAAAATGTGTTCTTAGCACAAAACGTCGGTTCGGTACTGTTGAGTGACCTCGCACCAAAATATAAAGATCCGAGGTCACCAACCATTTCGTGCATCATGGGGAGGAATCGAATTGAGATAGTTCTAATAGATTTAGAGGTCAGTGTTAACATTTTCCCCTATTCCATCTATAAGAAATTAGATGTGGGAGACCTTAAGACCACTAATATGATTCTCCAACTCATGGATCGTTCCGTGAAGATACCTCGAAGGATCTTTGAGAGGATCATCCAAGTTGACACGTTATACTTCCCGACAGATTTTGTCATTTTGGACGAGGAGCCCTCCGCTCTCCCGAGCAATCATGTTCCCATAATACTTGGTCGCCCATTCTTAGCTACGTCTAATGCTTTGATTAATACACGCAATGGGTAAATTCAAATCACATTCGGGAATATGACTCTCAAAATAAATATCTCCAACATCACAAAGCACGAGGGTGATGAGGGAAAAAATGCGAGAGACATACCTTATAGAACAGACAACGAATGAGCACACTGAGGAGAGTCACACGAGAGAACCATTAGGGGTATATGTTGTTACGGCAAATGATAGAAAAAATTCTGACGTCGATCAAGAGGTAGAGGATGCGTGTTTAGAGATTGCTATTAAGAGCGAGAGTGCGCTCGTAGGCGCGAATGAAAGAGAGAGACGTGATGAGAGTGATAGAGAGTATTTGGAGATAGAGGGAGAGAGAGTTAGGAGAGCCCAAAACACTTTGAGAAAGAATTCGGGGAAGTGGATGAGAATCTTAATGTAGAAGTACAATCATTATTTAACTCATTTTGTCACCTAGAGGAGAATGACTAGAAACATTGAATAGATGAATTCTTTCTTTGTGACCATCCAACCATGCCACTTGAGTTCTCGATGCGATCAAGGAAAGGTTTAGTGTTTCATCCGATTTAGAGACTGATCCAAGAAATCTTGAGTGTAAGGGAATCTCGATTTAGCGTGTCCTTCTAATTTTCACCGAGATATTCTCTCCAGGTCGGGACAAGTTTGCTGCAATTCGATTGGGCACCATGATGATATCCTTATCATCAATCATCATGAGCTTTGAGATGTCCCCCATAACTATAAGGACGATCCCCACTTATTTTGACTATTGGTTTACGATGTGAGGAAGAGAGCATCGGACCCCGTTCATGGGGTCGGGTGAGGTTCAGGAGAGCGAGAGAGGTCGTCGCACCCCTAACGCATATGGGGTGCATATTTGTTTTATATTACTAAGTCATGTTAGGTTTTGGG
Organism: Sambucus nigra; assembly: GCA_949130495.1. Taxonomy (NCBI): domain Eukaryota; kingdom Viridiplantae; phylum Streptophyta; class Magnoliopsida; order Dipsacales; family Adoxaceae; genus Sambucus; species Sambucus nigra. The sequence continues at coordinate 227,704,662 of OX422211.1, read as the reverse complement.
TAGTTTAGAAGTCTATATAGGTCGCGAGATAGGAAGGGTTTGAGCATTATGTTGAGTTTTCACGCATGGGAGAGCGCAAGGGCATTTCGAGAGTGAGGTTGAGGTGCCCAGAGTCCCGAGTGTTTAGGGAGGCTTGAGATACATTAGAGAGGAGAGATTGAGGGTTGGAACACTTAGAATAGGAAAAAAACATGGCATATTTGAGGTTTGAGGCAGCAAGTTTGACCGAATTGCATGCCTAACTGGTTCGCTTGCATACCTGAACCGGTTCGGAGTACCTACTCCAGATCCCCCCTTTTTGTTTTTCCCAACTAATTCATTCATATTTCAATCCCCTTTCACCCCTGATCCGGCACCACCGTCCCCTCGCAATAGCTCTTATGTTGTGATGTTTTATTGCTCCTTCCTTATGTAGTTATTTTATGTTTTATCGTTTTATCATTGCAAGAACTATGTAATTTGTCCTTTATCACCTAGTAATAAATTGTAGAAAAATGAAAAAAAATGCATTTTAAATATTTGCTTGTTTTAATAGTCGCACTTATTAGTTTTTCTTATTTAGATTTTAGTCATTTTGATTGAGGAGAATGCAAAAGTCTAAGTTTTGGGGGGGGGGGGGGGGGGGGGGTGACAAGTGCGTCTTTTAGAAAACCTTTACAAATTTTTAAAATGCCCCCCAAAAATTGAAAAATGTCAAAGAGTTTTAAAAAATTAGAAAATTTCAAAAAATTTAAATTTTTTGAAAAAAGTCAAATATTTTCCTTCAAAATAAATAAAAATTGGAATTTAATTTTTTTTAAATATCACTAAAATTTTGTTCAAAGTCTCAAATTCTAAAAATCAAGAGCACTAAGCCAAAATTGACCAAAGATTGTAATTGAGCTAAAATTGATAATTTTATAAATAAATATGGAGATTAATTAACCTGGTGAGATTTCAAGCCCTTCAGTTTTGTGAGTAATTAAATCAATCATAGTTAATGGTTAACTCAACGTTCGTTTCAACGTGTGAAAAAATTGTTAAAATTCTCTAATTTTTTTTGTCTTGATTGGTTACAAAAAATGAGTGAGAAGTTGTCTTGAAAAGCGCATTAAAAATATCTTTATAAATATAATCTCGAGACACATATGGTAACATAATTCATAATTCAGATAAATGAAGTTAGGCCATTGTTTGTTACCCAAAAATATGAGCCATAAAAAGTAATGAGAAATATTCCTTTTGCTATCCATTTTGAGCCTAATAAAAAAAATTCAATTTCATATGATCACCCGAAAAACCCATTTAACTCGGAGTTGCGAAAATAAAAGTCCATCAAGCAAGTCCAAATGGTGAAATAAGAAGGGTCAAGAAAAAGAAAAATGCTCAACAAAAATAGAAAAAAAATAGAAAAATATGAGAATTTTTTTTTGTTGTTAATCGAGCAAATGCTCGAAAATGCACCAAGGGACATTGTAAGCAAAATTTTCCAACTCCAAACTTCCTAACCATTCCCATATTACCCATCAAATCTTATAATCCGAGAAACGAAAGCAAAATTAATTACCGTGTGGAGAGTCTAAGACACAAAAAGATAATAAGAGAGAGTAATTGGTGTGAATAAGAGGTGATATTTCACATTTTCCAATGATCGTATTCCAATGATGAGATGTTTTCACCATAAAAAGTCCGTCTTTCAAATTTGTTTGCGGGAATTCGTGTTCTATTATATTGACTGTTATAAATCATGTACATTGAGAGAAATAGTCACATTCCAAGAGATTCGTTGGTGAGAGTATCCCGTGAGCATTTGAATCAAAACAACTTTTTAAAAGTAATGTAATGATCAGTCGGTGGAAATTAGCGGTTTTATTTTTGGCTTCACACACACACACACACACACACACACACACACTTATGGATTGAGACTCTTGAACAAATATTTATCGAGATTATTTTTAGGGAATTTAAATTGCACAATTTTTAAGTATTTTGATATTTTATTTGAGTCATATGAAAAATGAATTTCATGGATAAATTCACTGTAAACTCTCACGAGACATCACTTATCCTGCTAGGGCAACCTAGCGGTTTAACGGTTTGTTGCATATGTTAAATGCAATCTCTTGTCAGCGAAAAAGGTATTTCATCCCAATAAATTATTCTAGAAGTGCTTAGACCATACTATAATTATTTTACATTGCTTGAAATGATCAAATATCTAGGTTATAAGGGTTTGATTCGGCGTAAATGTTTCATATTTATCCCTCTAATTTTTGTTCTTTTATCATCCCGTGTGGTGTAAATAGAGTGGATTTATCTCATAGCCATGCTACCAACACTTTTTGGTGAGTTTTTATTGTTTTGTATATTTCTCGTGTGTTTTGCAGGTATTTCATGCAAGTAAATGAGGGAGAGAAATCGAAATAGTGAAAGAAACCAAGGAAAGAAAGTTGAAGGGTATTTTTGTAATTTTACAATCGAACCTGGATGGGGGAGGAATTGTTGAAGGGAATGACTTCATGAGAACACTTGAAGAAACAACAACCAATTATGAGCTACGACTGAGAAGTTATGAGCGTTTGAACTTAAGAAGAATCTAGGGGCAAAACTGTAATTTTTCTATTAAGTGAACCGGTTCGCCTGCATTCCCGAACCGGTTAGAATGATCTGAACGTGAACGTTGCTGTTTTTAATTAGAGTTTGAGTTAGTTTAAAAACACTTGGAGAAATGGGTATCTAAAGAATTAATTCGTAATTAGATTTAGAATAGAGAACTTTTAACCTAGTTTTGAGAGCTTTTGGAGGCAAGGAACATAGGAGTAAAGAAGATCATCAAAGATTATTATTTTACCATTATTTTGCACTATATTCTTCAATATAAGTATTTCTTCCTTTAATTTCTTTCAAGATTCATGCTTTCCTAGTTATAGTTATGATTTCTTCTACCATAATGATTAAATACATGTTTGTTTGCATTCCATACGTCATCATGAATCCATGCAAAGTAGAATCCATGCTTAAATTTAAATTCACCATGTCTGGCTAGGTGTTTAGCAGGTTGGGATACATGAACCCAACCTTGGTATTATGGATAGATACAAAACAGTGGCTGAATTAAATAAATAATTAGAGGCTTATTACTTTGTCGGTATGAGTATTGTAAGCCTTTTAACTTTGTTTGCTGTAGGTAACCGGAGTATTTAAGGGTATGATATACGTGTCGATAATTTTATCATTCGCTTTAGATTTATTTTTTACTATATATAGTGCGGAGTAAAATACTCATATACATAGTGCTTAGATCAATTTAAAGTCTTCTCTCAATTATATATTTGATTCTTAAAAGTTTTCTATCCGACATAATTACTAATGGTTTAGGGGAGTGTATTCCAATCCCATTTTTTGCATATAGTGTGAATTAAAAAGTTTTCATCCCTGCATACTTTGTTAATTAGCATTTATTAATTAGGTCATATTAGTTTAGACTTTCTCATAAAATTATCTCCTTTTCTTCTCTTTTTCGTGATTCGGTCATTAAGTTATAGACACATTCCTTAGTAGTCATTACATTCCACATCTTAGTCCCTGAGTTCGATGCCCGGTTTACCAGATTATTACTTGAGCGATCGGTTTTCGAGCTGTAATCACACGCATTAGAGACAAAAAATTTTAGTCGCGTCAAACTTCTAAAGTTAGTTTTAATACTTGGAACACCACATGCTTAAATCATTATACCTTGTTGTTTTGGGTTTTGGGGACGAATCGTATGTTAAATAAATTATGTAATTCGATGATCTGTTTTGATTTATAAAATCACATAGACGACTAATATGATGTATAATATATTAATTTATTGCTAAAAAATATTAATACACATGTTTAAACTAGTTTATGGTTTAACTCGACTAATTATCACTCGTTTTGAAATATGGGTTGTTGGGACCCATATTGTTTAGGCTACTTTGATGGTTTGTGTTGGAATCACGAGTATGTGAAGTGTCTAGAGTAGCCCAACCATTACGATGATTGCGAAACCTTGGATAATTAACTATTGCGACGTTTTTTGTGTGGGAAACATCACGGTATGTGCGGGCTAACACAAATCGGGCCGATGACTAAATGATGCTTGTGGATTTAATGAGATGAGACGTTAGGTTCACTATGAGTATGTTATGTGCCAATTAAAAGGCAAACTGGTTGGTGTTGCATTTTTTTGTGATAGGGGTATACCTTTGGAGTTAAAAGGAAAATTTTATAGGGCGGCTATTAGACCCACCATGTTATATGGGACAGAGTGTTGGGAAACCAAAAAATAAAATGTGCTGAAAATGAGTGTGACGGAGATGTGAATGATAAGATGGATTTGTGATAAAACTCGAAAGGATAAAATTAAAAATGAATAAATTTGTGAAACAGTAAAAGTAGCTCCTATAGAAGATAAATTGAAAGAAAATCGACTTAGATGGTTTGGACACATTAAGCGTAGACCAATTGATGCTCCCATAAGGAAGAGTGATTTAGTTAGTATTTATGAGAACACAAGAGGTAGAGGGATATTATAAAAAAGTACATGATATCATGTGATTTAACCGAAGATATTGCACTGATATAATGAAATGGAAAAATAGGATTCATGTAACCAACCCCAAATAATTGGGAAAAGGATTTGTTGAGATGAGTTGAGAAAAAAATGGAAAGAAATTTAATTAATGTTGAGATAGACATAATAAGACTTAGGCATCGAGCAAGTGTCTTTTCTGTGGGTAGTTGTTATAATTTTGCATTACTCGTATCTTTATTATATTTTTTTGTTAATTAAAATATTCTACTTTGATATGAAACTCCTATAATGCTTATGACCGGATGTGTGGATCCTATTTGAGAAGAGTAACTGGTATTCTTATGGTGGTCACTAACCTATTGTTGTTGACTAACTTTTCAGGATAAGTTTCTCGGTATATATATAATTTTGGAGATAGAAGACTTGCAGTGGGAGAATTACTATTATTGCATCAATTTAGTTTAGTTTCCTTTGGTATCGTTTATTTATGAGAATATTATTTTAAGATTTGCTGGGTCATTCGACTCCACCGTGGTTTATGGTTTTCAGGTAGAGAGATTTTATGTAGTAGACTTTATTTTATCTCAGATTTATTATTAGAGTTTAGCATGGTGATAGAAATTATTATGGTAAATGGATTTATTATTATTGGATTATCTCAGTTTCTATTCTGTTTAAAAAAATTTGAATGTCTCATATTTCTATCACTTGTTAAAAAATATATTTAATTTCAATAAAAAAATATGTGGGTTGTTATGGTACACTATAACATTTATTGAGGATGATTTAATGGACATATTTTGAATTGGTATCATTATTCTTTTGTATATATGTGTGTGTGTGTGTGTGTGTGTGCGCGCGCGCGCGCGCGCAAGAGAGAGAGAGAGAGGGAAATTATTTGTCATTCTCAAGAGTGAAATTATTGATTCTCTCCTACGATTGTTGACGTAGTTATAATTGAATGAATCCACATTAAAACAATGTGTCTATTTTTTTTGTATTTATTCTATTTCCATATATACTTTTGTTTATCTTTAGAGTTCTTATTAGGAATATAAAATTATCGATCATATCATGGTGAACATGTTACCATATTTACTAAAGGGGCAATAGATAATAAATCCCTTAAATGTTTATTTTTATAGGATCAGTCCAAGTGATAATCTTGTTGGTATCTTGAACTTATAAACATTTTAATTAATTAATGATAAGTCCAAACAATACAGTTACACTTATTAATGTATATATAATTACACTTAATAAATAGATACAATTATAATTATAACTCTATCAATAGTAATAAGTGTAGTTGTATTAACATTAATAGGTATAATTGTATCTATATTCGTGTATCTACATTAATAATTATAACACGTGTACATGGGCGGATCCGCAAAGGGCCGGGGTGGATGTGCCCCTTGAGATTTTTGAAAAAAACTGGAGTGTCGAGTGTTGAGGTGGAAAGTTAAAGGTGATATATTAAAGTTTTTCGAACCTATAGGGGAAAAATGGAATTGCTTTGTTTGAATATGAAGACCTAAGCTTATCCTTTTCATATCATTACCGCATCTAGCCGCTGGTTCACAACTCAGCCGCTCAGTCATTATTGCCCAACCCTCCCCTTCTCCTCTCCGATTGTCGATTCTGTAGGCTGAAACCCCTCTCCTCCGGTTAGTCTTAGTCCTTTGATTATCAGAGAAATCGTTTCATCTCCTCCGCCAACAGGTTTTATTTCACATGTAGGTATTTGTTTTTTTGTATTCATAGTTATATATTTTACAATACTATTTGGTTGATATATTTTTATTTTATATCCACAATATGTTTAGGTATTGAAATTATTTGGCCATTATGAGTATTGATTAGGTTTTAGCCCTACGCAATGTGCGGGCCGTTTGTAGAGCTTCTTTTATCGCGTATTTAAAATTACCTAAAATGCCATACGTAACGGAGACTACAATTTGAATGGCAGGTCTAGAATATGAAACATCTCAGTATATGTTTTTAGGAAGGCATTAAAGCACAAATTTGCATATTGAAATTGATCTTGGTACTATGTTTGAAGCCAAAATTGATATTTAAATATTTGTTTGCGGGAATGGAATGCCATGAATCCATAACCTATTTCATTCACAAACCTAAGAGTTGAAACCTACATTATCAATTCAAACCCACAATACATAGAATCACAAAGACAAATACATATCTATGGCACACATAGCTCGTACAAATTCACATTCCGATACAAATAATTAATCTCTATCTTGACTTTATGCCAAACACGGTGAAGCTTATATTCAACAAAAAGAATTAGGATTGAAAGCAGAAAAAGAATCCATATGTATATATATATGTATACATAAGAAACACTTGAAAAATAAATTTGCAATTGTTTTTCTATAACCTACTGTTTGATGAATCTTGAGTTTTTAATTTTAATTATATCGAATAATCTGGTGGGTTGAAATTCATGCATCAATAAATAATGAAATAAACACATGTTTAAAATTTTTAAACAAATTAAAAATAAATTAATTTCTATGATGTTAGGAAATAATAAAAAACCATAAAAAAACTAAGGTAGGCTTTAAAACATGAACAAATCTATAAATAAAAACCTGTTATGAGCTAGGTATTTAAAGAGTGGAAGAAATCTATAAAAATGCATATATATAGACATATTGATTATAAACTTAAACATGCTTAAAAATAGTGGGGTGGTGATTCCAAAATCCAAAGTAACATGAGAGGAAAATTTTAAAGCTTGGCTTGTATACACGATTTTATTTCTTTTCTATCATGAACTGAATATTTTGATTGGAGAGAAACAACACAATTTTCTGTGCATCAATCATCATCGGAAGTGTTGTTAATAGGGCAAAGAATAAAAATGGCAAATGACATTTTTTTTTGTTTCCTACCAAAGAAAGAGAAGGGTATGCTTTATGAAGGGAGAAGAAAGAGAGAGAATAGGAAAAGGTGAAAAGGAAAGGGTGTAGAATGAAAAAGTTTATTTTGGTTTCACATTTATGGGAAAACATGGTGTCATTTCAATTGTGTGCAGTGAGAGAGAGATCAAGAGACCACTATTTTACATGCATGAGTTTTAGAGTGAATTACTAAGAGTGATATTTATTAGAGAAGTCACGTGGCGATGCAGCAATTGGGGACACCATTTATATATATATATATATATATATATATATATATATAGAGAGAGAGAGAGAGAGAGAGAGAGAGAGAGAGAGAGAGAGGATCTCATGCATACCCAGTTTGCATATTTTTCGTACAAATCATTTTTTTAAAATAGTAAAAAAATAATTTTGGGGGCGATTTTTTTATGGTTTTTAAACATTTCAGTAGGACCATAAAAAAAATCAACTCAAAATGAATTGTTTTGATATTTTAAAAAAATCGGTCAAACTCTATTATTTTTTAAGTTATTAAAAACTGACAAAGTTTGATCGATTTTTTTAAAATACCAAAAAAATTCATTTTGAGTTAATTTTTTTTACTGTCCTAATGAAATGTTTAAAAGCCATAAAAAAATTAGCTCAACAATATTTTTTTTACTATTTTATCAAAAATGGTCCACGTGAGCGGTATGCAAACTGAGGGTATGCATGAGAACCCCTCTCTCTCTCTCTCTCTATATATATATATATATATATATATATATATATATATATATATATATTAGATTTGGTATGGTATGGTTGGTTGCTACTTGAAATTAGTTAGATAATACACCATAGATGTTTATTTAGTATTGTTAGTTAGGACATAAAATTAACTAGTTGATGTTAATATTGTTTGTGTATTGTGAATATTGATTGAATGTTGTTTATGCCGCGAAATTAATTTTATGTATTGTTATTATTGATTGATAGTTGTCGTTTTGGAATTATAAATACTGATTGAGAATTGTTATAAAAATAAAGTGCTTGAAATTAATTAGGTGAAAATTTAGAATTCCATCGGCTACTTCGGGTTGTAAAACTCGAAAGTTTTTTTTTTTTTTTTGGGGGGGGGGGGAAGTTGGCACTTAACATAACTCCGCCCCCTGAACTAAAATCCTGCTCTGCTATTGTATGCCTATACTTGTTGAAAAAACTAAAAAATATTTTTAATTTGCCTTTATCATTAATTTCTAAAGAGTCTAAGGATTTATCACCATGTTTCCATTTACTAAAATATGAAAGTAATAAAAAAAAATCATATTAGTCTCCTAAAATGTTTTAGTTAAGAGTCACACTATTGCCACTCTCATATACAGCATTCCTCCACTTCACCTTTATATTGAATGACTATTACCCTTCAAATCCATAAATCTCTCTCTCTCTCTCTCTCTCTTTCTCTCTCTCTCTCTATATATATAAATATAATAACAACAGTTTCTTTATTTATTATTTTTTTTATAAAAATTAAAAACTACTTTGATTATAAATAAATTGTTTATTATAGAAAACTGTTTTTAAAAAAATTGTATAAAAAACTGTTTAAACTTTTTCTAACTGTTTAAAAAAACATGTCAACGTTTTTTTTAAATTTAAACAATGATTTATACAACATAAAAAACTATTTTTTTGGCAAAAATAAACTGTTTAACGCTTAAAAATCTGTCTTTTATATATAAAAAATTGTACATTTGATTTAAAATTGTTTTATAAAAAGAATTAACATTGTTTTCTATAAATATAATAAAACACTCCAAAAACAATTAAAATATTTTTTTTACTAAAAGTCCTATTAAGAAAATGTTTCGTTAAAAAATAAGAAAAACATTTCAACTATTTTTTTAAATTCAATTGTTGGTTTTAATTTTTTTTATTAAAACTAATACAATATTCTATATAATACAAAATTTATTTTTTGCAAGAATAATTGTTTCAACTCTTTTTCTAGTATTTTATTTGTATTTATAAAAAAAGTGTTAATATTTTTTATAAAATAGTTTAAAATAAAATGTACAAATGATTTATTATATAAAAGATAGATTTTTAACAGCTAAAAACGTTTTATTTTTATAATCAGTTTTTAAAAGCAATACTTGAATTAGGAAAAAACTATTGAAATGCTCTAGCTTATTTTTCAATGAAATCAAAATTTTAACATGCCTCTTTTGTAAAAAAAAAAAACTATTTTAACTATTTTTAGTGTTTTATTTATATTTATACAAAATAGTGTTATTTTTTTATAAAATAGTTTTAAATCAAATGTACAGTTGTTTACATAAAAGACATATTTTTAACAGTTGAAACAGTTTATAATTGTAAGAAAAATTTCTTTATATCATATAAAACGTTGTTTTAGTTTTTTTAAGAAGTTTTTAAAAAAGGGCTTTGTAGATTTCGGGCCTATTGTAATATGCATTATAGAAATAGGACAACAAAGATTCCATTTATAATCAAGCTTTCGGTAACCTAACAATGCTCTCCCTTTTCTCTACCCTCTATCTCCTCTCTATCCATGGCACCCACCCAAACACCGCCCCCCTCACCTACTCTCCCTCCACCCAGTGACCCGATGGCTGCTCTGGCCAATCTTGTTGGTGGAAAACCCCTACCACCCCCTTCTTTTTCTACTCTTCCTTCTGCTATTCGTGGGAATGTGGTTTCCCAAACCCCTTCCCCTGTGCTGGATGTAACTGTGATTCTACTCGATGATACGACCGCTGCCCCTAACCATCCAGTTATTTCATCTATGGATGAGTGTTGGGACAAGGATGACGACACTATTCAGGAGCTTGAACATAAAAGGAATATCTTATGAAATTTCCTTTTCAGCAAAGGTTACTCTCTAGAAGACGTTTAGAATTTCAAGCTCTCTTCTGACCCGAGAATGGGTGGGGATCAACCTTCTAAAGAAGCGGAGATGGCGGTGGGGTTCAAAGCTGACCGGAGAATGGGTGGGGATCAACCTTCTAAGGCAGCAGAGATGGTGGTGGGGTTCAAAGCTGACCCTAGCATTGTCAGATGTGATGGGCTCAAGAGTACGGAAGTTAGTTTAAAAGAGTCTGATGTTGGAAAGGGTTCAGAGGATTTAGCCATTTAAAGTCCAACCTCTACCCTACCTGCTACTATATCGTCTAGTAATCGAGGGAAAGACAAAGAAAAAGAGACGTTGGGAACGTCTCAGGAGAACAACATGGTACGTAAGGAGAAGACTTGGAGCTCAGTGACAGCAGGTAAGAAGAAACCAAAACTTAGACTTACATATCATCAACCATCTATGGTGAACTCCACCATTACTCTCATACCACCTATCGAGGTTGCCAATATATGTCATGGGCAATGGGAAAATAACCTGGTTGGGTACTTCTTAGGGAAAAAAACTCTCATTTTCCCTGATTAACAATGCGACTACAAGACTTTGGGATAAGTTTGGAATGACCAAGGTCATTTCCCATGATAATGGGTTTTACTTCTTCATGTTTGATAACCTATTGAGGCGTGACGAGGTTCTGGATAATGGGCCCTGGCATTTTGCAGGCATGTCCATTATCCTCTAGAAATGGCAAGCAAATTTTAACTTCAATAAAGACACCTGAATAAAATTCCTATTTGTGTCAAATTCCATGACATTCCAGTCCAATTGTGGACTAATGAAGGGCTTAGCTACACTGCTAGCTCTGTGGGACATCCTTTGTACGCAGATGAGACGGCTGAAGAAATGAATAGAATCACAATGTTGGTATTTGTATAGAGGTTGAGGACAAAGAGACCTACCCTAACAGTATCGATGTTATTATGCAGGATGGTGCTAGTGTCCCAGTCAGAGTGGAGTTTCAAGCCAAGCCTCCCTCTTGTCCTAAATGCCTTGTGTTTGGCGACAACCTCAGTACTTGCCTAGTTCACATAAATTATGACCAAGCGCTAACCAAGGGCTCCAATACCAAGGTGACTAATCCAACGACGAAAGAATGGAAGCAGGTTACTAAAGCCATGGCTTTAGTGAAATGCAATTTTCGGGAAGAAGATGACCATTGCCATAGACATGATGAGTTACCTACTGTTGCCAAAGTAATACCTGAACATAACAACTTTGCCATTATTGCTATTGAGGAGGATGAGGATCCGACAGCTAGTGGAATGAATGATGCTGAAGGAATAGAGGAGATGTCACAAGAGGAAACTACCCCTGCTCTGTGTGATATAGTACTCAAGGTGAGAGCCATTGATGAAATGGCTAAAAACCGCTCTATTCGTGACCTTAACAGAAAGTCTGCCGTCAAGAAAAAGAACCAAAAGAAGAAAAGAATGAGGTGAGAAGTTCCTTGATTCTCTTGGTTTGTTGTTGTAGCTCTCACCCTTATGTTGGGGATTGTTTTGTATTGATCCTTATGTGGATGGTGGGTTATGCCCTACTCCTCTGTTTTCGTTTGTTTTCCCCCATGGGGGTATGCCCCTAAGGTTTCGAGGAGTCTCCCCTCCTCTAGCTTGTAATTAGTTTTTTGTCTTTATATACATAACTTTTCCAAAAAAAAAACATTGCATTTATAATTTTAGTCTCTATTTTTTAATAAAGCCGCGGGTCGGACCCACATCAATAAAATGTCGACCAATCATAGAATGCCACGTCAATCCATAATTTAAAAATAGGAACTAAAAGTGCAAACCAAATGTTTGTTGTCATATATCCATAATTGATATTATTTTAGGCCCTAAAATTATATAGACTATTTTAAAAACTACAATTAAAAAGTTTTTTTGAAATGGTTTTTTTAACAGTTATAAAAGTTTAAACGATTTTTACACAAATTTTAAAAAAACATCTATAATAAATAATTTTTTATAATCAAAACACTTTTTAATTTATATAAAATCTTTTTTAATAAATAAATAAATTATTGTTTATACATATACTTGTATGATTTTTCTCCCTTTTTATCTTACACTAAAGAAAAAAATGAAGAATGGGTTTTGAACGAGTAAAAAGAATTTGTTGATTTTAAAGATAACATAGTCATCTAATATGTAATATCTAATATCTAAATATAATTTTAGTGTCTCCTCTCAGAGAATTAACACGTGTACAATAGCCATTACTCTCCTCCCTAATCTATTATCTATATATCTATGTATTACTCTAAAATGCTATTTGTGTCCATGATGCTACCCGTTCCTCTTCTTCCACCCATTCGTTTTCTCTAATTAATGTCAAATTTGCCATCCATTCCTCTTCTCTAATTACATTTAGAAAAGTCACATCAACATACATCCAATAGAAAAGGAAAGGAAAAACAAACTTTTTCACCCCTGCAATTAATTCAGTCTCTTTTCCTCCTTGAAATTCCAAGGGTCCGTCTCCTCTCTCATCGGTACACTATAAATTGAACCATCTCGCCTACCGAGTTAAAATCTAGAGACTTAGGCCCTGTTTGGTTGTTCCAAAATTGTAAATTGGTTCATTAATAAATTGTTCCATTTACAAATTGACTCATTAATTGTGTTTGGTTTCATTAATAAAATGATTCATTAATTGTCCCATTTTAATTCATGTGCAAAATATGAAATTGCATCATTTCACAAAAAATGTGAAATGAATCAATTTGAAATAAGAGCCACATTAAGTTCTCCCCCTTCCTCTCCCCCTCCCCCTCTCCCTCTCTCTTTCCCTCCCCCTCTCTTTTGATTTGTTTTTATATTTTTTTCATAGAACCATAACATCAATTTCAAATTACTAAACATTGTGTAAAATTGGATTCAACTCATTTCAAATTCACTCATTTATAATTCACTAATTTACATAATCAAACAATTTGCGCAACCAAACCGGGTTACTCAATGGAGATAGACGCAGAGAATCCGAATCCAAAAAGAAAACCGGGTCGAGTATAAAATTCTATCTCCAGGTGACCAGTCGTATGAATCGGACTGAGGACCTGAAGTTGATCAGCGATGTGGCAAAAAATATACCCTATACCGTGTGCTTTCTCACTCATCTCTCCATTTTTGCAAAAGACTTAACATAGTTTCGAAATATAGATGATGACGAGGTGTTTGCATTTGCTAATAAGATATGGGTGCCCTATGATGTGCTAATGCAGACGAAGCAGCTGGGAAAGTTATCGGTTGTGCACTTTCCCGGGGGGGGGGGGGGGGGGGGGGGGGATGGTGACGTCGGCGGATGCGGCCTTGATGATTCAGATGGGGGTGTGATGGGGTGTTTGTGGGGTCGGGGTATTCAAGATTGGGGATCCGTCCAAGAGGGTCATGGCCATTGTGCAGGCGGCGACGCATTATAGTGACCGGAGGTATTGGCGGAGGTCAGTTATGGGTTGGGGGAATCTATCTTGGGCTTGAATTTGACGGATAAGAATGTCGAGAGGTATGCCAACAGGTCGAAGTAGAAAGCAAAATAAAGGAGTCTTATTTTTTTTTATTAGTATTAACTTCTTTGTGAAAAGTAGCATTTGCTTTCATAATAGCAAAGCCCCAACAACATCACATAATATTCCCCATCTTCAGCCCATTAGTTGACAAATACTATCCGTAAGCTGGAGAAGGATTGGGACTCTTATATTTGATGAAATGTTTTTTTTTAAGTTTGTTTGTTTAGAGTTGGATGTGATAGTTTCGTTATGTTCATTGGCTTTGGCAGGCTTGAAAAAAAAATCTGTTTTCGTCTCCACATAAAAGTCGAGTAAAGAAATTCCACCTCCAACATCTCATGCAAAAGTACATATATCCCTTCCATATTTTTTACTTTTTACTTATTTTGTGCCTTGCGATAATATAATAATATAAAAATGATGTCTCTAAATGTGATATTACCATGTGTTTCAGAATTAATGCATTAAAATCTCTCGGAACACAAAGCCGAAAATAAATAATTAAGGTACAACTAATGGTAATTCACACTGAAATGTGGATTTAGTTAGTGATAGGTATAGTATATGTTGGCCTGTTTTAATGGAAGTGAGGTATGCTTCTGTGTTTCATATGATTATCTTTTAAATATGAAATAATGTATTCATTTTTGGATTGCGAAATCATTTTTGTGCTTTGATGTATGTTTGCTATTTTTATTTTGCTTTATTTTCTTAAAACACAACTTCTAATTGTTTGTCATTTAGACGTTCAGTTTATCGTGTATTCAACACCAAGTCATTGTAGTTTTTCGAAAAATAGAGGTTAAATTATAATTTATTTAAAGTTCATTAAGTATCTAAATAAAATATTTTGAAATATATATGATAGTAATTATCATAATTATATATGCTTAATGAAGGAGTCTCATTTTTCTTTCTATCTATTATTAGTACTTATATAACGTGTCAAATGGACATAAAAAAATAATTATGTCTTATATAAAAAAATGTCTCTCGATGTTTAGTGTATACTAATCATATAATAATCATCTTTACTCAAAAAGTATAACTATATAGTTAATTTGTAATTTTAAAATATTGGCATCTTCGTTTGTTCCAAACATTTTACTCATTTTCTTCACTTCATATTAATATTAATTTAAATATAAGAATAATAATATATATGTTGCATATGCTTTAAAAATAAAATTATAATATGTCCGCGCATCGCGCGGGATTTAAAACTAATCTCTATATACTATAAAATGCAAAACAAGACATTTATGAGCATTTAAGACTCCTCCTCATTGAGAGTGTCCACATGTCACTCTATATTTTATATTTCTATAAAATACTATACAAGCAATTTAATAGATGCATTGAACTATTGAGTTTTTTTTCTCTCTCTCTCTCTCTCTCTCTCTCTCTCTCTCTCTCTCTCTCTCTCTCTCTTTCAATTTAATCCAACTACAAAACTAAATCAAAAGCAATTAAAAAACAGTTTGTATAATAACGTTGAAAAATACTGTTTTTTTAACGTTTTTAACATTTTATATGAAAACTGTTCATATAAAAAGTTGTTTTTAACAGTTGATAAAAACTTTTTTTTAAACATTTTTTATGTCTTTTTATAAAAAAAAATTGATTTTATAAAAAACAGTTAAAAAGAGTTTATTAGAAAACCTTTTGATGTTTATAACTGTTTAAAAAAAAAAGGTTCTTGTATAAGCAATTTTTTAACGTATATAAAAAACAGTAAAAAGAATAGTGTTTTTTTAACCTTTTTAAAAAACAGTGTTTTTAACAAAAAGTGTTTTTATATAAACTATAAGAGCTTTTCTCTCTCTTATTCTTACTTTCTCTTTTTTTTTGATTATTTTTTTAACACTTTTTTTAAACGTTAAAAAAAAATATTTTTTATAAACATCAAAAAACAATTTATATAAAATCAATGTTTTAAAAAAAATCAGTTTATAATCGTTAAACGGTTTTTTTATAAACAATTTTTTCTACTTTTTTTATAAAATTATTTTTTTACGTAAAACATTCAAAAACAGTTGATATAAAAATGTTAAAAATACTATTTTTTATAAATGTTAAAAAACTGTTTATATAAACCACTATTTTTTTAATGAAAAAACACTGTTTTTAAAAAACGTTACAAAACACTGAATTTTAAACTGTTTTTTATAAACATTCAAAAACAGTTTTATAATTATCTTTCAAAAAATGTTGTTTTTATATAAACCATTTTTTAATATTTTTTTAAAAGAGTTCTTTTTTTTTTAAGAACAGTGTTTTTACATAACTTTTTTTAACGTTTATACAGAAAACGGTTAAAAAAACAGTGTTTTTAATGTTTTTATATTAAGTGTTTTTTACGTTTTTAATTTATTCATATAAAGAATTGGTTTTATGAAAAAAGTTGAAAACAATTTATAAAAAAACTTTTGACATTCATAAACTGTTTTTTATAAGATTGTTTTTATATAAAGTTTTTTCAACGTTTATAAAAACAGTTAAAAACAATATTTTTTAATGTTTGTTAAAAAAAGTGCTAAAAAAAGTTTATAAAAAAAACTTTTGATTTTGTAAAACTTTTTGATTTAAAAAAAAAATACTTAATAAAAAAAGTGTATAAAACTTTTTCATTTTATAAAACTTTCTCATTTTATAAAAAAGTGTTAGTAAAAAAAGTTTTACTATTTAAAACAATAAGATATAATGTAAAATTTGTTTTAATACACTAATAAATACTTATACTAATGGGTAAAATAGTCTTTTTGATTGGAAAATGAGTCAACTGACCATCGAACTAGCTAACTAACGTTTTTTGTCGATTTTGAATTCCAAACGAGTAGAATGTAAAGAAATGGAATAAAACTCTAAATAACTATTGGACCCCAAATAGTAAAAAATCCTTACAAAATTGACAAGGAGCCATAGAATAGACTGTGATTTTGTTTAAGTAGAATGTGTTATGTGAAGATTGAAATAGTATTTTTCTTAAGATAATTTCGATTGAATCTTTATATAGAAATGTGAGTTTAATTAGTTAGAAGCATATGATGTGAATTTAGTTAGTTAGAAGCATATGGTGTATGTTGCTCTATTTTAAAGGAAGTGAGGTATAATTCCATGTTTAATAACATTGTTTTTTAAATAAAATATATAATATTCCTTTTTGGATTTTTCTCTTTTTATATTGTGATTGCACAATTATTTTTGTGCTTTGTTATAAGGTTTGATATTTTTATTTTGACTCATTTTCAGATTTTTTTATACAAATTATACCCTTTATGCTTTATTTTCTTAACACACAAGTTCTAATTGTTTGTCATTTCTGTCTATCATATCCATGATACTATTCATTATATTTTTTAAAAATTAGGGGTTAAAGTATAATTTATGTAAAGTGAATTAAGTGCCTAAGTAAAATATTTTGAAATATATATATATATATGATAGTAATTATCGTGATTATATATGAGTGTCCATTTTCTCTCCATCTATTATTAATTAATACTTATATAATGTGTCAAATCGACATAAAAATATAATTATGTCTTAAATAAAAAAAGTATCTCGGTGTTTAGTGTATACTAATCATAGAACTACCATGTATACTAAAAAATATAAATATATAGTTAATTTGTAATTTTAAAATAAAAGCATGTTCATATATCCAAAAAATTTTATTCATTTTTTCATCTCATATTAACATTAGTTTAAATGTAATGATAATATTATTTATGTGACATATATTTTACGAATAAAATTATACTACGCTCGCGCATCGCGCGGGGTTTAAAACTAGTTTTATATAAAAATGGAATGGACAATGATAGTCCTTAGTTAATAGGGAACGTACACATTGGCTCCGGAAAACAGGAAGTGAGTGTATAGGTTAGTTATTCATACCAGTATTTCAACGACTCCAAAAATGAGACATGTATGGAATCGGTTAATGTAAGTGTCGGAGATGAATCCCCCAACAATGGAGAGCAAGAAAGTTGAACCCATGAAATTTGTGAGGGTGTTTGCAGATCCCGCCACGTTGAAATGCAACTGATTGTAGAAGTAAAGCACCATGCTCACCATGTTCGCAATGAAACCCATGTTCTCAAATGCCACCAGCCCTATATTATATATATAAAACTCCAATTTTAACTTAAAACGTACATGCATATATGGGTATTGAATATATATGCTTACCATAAATGAACGTGGAAGCTCTAAATCCACCTTTATTTTGTTTATTAGTCCGTAGGCTCTTGATATCGCAACATAATACCGTAGCTTTCTCCCCCCCCTGTATGCACATGATGATACAAAATCAAGTTAGAGAGAGGGCTTCTGTGGTGGATGAGAAACGAAATCTAATGTCTATTTAGGGTGGGCTTACAAACCTTGTCTACAACGATGATGGCATCAGATTGATCGCCATTTGCTCTCTGTCTCTTCTCGCTTTTATATATTTGTACACTTGTGTCATGATTAAGATGCGGCAGGCAACCACAACTCACTTTCACACCAAATTTGGCATCCATTCATTATCAACAACATCATCAAATGACTATGGTGAAAGGGCACTATTTATACTTGTCATCCACACTTTTTATCCATTCAGTCTCCTTTTCTTACTTCATTTAACTCGAATTACTAATCAAATTTAATAAGCAAAATTCCAAGTTTTGTTCACCATCAGTGACATTATTTATACTTGTCATCTATTTTTTTTAGATCATTTCACTTTTGGTCATCCATTTTAATCTAACATTATTCATTTTGTTGTATCAGAAATCGAATAAGTCAATTGCTAAAGTTCATACAATCGCACATCATCATATCCTTCAATTTCACAAACTATTGTCTAATCAAATATAGGAATTGTTTAATGGGTTAATAGGATTCGGCACAATGAAAAGAGAGAATGCTCTCTAAAAATCTTCACCTTCATCAATGGCTTTTTATGCAAATATTCTTCGGCATGGAGACATTTCTTTAAAATTCCTCATGCTACAAATCTTCAAAATATCTCTCAACACTTTGCAAACCTTTCGGAACCTTCTATCATAATAACAAACTTGACATCAAAATTTCAAAGGAGATTTACCAAGATTCAATACAAAGTTGTCGAACCAGACTTTTGGGGCATTTGTTTTGGGAAAAGAATCACACCAAGACTTTTGGGGCATTTGTTTGGGATCCAAAAGAGACATGGAGACTTACTCCTAAAGGTAAGGGTTATTAGAGCTTGCTTTTTGAATCCACTGAGGACATGCTGAAGGCATGGATATTAGGCCCCATTAAATTGAAATGTGTTTTTTTTAAACCTATGAAGTGGTGTCCAAACTTCTCTCCACCAAGTTTTGTTTCATCTAATGCCCATGCTTGGGTGCGTTTTTTGCATCTTCCGAATGAATTCTGGCATCCAAGATTACTGGTCGAAATTTCTAAAGGAGTGGGAGTCCCTATTAGAATTGATAGTTCTACATTGGAGCATAAATTTGGTATGTATGTGTTGATGCAAAAAATTATCCACATACGTGGTCCAATCAGAAGTAAACATGTGTCCTCCTATGTGGCCAAAATCCTAGTCAGAAAGTAAACCTGACAACCAATACATGGAATGCCGATCAACACAAGGAATGCCGACCAACAAGACAATGAAACGTCATCATACCAAAGGTCATACTACACGTAGTTTATACAACCAATCATCACATTTATTATGTAAGGATGTAAATGCTTAATTACATAAAAGTATTCCATCTTTTGACATTCCAACACATGACCTCCGGGTCACTATAAATAAATTGAATTCCTTTCATCAGGGTCAAGGTCGAACAGATTTTGGGATATTCTTATCTACAAGAGTACCTAGTTTTCTGTAATCACACAAATCAATAAAATAACAGTGGACGTAGGCTTTCTTACAAAGATGAACCACTTTAAAAATCTCTCTATTTATTTACCATTACATATTTTATCTGTGATTAGAAAATTAGAACAAGTCTAGTTTTTTACATCAACAGATTGACGCCATCTGTGGGAACGTGTTTCTAATTGTCGTTCTCACTCTTACATATTCTTGTTCAAAGCACGATGATTGACCCCGAGTCCAGTCTCAGAAATGATAGTAATCCGCTTGTTCCGTCTTCTTCGCGTATGGCAACAAACCTAACTGGAATCTTGGCTAGTATTGCTAGAGGACAAGAAGCCATGCAAGAAATGGTGAGGCAATTGGCCCAGTCACTACAAGTGGCTCCATTGTCGAGAAGAGAATTATCGCCTCCACCTCCAAGATCCATCAAACATAGTTATTCCAAGTCTTCATGAGACACCTCTTATCATCTAGGAGCAAGTTCATCACTCAGGTCCACAGAACCCTATGATATCCATTATTTTTCTCCTGAAAGACCAAGTGTCTTGGAAAGGAGAAGCAAGGCTTCGCCCTTTGATCGTTTAGGACCTCGAGAAAATAGAATTCCTCCTAGGGAATTATCCATGAACACTCAACATCCAACCAACCAACATGAGGCCTCAGTCAGATCAAGATCAAGCGTCCGGCGACCTGTGCGCGTCGAGCAGACCTCTCAAGAGGAGAGTTCAGCACAGACACATGGTTGAAACAGTCGAGCTACTTCGCATAAATTTGAAGTAGGAAATCCACCGTGGAAAGGATCAATTCATAGGATGGAAGATCAGTTGGGTGAAATGGAGAAAGAAAAAATCCTTTGCAGCGAAGTGTTGTTAAAGGATCCCCTTTTGTTCAGGCAATTCTGGATTTTTCTACTCCATCAAAATTTAAATCTCCTGTGGTCACTTCCAAATATGAAGGTAAGATTGATCCAGTTCTTCATATCGAGCAATATCAAGTAGTAGCTGATATTTATTCGGTCCCTGATGACATGAGGTGCAAAACAATTGCAAGTACCATTGTGGGATCAACCCAAATATGGTATAATAACTTGCCTCAAGGAAAAATTGCCACTTTCAATCAGCTTGTCGAGCTATTCATTACAACTTCTGTTTTGAAGCTAAGCCAATGAAAAGAGTTGCTCATCTTCTAAGATTAGCAACTTCTGTTTTGGAGCTAAGCCAATTAGGGGCGCCTCCTAACAAGAGGGATATATCCAAATATTATGAATTCCATAAGTATCATGGTGTATACACCACATTCTAGGGTCCCCTAAGTCTCTCCTTAGAATCCTAGCACTCCCCCTTTCACCCGTAAATAGAGGTCGTACTCCGAGTACCGATCTAGAGGCCATCCGGTGCCCCTGACGCCATTTGACTCTGCTAAGATCTATAGTTAGAGCGAAAGCTCTTTGAATCTTTAAAGGGATCCAAATATCCTTTCCAACGGTCTGCCTCGTTCGCAAATTGGCATAATGGTTCAGAGGCCATCGGGCGCTCCCGGCCCCCGAATTGACCCCAATCAACTTTACCATTAGACCAAAAGCTATTTGAATCTTTGAAGGTAACTAAAACACGTTTCCAACGATTCGTCCTGTGCATGAAACAACATAATCGTTCGAACGAACGATCAGTTTTCCCTCAAAAATCGATGTAGAGGCCACTGGGCTCTCTCGAACTCCATTTGACCAAAGTCAATTCTTTAGCTCGCACGAGGCTGAATGAATCTCTGAAGGGAACTGAATACCCTTTCTAACGATCTGCCCCGTGACCGATTCTGACCTACGGTACGGACGAACGATATGTTTTACTCCCAGAGGTCACCGGACGCTTTCGAGCCCCATTTGACCAAGGTTAACTTTTCGAACCGAGAGAAACTTTTTGGAATGTCAAAGTACATCTCCTAACCTATCCAACGGTCTGCCTTGTGCGTGATTCTGACTTACCATACGGACGAACGATCCATTTGCGTCCGATGATCTCCCGTCCAAAGAACTCACCTGCCCTTCCGAGCCACATTTGACCCAAAGTCAACTCCCGGACTCGAGAGCGGTCCCAGAGACTCTGAAAGGCCTCTGAAATACCTTTCTAACTATATGCCCCATGCGCAATCCAGCTCAATAATTTATGCGCTATGATTATTTTTCCAAAAAAATTCGCACTAGACTGTCAATTGGCAGGTCCTGAACCCTGCCTATCGTCACAGTGTCAAGGGTGACCTGTCGATAGGCACACCCTGGGGTAGGCCGATCGACACCCCTCTTTTCCCCTATATATAAGATAAGGGCCATGACCTCACTCCCAAGACACACAACAGATCCATCAGCATCAGTGATCTCAGCAACTCTCGAAATCAACGAAGTTCCATATAAGAAGTTCTATTCAAGCCTAAATACCCATCCCTTTCACACCCAATTTGGAAAATATCCATCTCTCTCATCAACATTCAAAGGATTTCATCCAAGATCCAAGCTCAAGCTCCAAGGAATGTCCAATTCCTTCTCCCTCTCTTTTAATTCTCTTGTTTTTGAATAAGTTAATTTAGATTTATAATCTAATTTTATTTTAGTTCATACATATTAACATCTACGCTTTTATTAGTATATTGTACATAATCTATCTTCCATAAAAAAAACCAAAAACAAATAAAAGAGGGTTACACCTGTAAATTCTGAACGGAATTGTCCATCACACTTTTCCAAAAAACCAAAAATGTATTTTCTACCCGTACACATATAATAAAATTTCGTTCGAATCTGTGGGATCACCCCTATTCTACATTTGAATTACATGGACTTTAATGCCTTTATATGCTACGTAGGCGTCTCGGATTAAAATTCGAGACTCGAGTCCAACTTTTTAATTTTCTAATTTCTCTTATTTTTTAAATTTCTCCAAATCCCTCATTTTCAAAATTATCATACATATATATAATATGCTTGTTCGCGTCTCATATATTGTCGCTTCCCAATAACGATCAATATCGTGATGAACGATCATATTCTATCTTCTACATATATTATTATTTTGGGAATATTCCAGTGGATGATCTTACCCTATCTTTTTCATAGTAAGGGTCGAATGATTCCAATCTCCATCATATAAACACATACACACACTTCATGGGGATAAAGGAAAATATTAACATTTTCCTATGAGAGACCGAAAGGGCGGGATGGGTGCCTAACACCTTCCCATTTCGTAACTTAGTCCCCGAACCTCCGATCTATTAGTTTCGTATGCATCAGTTTATCCTTGATGCCGCTCTCTCGAAGTGGCAATATGTTCTTTTGCCTGTTTTAAGAAAAATAGGTTGGCGACTCCATCTCTTTATATTCACCCCACACCGACGACGATCGAAGCACCTTTTTGAAGAGAGGGGTGCGAGATCGCGATGCAGTTCTTCCTTGAGGGATCCTCCTCCTTTCCCCTCGGAATGAAC
The DNA here is from genome assembly GCA_949130495.1 of Sambucus nigra. NCBI lineage: Eukaryota > Viridiplantae > Streptophyta > Magnoliopsida > Dipsacales > Adoxaceae > Sambucus > Sambucus nigra. The sequence goes on along the minus strand of OX422211.1, from coordinate 227,681,442 downwards.
GTCGCACCGCCCGGGATGGCCACAGTGGCGACTCTGCTGGGGACTATTTTTTTAAGAGGTCTAGACTCTATTTACATGGGTATTTTATTTTCTTCTATATCCCCCTATTTTCATGTTCCCCTTTATTATTCATATGTACCTCATGCTTATGCTACTATTCATGCACTTGAAGAAGATTCTCCATGTACACTTCATACCACGTGCACCTAGCACACACCTCCACTTGTATATATCCATGCTCACTTATCACACACTCACTTGTGGATAGTTACACATCACTCACACATCACTTATCCATGCTTGGTATAGCTTCACTATTTATACTTGTACCTTGCTCCCTGTTTGGCATGATCAAGAAAAAGATATGCTCTCTATAAGATACTAATAAATGAATCATGCATGATTCACACGACATCACCAAAGAGCATTTTTATTGACCAAATTTTGTCCCGTAATTAGAGTCACTTCGTGATGGGCGCTGGTTCGGCAGGTCGCAGTTAGCCTAAGCGATATGACTCTCACCTTCCATTGGCCAAGTACCTTCGACGTATATTGAATGGTTCCCCCGCATCGTACCGCTTGACCGAAGTCACGACGTGATGTATATCACAGGGAACTCATTCACATACGTCGAGTATATCGAATTCTCTCTCACACGTACCATCCCCATAAGGAATATATTGAGATAATTCACGTACACTCGAGTATATCAAATGGCTTGTCCACACGTACTAATTGCCCTCAAAAGCAAGACGTGTATTGTGGAAGTCACGCCAAAGGGGGGAACCTTTTCCAATTCACCCAACCAACTGCATACCCGCATATAGGTGTTAAGCCTAGGACACACATGTTAGATTATCGATTTTGACTCGAAGCTCTGTCGAAATTTCGGGTCGGCCAGTCGCCCAAATTTTCGAGCAATTTTTAAAACGGGGCCCTGCCCGTGAGCTTGGTGGCAAGTCCAACCTTAGCTTTACATATGTTGCAAACCCAATTTTTCCAGGCTCTGATCCCGTCCGACATTTCATTTTGAATTTAGGTAAACTTAATACAAGTGAGAACTTAATAAACATAATAATCATGCTGAGACCCATCTCTCGTCTTTCCAAAAGTGTCCAAAAACATTTCTCCCTCTTTTATTAGAAATACCGAAACATTTTTTCTTCTTTTCCCTCAAAACAAAAAAAAAAGAGAAAACACTTTCATCTTTTCCAAAAAATGTCAAAAATATTTTCCTCCTTTTCCAAAAATAACAAATTTCCCTTTTTCTTTTTCAAAATGAATTCCAATTTTTCTCCTTCTCAGGTCGATCACATACCCTTGGCCTGGCTCCCTATTGGCTTCGATCTTCAGTCGAACTGCCCTGAAGTTCTGTTAGTCCCCTTACTTCCTCCGAGTTCGAGACTCACACGCCTTCCATGGAGAACACGGATCAAGTGCCGAATGTACATCCGGATTAGTTGACGGTTTCTGGCTCAACTCACTGCCAAAATTGACAACATTCAAACCGAGGTTCATGAGATGCAAAGAAACTGAGTTCCTGTCCCCGAAGATCCTGAGGTCATTTTCCCTCGCGCCATGGGTCCGCCTGCACTCGAGCCTATCAGGATTCCTAAATAATACCATCATGTTCCACGTGCTCCTCTTGCTAATGGGCCACCACCAGCCCAGCTTCCTATGCCAAACCTTGCTCAGACTAGGGCTAATTTACGCGTAACTGTTGATTTGAAAGAAGAAGAACTGAACAAGGTCAAGGAGGACCTCAAGATTCTAATCAAGAAATTCGACTAGGTCAGAATATCTGGGAACTACATGGAATACACCCACATGTCTCCCTATCCTAAATCCAGGTTACTAGAAAAATTCAAGATGCCCAATATCGAGAAGTTTGGAGGCAGTGGACCCCCGATCATTCATCTCCATAGCTATCACCGAGCTATGACTCTCCTAGGGGATTCAGAAGAAATAATGGCTCAAATGTTCCAGCAGACTTTGAAAGATAGCGCCCTCCATTGGTCCCTATCCCTTGAAGAATCCAAAATTCGCAGTTGGGAAGACATTACCCGGGAGTTCATGTCATAGTACAAGTACAACGAGGAGCTAAAGGTTACCCGCCGTGACTTAGAGCTAATTAAACAGAACCATGGGGAATCGGTCAACAACTTAATAGCAAGATGGAGAGAAAAAGCATCTACCATGACCAATCGACCTTTCGAAGAAGAACAAGTCAGCATTGTGAAGAAGAACTTCCTACCCTATGTTTAAGCACAAATGGGAGGACAATACTACCCTCACTTTTGAGCCCTTCAAGAAGAAGGATTAGAATTCGAATAAGGTCTTACCAAGATAGAAGTTGAACCGAAGAAAACTTTTGGACAATTTGCTTCTAAAAAGTTTGAAAAGCCTGCTAGTACCCGCCTCTACTATCAACAACATTTCTTAGCCTGCCACTTCGTGGGCACCAGAAAGTTGCCCAAACCCAATTCGAAAGGAATATACCGACCTTCACGCTCCTCTATCCAAAGTTTACTAGACTCTCTTAAACCGAAACCTGATCAAACCCTTAGACCCTCGTCCGTTACCAAATCCACTTCCAAAAAATTTCAAACCTGATGCCCATTGTGACTTTCACCAAACTGCTGGCCATACTACCGACCAATGTTTCCATCTCCAAAACACAATCTAAAGCCTGATTGACTGGGGTATCATCGGCCCACCAGCTAACCCTAAACCAAACACTACCCATAATCCACTCCGGAATCATGCAAACGCCATCTTCCTAGAAGAAGACTCATAACTCTATCCATCTACCTAAATCATGCCAAGTAAATCACCAGTCATACCCATATACTCTCCTAAACCTCTCCAAACATGCCCATATTTCCTCTTACACCCTACAGCCTTGCCGATCAAACCTTATCACTCCTCACCAGAGCTTGTATCACTGTTCGAATCCATTTTGGAGGTAAAGATATGGAATTATCAAAAGTGTTGAACCAACTCCTAGAATTCGGGTTGAAATTTCCTCCCAGATGACCATCGACTGTTAGGGATTCAATAGGTTGTTCTTAGAAGCTTGAAAATGGGCCCGTGAGTCAGACAATTGGGTAGTGCCAGCCGACGAAGTCAGTCTAGATGACCTGGTCCAAATCATGGCAGATTTGTTTCGACAGACTAGTGATATTTGTAGCATATCTGAGCTTCCCTGTCAAATGGGAAGAATTATATGAAGAGTCCATAGAAGTTGTAAAGTGTATTGACTTTGCATGGAAAGACAATATCATTGCCACCGGATGGGGGGATGATTCCGAGGATTTCGATGAAGAGTCATATTCAAGAAAGACTAGTCTGATAGCCAACCTATGCGGAGTGATATCATTCGAGGAGCTGCCAGGAGAGATCAACCAGGTAGCTGAGCAACCCGATATCGATGGAGAAATAGGGTTACTATTGTTCCCCTCTTTCGTGAACCACATGACCAGGCCGAGAGACATTACCAGAACTCAAACTTACAACCATCAACAAGCAATAAAGGGAAATGTGTTGAGAATCTCCCTATGCCAGAAATGACTCTCAAATAAAGTTAGGTCCCTAACCAACTAAAAAAAACTCAAGCTAACATCACTCTATAGGGACTTTTCATGTCTTACCAACTACACCAAAATGCCCTAATCAAGTTACTCATAAGATCCACAGTTCCCCCCTCAACCACGCAAGAAGAAGCAGTGAACCTAGTTGGATCCTTGACCTCTACTAGAATGATTTCCTTTTCTGAAGAGGAAATCCCTAAGACTGGTCCCAATCACAATCATGCTCTTAATATTTCTTTCGAAGTCATGGGGAAAATCGTTCCTCTTTCTCTCGTCGATAATGGATCAGCTCTGAATGTGTGCCCACTAAGAACTATAAATTGTTTGGGATTGAAGATGAGTGATCTCGCTCCAACTTCTGCTGCCGTACGTGCCTATGACAACACCTATCGCGAAGTAATGGGATCTATCAAGCTTGTAATAGGGGTTGATCCTATAAACCCCTTTAGGAAATTCCAAGTCATTGACATCCCAACCTGCTTCAATCTACTGCTTTGACGACCATGACTCCACAACATCAAAGGGGTGTCTTCTTCCCTTCATCAAAAATTGAAATTCTTTGCCAATGGGCAAGTTATCACCATCTTGGGAGACAATGACAACACCGAGAATGCAAGCACCAGTAATTTGGTACTTGAGGTACAACACGGGGTGAACGATATGCTGCTATCAGGCTTCCAAGTCGAACCACTCCTACTACTAGCAGGGGCTGACTTCAAAGATAGGGTTTGTTCAGAATATGATCCCCATGGAAACATCAATGTAATCCAAATGTTCAAGAACATGCACTTCATGCCCGGACTGGGGCTAGGGAAAAGATAACAAGGGATAACTTAACCTATTGTGTTGATAAAGGCATTCCTCCCTATGGTTTAGGCTATCAGCTGTCAGATGAAGAACTCATATTGATCTATCAGCCTCGATTGAAGAGAAAGTTAAAATGCGCTAAAACTATCCCAGGAGATTCCCTAAATGGAAGATTCACCAGAGAGGGTGAAGATTTCACCTTCTGTGGCTTCCCTGAACCTTGGTATGTCCATATAGACAAGAGGGTAAAACTAGGAATAAAGATCTTTTTTTCAAGATAGCTACCCATGGGATAAAAGTTTCCAGCACTGTGTGCAACCATTCACTAAGGGGACCATAGCTGATACTAGGGGATCTTGAGGGCTGTAACTCCGAAGACTCTTTTAACTTGCAGATACTGGGGTTGGCACTCTGCATGATCCACTTAGGGACTACATCATCCAATACATCCTTCCTCATTAAAGATGCTGATGCACCTCTTCTCAACTAGCATACTACACCTGTGCCGCCTGCTTATATTCAACCTAACTCGAATGTTTATCCCATTTCCCCTTTAGTTGTTTCCTCTCACTCTGATGTAATCGAGAACTCATATGATGAGGTTCTCAATGTTGTTTTTCCTATCAATGAAATAAACGAAGATTTTGAGTATCTTGTTGTGCGTTACATTAATTGTATTGATTCTAATCAAAGTCCTGATGATTATGACTTTGCAAATGAACAATTCTTAACTGATCTAAATAAGGTTAATAACATATAACCTCGTTCAAGTTAATGAAGATGAAACTGTTGTTATTAATCTCGGTTCTAGTAGCCAAATGCGCGATATTAAGATAGGGGCTACCCTTGATGAGCACAAGTGCACGCAAGTTGAAGAGATACTAAAGGAATTCGTAAATGTCTTTGCATGATCCTACAATGATATGCCCGACATTGACCCTGAGATTGCACAACATGAGATCCCAACTCTCCCGGAATGTAAACCAGTCAAACAGAAGCTGCGAAAACTCTGCACCAAATGGTCACTCAAAATGAAAGAAGAGGTAGTCAAGAAATTGAACGTGAGCGTCATTCGAGTAATTGAGTATCCCACATGGCTAGCTAATATCATGCACGTGCCGAAATCAGGAGGGAAGGTCCGCATGTGTGTCGACTACCGAGACTTGAACAAGGCCTCTTCGAAGGATAATTACCCGCTACCCAACATCGATATGATTATGGACAATACAACCATTCACGCTCTCAAGTCATTCGTCGATGGGTTTTTCAGATATAATCAGAATAAGATGCACCCTGATCATTAAGAGAAATCCGAATTCATCACCCCTTAGGGAACCTCTTACTATACTATCATGCCATTTGGTCTAAAAAATGCAGGGGCTACCTATTAAAGGGATGCCAAAACCATTCTGCATGATCTTATACACAAGGAAGTCGAGGTCTATGTAGATGACATGATTATCAAGTCCAAGACTAGAGATGGTCATAGTTTCGCTCTCCAAAAATTCTTTGAACGACTGCGGCAGTACCAAATGCGGCTTAACCCACAAAAATGTGTCTTCGGCATTACTAAAGGAAAAATCTTGGGATTCATGGTCAGTGAGAAAAGGATAAAGGTCGATCCTGCTAAGCTGAAAGCCATACTTGAGATGCCACCCTCTCGAACAGAGAAAGAAATATGAGGATTCCTTGGAAAATTACAATGCATCAGTCGATTCATTAGCCAATTGACTTTCACCTATGAACCCATATTCAAACTCCTCTGAAAGGATTCAACCAAGGTCTGGAACGAAGCTTGCCAAGAAGCCTTAGACCAAATTAAGCAATACCTAACCCAACCTCCGGTGCCCATGCCACCGCAGCCTGATCTTCCCTTACTCCTATACCTAACCATGACCGATACTGCAGTTGGGGATTTATTAGCCCAATACCTTAAAGAAACCTGCAAGGAGAAAGCCAACTACTATGCCAGCCGAAAATTGGTCGGTTACGAAGTTAACTACACCGCCTAGGAAAAAGAATGTGTCGCTCTTGTCTGGGTTACCCAAAAGTTATGGCACTATATGCTCGCCTTCTCCATCTAACTCGTATCCCGAATGGATCCCATCAAGTACCTACTCGAGAATCTCTCCCTATCCAGCCAAATGGATCGTTGGTTGATGATTCTAGCCGAGTTTGATAGCACCTATGTCACACAGAAAGACATTAAAGGAAGATCCATCTCTGATTACCTTGCTGACTAACTTATAGAAGAAGCCGATGTCTGGATTTTCGAATTCCCAGATAAGAATATCCTTTGTGCCTCCTAAGAAGATCTTCGATGGAAAATGTTCTTTGATGACGCTGCCAATAAAAAAGGATATGGCATTGGAATCCTCCTTATTTCCCCTGATGACTCCCACACTCCCATTGCAATCAAATTGGATTTCCCCTGCACTAACAACATGAAAAATACGAGGCATGAATGGTAGGCCTCAAAGTTGCCCTCAAGAAAGGAATCCGATTCCTCGATGTCTACATGGATTCAACCCCGATCATCGATCAAGTACTTAGGAAATGGAAAGTCAATGATGAGAAACTCTTACCCTTCCATTCCCACCTTGAAGAACTAGTTTTCCAATTCCAAGAAATCACCTTCCACTACCTGCCCTGATCAAAAAATAACCTGGCTGACGCCCTTGCCACCTTAGCTTCCATGATTGACAAGCCTGAAGGAATATAAATGGCCCCTTTCCTTGTTCAGAAATAAGACAAACCAACCCACTGCTACCACATCAAGCTCAGAACGGAGGAAGAACCCAAAATAGCCGACTACTGGTACTATGATATTTGGTGCCTCCTCAAACACGGTAGGTATCCCCAAGGATCTGACAAGAAAGATTGAGCAACTCTCCACAGACTAGTCGCCCAGTACACTATCTGTGATAAAGCACTGTTTAAGAGAAACTTCGATGAAACCCATTTACACTGCATTGCATAGGCTGACATTGAAGAAATGATACAGAAAATCCATAGCGGGGAATGAGGACCCCACATGAACGTCCATATGCTCGCCAAAGGATCATTCATTAAGGATACTAATGAACTACCATGGTTCAGGACTGCACAAACAACATTCGAATATGTCTGAAATGCCAACAGTTCTCCAACCTACAACATCTGCCTCTGCGAGAACTGTATAACATGACTTCTCCCTGGATGTTTTCCACATGGGGCATCGACATCATAAGGAAAGTTACACCAAAATAATCCGATGGACATGAGTTCATCCTAGTCGTTATTGACTACTTCACCAAATGGGTCTAAGCCGAGTCATACGCAGTTCTGAATGCCAAGAAAATGGCCAAATTATCTGTCGACATGGGGTACCACACGAGCTGGTATCAGACAATGGGTTACATTTTGAGGTGAAAGTTACGGAGGTGGTCGACGAGTATGGAATTCAGAGACACAAATCCTCTCCATACCAACCTCAAGCCCACGGGGCGATCGAAGAAGTCAATAAGAATCTCAAAGCTTTCATTAGAAAGATGACCGAGAGTTATCGAGATTAGGCCGATAAAATCCCTTATGACCTCTGGGACTACCGCACTTCAGTTCAAACCTCTACTGGGTTATCCCTTACTCTTTAGTCTACGACATGGAAGCAGTCCTACTCGTGGAGTTGGAAACACCCTCGCTGCGTGTTATGCTTGAAAGCAAAGTCAACGAGGAAGACTGGGACCAAAGCTGTCTTGAGGAGCTGTCCTTCTTGGATGAGGGGAGATTAAAAGCTCTATATCACATACAAGGGTACCATCACCGTATAGCGTGATCCTTCAATAAGATAGTCAAGGACTCCGGTGTTCGAGAAGGGGAATTAGCCCTCAAAGAAATAGTAGAGCCCATATGGGACCCTATAGGGAAATTTAAGCCCAATTGGAGCGGCCCCTACATTGTGAAGAAGATCCCGTCAAGAGGCACCGCTGTGCTCACTGACCTCGACGAAGAAGAAATGGCGCATCTAGTCAACCTGGACCGTCTCAAGAAATTCTACCCCCAGTTCGAAATCTTAACGCGATATGACTCTTATCATCTCCCTTCTATTCTTGAAAAAAACTCTTCTTTTCCCCTACCCAGAAATATGTGGCCCTGATCTTCTAAAAACATTTTCAAAAATGAATTTCAAAACCCTCAGAGGTACGTAGGCAGCTCATTCGCTTCACATGAGCGCCCCCCTGCTTTGTTTTTCACAAAAGACTATTCTTTTCTTATCCCCAAGAATAACAGTTCATTTTAACATATACATGAACAAAAGGATTATGTATGCCTTAGCGATTGGTATGGATAATTCAAAATGCAAAAAGTCATCAAGAGGCACAACTAGATGATCAAAAACTTATTTATTTCATTATTTGAAATTTTCATACGATTACATCGGCATAAGGAGTCAAACGACTTCCCTTGCTAGCACTACACCTACTAAAAAAATAGATAACAAGAAAAAACCCATTACTCCTGAAAATCAGCTTCCAAATATTCCCACAAAACCACACCCATTACAAAAAGCTTTCTAAAGCCCTACCCGCAGCTGCCAGAGGAACCAACGCCATCATCACCTGCATCCTGGACTCCCCAAACCTCCTTTGCCTAAATGGAGTATCACAGATGCTCCATAAAGCGATAAGCCCAGACTAGCTTGGGGTAGACCACAACGCCTCCCTCTATGGTGTCAAATATGGCAAACCACATTTGACTAGTCTCCAAAGCCAGCATCCTGGCCACTGCCTTCTTCCACAACCATTTTATGTAGTCCCCAGAGACATATCAGACTCGCCCAGTAGGCTGAGAAGGACGGGTCGATGGATGACGATTCTCCCACAGAGAACCAAGCTACATGTGCATACACTCTGTCAGGTCCTCCACAAGAAAGAAGTTCGGTGTTTGCGGGGATGGACCGATTTTCTCCCAACCAAATTAGCGCATCAGTCGCCAGGAAAAGTTAAAAGAGGTTTGCCTGAGGACTACTAACAGGACATATTGGTACTCCCCGAGTTCCAGAATGGGTAGCATCTCCCCCACCAAGGCACAAACCAGTGTAAGCATCGAGCTCGTGCTTTACAAACCAGATCCCTCAACTTTCAATGTCTAGGACTACGCTAATGAAATAGCATGAGAAGAATTTTGGCACCTCCGGCAAAGTATACTCGGGTGGGACCGCCATATGAAACCTCTTTAACAGCCACATAAACAACATTACAAGGCTACCCCTCATAAAGTCAGAACGACCCTCCTGCCAGGCATCCTGGCCATTCAAGATCACCTCCAGTATCACCGCCGCAGGATTACGATGGTATGATATCCAATAAATAATAGCAACCTATTGGGGGTCCACCAGTGTCTCCCCAGTCACCAACAGAACTTTTGAAACAAGGCCTAAGATAATGGTTCCGGGATATCTAGCATCACCCACGTCCTGCGAATGCACGGACTGCAACACCACAGGAAGGGAAATCATTCCCCTCGTAACCAATGGCCTGGCCGTCGAAGGCTAAATATGAAGAAGTCCAGCTAGCAGTTCCCTGGGAGAACGGGAAAATTCTGGCAAAGATGCAACAACACTAGGATTTATCCCCATCATGGTAGAAAATTCCTCGTAGGTAGGACAAATCTCTTCCAACCCAAAGCGAAAGACATGGTCCTCGAGATACCAAAACTTGACAGTTGCCATGAGCATGTTCCACTCAATGGGCCGATTGCGCCACGAAGAGACTTGCCGCATTTGGAAGGCATCATAATCGACATTATAAGAACACATTGCTTCCAAGACTTCGAGGTAGTTGGCGAAATCAATACTATCAGGGAGAGCCATCTTGCAAAAAGATAATAAGCAAGTAAGAATGTAAAAAAAAGAAAGAAAGAAAATGAAAGTGTGTGGAGGAAAGCCCATTGAAATCCCCTTTTATAGTTGGAAACTCTCAAACAAGGACAAAGAACCCTGCAGAAATCGGAGTAAAACTTGCCCCACCAAGTACCAAGCAATTAAAGAAAGTGCAATCAAAGCCTTGGATTGATTGGACGGGACTGAGATGCTAATAGGCAGGATAGGGGTCATGCTGATCGGCAACCCCCTATTCTAGGAAAATTCCCTTTTTCCTCTTTTGTCAAATTCAAAAAACCAACAAAAATAATTTTTATCTTAAGGAAATTCCGAATTTTCTTTATACTTATACTTTTACTAATCTCATTTTGAATAAAATCCTTCTCAAATCAATTTTTAAAATTCTTTTTATGGTCTCAGCAGCAAAGTAAAAAGAGCATGTGCATTAATCACTAAATCAAAGACCATTAATAAAAAACTTCATTCTTCAGTTGCATATATTTTGTTGTATACATTAACATTTTGCAGGGAAAGAAAAAGAAGAAAAATAATGGGACAACCCGAACCCATATTTCATTCTCTCTCTCTCTCTCACTCTTACTTTCTCTTTCCCTCTTTATCTCTCTCTCTCTCTCTCTCTCTCTAAGATCCCCCAGCCATACGGCGCACCCTCTTCCCCCTACGGCGGGACGATGTGCCCCCACTTCCAGAGCTAGACCCTTCCTCAGAAGAGGTAGACCACACCAAGCAAGAAGGCACCGGAACCGACTCACGAATATGAGCGGTCGCTGAAGATATTCAGTCCTTGATGTCCTTTAGCTAGGTGGTCGAAACACTGATATGCTGGGAGGAGGAATGGAAAAGACCAAATCAGTCAAGCATGAGGAAAAAGAAAGAAATCAAGGAAATCAAAAAAGACATACCGCAGTCCTAAGGACCTCCTCCGTCAGACCCAACTCCTCCGGCTCCATTGCATGAGAATGATGTTGTAGATGCACAGACCCCCCATTAGCTCGTCGACGATTGTAACTAGGGAATGCAGCCGCACAAAAGAAGGCCCTGACGTCGTCACTGTCGCCGCGGACATGGTTGCACCACCTGCACTATGAGAGGCCCCTACCTGGTGATTCGAGCCCCCCTATGGAGAGGCATCACATTATAAATGCTAGGGGGCATCAGCCAACTTGAGACGAAGTACATATAGTTATACATCACTGCTATGTTAGTGTACAGAGAGTATGGCTCTCTCATCATCGCTGCCACCCGGGCATCATTAGACATCTCCCCCACATGTCTCATGAACATAGGGGACTCTCCGGTGGCACCGCAACCTCGTCCTCAACAATTTGCTAGACTACCCTCTCCCCAAGATACGAGGAGTAGCCGAACTCATGCGCAAGTAGGTGCCATATTTGTGCATGTCCCCGAGTCACACCGGTGCGCTGAATAGACGTCCCCCAGGGATAAAAGGTCACCTATAAATCCCCAGCAAAAGCAAAGGATCAGTATCAATAAAATATCATCAAAGGAAAATAACAGTCTCAAGACAAAAGAATGCTTACCCGCTCGCTTATCAGGCCATTCAAGACCTGATGCACTGTCTCCAGAGAAAGATTCTTCTTCGACTGTCGGTTGGATCTCCACGATTGGAACATCCAGAAGAAGTCCCCCACAGAGTCATCCTTCAAATAAATCAGTTCGGTGTTCAACCCAATTACCTCGTTGAACCACGTTTGCAAAGGATAAGGATCAAAATTCAAGAGATAAAAAATAAGTGCATGAATGGAAAATGCGGATGCATAAAGGAAAATGCCCAAAATAAAGAATACCTCTAGAAGATACGTGGCCTTAGTACCGGTTGAATGCATCCAAAGAATAATAAAGGGTCGCCAAAGTTAGGCTCCCCAATCATACAAGCGAATTCACGAAAACACCCTCAAAAAAGGAAAAAACCACAAGTGGACGATGTCGCCACTCGTCGCCACCAGAAAACCTCCCAACACCAACAAGATAAACAAGAGGGCCATATGACGCACCTGTTTCCCATCGTTCTCCTCATTCTCCTCAGCAAAAGCTCCCTCAAAGAGGACAAGCGGAGAGAAGCTCCATAAACTACCCTCTCTACGTCATCCAGAGCCGCCGTCACCGCCTCCGGTGTCACCCTCAACATCCTGTTCCCCTCAATCTGGGCACCCTCGCAATCCATCCCCAGCAACTGCTGAACATCAATAGGAGTCACCATCATCTCCTTGAAGCCAAAATGGAAGGTGTGGGTAGTGTCCCACCACCTCTCTCCCAAAGCACATAGAACCACAGTGGAGCAGGGCGTCTCATCTAAAGCCTTAAACCCACAGAGGACATTATCCAGTGCACTACAGCAGGAAGATGCTCCCAAACATCCTTAAGCCCCATCGTACCACGGGAACAAATAGTCGACATGGAGATGTCAAACTGTCAAGAAATGAAGAAAAGCCTTGTCACATTCAGAAAATAAAGCAACCTCGTCAAGAAAAGAAGAAAGTAATGCCAAGAGCCATGAAATACTTACATATCCATTAGGGTTCACCACCCTTGAGAGCGATGATGCGAAGGATCATGCAGAAAAGCCTAATCATCCACCACCAGCTCAAATGAATCAAAAGAGTTCTTGCTACCCAATGCGAGGTCCACACTAGCCCTCCACTCTAACCTTGCCCAGTCATCGGCATTAAGCCCTGTCATATGGGTTCCATTGCTTGAGAAGTCAGCCATTTCGGATGTTAGGACGATTTTCATAGGCTTATAGCAGAAGAGAAGAAGTTAAAAAGCTATGCAAAATGAGGAGAACCCGCCCCCTTTTATATGAGGCTAATGGCCATGCCGATCGACAGTACCCTCCACCCATCGATTGGCTGTGATCCTTTCACCTGCTTGAGGTACCTCAAAAGATCATGCCAATGCCGATTGGCATTCCTCCATCCATGCCGGTCAGCACACCCTGTAAAATTTCGTACAAAAGGTAAAAAAAATAGCAGAAAATCCCAAAAAATTCCTAAAATTTCCAAATCCATTCTAGCACCTTAGTCACCTAGGAAAACATCTTTTACACCCCCAGCGGAATTCTAGAGAATCATTCTCCCCAACAACATCTCTAAAGGACATTCCAAATTTTTCCCCAACTATAAATCCTCAGATCATTCACCATTCCCTAGCGGAACCTAAAATCCAATCCTCATCCCTAGTGGAGTCCCCAAATTTCTCGATGGAAATGAATATTTTTAGGTCAGAATTGACCTCGGTATTAGATCGTAACATCAGTTAGGTCAGAATTGACATCGGTCCTCAGTCGTCACCTTTGTTAGGTCAGAATTGACCTCGATCTTAGATCATCACCTCAGTTAGGTCAGAGTTGACCTCGATCCTCGGTCGTCACCTCTCTTAGGTCAAAATTGACGTCCGTCTTAGATTGTCACCTCAGTTAGGTCAGAATTGATCTTGGTCTTGGATTGTCACTTTTTTTAGGTCAGAATTGAACTCGATTCTCGATTGTCACATATGTTAGGTCTGATTGACCTCGGTCCTAAGTTGTCACCTCTGTTAGGTCAGCATCGACCTCGGTCTTTGATTATCACCTCAATTAGGTCAGAATTGACCTCGGTCCTCGGTCGTCACCTCTCTTAGGTTGGAATTGACCTCGATCTTGGATCGTCACCTCAATTAGGTTAGAATTGATCTCAATCTTGGGTCGCCACCTCTTTTAGGTTAGAATTGACCTCGGTTCTCGATTGTCAAATCTGTTAGGTCAGAATTGACCTCAGTCCTCGATCATCACCTCTGTTAGGTCAGAATTGACCCCAGTCTTAGAATTTCACCTCAGTTAGGTCAGAATTGACCTCATCCTCAGTCGTCACCTCTCTTATGTCAGTATTGACCTCGATCTTGGATTGTCACCTCAGTTAGGTCAGAATTGATCTCGATCTTGGATTGTCAACTCTTTTAGGTCAGAATTGACCTCGGTTCTCGATTGTCACATTTGTTAGGTCAGATTGACCTCGGTCCTAAGTCATCACCTCAGTTAGGTCAGAATTTACCTCGGTCTTGGATTGTCACCTCGATTAGGTCAGAATTGACCTCAATCTTGGATCGTTACCTCAATTAGGTCATAATTGATCTCGGTCTTGGGTCGTCACCTTTTTTAGGTTAGAATTGACCTCGGTTATTGATTGTCACGTATGTTAGGTCAGAATTGACCTCCGTCCTCTGTCGTCACCTCTGTTAGGTTAGAATTGATCTCAATCTTGGATCGTCACCTCAGTTAGGTCAGAATTGACCTCGATCCTCAGTCTTCACCTCTTTTAGGTCAGAATTGATCTCGACCTTGGATCGTCACCTATTTTAGGTCAAAATTGATCTCGGTCCTCGATCGTCACCTCTTTTAGGTCAAAATTGACATCCATCTTGGATTGTCACCTCTTTTAGGTCAGAATTGACCTCGGTCCTCGATCATCACCTCAGTTAGGTTAAAATTGACCTCGATCCTCTGAATCGGTCATCTAGATCCCTTAGGTCCACATAATTGACCTCCCTCCATCATGTGGTGTCCATTCGATGGCCATCACTTTTTCCAAGCTCAATTGTAGAGGGGCTCTATAGACACCACATTATAGGACCACCTAAGTCTCTCCTGATACTCCTAGCACTCCCCCTTTTACCCGCAAATCTAGGTCACATTTTAAGTACTGATCTAGAGGCCATTGGGCATCATCGAGCCCCATTTGACTCCGATCAACTCTATACTAAGAGAAAATCTCTTTGAATCTTTGAAGGGCTCTGAATACCCTTTTCAACGGTCCACCTCGTTCACAAATCGACATAATGGTTCGGAAGAACGGACCATTTCACCACCGAAAATTGTCTCAAAGACCATCAGACGCTCCGAGGCCCCGAATTGACCCCAATAAACTTCATCATCAAAGATAAAGTTCTTTGAATATTCGAAGGGAACTAAAACCCCTTTCTAACGGTCCATCCCGTGCACAAAATAGCATTACTGTTCGGATGAACGATCAGTTTTCCCCCAAAAATAGATCCGAAGGCCACTGAGTGCTCCCGAACTTCGTTTGAACAAAGTTAACTCTTCAGCTCGCATGAGGCTAAATGAATATCCTAAGGGCACCGAATACCATTTTTAACGATCCGCCCTGTGTGCAATTCTGACCTACGGTACGGACGAACGATTCGTTTTACTCCTAGAGGTCACCGGATGCTTCCGGGCCCTGTTTGACTAAGGTCAACTTTTTAAATCGAGAAAAACTCTTTAGAATGTTGAAGTACATCTCCTAACCTTTCCAATGGTCCACCCCGTGCACAATTCAGACTAACTATACGGACGAACGATCCGTTTATGTCCGACGACCTCCCGTTCAAAGGACCGACGTGAGCTTTCGAGCCACATTTGACCCAAAGTCAACTCCTGGACCCAGAAGAGTAACAAGGGACTCTTAAAGGCCTCTAAAACAGCTTTCTAACGGTAAGCCCCATGGGTAATTCGGATCAACGATTTGTGCGCTACGATCATTTTTCCAAAGAAGTCCGCACAAGACTGCCAATTGGCAGGTCCTGAACCTTGCCTATCGACATAGTGTCAAGGGTGACCCGCCGATTGGCACATCCTGGGGTTGTCCAATCATCACCCCCTTTCCCCCCATAGATAAGGGACATGACCTCACTCCCAAGACACACAACATATCCGTCAGCATCAGTGATCTCAGCAACATTCTCTCAAAATCAACGAAGTTCCATATGAGAAGTTCCATTCAAGCCAAATACCCATCCCTTTCGCACCTTGGCAAATATCCTTCTCTCTCATCAACATTCAAATGATTTCATCCAAGATCCAAACTTAACCTCCAAGGAAGGTCCAATTCCTTCTCCCTCTCTTTTAAATCTCTTGTTTTTGCATAAGTTACTTTAGATTTATAATCTAGTTTCATTTTAGTTCATACATATTAACATCTATGTTTTTATTAGTATATTTCACATACTTTATCTTCCATAAAAAGATCCCAAAGAAAATAAAACAGGGTTATACGTTAGGCATGCACACTATATGAGAGGTGAGAATTCTCAAGCGAGAGCCCGGGAAGCTAACATATACATAATAATTGCTTAATTGCACTCGTTAAGCACTTGCTATTTTAAAAATCTTTTACAATCGAGCTCTGACTCGTTTCCTTGCATATTCTCTTCTCTATTGTATCTTGTACATCAGGTGTCCAGTATTAGTGATGCTGGTATAGAATATGGATGTCTCGACAGATTATAGTTGCTTCTGGGGATGCAGACTTTGTTTAGACGCTTCCAAGCTATTGATTCATACATCTACAGCATTTACTTTCGTTTAGGGAATGTCGCCCAGGATTCAAGAGGTTGTAATTATTAATGTCAGTACTGTGGATATCAGTTTTATAATGGTAATGATATATTTTAACTAAAGAGTTATTTCGGTCACATTTATTCTTGTTATATGTATTTCAGTTGTGATGTGATGTTGATTATTATTATTTTGTATTGTGGAATATTTTAATTCAATTAAAAATGGAAAAGTTTTGACACTAGCTTAATTAATTATTAGGTGAATTAATAAAGAAATTATTTTTTGACAGTGATACTGAGAATGAACCAACTGGATATTCTTATTTAATTTAATTAAGGACTAATCACTCGATATTTAATTAGCTGGGGTGTCACATTAGATCCTCATAAAGTACCGGATGAAGATTAATGCAAGTAAATTTTCATTCGATGTCTTGGGCTATCTAGTCAGCAAAAGAGGAATCAAGGCCAATCCAGATCAGATTGACGCTATCACTAGAGTCCAGCCTCCACAGACGTTGTGAGATGTTCAAAAGCTCACTGATATGCTCGGGGCACTCAATCACTTCATCTCCAAGTCTGCGAAACGCTTTCGACCATTCTTCTAGCTGCTCAAGAAGGACAAAAGCCTCATATGGAATAATGATTGTTTGAGAGATTTCGAGGAAATCAAGTCGTACCTTAGCAAACCACCCCTGTTGGTAATTCCAAATGATAGAGACCCAGTGTATCTTTACCTTGCAGTAACAAATCACGATGTAATCTCTGCTCTTATATGTGAGAAGGAGAGAAGTCAGCACTCGATTTATTACACTAGCAATACACTTATGGATGTAGAATAATGGTACCTGCCTCTATAAAAACTTACCTATGCCACTGGTAGTGACCTCGAGGAAGCTGAAACATTACTTTGAAGCCTACTCAATAATAATAATCACTTCCTACCCCTTTAAAGCTATTCTTCGAAAAGTCGACCTCTCCAGATGACTTTCAAACTGGTTAGTAGAACTTGGGAGATTCGATATCCACTTTCAAAAAAGAACAACGATTAAGGGACAATTCCTAGCGGACTTCATTACTAAATTCACAGGTGACCACCCAGTCGACCAATTGAGATTGGAGCAATCAGCACATGAGGAAGCATAGTCTAAGTACTGGACGAGGAGATGGACACACTAGTTAATGATAACACTGATATGTCAGGACTACAGGAGATGTCACAAGATGAGACTACCCCAGCTCCACAAGGCATTGTGATAAAGGTGAAAGCCATTGATGAAATGGATAGAAACCTATCGAACACTGACCTTAATAGCAAGTCATCTTCCAAGAAGAAGAAGCAGAAGAAGAAAGGCAATGCTAGTTTAGTGAAACCATAACTAGAGCTAAAGAGGGGTGGAGGTAACCCTAAACCAAGATGATCATGCTTGCTTCATGGAACATTAGGGGTCTAAACTCCCCTCACAAGCACGATGAAGTTAAGAAAACTATTAGAGACAATGATATTGCACTTATAGGATTGATGGAGACAAAAGTGAGGCTTAACCATATGAATGTTATTAAGAATAATTGTTTTTTTAACTGGAATATGTGTCATAATTGGCCAGATAATGGTGATGTGGCTAGGGTTATTATCACTTGGAACCCTAATGCATTTGATGTGGAAGTTTGTGACCTCCACTATTAAGCTATCTTATGCAAGATCAAAGTCGTGAGATCATACAAGATGTTTTTTGCCACGTTTGTCTATGGCCATAACTTACCTTCAAATAGAATTACATTATGGGATTTCCTCGAAAGAAATTTCATTACAACTCTCAATCAGGCATGGATCATATTAGGGGATTTTAATGTTGTGAGAAGACAGGAGGAGAAAAAGAGCCAGATTGGGATTAATTTCAGAGTTGTGGAAGACTTCAACATCTGCATTGAGGACATAGAAGTTGAGGATATTAATTCCACTGGTGTGTAGTTTTCATGGTCTAACAAAAGTGGGGGGACTACATGTGTGCAAACAAGGATTGGCAGAGTCCTTCAAAACTCGTCTTGGAGTACCTCATTCCCTGATAGCCATGCTAATTACCTTTGTCATGGTATCTCTGACCACAACCCTATCATAATTACCTTCCCGCCTCCTATGAACACCAAACCTAAACCTTTCAAGTTCTACAATTTTTGGATGAAGCGTAAAACATTCATGGACACCCTCACGGAGTCTTGATAGGAGGATTGTAGTGGGAATACCATGTTTAACCTCTCTTCTAAGCTTAGAAGACTGAATCCCCTTCTCCGAAGCCTGAACAAGAAGTTTTACTCTAATATTTCTGCTAGAGTTTATGAGGCTAAGACTCTCCTTAATTAGGTGCAATCTAACCTGGACAATGATGGTAGTAATTATGAGCTGAGAAGGGAGGAGACTGAGCTTTCTGGCTACTACAACCAACTGAGAAATAATGAGGAATCCTTTTTCAAACAAAAAGCAAGGATTAACTTACTCAAGTTGGGGGCATGAACACCTCATTCTTCCATGAAAGAGTTAACCTTAACTGTGCTAGGAAGAAAATCCTCATGATTTAGAATTCCAACGACCTTGTCATTGATGATAGTGAGGCTGTAGCTAATGAAGCTATTAGCTATTTCTAAAACTTATTCTCTGTTGATGATGTGAACAAATACATGCCCTTTAACATTAAGAACGCGATGGTTAGAAAGTTTACTCATAATCAGTGTGATGGCATCACTTCCATCCCGTCAAATGAAGAAATTAAAAAGGCTATGTTCTCTATTGGTTCTAATAAAGCACACGGACCTGGTGGATTCAATGCTGCGTTCTTCAAGATGAACTGGGATGTTGTTGAGAATGATGTGACCAAGGATGTAAAGCACTTCTTTATCAACTATAAAATGCCTAGGCAGTGGAATTGTGCCATCCTTTCCCTCATTCCAAAGACTTATAACCCCACTTCCATGGGAGACTTTAGACCAATTGCCTGCTGCAATACTATCTACAAGTGCATCTCTAAAATATTAGCTTCCGGGATTATGCCCCTCATGAACCACCTCATAAGTGATAGACAAGTTGGCTTTGTTAGGAGGAGATCCTTTGCTGATAATGTCCTATTACTTCAAGATCTCATGAGGAGCTATCATAGAGTCAATGGTGTGGCTAGATGTGCTATCAAAGTGGAAATTATGAAGGCTTACGACATTGTGAGCTGGGAGTTTCTTTTTGAAGTCTTGAAGAAGGTCAGGTTTCCTCATATCATGATCACTTGGATTAAGGAGTGTGTGTCCACTGCATGGTACTCCATTGTCCTCAATGGAGAATACCATGGTTTCTTTAAGGGGTCTAGAGGCCTTAGAAAAGGTGATCCTATATCCCCTTATCTTTTTCTTCTGGCTATGGAGAGTTTTTCTTGCCTTCTTGACCAGCATTGCAACAACATGAGCTTTAAGTTCCACCGTAAATGTAAGGAAGTTGGGTACAACCACCTGTGATTTGCTGATGGCGTGATGATTTTCTACGTGTGTGTGTGTTGGGGGGTGGGGTGAGAATTCAATTGATTGTATCAACCATGCTATTGAGGAGTTTTCTTTTCTCTTTGGGCTTTGTCCTAATATTTAGAAAATCAACATTTACTGCGGGGGGAATGGATGATCTACACGCCCAGGCTTTGGATGACAAAATTGGCTTCCAATTAATGAAGACTCCATTTTGATACCTCGGAGTGCCATTGATCTCTACCAAACTTAAGAATGAGGATTGCATGGATCTCATCACTAATCTTACTACGAGGATTAGAAGTTGGACTAATAAGCTACTCAGCTATACTGACAGACTCCATCTTTCTCTCTCAATCCTTTATAGTTTACAAGTGTATTGGGTCAGTCTTTTCATCATGCCCAAAGGGGTCATTAAGGCTATTGATCAACTGATTAGAGACTTCATCTGGCATGGTTCTAACTTGAATCATAGTGGGCAAAAGTGGCATGGAATAAGGTTTGCAAATCTAAATCTAAGGGGGGTCTTGGGATAAAATGCATTGAAGAGTGGAACAAGGCTGCTATGATGAAATATATATAGAATATCTGCAATAATAAGGAGATTCTTTAGGTGAAATGGCGTCACGTGTACAAAATCAAAAGAAGGAGTTTCTGGGCACTTACTATCCCTAGTGATTGCTCATAGACATGGAGGAAAATTCTGAAAATGAGGAGGGAAAGCAGACCTCTCATTAAGTCTATCATTGGTAAAGGCAACAACACTTTTATGTGGCATGATAATTGGCATCCTCTTAGCCATCTACAACCTTTGTTTAGGGACAAGACCATTTATGACACAGCCAATGACTCTTATGCCAAGGTGTCTGACTTCATTTGTGTACCTAATTGGAGGTAGCCTTCCACCATTAACATGGGAACTCAATGACAGCCAGGCTGGCACTCTACCAGTTATTTCGCATCATAAGGATAAGTTAACTTGGGTACCCTCTACCAAATTCAATATTCACCACTCAGTTTGTCTATAAGTCTCTTTGTAGTCACAACTCCTATGTGGAATGGGCTAAATTGGTGTGGAACCGTGCCAACATTCTTGGTTGGCCTGCAGAAGAAGGCTTATTACCAAGGATAAATCGATGAATTGGGGGATAGTGGAAACAATAGTTTCATCTTATGCACTGATGGGACTGAAACACTATCTCACATCCTTGTTGATTTCCCGTACTCTAAGGAGGTGTGGATGGAGGTTCTTTGATGAAACCAATGCTACGGGACCATGGGGACTTGGGAGAGGGAGCTGGAGATGGTTGTGGTGTATGCTAACAGCAATAAGCTCATCAACAAAGTCATTAGGAATGGCCATAGGCCCGAGGCCCGCCAAGCCCGCCCAGCCCGCCCAATAAAAAAATAGGGCTTGGGTAAGGTGAATAGGCCCGCAGAGCGGGCCTGGCAAAATTTTATAGGCCCTATTTTTTTTCGGGCGGGCTTGGGCATGAGTTCTTAAGCCCGATGAGGCCCGGCCCGGCCCGAGGCCCGAAAATATATATATATATATATATATATATATATATATATATGGGGGGGGGGAACTTTTATAAATATAAAAAACGTATACCAAGTCTTTTCATGTAGAGTGGAAAACTTTACATATGGACTTTGTAATACATGGAGTTTAAAACAGATTTTTAATTAAAAAAATTGGTCTTTAAATAAAAAAATAGGTATTTTAATTTTTAAAAAAATCTTTTAATTAACATAACAAGGCCCGATCGGGCGGGCCTGGGTAAAGAGCCTTCAAATCTGGGCGGGCTTGGGATTACATAATAAGGCCCGATCTGGGCCCGAGCGGGCTTGGGATAGCACTTAATTTTTCAAGCCCGGCCCGAGCCCGACCGGGCCTGCCCAGGCCCGGCCCACGGCCACCCCTAAAAGTCATAACTCTATCTTTCACTACTACCTCTATTGTATTTGGATGGAAAGGAATGGCAAGCTTCACAACAGAGGGGTTAGATCTCCTGTCCAACTCATGAGTGAGATTAATAATATGATCAAGATCAAGATCAGTACATGGAAGAACACTAACAGAAGCTACACCAACTTGATGGTCTGCAACCAATGGGGGCTTCCTGAGTCCATGATGTACCTTTAATATATTTTATTTTCCTCCCCGCTACTAGATTGTGTTGACCTTTCTTGGGGGGTATTTTATCTTGTTGTTGGGGGGGGGGGGGGGGTCCCATCTCTTGTTTTCTAGCCTCTAGGCTTGGTGATTCTTATCACTTTGTATATCCTTCTTTCTTTTAAATATACTTAATTACCAAAAAAAAAGGACTGGACCCTATATGTTGATGGAGCCTCCAATTCTAAGGCGACAGGCGTAGGCATCATCCTTCTCACTCCAGAAGATGCTGTCATCGAGCAAGTAACCCGATTGGGATTTGAGGCCTCCACTAACAAAGCTGAAAATGAAGCACTGATCGTTGATTTGCATAAGGCCCAACTCATAGGATGAAAGTGCCTTCACGTGTTCGGCGACTCAAAACTAGTCTCCAAGCAAGTAAGTGGGGACTTCAACACCAACGATGATAGAATGGCAACCTACTTCACCGTGGTAAGTTTACTTATGGATTCATCTCATATATGTCCTACTGACCTTTCCTATATAGTGCCTCAAGTTTTGTGTATTCTTTGTGCTTTTTTTAGGTATATTATACAAGTAAAGAGAAGAGTAAACTCAAGAACCGAGAAATCAAGGAAGAAAGAAAGGCAGCAAAGTCAAAGGGAAAAATAGTAACTTTACACCTGGAGTTCGAACAAATGACCAAAATGAAAATTGAATATCTTGATCTATAAGAACGTTGGAAAAAATGGTGTCCCAATCCGAGACACAGATCAGAAGTTATGGAACTTCAAAGATGAGAGAAAATCAAGAAAAAAGAAGAAAAGAAAGAATAACAGAACCGAACAGGACTGGTCATTGCCAAAAATAACCCTATTTGAAAGAGATCAAGACTCTGACTAAAATTCACCATCGAACCGATCCGGATAAATCCAAAATCGAATCGGTCTGATGCCTTGAGAATCTCTTCATAAAATTGGAAACCGGACCGATCCAAATAAAATGGAAAATGAATCGATCCGGATTATACCAGAACGAACCGAAAGACCACGACGGACCGATTCGGTTGTGATTTTTCTGAATGTTTTTTTCAAATTGAGAGCCAAACTTAGCTCAAATTCTTGTAATTTTTGTATGATACTTATTCTAATTACATACCAGACATTAGGGAGTTCTCTTTTTGATAATTTTAGAGAGCCTTTGCAACAAAAAACCCTAGGGATTTAATTTATTCAAGTTTCAAGCTTTATTTCCAGAATTTCTTCATTCCAAGTATTGTTTACTTTCTGATTTCAATTGCTTTTACATTCAAGTAGAATTATTCATAGGAATTAAGTTGAAATTTTTATTTACACAATTTTTTCCCATTTTTTCAATTAGTCATGAATTCATGCAAAATGGGTTTTGTGTTCATGCTTAGTTTAATGATGTCCAACTAAATTTCCAAAGGTTGGAATGCATGAACCCGGCCCAATGTAGTTTACTTGAATAGAAAATAGGTTTTGAATTAAATTTTGATTGAATCGTGTTGTGTAATGATCACAATTATCGTAGGTCTTTTAACCTCGTTTGCCCTAGGTAACTGGGGTGTTTAAGGATGCGATGTGCTTGTTGGCTATGCAACACCTCTTTATTTTTTCCTTTGATTATATATGATGCAGGCTAGTACCTTAATATATGTAATTCTTAGGATTACTAAAGATCGAGTTTGATCACTTATCTAATTCAAAAGCTAGTATTCTCTATGGTAAATCTACTAGGGTTTGGGGAATTGTATCCTACTCTGTTTTTCCCTCATTCATATTTACTTAATTCCAGTAGCTTTATTTCTGTGCACGTACCGTAGTTCGTAATTTAGATTTCATTTGCATTTAGATAGTAGAATTTAGTTCCACAATTAAGCATCTTTTAGTTTCTTTTCTCGAATCAGTTTAGGATTAGTCTTCTATTCCTTTGCCATTACAAGTTTTCGTCCTAGTATCCTATGGATACGATCCCGAAATACTGGGTTATTACTTGCGCGACAGGCTTGCACTCGAGCCTATATAAGCACCCACTTTAAGAAAGATTTGTGGCATCTTCATTAACTCAATGTCTTTGTGTAAAATTAGAGTCAAAAGTAAAAAAATCATATAGTAGGGCTTTGACTTAATACTAAAACAAAGTGGGAGCCAAATCCTAAATAACCATATAACATATCTTTGTGACTAATTGATAATTAATTCTTCTTTTTTTCCAGCAAATTCCTTAGCCTTTACAAAGCACGCGAGAGTAAGAGAGTAATGATAACATCACATGGAACTCTATTTTGAGGTTGATGTCAGTGTTTCTGGTATTGTTCATCAAAGATAGTAGTTTTTCCCTTTGTCTGACCAGAATAACGTTTATAGCCATGCTTAAGCTGTTTAATTTTATTACATGGAGATTTATGTTGTTTTAAATAGAGTCTTCCACCATCCCAATTAGAAAATTTTCTTCAACCAATGTAAATTACACAGGTCCATTTCAAAGGTAGTAATTTGTCATAATTGTTGACTTATGCAAACCTAAATTATAGATTGCTGCTCATTTATTTTCTGACAAGACAATAGTATTTGAAGTGTATTTAAGTTATAAATGATGAGAAAGGAACTTGTGTGCATAGTCCTACGTGATTTATGGTTTTCTTTTAACAAGATTAAAAGGTAGCGTTGGATTTTGTTTAGTATAATTTCTAAACCCAAGCATTGAATTTTGGATATCTTGACCAGATAATGAACTCATTGAAACCTAGAGTCCTCAAACCCCAAGTTCTATACAATTTCATTACTTATCAAAAAGATTCATTATTATTTTTAGATTTTATTTTTCTCCATTATTCATTAGATGGTTGATAGGTTATTGTTGTCCAATGCCATGAGAAAAAACTCGTTTAATTTTTCCAGTTGTATGAGATGTCTGATTGTAATGTGTTATTTCTTAGAATAATTTGTTCGTTGTTTGATCGCATTGCAGAAAACAGAGAGTAAGCCTTCAAAGGATGGAATCACCGTTATTAAAGACCCACATCAGTCGGATTGGATTGCTAGTTAGGTTTATTTTATTTGGTTTAATCTAAGTTGGATTAATTTGAATCAGTTAATTAGTCTAAGCGGGTCTTGATACGGTATTCATATACTTCTCTAATATTTGTAGCTAAAATATTTTTCTAGGTTATTCACATCTAAAAGTAGCTTTTGCGATATCAGAAGAGTATACTATATTTAAATCAGCGTCCAAGGCTCTGGAACTGTTATAAGGAAGTACATTGATAAGTCAATATTATTATGGATGTCCTACCATGAGATAATTTAGATCCGCTTCTGCTAAGTGGCATCTTTTGAGGTTTTCGCTCCCCGGGTGACTTTAATCCATCACTTACCTTGCCTCTTGAAATGCTTATGCCCTTTGAGGGAACCTCCGACTAAAAAAAGTGTGCACATTCTCATCCTTTCCTAGAAAATTACCAATGCATAAGACATAATCAATTGGAGTTGAAATGGATTTACTATGAATGATATCTCCCAATGTACGGTAAATTGATGCTCCCTTTTTAACACCGACTGATCGGACCTTAACAGACCGATTACCTTGCATAACATTAATGAATGAATTAGATATTGATCCAATCCAGAGATGCTGCAGCATATCTATGACTTATAGCCTTCCAAATTCAGTGTCTGCATACTTGTAATTCCATACAAGTGAAGTTTCTCGTGGTTCAAACTGCGATCAGCGAGTTCTTTCAGTAAAATAATCAAATACATGCCTGACACTGTCAACCCAATCCATATTTAAATGTCGTGGCATTGTTATTCCCAAGTGAGTAATGATTGATCAGGTTCTTTAATACTTCATTCTCTCTCTCTCTCTCTCTCTCTCTCTCTCTCTCTATATATATATATATATATATATATATATATATATATATATATATATATATATATATATATATATATATATGAGGCAGGCTCCTGTGCACACTAAGTTTGCACACTAACTTTGCACATTACCTTTTAAAAGTGTGCAAACTTAGTGCTGGCGCACACCAATTTTTTTATGTGATATTTTAACATTTCAACGGACTCACATAAAAAAAATTGGCTCAAAAAAACTTTTTTTACTATTTTTAAAAAATCGGTCAAACTTTCGCAGTTTTTAAAGGGCTTAAAAACTGCGAAAGTTTGACCGATTTTTTAAAAATAGCAAAAAAAGTTTTTTTGAGTTGATTTTTTTTATATGGGTTCCTTGAAATGTTTAAATATCACACAAAAAAAATCAACTCAAAAATATTTTTTTTACCACTTTTAAAAGGTAATGTGCAAAGTTAGTGTGCACAGGAGCCTGCCTCTCTCTCTCTCTCTCTCTCTCTCTCTCTCTATATATATATATATATATATATATATATATATATATATATATATATATACGGTTCTTTGTTTTATATTTGCTTGGGGTCGACCTAGCACAGAGTAGAATAGTCTGATGCTGACTCTTCCATATTATTCCTCCAGGGACTTGTTCTTGAACTGATTTTAGTTGTCTGAGATTCGAGTGTGAGGTAGACCATATTTGCAGATGATATTCCTACAAATAAATTTGAAGGTCTTCATCTCTATGATGGAAACCATGGCCTTTGCCTCTACCCATTTTGAAAAGTAGTAGATCGTCACTATTAAATATCTGTAGTTATATACAACTCTAGGAAGAAGTCCCACCAAGTCAATCCCCCATATTCTGAATGGACAAGGGGATGTAATGGATGATAGAGGATAATGGGGATGATGGGGTATGCATACGTATCTTTGGCACTTATCATACTTTTTTACATGGTCAGTCGCATCCTTAGAAAGGGTCAGCTACCAATAGCCCTTGTCAATATTAGCTTTGCTAAATACCATCTCTCAATATCACTGGATCATGATCCCTTATGTACGTCTTTCAAGATATAATCCACCTCAGATGGGTGGACACATTATAATAGGGGTAGTAAAAAACCCTTCTTATATAGGACATCTCCTACGAATGTGAATTATGCTACACTGTATCGTAATTTCTTCCCATCGACCTTTGATTCTGAAATCTCCACGTCTCTAATATATCTGATTAGAGGGTCCATCCACGAAACTCCAAGATTCAAATTCATATAAAACTTAGTTTATCATCGTCTTAATCAATGCTTTATTTGTGGAGGATCTCAACTAGGACAATTTTCTTGATTTCTATTATAGTGGTCAATGTTAATGTCGCCAATGAAACATCTTGGATTTTTTTAATCCTGGAGATTCTCTTTACTTTCCCCTCTCCAAAGTACGTAAAAACATTTTTCACCCTGGCCAAGTATTTGTCCATCTTCATGTCCTTTGCTTCATAATTCTCCAAAATTTGATTCACCACCAACTAAGAGTCACTGTGAACTATCATGTGGCTGACATTTAGTACTTCCAGTAAATCTTCAAAATCAAATTTATCATTTGAGGCCTTAAATCTGAACTTCAATGCATATTAAATGTCAGTCCCGTCATGAGCCTACAGTATGAGACTTGCCCCACTGTCACTTTCACATGAGCAGCCATCTACAAATAGACTCTAGACCGGGCTGTCGATCAAGAAAGTTCCTTCATCTTCTGTGACATTCTTAAACAAAATATCCTTTTCAATAAGGTCAGTTCATGCATCATCGACTGTGGTCGGACCCACAATTTCATTTTTGGGAAAACTGCAATCTTGTTTTCCTTGGTATCGACCTTATCCCAAGTGGACTCAGCCACAAAGATGGGTGACGCCTACCCTTTAATTTTATTCCTTGACTGGTATATGATGTCAAATTCTCCTTAATTGACCAAGCCATCAACCTACTTGATTTCTCGAGTTTATGGATGACTTGCCTCAAAGGAGTGTAGGTGAGCACCACCATAGTGTGGGATCAAAAGTAAAGCTTCATCTTCCTTGAGTTATGTATCAAAGCATATGCCAACCTATCCATCTTTGGATATTTCATCGTCCCCAGAAAAGCCTTATTGTTGAAGTATATCGACTTTTGCACCCATTTATCGTTTTGAACGATAGCTACGCTAATTGCCGACCCTGATACTGTTAAGTATAAAAATAGCTTTTCTCCTTAGAGAGGCCGATATTATAGCATTGGAGAACCTAAGTAAGCCTAAAGGTCTTAAAAATCTCTCTAACACCCCTCATCCCACTCAAACTCTTTCCTTAGAATTTTGAATAAGGGTAGACACTTATCTGTGGACCTTGAGACGAACCTATTGAGTGCAGTGACTCTTTTCGTCAGCCTCTACACATCTTTAATGGTTTTTGGAGTCTTTATGTCAATAAAGTATTTAATTTTCTCCAAGTTTGACTTAATACCCCTCTGGTTGACGATGAAGCCGTGGAACATTTCTACACCCATGCTTAATACAAACTTGACTGAATTTAGCTTCATCTGGTAAAGATCCATCGTGCCAAATGTCATCTCAAGGTCGGCCACATAGTCCTCGACCTTGAGGATCTTCATCAGCATGTCATCTACGTAGAACTCCATAGTCTTGCTGATTTGATCTTTGAATATCTTATTGACCAACCTCTTGTAGGTTTTCCCTGTATTTTTAAGGCAAAAAGGCATGACTTTGTACCAATAGGTTATTTTATAAGTGATAAAGGAAGTCTTATTTGAGTCTCCTTATCCATGACTATTTGATTTTATCCCGAGTATCCGTCCATGAAACTCATTAACTCTTTCCTAGATATGTCATTAACCATCTGATCTATACGAGGCAGAGGAAAGATGTCTTTAGGACAAGCTTTGTTTAGATCAATAAATTCGATGCACATTCATCACTTTCCATTAGCCTTTGGGACTATTACAACATTGGACAATAACTCTGGATAGTTCACCTCCCTAATGAATTAACGTGACAGGAGATTCTTAACTTCCTTCTGGATGACCCCATACTTCTCTCTTGTATATTTTTTTCTTCTTTGCTTCACATAATTTGCCTTCTTGTCAATGTTCAGCTTGAAGCAGATAACCTTTGGATCTATCCCTGGCATGTCTTGATGGCCCCACACAAACATGCTTTGCCTCTTCCTCGGTAATTCTATTAACTTTCCTTTCACTTCCTTTTTTAGCGAAAAGCCAATTTGGATGGTTTTTTCAGCTCGTCCTCATTGAGGATGATGGATTCTAAATCCTCTATGGATTGACCCTTATTTAGTTTCCTCTTATCCCTTAGTTCATAAGTATAAATATTGTAGGAGGTGGTGAGTTTGTATGGGCCTCTCTCTGCTCGACGGAATCAGGAATTTTACCATTTGGTGTATGGTAGAGGGCACTGCTTCAAATTCTTTGAGGGATACATGGATGAGGATGATGTTGTAGACCAAAAACACATTTTCATCCATTATAAAAAGTTGACCTTCTTTGTTAGGAACCGCGGCCAGGTACCCATGACAACATCCATTTTAAGCACTCCAAGCGGATGCACTATTTCTCCACTGAACCCTATCAAGGGTTGATGGTAGGAAATTGGTCTCTTCTTCCTGAACTTTAATGCTTTAAAACACTCTAAGAACGTCAAGTCGGCTGAGCTGCTGCTATCTACCAAAATTCTGGATACATCACAGCCATGAACTCTAGTGTTGATGACTAGAGGATCGTCATGGGGGCTAAGATGCTCTTGAAATCTAACCTTGAGAATCCCATAATTAGAATATCCATATCCACCATTTTTATCTTCCCCATCTTCAAATCTGAAGCATATGGGTTTACTTCCTTCACAGTTGATTTTTACATCAAATGAAATCATATTGAAATGTCCCTTTAGCTCTAGGATGTTTGGTGGGAGGTCAGGGTCATGTTCATCATCATCGGACTAATTATCCTTCTTATCGGCTTGAGGCTATCCTCTCGGCCTCTCATCTCTTGACCTATCATGTCTCTTTCAGGCATCATCCTTGGAACCACTTCGATTAATGTACTTTCAAAGTTTCTAATGTTTTAGCATTTTATCAATCTCATCCTTTAATGCAAAACACTTAATGATGGTGTGGACATGGTCATTGTGAAAATCACACCTCTTGCTCTTGTCTCTCTTATGAGAAGGATACGCTAGCTTTTCAGGAAATCTCATGGCTCTATCATCCTTAATCTCATTTAAAATCAAATTAGGATTTACTGTGAGTGGGTGTAGTCAATAAACTTATCGTCAATCGACCTCTTATTTCCATCTTTGACCTTTACTTTTTGAGATTTACTCCAACGAGCTTCATTTTCATCCTCTCCCTTGTCTTCCATGGCCTACTTCGCATCATTGAATCTCCCAACCATAGCCATAAGTTCTGCTATGGATTTTGGAGGATACTCGACCAGCTTCCAAAGTAATTTTCCTTTTTGTAATCCACCTATTTGGGAGGTCATGTAAATATTCTCCTCATATTCTTCAACCTCTAACTTCTCTTTGATAAATTGCATAATATAGTCTCTTAAAGACTCATTATTACATTGCTTTACATATAAAAGATGGGTAAATTACTTATGTGGTTTCATACCGAAGTAGAAGTTGTGGATGAACTTCTCGACGAGTTAATTGAAACTTTATATGGAGTTTTTAGGAAGAGAGGTATACCAAATATGGGTTGCATTTGTTAGAATGATAGAGAATGCTCGACAACTCATCTCATCAGAAACAGAGTATATGTCGACCGTAGAATGGCACAATTCTATGTGATGAATAGGGTTTGTACTCCCATCATACTTGGGTGTGATAATCGACGATTTGAACTTGATCATAGTTGGGTAGCTCACAATCCTTGCTGCGAATGGAGACCCTTACACATACCCCCTTTGAAAGAGGTATCGACTTTTTAGGAGGTCATCAATTGTTTCCTTCAACTATTGGATGGAACTATTCCATGGTATCTCATCCACTATTGCATTATCTCCTTCGACTTCCACAGCATTGTCTCCGACACTCTCTCTCTATCAGTTGGGCGTTGCACAGTCTCTCGCCTAGCTATCTTCTGATGTATATTTACCTCCATGTTCTCTCCCTCTCGACCTTATTGAGTTCGACGATCAGCAAAACCTTCATTCCTCTCGAAGGCCGCAATACTATGTGATTTGGAGATTCGATCTCATAAGTCACCGATCGGGCCCAGTTGGTCAAAAGTCGACCCTTTGCTCAATCTGTCAATTACTGAAGGCTGAGGTTGGACATTTCATCTCAGTCGACCACTGTTTCCTCTTCTAGCTATAATTGGGCACACTGTATTTCCAAAAATTCATAGGGATCCAAGTAGTCATCCTCATCACAACACTAGTCATTTGGGTTTTCCTGCATCTGTCCCTTCCTTCCCAGGTGTAATTACCTAAGGTTGGTCACGTCTTTGCATCTTCGTTATAATTTCTTTTCTTTGTGTGGGGCCAGGGATGGTCCCCCTATTGCTGGAGCCATCTCTCTAGCTACTGGAGTTATCATCTCCGCTACCGCATCAGTAGGTCTAGCCATCATAGTTTTGCTAAAGGAAGTAAGATGTTCTTAAATTTTCTACTAGTTGGCCACTAGTAAGCACAGTGGCACTACAACATTAACCTTTTCTAACTGATGAGGTGTTTGGATGGAGCTCGGGCTAGCTTCATGAGGCAAATCGGAGGCCTTTTTCTCCGGTGAATGAGTAAAGTAAAAGGGTGAGCTGGATGAGCTAAGTGAGCTAGAAAAAGCTTGAACAACCCAACAAGATATCTTTCAATGGTGATACAAATCCAACCAAGTGTGGAACTGTATCACCACCATATAATCAAGTGAGAAACAAGTTGAAAATGAATAGGAAGAAGATGATGAGCCTTCGTTCCCACAGACGGTGCCAAAATGATAACTCATTTAATTTTATATAAGCATCTCTCAAGCACAACATAGTAATTGAGATGTATAACATACATCAATGTACATAGGAGAAGGAGATGAGAAAAAGTGGAATAACATCATAATTTAAGTGGTTCAGTTGTATCAGCCTACTCCATTGTACAAGTGAGTGTAGTTTTCACTAGAAAAGAGGCTTTAATGGCCTACAATGTACAACTCTCAAGGTTTCTCTCTACTGCAAGTGAGATAGAGTTGGGCTATTGTTTTAAAATTTTTGGATCCTTTCTTATCGGGAAGAAGATGAATATTTATAGCGCTTGGGGTGCAAAATATTGTCCTTAACGAAGCATACAATGAGGAGTAGACACATATCCTGAGCACAAGTATATAATGATGATGTAATATGCCCCTCACGTGCTCTGGTGGTCTTGTTTTAACTGGATGTGCACATGGATTAGTTATGCAAGACATATATATCACACGTGGTTATATGTCACCTTGAGAGGTCTCGGCCTACTCGAGGATGATAGCTCTAATATCCTATTTGAGCAATTGATGAGAAGACTGAAGTGTGGTATCGACTGTCTGGAAGTGCCAGGACGAGACGAGACTTATGAGTAGTCAATAAGACAGTTGATGGATCTCAGTTGTTTAGAGGTGCCAGGATGAGGCGAGACTTGTGAGGAGCCAATGGGATAGTTGATGGGTCTCGGCCCAAGAGACTGTATGAGGTCGAGATTGTTGATATAGTAATTCTCTAGAAGGGCCCATAACTGTCTATCCTAATGGTTTATAAGGTCGGCTTTAGCCGAGTGGGTCCCAAACTAGGACGAGATCATACTTAGGTATATCATGCACTTCAAAGCCCTCTGGGAGGCTAGTGTGGAGATTGAAAATGGGGTTGCTAATCACAAAGTGGAACCTAAATCTAAAAGGCTAACCGTACAATTTCATCTAAAGAAGTATGACAAGTTGACTAGCACCTCAGTCACGATAATCAACAACATATCCTAACCTACAAATTATTGGGCACCTAAAACTTGCCCCAACCCTACCAAAAAATAATGTATTGAACTCCATGCTCTCCTATCAAATGTCTACCAAACCCTGCCTATTCGAAACCTTATCAAGCCATTGGAAACCCAGCTACTACAAAATCATCTTTCTAAGAACATCAAACATTATTCTCACTGTGACATTCACCAAATCACGGGACACACCATCGACTAGTGTCTCCATCTCAAAAATATGATCCAAGGTCTCATAGACTAGGGTATCATCGCTTCACCAGCTAATCCTAAATCCAACACCACTCAGAACCCTCTCCCAACATATGTAATCGGGTTGAATTCCATCTTCCCTGAAGGAAACCCAAAGCCCCTCTACCCAAATCATGCCTCTTAAAATACCCAGCATACCTACAATATCACCCAAAACCTTCAAGGTTTGTCCATTCTTTCTCCTATATCCCACAATATTTGTTGATCAAGATCTATCACTCCTCACTCGAGCCTACATTGCTATCCGCACCCGATCTGAGGAGGATGCATGGAATTACCCATAGTTCTGGAACAACTTTGAAGGTTTGGGCTAAAATTACCCACAATGATGACTATCGACTATGAAAGGTTTAGTAACCTATTTATGGAAGCTCGAAAATGAGATCGGGAATAAAATGAATGGGCAGTGCCCGAAAAAGAAATTAGTTTGGATGATGTTTCATAGACCATGCCAGATGTGCTTCATCAAAAAGGGGAGATATGTAGCATCCTCGAGTTGCTCTTAACCTTGAAACTCCATGGGTATCTGGTCCCCTCACTCGTCCACTTCTTCGCTGAGTGGGAAGATAATTATGATGAAGCAACGGAGGTGGTTATATGCATTGACTACTTTTGGGGGGGAGGATATCATGGCCATGGCATGGGTTTTTGAACCATGGTACAACCCTGCTGACAAAAATATAAAGCCAAGGATGGAGATATTCTTCCATGATGACAATACCTAAGTTAAGTAATGGAAACATGAGGTAGAACCTCTGATTAAAAAAGTACTTAAAAAGCACTAAAAATACTGTGGACAACGACACTGAGGATTCATTCAACCTACACACACTGGGGTTGAGTCTCTGCGTGGTCCGCTAAAAAACTCCACTGACTGACCCGTCTATGAGGATTGCCACTACTAAAACACATCTCCTTAACCGACGTGCCATTCTAGTCCAATCTTCTCAACCCAATCTAAACCTTAATATCCACTCTGTTTAAGAAATCCTTGAACTTGTTACTATTTCTCCTATTTTTGATGTCATTGTAAATGAGGCCTCATTTAATGAGGTTCTCAATGTTATATTTCTAAAAAATGAAATAAATGAGGATTTCAAGTATCTTGTTGTGCCTTATATTAATTATTTTTATGATAATCAAACTTTTGATTATTATAATTTAGTAAATGAAAAATTCTTAACTGGTCTTAATAAGCAAATTAATAAACGACATAACTGCATTCAAACTAATGATGATGAGACCGTTGTTGTTAATCCCAGTTCTAGTAGCCATTTGCGCGAGATTAGGATAGGGTCCACCCTCAATAAGCATGAGCAGGTACAATTCGAAGAGTTGTTGAATGAGGTCATAGACGTCTTTGCATAATCTTGTGATGACATGCCCAAAATTGACCAAGAGTACCTCAGCACGATATTCGCTCGTTCCTAGAGAGAAAACTAGTCAAGCATAAGCTGAGGAAGCTAAAAAAAAATGGTCATTTAAGGTCAGATAAGTAGTGGTGAAAAAATTTCACATAGGCTTCATTTACATAGTTGAATATCATACATGTCTTGCAAAGATCGTCCCCGCGTTGAAATCGGGATGGAAGGTTCACATGTGCATCAACTATTGAGATCTGAACAAGGCATCCCCAAAGGATGATTACCCTATTCCCAATATCGACATGATCATATACAACATGACGAACCACGATCTTAAGTCATTCATAGATGGATTTACTGGCTACAACCAGATTAAAATGCATCCCGATCACAAGGAGAAAACTTCCTTCATCACCCCATAGGGAACGTTTTGCTACACAGTGATACCATTTAGGATCAAGAATGTCGGGCTATCAAACAAAGGGCCACCACAACCATCTTGCACCGCCTCATCCACATAGAATTCAAGGTCTATGTCGACAACATGATCATCAAATCCAAGATAAAAAAATGTCACATCTATGACTTGAAAACCTTCTTCGAGTGACTTTAACAGTACCAGATGCGGCTCAACCCATAGAAGTGTGTCTTTGGCATAACTAAAGGAAAACTCCTTATATTCATGGTTAGTGAGAAAGGTATTGAAGCAGACACCACCAAACTAAATCCATACTCGAGATGCCACCACCTCGGATGGATAAAGAAGTACGAGGATTCCTAGGAAAGCTACAATACATTAGCAACTCATAAGACAACTGACCTCTATCTATGAACCCATTTTAAAACTTATTCTGAAGGAATCAAATAAAGTTTGAAATAAGGCGTGCTAACAAGCCTTTTATCAGATCAAATGATACCTCACCCGAACATCGGTGCTCATGCCTTAATAACCAAGTCTCCCCTTTATCCTATACATTATAGTCATCGACACTATAGCAGGCATTGTGCTAGCCCAATAAATTGACGAATATCGTGATGAGAGAGCAATATACTATACTAATCAAAAGCTAGCTGGGTATAAATTCAACTACACTGCTTTGGATAAGGCATGTGTCGCCATGGTCTGGGTCACGCAGAAACTAAGGTACTACATACTTGTATTCATCATCAAACTAGTATCCTAAATGGATCCCATGAAATACCTGGTACCAAAAGTCGCTATGTCAAGCCGAATGGCCCGCGAGCTGATGTTACTATACGAGTTTGATATTGTGCACGTCATGAAGAAATCCATAAAGAGGAGAGCCATCTCCGATTATCTCACCAACCACCCCATGGAAGGAATCGAAGTTTGGGTCTTCGAATTTCTAGATGAAGGCATCCTTTGTACCTGTCAGGAGGACCTCGTGTGGAAGATGTTCTACGACAAAGATGCTAATAAGAAAAAGGTATGGTATTGTATTAAGATAATCTTAATAAGTCTCGATGACTCTCATACTCCCATTGACATTAAGCTTGACTTCCCTACACCAACAATATGACAGAATACAAGGCATGCATCGTAGGGCTCAAGATCACCCTCGAGAAAAGAATAATGAACATGGACGTCTATGGAGACTCCACCCTTATTGTCGAATAAATTCTCAGGAAATGGAAAGTTAAATACAAGAAGCTCCTACCCTTTTATGCCCACCTAAAATTGCTTGCCTCCCAATTCAAAAATGTCACCTTCTATTACCGTCCTTGCTAAGAGAATAGCCTAGCTGACACACTAGTAACCTTGGTCTCCATGGTCGACATACCAAAGGGAATAATAATGTCCCCATTTATGGTACAAAAATAGGCTAAATCCACCCATTGTTACCACATCAAGATCGTTACAAAGAAGATGCATACATGGTAGGATTATGGTACTGCTACATTTGGCATTTTTTCAAATATGGTAGGTGTCCCCGAGACGCGGACAAGAAAGACTGTGCGACCCTTCGTAAGTTAGTTTCCCAATACATCATATGTGATAAAATCACTTTTCAAGAGAAACTTCGATGGAACCTCTGGCCATCCCGAGTCATCTTCCTTCTCTCCTCCCAAATGGTGGGGGGGGGGGGGGATGGGGGAAAAGGTCTCGCACCCTCTCTGGTCTTAGGCATGATTTGGTTGTCGTCGGGGTGGAGTGAATTTAAGAAGATGGAGTCGCCACCCTATTTTGCACCAAACATGAAAAAGAACATGTCTTCGCCTGGAGAGAGAAGCATCAAAGATAAACTGATGCTTACGAAACTAATAGTTCTAAAGTTTGGGTGTAAAGTTACAGAATGGGAAGGTGTTAGGAACCCACTCCGCCCTTTCTCTCTCTCATGGGCTTGTCTTACTATTTTCCTTTATTTTTTCATGAAGTGTGTGTGCTTGTATATATGTAAATCGAGATCATAACCGACCAACTCATACAATAGAGGAGATAGAGTGAGGTCATTCAAGGGAATGTTCCCAAAATAATATTTAAAATATGATTTATGCTTTTATCGCGGTATTGATCGATATAATGAAACAATACTATATGTTGGATAAAACTCTAAAAAGGATCCCAATCATAATGGGTATTAAAATAATACGAGAATATGAAAAATGCGAAAATGGGGAATTTGGGAAAATTAGAAAATTTGACTCACGTCTCAAGTTTTAATCCAAAACGCCAACGTAGCCTATAAAGGCATCAAAGTCCATGTAGTTCACATGCAGCATAGGGGTGGGGTTTATCCCATAGATTCGAACGGGATTTTATTATATGTGTGTGTAGAAAATGTGTTTTAGTTTCGAAAAAGTGTGACGGGTAATCCCATTGAACTTTATAGGTGTAACCCTCTTTTTGTTTGTTTTGATTTTTTTTATAGAAAATAAAGTATGTTAAATATAACTAATAAAAGGTGGGATGTTAATAAGTATGAATTAAATTAAAAACTAGATTATGAGTTTATGTAATGAATGCAAAAAATAAGAAATTTAAAGAGAGAGGGAAGGATTTGGACCTTATTTAAAGAATTGAAGCTTGATCTTGATCTTGGATGAAATCCATTGAATGTTGAGATGAGTGTTGGATGATAGAGAATGAGATTTTTACAAACTGGGTATGAAATGGGAATGTAAGATGGAATGGATTTTCACATAAAGAAACTTCGGTGATTGTAAGAGAATGTTGTTGATATCATTGATGCTGACAGATTTGAGGTGTGCTTTGGAAGTGAGGTCATGAACTTTATTTATAGGGTAAAGGGGGTTATCGATCAGCATGGTCCTAGCCCTACCAATCAGCAGGTAACCCTAGACACACTGCTGATGGGCAGGGAAATGGACCTGCCAATCGGTAGCCTAGTGCAAATTTTTCTGAAAAATGGTCGTAGAATGCAATTCGTTGAACAAAATCATTCACAGGGCATACCGTTAGAAAGGTAATTCAGATACCTTCAACAGTCCCTTATGCCTCTCCCAGGTCCGGCTGTTGACCTTGGGTCAAACGTGACTCGAAAGCGCTCATCGGTCCTATAGACGGGGGATCGTCGGAAGGAAACATATCATTTGTCAGAATGGTAAGTTAGAATTGTGCACGAGGCACACCTTTGGAAAGATTATGTGAGGGAATTCAACATTATAAAGAGCTTCGCTCGATTTGGAAAGTTTACCTTCGTTAATCGGGGCTCGAAAGCGCTCGGTGACCTCTTGGAGTAAAATAGGTCATTTGTCCATACCATAAGGTTGACTCGCACACGAGGCAGACCATTAGAAAGGGTATTCACAGCCCTTCGAAGATTCATTCAGTCCCATTCGAGCTAAAGAGTTTACATTGGTCGAACGGAGCCCGAGAGCACCCGGTGGCCTTCGAATCAATTTTTGGTGGGAAACGTATCGTTCGTCCGAATGGTTCTGTTGTTTGATGCACAAGACGGACCATTGGAAAGGGGTTTCAGTGACCTTAGAATATTGAAATATTTTTCGCTCTGACAATGAAGTCTATTGGGGTCAAATTTGTGCCCGGGAGTGCCTGATGGCCTCTAGATCAATTTTTGATAGTAAAATGGCCCGTTTGTCTAAATTTTTATGACAATTTGTGCACGAGGCCGATCGTTAGAAGGGGATTTCAGAGCTTTTTGAATATTCAAAGAGCTTTACCTCTGACGATAGAGTTGACCAGAGTCAAATGGAACTTGGGAGCACCCAATGGCCTCTAGATCTGTACTCAAAGTATGACCTAAGGTTTGTAGTGAAATGGGGAGGTTTTAAGGACTTAAGGAGAGACTTAGGGGGTCCTAGAATGTAATATATACAGAGACCCTATATGGGTGATCTTGGAACAACTTAAATTCGTTGAATAGACAACACATGATGTTTTAGGGGAGAGATTGATTCTGCAGAACTAAGGAATGAGGTTGACTTATTCAGATGGTCGAGGTTAATTCTGAGGACCTACGGTGTGAAGATGGTTGATTTAAAGGGTCGAGGTTGATTTTATGGACCTAAGGTAATGCTAGGGATGGTAGATTCTATGGGTCGAGGTTGATTCTGAGGATCTAGGGTAGAAGTGACCAATTCTGAGGGTCAAAACCAATTTTGAGAGCTGAAGACGAGAGTGACCAATTCTAAGGGTCGAAGCCAATTCTGAGGGCTGAAGACGAGAGTGACCAATTCTGAGGGTCGAAGCCAATTTCGAGGGCTTAAGATGAGAGCGACCAATTTCGAAGGTCGAAGCCAATTCTGAGGTCTGAGGACAATTTTGAGGACCTTGGATAGGGAGCGACTAATTCTATAAGCTAGGGTGGATTCTTAGGACTTTAAGTAGGAGTGATTGAATCTAAGGGTCGAACCCTATTCTAAGGGCTTAAGTAGAAGCGACCAATTCTGAGGGTAGAAGCCTATTCTGGGGCTTAAGTTAAAGATGGTCGATTCTGCGGGTCGAGGACAATTCTGAGGGCTTAAGTAGAGATGACCAATCCTGAGGGTCGAGGTCAATTTTGAGGATCTAAGATAGGAGTGACCAATTATGTGGTTCAAAGCCAATTATAAGGGCTTAAGTAGAAGTGACCAATTTTTCAGGTCAAAGCCAATTCTGAGGGCTTACATAAAGGTGACCAATTATGTAGGTTGAAGCCAATTCTGAGGGCTTAAGTAGAGGTGAACAATTATGCCGGTCGAAGAGGGCTTAAGTAGAAGTGGCCAATTCTGGGGGTTGAAGCCAATTCTGAGGGCTTAAATAGAAATGACCAATTCTGAGGATCAAAGATAGTTCTAAGGGATTAAATAGAGGTAACCAATTCTGGGGGTCAAAGCCAATTCTGAGGGCTTAAGTAAGGGTGACAAATTCTGCGGGTCGAAGCCAATTCTAAGGGCTTAAGTTGAAGTTTTCTTGGAGAAACTTGAAGATTCCACTGGGGAATATATCTTGTCGTTCCACTAGGGATTTTGGGGAAGCATATACTTTTAATTTTAGGTTCCGCTGGGTAAGAGGAATTAATTTGAGGATCAGATGTTTCCTTGTTGGGGAATATTTTTGATTTTGTGGTGTCCTTTGGAGACGTTGCTGGGGAGATATCAATTGATTTTGGGAATTCTGCCGGGGAATTTTTTCACTGGGATGTAAGTGTGGTAAAAATGTATTTCTTGGCGAAAAAGTTCTAAAATTCATTCGGTAATTTTAGGAATTTTTTGGGGATTTTTCAGGGTGTTTCAAAAGTTTTTGGGAACTTTTGTACGAAATTTCAAGGAGAGTGCGGACTGACATGGTGTAGGAGGTGCCAAATGGTAGTGGCACAATATTTTTGGGTACCTTGATGAGGTGAAGGAATAGTGTCAATTGGTCTGTTGCTAGGAGCTGCAGATCGGCATGCCCCTTAGCCTCCTATAAAAAGGGACGAGATCTCTTCATTTTTCA
The DNA here is from genome assembly GCA_949130495.1 of Sambucus nigra. NCBI lineage: Eukaryota > Viridiplantae > Streptophyta > Magnoliopsida > Dipsacales > Adoxaceae > Sambucus > Sambucus nigra. The sequence goes on along the minus strand of OX422211.1, from coordinate 227,640,763 downwards.
TAGCTTCCAGACTTGCTCTCTTCTGTTGTTTCTTTCTGAATATCGTTTTAGCATTCCAAAACTAAGAAATGGATGATTTCTCAAACAGTGAGGTCCACATGGCATGGCTAAGTGTCGAAGATTGGGTATACTTGGAATAGTGGGACAGGGTGCCAGAAGCGCTGGGTAGTGAGAATGCTTTCGACTGATTCGATCAAGTTGCCGATGAGTGGACACTTTCATGTGAGTCGGTGCATCATCGATCCTCTAGGGTGGTTAACCCTGGTGACTATGTAAGTGTTGATGACTTTTGTTATTCATTTATTTTTCTTGGTGATATTTCCTTATTTCTTGAATTTTGACAAGGATTTTTCCGTTTGTATTTTGACACACTGATATCTCTACATCGAACCTGCATTCTTGACAGATGAAGGGTCTTCAGGATGTCTAGGAGCACCTTTCATTATTGGTGCGTTGGTGCATGTCATCAGATAATTTTCGTATATTGGCATCTGAGCTGGACGAGAAACTTCACTCGATAACTATTCTTTGTACTTTGGGGAAGAAGTGGTTCTAAACCACCAATACCATGAATTTTGTCTTTGCGGAGATGACCGTGACTCCCATAGATGTGTAGCAGTTGATGGGGCTGGCTTGTGAGGGGGCCTAGATAGAGGTGGATCGGACTTTATAGGTAGCACCGGCGGTGGTGGAGGCAGCGTTAAGTGATGTGGAGAGGATAGTCTCTAAGGACTCAATTCGTTTGTCTCTTTTAAGGGAATTGTTGCTGAGTCAACGGATCGACGAGACTGATGAGTGGCAGATGGACCGTCTGTTTATTCTGCTTTTATAAGGAGGGTTCTTAGTGGCGATGAGTGGAGATATCCTCCACTTGTGGTTTTTACCATTATTGAAGGTATTTTCGAACATCCTTTTTTTTTAACTGGGGAGCCTAACTTTGATGTCCCTTTATTTTTCTTTGGACACATTCAGCCGGTACTGTCAACAAACCTTCACAGGCATCACGAATCTTCTGGAGGTATTTTTTATTTTATGCATTTGCATTTTCCTTAATGTATTTCCTTTTTATTAATGACCCATGCCTTTTGTAGATGTGTTTATATGAGGTGATTGGGCTTAACGTCCATCTGATAGCTTTGGAGAATGAGGATGTTAGGGGATTTTACCGGATGTATCGATGGCGAAAGTCCAACCGGTAGTCGAGGCGATCCCTTTCTTTAGGGGCGGTGTGTCAGGTTTTGAATGAATTGATGAGTTCTTGGGTAAATCCTTATTTCTCCTTGATATCATTTTTCCTTGATGATATTTTCAAATATTAATCTTTTGCTGGGAATTTTACAGGTGACCTTTTATCCCTGGGGGATGGCCATCCAGCATATGCGGGTGACTAGGGGGAATGCGCAGCTGGGGCATCTAATTGTACATGAGTTTGGCTACTCATGGTATCTTGCGGAGAGAGTAAACCAACAATTAGTGGAGGACGAGTTAATGGAGCCACCTATGAGGCCCTCCATGTATATGAGACGAGAGCAAGAGATGTCAGATGATGCCAAGGTGGCGGCGATGATTGGCGAGCCTTATTCGCCATATACCGGCACAGTGGAGATGTTTGATTACTTAAATTTCGTGTCGAGCTGGTTGATGCCTCCCATCATATATGACGTTATGCCTCTTCCCCCTATGGGCTCGAGTCATCCAGTGGATTTTTCCCACAGTGCAAGTGGATTGTCGACATCGGCAGCATCGATGACCTTGGAGGTTCCCTTTGTGCGGTTGGCTCCTCCTTATAAAATCCGACGGTGGTCATATGGGTGGTCGGTGTAGATGTTGCATCATCCCAATGTGATGGACCCAAAGGAGCTAAGGATGACAAAGAACGTTCTTCAGCCATTGGTATGCCTTTCATTTTTTTGTCTTTTGATTTTCTGATTTCTTTCTTTGCCTCAAACTGACTAATTTTCTTTCTTTTATTTTTTTTGCAACACATTCGAGTGTCGACCAACTGGTTGAGGGACATTCAGGATTGGGTAGATTCTGCGATGGCTCATATTCGGGAGTCGATCTCGATTCCTTCTTTCTTGGTGTCGTCTACCTCATCTGAGTAGGGGTCTGGTTCAGGGAGTGGAAGTATGTCATCTCGTCACTGAGGAAAGTGCGTACGCTGCAGGGAAGGAGGTTCTTAGAGAGAGAGAGAGAGAGAGAGTTTGGGTGGTTCAGGCCGAGTCCTATTATTTTTGTTATTTTCTTACAAAACAAGTGTAATACAACAATATCTATGGAATAAAATAAAGTTATTGTTAATTTGTTTTCTTTTGTTACTTAATGCATATGCTATTTTTACTTTGCTGTTAAGACCGTAAAAATAATTTAAAATTATGTGAGAGAAAATTTATTTTAAAACAGGATAAGTCAAAATATAAGGAGAGGGAAATTCTTAATTGCTTAGAATACAAATTATTTTTATTGAGTTTTTTTTTTTTTTTACCAAAAAGGAAATTTTCCAAAAATAGGGGGTTGTCGATCGGCATGCCCCATGTCCCGCCTATCGTCATGTTACTCCAGTCTAATCAACCCAAGACTTTGATTGTACTTTCTTCAATTTCTTGGTACTTGGTGGGGCAGGTTTTTCTCCTGGATTAACGAATTTTTTTCCTTTGGGTAAGTTTTCAAAGTATAAAAAAGATAGTAATGGTGGAGCATTTTCTTCACCCGTCCACATTTCTTCTCTTTTGCATTCTTCTTTCTTCTTGTCTCATCATTTTGCAATATTTCTCTCCCTAAAAGTGTTGAATTCTCTACTTACCTTGAAATCTTAGAGGCAATGTGCTCATACAATGTCGACTATGATGCTTTCAACATGCACTGGGTTTCATTATGGTGTAACATGCCTATTGAATGGAACATGCTAATGGCACCGGTGGAATTTTAGTACCCTAAAGATCTGTCTTTCCTTTTGTCTTGGACAAAGTTTGTCCAACTTATGAAGAGTTCTCGGCCATGCTGGGGATAAATGTCAATGTTGCGGAAGCCATGCCTGAATTTTCCCAATCTCCTTATGATCTATTAGCTGGGCTTGTCCATATCTCTCCTTCAGTTGGTCAGTCACTGGTTACGGGAGGAATAATTTATCTCCCTGATATGCTACATTGTGTGCATTTACAAGATGTTGGTGATGTTTGCTATATTGGAGCCATCATTCTAGGCTTGATTTCAAAATTACTGTTGATGACTGGAGAACTGTTGGTGTACCCATAACTTACAGTAATTACTTCATGGATTTCATACCATCACCATCCTACAATGGTGATATTGGCGGAGACTCTGAATGGTTTGGATGCCTAGCGATAAAATCGTTCTAACTTCCCGAAGGCTACCCCCATAATGCTATTCATATGGCTGTAAAAAAAAATTATATGGTGGTCCCTCCTGAATATTCTTTATCAGGTGTGCCAAACTTCTTTCCTCACTACTTTATCAGCGCGGGATTTGACATTAAGAGCTGGGAGACTGGTTTGTGGAGAAAGGGGCTTGAGGTTTGTGTTGGTCAGTGCCTTGGTGGGGAGAATCGTTACCCATTCTAGAACTGGGGAATTACCAATATGTTCGATTGATTGGCCTTCGGCAGACCTCTTTTTTCTTTCCCTGACGGTTCTTTCCTTTATTTGGTTGGGAAAAGATCGTGCCACCTTGGACACTAGACTTTTTTCTCATGGAGTTTTTGACAGAGAGTATGCATATGAGACTGGGCTCTCTATAGGAGAATCATCGATCGTAGACCCATCCTTCCCAGTCTGTTGGTAGACTCTGGCATGGTTTTAGGGATTACATGAAGTGGTTATGAAGGATATTAGTTTCCAAGATGCTGGCTATGGAGATCGGGTGAAGTTGGTTCGCCATAGATGACACCATGGATGGAGGTGATTTTGTTTCCCTAGGCTGGTCCGGGCTTATCATTCGATGGAGCGCCCGCGGAATTCTATTCAGTTAAGGGAGGTTTGGGGACCATGTGATGTGGATGGTGATGGGGCCGGTAGGTTTGGCAGTTGCGAGTAGGATCCCTGGGGAACTTTTGAAGCTTTTGTGATGTGTTTGGTAATGATTTTGGTTGTTTTAGGGTTGTGGTAATAAATTTTGAAGGGTTATTAGGCGTAGTTGGTTTCTGTCAGTTTTTGTTTAGTTTTTAGGAAAGTAGGGTTATGTTGGCAAGGGAGGTTGTTTGACTCCCTCTGCTGATGTAATTGTAATGGAATTTTTCATTTATGGAATAAATAATACTTTAATTATATTATTGTACCTCTTGATGAGTTTTGCTTTTGAATTATTTATACCAATCACTAAGTCATACATAATCATTATGTTTATGTACATGATAAAATGAATCGTCATTCTCGGGGATAAGAAAAGAATAACATTTTTTGAAAAAGAAGGGGGTCGTGAAAATTTCATGAGTTTCATTTTTGAAATCAAAAAGATTTTTAGAGGATTAGGCCCCATGTAGTTTTGAGTTGAGGGAAATGAAGAATTTGTTTTAAGAATAGAATGGAGGTGAGAAAAGTCATAGTCCGCCGAGATTAAGGGCGAGGGGTAGAATTTTTTGAGATGGTCTAAGTTGACTAGACGTTCCATCTCTTCTCCGTCGAGGTAGATAAGCATAGCGGTGCCAATGTATAGGATCTTCTTTTCAATGTAGTTGATGCTCCAATTACGCTTAAATTTCCCTCTAGGATCCTAGATGGGTTCTACGATTTCTTTAAAGGATACGTTCCCATCATGAACACCACGATTCTTAACTCTCTTATTAAATGAACGGGCTATTCGGCGATGGTATCATTGTATGTGATACGGAGCCTTTGGTCTTCTTTCATCCAAGAGGGGAAACTAGTCAAGATGGATTTGATTCCAGTCTTCCTCGCTGACTTTTCTTCCAAGGATGATGTGTAGTAAAGAAATTTATATCTCCTCAATTAGGACTACTTTCATGACGTATACTAGAGAGTAAAGGGTAGACCCATTAGATGTTAAAACTGAAGTGTGGTAACCCTGGATGGCCTAAGGGATCCGATCGAATCAATCTCGACAACTTTCATTAATTTTGCTAATGATGTCTTTGAGGTTCTTATTAGAGGATTCAACTATTCCATTGGTTTGAGGTTGGTAGGGAGAAGGTTTGTGTCTTTGAATACCATACTCGTCGACCTCCTCTGTGACTTCTGATTCGAAATGAAACTTGCTTTCTAACAACAACTCGTGCTGGACCCCATATTGGAAAATGATATTTTTTTCGGACGAACTTGGCCACCTTTTGGCATTCAGCATATGATTCGACTTTGACCCATTTGGTGAAGTAGTCAATGGCAACTAAGATGAATTTATTCCCGTTAGAGGCTTTGTGTGTAACTGTCCCTATGATGTCGATGCCCCATGCGGAGAACGGCCAGGGAGACGTAATGTTGTACAATTCTCACGAAGGCAAGTGTTGGAGGTTGGAAAACTGTTGGCATTTATGGCATCTCCAAACATAGGCGGTGCAATCCTGAAGTAGGATAGTCCAGTAGTAACCTTGTCGGATGATTTTCTTGGCGAGCATATGGCCATTCCTGTGGGTTTTGCACTCCCCACTATGGATTTTTAGCATCATCTCTTCAATGTCAGCCCCTACAATTCAATGTAAATGGGTTCCATTGAAGTTTCTCTTGAACAGTGCTTTATCACAAACAGTGTATTTAGTAGACAGTTCGCAGAGGGTTGCTCGATATTTCTTTTTAGAATCTTGGGGATACGTTCCATGCTTAAGGAGGCCCAAATATCATAGTATTAGCAATCGGCTATATCAAGATCTTCTTCTGTGATGAGCTTAATATGGTAGCAGTGGGTTGGTTTATCTCGCTTTTGGACTAAGAAAAGGGCTATTGTTATTCCTTCGGACATATCAACCATGGAGGCTAAGGTAGCAAGGGCACTGACTAGGTTGTTCTTTTCTCGGGGCAGGTAGTGGAAGTTGATATCTCATAATTAAGAGGCCATATCTTCTAGGTGGACATGGAAGGGTAAGAGTTTCTTGTCCTTGGCTTTCCATCTTCTGATTACTTGATCGATGATGAGGGCTGAATCCCCGTAGACATCAAGGTATCGAATTCCTTTCTTGAGAGAGACTTTGAGGCCTACCGTGCATGCCTCATATTCCATCACATTGTTAGTGCAGGAAGAATCCATCTTGATGGCAACGGGAGTGTGATATCCATCAGGGAAGATTAGGAGTATCCCAATGCCATACCCTTTCTTATTGGCGGCGCCACCGTCAAAGAACATTTGCTACCAGAGGTCTTCTTTGGAGGCAAAAAGGATATTTTCATTCGAAAACTCAAAACTCTAAATATTGGATTCTTTTATAGGGTGGTCAATGAGGTAGTCAGAGACGTATCTTCCTTTTTATGGTTTCTGTATGACATACACAATATTAAATTTGACTAGCAGCATCAACCATCGGTGCATTCGGCTAGACAAGGTAGGTTTCTCTAGTAGGTACTTGATGGGATCCATTCGGGATACAAGATTGATGGAAAAGGTGAGCATATTGTACCATACTTTTTGGGTGACCCAAACAAGGGCGAAAAATGTTTTTTCCATGGCAATGTAGTTAACTTCATACCCGACCAATTTACGACTGGCGTAATAGATGGATATTTCTTTTGTGAATTCTTCAAGGTATTGGGCTAGAAAAGACCCAGCTGTAGTGTTTATTATGATTAGGTATAGGAATAGGGGAAAACCTAACTACGGTGGCATCAGTACCAGAGGTTGGGTTATGTATTGATTGATTCGTTCTAAGGCTTCTTAGCAAGCTTCATTCTAAACTTTAGTGGAATCCTTCTAAAGGAGTTTGAATATGAGTTCACAAATAGAAGTCAACTGGATGATGAATTGGCTGATATACTGCAATTTTCCAAGAAATACCTGAACTTCCTTCTTCCTTCGGGGTGGTGGAATTTCGAATATGGCTTTCATCTTGGCAGGATGTGCTTCTATCCCATTCTCACTAACTATTGATACCAAGAGCTTTCCTTTGGTATCGCCAAAGACACATTTCTACACATTAAGCGACATTTGGTATTGTCGTAGTCGCTCGAAGAACTTTCAAAAATCAGGAACATGACCTTCCCTAGTCTTCAACTTGATAATCATATCATCCGTGTAGCCCTTGACTTATTTGTGTAATAGATCATGCAAGATGGTTGTGTTAGCCCTTCGGTAGGTAGCCGTTGCTTTTTTTAGACCAAATGGCATAACGGTGTAACAAAATGTTCCCCAAGGGTAATGAATGAGATTTTATCTTGATGATTTGGGTGAATTTTGATCTAGTTATATTTGTCAAACCCATCAACGAATGACTTAAGAGCATCTCTAGTTGTATTCTCCGCAATTATGTCGATATTGGGTAGAGGGTAATCATCCTTCGGAGAAGCTTTGTTTAAGTTTCGGTAGTCGATGCACATGCGAACCTTTCCTCCTGATTTAAAAAAAGGTACGATATTGTCTAACCATGAGGGATATTCAATCACATGAACGAAATCCACGTTCGACTATTTGGCCACTTCTTCCTTAACCTTGAGAGACCATTCAGTGCGGAGCTTTTGCTGTTTCTTTTTTACCGATTCGCATTCTTCGAGAGTTGTAATATCATGTTGAGTGATCTCGAGATCAATGTTAGGCATGTCATCATAGGTCCATGCAAAGACATCCACAAATTCCTTTAGTAATTCCTCGAGTTGCGTGTGCTCTTGCTTGTAAAGGGTGGACCCTATCCTAATCTCGCAAAGTTGGCTACTAGACCCAAAATTAATAACAATTGTTTCATCTTCAAGAATTTGAATGCGATTATGTTGTTTGTTATTAACCTTATTAAGATCAATTAAGAATCGTTCATTTGCACAATTATCATCATCAAGAGTTTGGTTACAATTAAGACAATTAATGTAAGGCACAACAAGATACTCAAAATCTTCGTTTATTTCATTGTTAGGAAAAATAATATTGAGAACCTCGTTAAAAGAGGTCTCAATTACATCAAAATAGGGAGGAACAACAAAAGAAGAAGAAATATGATAAACATATGGGTTGGGTTGTATTTCAGCAGGTCGAACTGGTATAGCATGCCAGTTTAGGAGAGGTGAATTAGAAGCTTTGATCAGGAAGGACGGATTCGATGATGTAGTGCTTGAGTAGATCATACACAGTGTTACCCCCAGTGTCTACAAGTTGAACAAATCCTCAGATCACTTCCCTCAAAATCTACGCTATCAGCTATGGTCTTCTAAATGAGTGGTTGCACATGATGCTGGGAACTTTCATCCCATGAGTGATATCTTAGAAAAAGATCTCCATTCTTGGATTCATCTTCTTGTCCACATGATCATACCACGGTTCGAGAAAGCCATAAAAGGGGAAATCTTCACCCTCTCTTATGAATCTTCCATTCAAGGAATCTCCTGAGACAGTTTTGGCGCTTACTATCCTTCTCTTAAACCGAGGTTAGTGGAGTATTATGAGTTATTCTACTAATGGTTGATAACCCAAGATGTAAGGAGGAAAGTCTTTCTTCAATACTACGAGTTCAAGTATTCCCTATTATCGTCATCCCAGCTCCAGTCGGGGCATGAAGTGCAGTTTTTTAAACATCTGGATCATATTAAAGTTTCCATGAGGGTTATACTCTGAATAAATTCTATCTTTGAAATCGTCTACAGTTGGGAGTAGAAGTGGTTCGATTCGGAAACCTGAAAGAAGCCTATCATTCACCCCATGTTGTATCTCAAGTATTGGATTACTCGTGCTTGTATTCTAGGCATTGTCATCATCGCCCAAGATGGTGATGACTTTCCCACTAGCGAAGAACTTCAGTTTCTGATGAAGGGAATATTGAAACAATCCAAGATGTCGATGACTTATAATTCAACAACAGGATTAGGGCCATCCCCTATGGTAAGCTTTATTGATACCATCACTTCTCGACGAGTATCTCACCGCGACAAAGGTTAGACGAAGGTCGCTCACTTTCAGTCGCAATTAATTGAGTGTTCTCAATGAACAAACATTAAGAGTTGATCCATTATCAACGAGTGAAAGTGGGACGGTCTTTCCCATAACTTCGATAGAGATATTAAGAGCATAGTATTGGTTTGGTCCAATTTTAGGGATTTCTTTTTTGAATAAGGAGAGCATTCTAATAGAGGTTATGGATCTGGACAGATTCACTGCTTCTTCTTAGGTGGTGGAAGGAAGGATGGTGGTCCCAATAAGTAGTTTGACCAAGGAATTTCGGTGCAGCTGGGAGGACATAAAGAGTCCCCACATAGTGATGCTAGCTTGGGTCTTCTTTAACTGATTGAGGATCTTTCTTTCCTCGAGGGATATTTCTAGCATATGAATATTCTCAATTACTTTTACCTTATCGATCGCTAATGATTATAGGTTTGGAACTTGGTAATGCCTCCCTGATTTGGTCATATGGTTCATAAAAGAGGGAGAAAATAGAAACCCCTCTTCCTTCTTTATCTTGGGTTGTTCATCCACCTTGTTGATTTCTCCTACCATCTCCTCAAACGATATCATTCCACATATGCTCACTATTGGTCTAGTCTTTTCTAGGCATTGCTCCTCATCTTAGTCATCGAATTCGTCCCCCCCCCCCCACCCATCTAGTGGAAACGATATCATCTTTCCACAAAAAGTCGATACACTCTAAAACCTCAACAGCCTCTTCGTATAGATCTTCCCACTCGACAGGGAGATGTAAAAGTGAGGGGACCAGGCGCCCTTATAGTTTTAAAGTGTCAAGTAGTTCAATCATACTGAAAATTTCACCGGTCTATCGATATAAGTCGGCCATAATATCGATGAAATCATCTAAGTTGAATTTATCGGTAGGTACCACCCAATTATCTGACTCTCGAGCCCAAATTTGATCTTCCAAGAATAGTGTACTAAATCTCTGGTTGTCAATGGTCATTTTTTAGGGAAAATTTAACCCGAACTCTAGAAGATGGCTCAACACTTATTATAATTCCATGTCTTTCCCTCAGGAGTTGGTACGAATAGAAAACTTGGAGGGATTTACGAGAATATATGGGTATAATGGGTGATTTACTGGGTACAATCTAGGTAGATTGATAAAATTCTGGGTCTTCTTCTAGGAAGATGGAATTTGTATGGTTAGGGAGTTAATGGTGGGTAGTGTTTGGTTTAGGATTAGAACGTGGGGTGATGATACCCCGGCCAATCAGACCTTGGATTATATTTCGGAGGTGGAAACATTGAGGGAATGGACGGAATTTTGGTGAAAGTCACAATGGGCCTCTATTTTGAAATTTTTAGGAAGTGGGTTCGGTAATGGACGAGGTCCAATGGCTTGATGAGATTTCGTCTTAAAAGGGTTTAGTAAACTTTGGAGAGGGGAGCGTGAATCTTAATGTATTCTTTTTTTACTGGGTTTGGGAAGTTTTCTGGTGCCCATGAAGTGGTAGGTTAAGAAATGTTATTGATGGTTAAAACTGTGGTATTGGTAGGGTTCTCATACTTTCGAGGAGTGAACTGTCCAGACACTTTATTCAGTTCAACTTTTATCTTGGCAAGACTTTCTTCAATCTCTACCCATGCTTCTCAAAGGGCACAGAAATTAAGGTAGTACTATCCTCTCATCGTCGCTCGAACATGGGGTAAGAAATTATTCTTTACAATGATGACTTGATCCTCTTCAGAAGGAAGATTGGTCATGGTGGCTGCTATCTCTCCACCTTGCTATGAAATTATTAACTGATTCCCTAAGGTTTTGTTTGAGCAGTTCTTAATCACAGCAGGTAACCTCTAATTCTTTGTTATACATGTATTGTGACATGAATTTGTGGGCAACATCTTCCCAACTATGAACTCTAAGCTCCTCGAGAGATAAGAACCAACAGTGAGCATTGTCCTTCAAAGTCTATTGGAATTTTTGGGCCATTATTTCCTTGAAGGCACCTAGGAGAGTCATGGCTCGATGGTAACTCCATAGATGAATAATTAGGGGTCCACTACCCCCGAACTTCTCGATGTTAGGCATCATGAATTTATTCGGGAGCCTTACTTTAGGATAAGGACACATATGGGTGTCATCGATGTAGTTTCCAGAGATTCTGACTTAGTCAAACTTATTGGTCAACATTTTTAGGTCTTACTTGACCTTGTTCAATTCTTCCTCCTTCAGATCAAAAGTTATGGGTAGGTTAGCCCCTGGTTGGACAAGATTCGGCATAGGGAGCTAGGTTGGCAGTGGTCCATTAGAGGAGGATCACATGGAGTGTGTTGATCTTCCTCGGGGACCCAATAGGCTCGAGTGTGGGCGGACCCATAGTGTGAGGGAAAAGGACCTCGGGCTCTTCGGGGACAGGGTCTCGATTTCATTGCATATCATGAACCTCGATTTCAACGTTGTCAATCTTAACAATGAGTTGGGCTAGAACCGTCATCAAATCTGGTTGCACATTTGGTACTTTGTCTCCGTTATCCATAAAAATACATGGAGGTGAGTTTTGAACATGAAGGAAATAGAAAGGGAACTGACGGAGTGTCGGGGTGGTTCGATGAAAGACCGAAGACAATAGGGTACCAGGCTAAGGGCGGGTATGCGATTGAGCTGAGAAGGGGAAAAATTCAAATTTATTTTCGAAAGAGAAAAGGTGAAAACTATTATTTTTGTAAAGGAAGGAAAATATTTTTGACATTTTTTTCAAACAGAAGAGGAAAAAATGTTTTTGGATAAAAAGGGGGAAGAATATATTTGTTATAAATAAGGAAAAATGCTTTTGGTATTTTTGATAAAAGAGGGAAAAGGATTTTTGACACTTTGGATAAAGAAAGAGGAAAAACGAGCAACATGATCATTATGTTTATTGTGTTCTCGCTTGTATTATGTTTACCTAAATGAAAAAAGAAATGCCATTGGGTTTGAAAAAAATATGTAAAAACATGGTTGAACTTGTTACCAGGCTCGTGGACAGAGTCCCATTTAAAAAGACGATATCGCATGAAAATTTGGGCGGCATGCCGACCTGTCATTTCGGTAGAGTTTTGAGTAGAAATTGGCAAACTAAATATGTGTGCCCTAGGTTTGACACCTTTATGAGGGTATACGATTGTTGGGGTAATTAAAAGGGTTATCCCTTTGGCATGACTTCCATGATATGCATCTTGCTTTTTTAGGAAAATCGATACGTGTGGACAAGCCATTTGATATACCCGAGTGTACATGAATTGCCTCACTATATACCTCATGGGGACACTACGTGTGAGAGAGAATTTGATATACACGACATAAGTGAACAAGTTCCCTACGATATACCTCCTATCATGACTTCAGTCAAGCGGTACGATGCAAGGGGAACCGTTCAATATACATCGAAGGTACTTGGGCAATGGAAGGTGAGAGTTATATCACTTAGGTTAACTGCGACCCGTCAGACCAGTGCCCATCACAAAGTGACCCCCCATTTATGGGATGAAATTTGGTCAATAGGCATGCTCTTTGTGATGTAGTGTGCAAAAATGCATGATTATTTATTAGTATATTATAGAGAGAGTATCTTTATTTGGCATGATGAGCATTATACTAAGCAGGGGAGAATGTACAGCTATAAAACGTAAACTTAAAATGGATCATGAGGATTATACTAAGTATGGATATGTGAGGGTGAGTGATGTGTAGCTATCTACAAGTGATTGTGTGGTAGGGTGCCTAAGCATGGATCAACTACAAGTGGTGTGTGATAAGTGTGAGTAAGCATGGATATATACAAGTGCGATAAGTGGAGGTGTGTGTTAGTGACACCTAAGCATGTATAGTCTAAGTGGTGTGTGAAACATGTGGATAAAAGTAGCCCTAAGTTCACATCATATGAAGTGTACATGGAGAGTGTCTACAAGTGTGTGAGCGAGTAGTGATATAAACATGAGGTATATATGTGGAAGAAATAATATAGGAGAAAATAGGGAACATACATATAGGTGCATAATCACACAAGAAAAACAAAACACCCATGCGAACAAGGTATATCCCTCTTATGAAAGTTTTCCCCAACGGAGTCACCATTGTGTTCATCCCGAGTCATCTTCCCTATCTCCTCCTAAATGGTGGGTGGAAAAGGGCGGCGAAAAGGTCTCGCTCCCTCTCTAATCTGAGTAATGCTTCAATCATCGTCAATGTGGAGTAAATGTAAAGGGATGGAGTAGACAACCTATTTTGCACAAAACAGGAAAAAGAACATGTCGCCTCCTCAAGAGAGTAGCATCCAAGACAAATTAATGCTTACAAAACTAATAGTTCGAAGATTGAGGGGCTAAGTTACGGAATGGGAAGGTGTTAGTCACCCATCCCACACTTTCGGTCTGTCATGGGCTTCTGTTAATGTTTCCTTTATTTCTCCGTGATGTGTGTGCATGTATATATGTAAACGGATATCGGAATGGCCCAACTCATACCATGGAGGAGATAGAGTGAGGTCATCCATAGCAATGTTCCCAAAATAATATTAAAAATATGATTTATGAATTTATCGCGATATTAATTGTTATAATAAACGATAATATATGTTGGATAAAATGAAAAAAAGGATCACAAACATAATATGTATTAAAATAATACAAAAATATGACGAATGGGGAATTTGCGAAAATAAAAAATTTTGAAAAATTAAAAAAAATGGAAAATTGGACTCAAGTCTCGATTTTTAATCCAAAATTCCTACGTAGCTTATAAAGGCATCAAAGTCCATGTAGTTTGCATGTATCATTGGGGTGGGATTTATCCCATAGATTCGAATAGGATTTTATTATATATGTGTGTAGAAAATGTGTTTTAGTTTTGAAAAAGTGTAATGGATAATCCCATTGGACTTTATAGGTGTAACCTTTTTTTGTCTGTTTTGTTTTTTTTATAGAAAATAAAGTATGTGTAATATAACTAATAAAAAGGTGGGATGTTTGTAAGTATGAACTAAAGAACAAACTAGATTATGAGTCCATGTAATTAATGCAAAAAATAATAAATTCAAAGAGAGGGGGAAGGATTTGGACGTTCTTTGAAGAATTGAAGAATTGAAGCTTGATCTTGATCTTGGATGAACTCCCTTGAATGTTGAGATGATTATTGGATGAGAGAGAGAATGATATTTTGCCAAATTGGTTATGAAAATGATGGTAATGTAAGATGGAATGGATTTTCACATAAAGAAACTTCGCTGATTCCAAGAGAATATCGCTGAGATCATTGATGCTGATGGATCTAAGGTGTTCTTTGGAAGTGAGGTCATGCCCTAAATTTATAGGTTAAGGGGGTGCCGATCGGCATGGTTCCAACCCTGCCAATTGGTAGGTAACCCTAGACACAAATGGGCCTTCCAATTGGCAGTCTCGTGAAGAGTTTTTTAGAAAAATGGTCATAGAATGAAATTCGATGATCCAAATCTTTCGTGGGGCATACTGTTAGAAAGTTAATTCAGAGACCTTAAAGAGTCCTTTGGGACTCTCCCAGGTCCGAGAGTTGACTTTGGGTCAAATGTGGCTTGGAAGCGCTCGTCGGTCATTTGGACGGGGATCATCGGACATAAATGAATCGTTCATCCGAATGATAAGTCAGAATTGCGTACAGGTCGAACTGTTGGAAATGTTATGCGAGGTAATTCGACATTCCAAAGATCTTCACTCGATTCGAAAGGTTGACCTTGGTTAATCGGGGCCTAAAAGCGCCTGATGACCTCTCGAAGTAAAATGAGTTATTCGTCCATACCGTAAGGCTGATTCATGCATGGGGTGGACCATTAGAAAGGGTATTCAATGCCCTTTGGAGATTCATTCAGTATCGTTCGAGCTAAATAGATTACCTTGGTCAAACGGAGTCCGAGAGCGCCTAGTGGCCTCCGAATCAATTTTTGAGGGAAAATAAATCATTTGTCCCAATGGTTATGTCGTTTCACACACGGGTCTGACCGTTGGAAAGGGGATTTTGTGCCCTTCAAAGATTCAAAGATTTTTCTAACTGAAGATGAAGTCGATTGGGGTCAAATAAGGGCTCGGGAGCACCCGGTGGCCTCTAGATCGATTTTTGGCAGTAAAATGGTCCACTCCTCCGAACATTTATGCCGATTCACGCACAGGGATGATCATTGGAAGGGGGATTCGGAGCCCTTTGAAGATTCAAAGAGATTTTTCTCTAATAACAGAGTTGGTGAGTGTCAAACAGGGCCCGGGAGTGCTCGATGGCCTTTGAATCGGTACTCGGAGTATGACCTAGGATTTGTAGTGAAATGGGGAGTTTCTAGAGACCTAAGGAGAGACTTAGGGGGTACTAGAATGTGGTATCTATAGAACCCACTTGTAGTGCATAGTAGCGACTGGAATTAAAGAAATGATGCAAAAAATTCATATGGAGGAATGGTAACCCCACATGAACGGTTAAATGCTTTCTAAGGAAATCATCCGTTAAGGGTACTATAAGACCACCATGATCCAAGACTGCACTTCATATGTTTAAATATGCCTCAATTTCCAATAGTTTGTCAACCTTTAGCACCCCACCCCCCCCACCCCACCCCCCGATAATTGTATAAACCTCTCCCTGGACCTTCTCTACCTAAGGTACAGACATCATTGGGAAGATCACTTCAAACGGGCACGAATGCATCATGATTTCCAATGACTGCTTCATGAAATAGTTCGAAGTTGAGTTGATTAGGCATAAATTCTTCCTAATTTATCCCTTGATTTAGTTACTTTTAGCACCTCGAACAACGTAATTGAGTTGGATTTATCTCATAATTGTGCTACTGACTGATCCTAATGAATACACCGAGTTTCTGGTATTTTGTAGTGATTTTGCAGGTATTCGATGTCAAGAAACGAAAGAAGGAAATCGGTAGAATCAAGAAAGAAAGAAGGAAAAGTCTCAAGGGAAAAAGCGTAATTTCTACACGGAATTCAGATGAGGTACCTAAAGAGAAGTTGAAGAAATCTTATTCACGAGCGCAAATGAAGAAATGGCACCCCGATCGGAATCCCGGAACAAAAGTTATGAGCAGTCAAAGATGAGCCAGAAAGTCAAATAGACGGACCGGTCCGCCCTTACCCCAGACCGGTCCGCCTTGCCAAACTCCATAAGACCCCGGATCGCATGCAAACCGAAGGAGGCCAAAATAAAAAGAACCGGTCCGCCCCAAAATAAAAAGAACAGATCCGCCTTGGGGGCAGACCGGTCCGCCTGAGATCCGGACCGGTCCGGCCTTGGAGATATGGAAATCTTCTCTCTTCCTAAAAAGGCTCCTAGTGCAGTTGACTTCCGATATTTTTGGTAGGGTATTTAAGACCCGATTTATTGTTGTTATTGACATACAGAATTGGTAGGGTTTCCTATTTTCTTTTCCAAAAACCCTAGTTTAGCTAGGAATTGCAGTTTTAATTCAAGGTTTGAAGATTGATTCAGTAATTTTTGTGAGTATCATTTTCATTCATAGTTGCATTGATTGATTGAGTAAATTATATTTCTAAGTAGTTCCCACATTTGATTATCATTCTTCTTAGATTAATTATGAATTCCTACATTTCAATTAAAGTTTTCATTGAATTCAACATGTTAGGCTAGATTTCTCAAGGTCGGGGTATATGAACCTAACCTGAAGTGTTAGTATATGTGTGTAATATTAATCCGATGAATTTATTGATTGACTATGATCGTATCACATAGTGACATCATAATTGTAGATCTTTATATCACATTTTCCTCTGGGTACTCGTGATGATTTAGAGTGCAATTTGAATATCACTATTGTGATACTGATTTACTCATCCTCAGATTAGGTATGACGCGGGCTTGCACCTCGTATACATAATGCTTGGGAGTACTAAATTCCGGGTCAGATCAATTAGATAAATTTATGATTAATATTACCACAACACTACACTAGGGTTGGGGGATTGTATTCCCGTCCTAGTTTTTCCCATCACTTTGTCAAAAGTTTCAAAATCAATTTTTATTCATATTTTAGGTAACTTAGTGTAGTTGCATTTTTCATAATTTCATCTTTGAATTTAGTTGTAATCATTCCCAAAAACAAATCATTTTCCCTTTATTTTTTAGAGTCAAGGTTAGGATTCCTCCGTCTTTTCCGTCGTCACAACTTCGTTGTCCTTTTTCCCTGAGGATCGATACCCGACTTGTCGGATTATTACTTGAGTGACAGGCTTACACTTGAGCCTAGAGTGAACGCATTTCTGAGACACATTTTCAGTCGCGTCAAGTTTTTGGCGTCGTTGCCGGGGAATTAGGTAGACTTAGGATTAGAGTGAGTCAATCCAAAGTTTTGACCAAAAATTTCAAAAAAATACAAAAACATAAAAAATAAATAAAATAAAAAAAATTCACCATCATCTCTTCTAAACTTTAATGAAAAATTCTGAAACCACTCCCACACCCCATAATACTCCAACCAGCATTCACGAAAATCCCCTTGTTGAGTATAATCCTGATAGTCCCCACACTCCAAACGCCCCACAGTTTTGGATCCCACCGCCCACACCGTCGCACTCAGTCTCTAGTAACACTCCATTCTCATTCGTAGGACACACCTCCGAGCATACTTCAAGCACACCCAGTGAGAGCGCCGAGTCGTTAAGTGAGAGAGAGATGTCGCAGTATAGTAATGCACCCACCGGTGAGGAGGATCCTCTGTACCGTCCGTTGAGAGAATTCTTATATCCCGAGCGCACTGTCACTCCGGGATGCATTATACTCCCGTATAATGCCGGGCAGTTCCATTTCAAAAATGGAATGATCCAAATGCTACCGCATTACCACGATATGGATTTTGAAAAGCCATACCTCCATATTAGGGAATTTTAGGACGTGTGTGATACTCTAAATGATCAAACCTTCACACAAGAGGTAATCCGTCTCAAACTCTTCCCTTTCTCGCGCAAAGATAAAGCTAAGGCCTGGCTATGGTCTTTACCTCTAAGCTCGATTCCATTCTGGAATGAGCTACAGTCGAAATTTCTCAAGAAATTCTTCCCACCACATCGAACAATCTCTATAAAGGCTTAAATTCAAGCATTCAAGCAACATGAAAATGAGCCATTCCATCGATGTTATGAACGTTTCAACGAGTTAGTGGCTTCATGCCCCCATCATGGATTTGATCCATCGCAAATCATCTCCTTTATCTATAATGGGTTGAATCTTAACTCCAAACAACTTGTTGAAACTATGGGAAGCGGTCCGTTTGTCGATCTAGATGCCCACGATGCTGATCTTCACATGAGGTATGTCGCCGAGACTACCCAATCCTGGGATACCTCTGACCCAAAAGCTCAAAATCGAAATCGACAAGCGACCACTACTCCATCAGCATTCGGTTTATTCCATGTAGATAAGAATTCTATGACGGATAGCCGATTGGAGACTCTTGAGATATGATTTCGAGACCTATTCGAGATATATGGAAAAGGACCAGCTGGACCCATTCCGAACCCTGTCGTGAAGGTGTGTGCGATTTATGAGGCGGGACATTCAACTGAGGAATGCCCGACGATACCCGCCTACAAAGTAATGTTGCAAGAGCAAGTTAGTGGTATAGGAGGCTTTAAGGGTAATTTTGGTGCCCCGCACGGGAATTCATACAACCCTTCTTGGAAAAATCATCCCGATTTTAGCTACGGGCAACAACATGCCGCAATAAACCCTCCTTCGCATGTTGCCCTTCCTCCACCACAAAAATTTCAACAAGCTCCACACATGCAAGGACATGTGCAAGCACCACCACCTCACGGAAATTATATCCCTCCACAGCGGAGAACTCTCGAGGATACCATGAATCAATTCATCGCAAGCCAGACAACAACCAATGCCAAATATGATCGTCTAATTGGCGACATAAATGCGAATTTATCTAAAATACAATCCTCGTTGAGTGTTCAAGAGAAAGGTCAATTTCCTGCCCAAGGCCAACGACCTCCCCAAGGTCAAACTAGTGTTATCTCCACCTCCACTGAACATCAGGAGCAATGTCAAGCCGTGACCACTCTTCGTAGTGGGAGAGTCGTTGATTTATCACCTCCTCCACACGACATCACAAAAGACAAGGAGATTTCGCCCGGCACGAAAGAGGCCGAAGATGTCCCCTTGAACGAGAGTGATAAGGAAGACGCTAGTGAGCCAGAGGTGGTAGTGAAATCACCCTCTGTAGCACCATTTCCTCGAAGATTAATTCCCGCTCAAAAGGGGAATCCATGTGATGAAGTGCTAGAAGTACTTAAGCAAGTAAAGCTGAATTTACCCTTTCTTGATGCCATCAAGAAAATTCCAGCTTATGGCAAAGTTATCAAAGATTTATTGACGGTAAAAAGGAAGATGAAGGTAAAAAAGAATGTCTTTCTAGCCCCGAACGTGAGCTCCATTCTACTAAATGATCTCCCGCCTAAATTCAAAGATCCCGGTGCACCCACTATATCCTGCATCATTGGAGATAATAGAATTGAGAAAGCCTTACTTGACTTGGGGGCAAGTGTAAACATACTCCCTTACTCCATTTATAGGCAACTTGATTTGGGCGACCTCAAGACCACAAAGCTCACTCTCCAATTAGCGGATCGATCAGTGAAGATCCCACGAGGCGTAGTCGAGGACGTGATCGTCCAAGTTGACACTTTCTACTTCCCGGTAGATTTTGTCATTTGGGACACGGAACCCTCCTTCAACTCGAGCAATCATGTTCCCATCATCCTTGGGTGCCCTTTCTTGGCTATGGCTAATGCAATCATCAATACAAGGAATGGGCGAATGCAACTCACTTTTGGGAACATGACCTTGGAAACTAACATCATCCACATAGCCCAAAATGCAGGGGAGGAGGATGATCTTCACGCGGTGAGCCTCATAGACGAGGTAGTAGAAGAGTATTTTGAGGAAAATTTCTGTGGCGACGCTTTAGAGTCCTGTTTAGCAACGAGATATGAATGTGAGGGGACATATACCAACTTCGAGAGGGAGGTGGGAAAGTTGAGAGAATTACTCGATGAGAGTACGTCGGACGAGGACGTGAGAGAGGTTAATTGGGTTTCTAGATTCGAAGAATTACCTCCGAGGGATACAAACATGGCTCCCTCCAATGAAAAATTTCCAACCCTCGAATTAAAGAAACTCCCCTCCCATATTAAATATGCATATCTAGGAGAGGATGAGACATTTCCTGTTGTTATCTCCTCTAGCCTAGATGAAGGTCAGGAGGTCAAATTATTGAAAATTTTGAGGAAGCACCAAGGTGCCTTTGGTTGGTGCATCGCTGATTTGACTCACAAGATCCATCTCGAAGAGGATGTCAAGCCCTCTAGAGAAATGCAAAGAAGACTGAACCCCAACATGAAAGAAGTTGTGAGAACCGAGATCATCAAATTATTGGATGCCGGGATTATCTACCCAATCTCGGATAACAAATGGGTGAGACCTATTCAAGTCGTCCCGAAGAAGTCGGGTATGACTGTGATTGAGAATGCTAAGGGAGAGCTTGTTCCCCAACGCACCACCACCGGATGGCGCGTTTGCATTGACTACCGAAAACTCAATGCGTGAACTAGGAAAGACCATTTCCCCTTGCCATTCATTGATCAAATGCTTGAGAGAGTTGCAGGCCACCCTTACTATTGCTTCCTTGATGGTTATTCCGGGTATAACCAAATTGAGGTTGATGTACTTGACCAGGAAAAGACGACCTTCACTTGCCCTTTTGGCACGTTTGCCTACAAACGTATGCCATTTGGCTTGTGTAATGCACCCGCGACCTTTCAAAGGTGCATGTTGAGCTTATTTAGCGACATGGTCGAGAGAGGAATCGAAGTGTTCATGGACGATTTCAGCGTTTTTGGCACCTCTTTCGATCATTGTTTAAATAAGCTGGAAAAAGTACTCACCCGATGCGTGGAAAAGAACTTAGTGCTGAATTGGGAAAAGTGCCATTTCATGGTCACCGAGGGAATAGTTCTTGGCCACATTGTTTCATCCAATGGAATAGAGGTTGATAGGGCTAAGGTAGATGTCATAGCTGATCTTCCCCCACCGAAATCGCTGAAAGATGTGCGCTCCTTTTTAGGCCACGCGGGGTTTTATCGAAGGTTCATTAAGGACTTTAGCGCCATCGCTAGGCCCTTAAGAAACCTACTCATGAAGGACAACCCGTTTGAGTGGACAGAGTCATGCCAAAGCTCCTTTGACAAGTTGAAGAACATGCTCATGTCCGCTCCCATCATGCAAGTTCCGGATTGGTCCTTACCATTCAAACTTATGTGTGACGTAAGCGATTACGCGATCGGGGTTGTTTTGGGCCAACGTAAAGATAAGCAAGCTCATGTCATCTACTACTCTAGTCGGACTCTTACTGGACCTCAACTCAACTACTTTACCACGGAAAAGGAGTTACTAGCGGTAGTCTTTGCCCTCGATAAGTTCCGGTCCTATCTCATTGGTTCTCTTATTACTGTTTTCACCGACCACGCGGCTTTAAAGTATCTACTTGCGAAGAAAGACGCCAATCTGCGCCTCATAAGGTGGATCCTACTCCTACAAGAGTTCAATCTCTCCATCAAGGATAAGAAAGGAGTAGAAAACGTCGTTGCCGATCATTTATCTCGGCTTTCGTCCGACGTACCTAGTGATCCCATACCCATAGATGAATACTTTCCGGATGAGCAACTTTTTGCCACTTCTTCGTATCCCTGGTTTGCGGACATAGTGAACTATCTTGTCACGGGAGCCGTTCCCCCCGATTGGACACCGCAAGATAAGAAGAGGTTTCTTAATTGGTCGCACATGTTCTTTTACGATGATCCCTTCCTCTTTAAATATTGTGCCGACCAAATCATCCGACGATGTGTACCGGATGAAGAGATCCCGAAAGTCATCCAGTTTTGTCATTCGGAAGCGTGTGGAGGCCATTTCTCAACGAAAAAGATGGCCGCAAAAATTCTTCAATGCGGCCTCTATTGGCCCACAATCTTTCAGGATGTGAACGATGCTTGCAAATCATGCAGTAGGTGCCAACGGATGGGAGCCATCACTCGATGAGACATGATGCCTCTTACCCCTATACTCATCATTGAGATATTCGACTGTTGGGGTATTGACTTCATGGGTCCTTTCCCTCCATCCTTTGGTTTCCTATACATCCTCGTCGCGGTAGACTACGTTTCTAAATGGGTGGAAGCTATAGCTACCAAGACAAATGACAACAAAGTGGTGATAAAGTTCCTGCAGGAACACATACTTTCCCGCTTCGGTGCATCGAAAGCAATAATCAGCGATAATGGTATGCACTTTTGCAATAGACCATTCGAGAAGCTTATGAGAAAGTATGGTGTCGTTCACAAGGTTGGAACGACATATCACCCACAAATGAATGGACAGGCCGAGCTAGCAAATCGGGAAATCAAGAACATTCTTGAAAAGACTGTCAATCCTACCCGGAAAGATTGATCCCTTAGATTGACTAATTCGCTATGGGCCTACCGTACCACATATAAGAATCAACTCGGCATGTCCCCTTTTCGCTTTGTGTATGGAAAACCTTGCCATCTTCCTGTTGAGCTCGAACACAAGGCGTATTGGGCAATTAAGCAATTGAATTATGCCTTGGACAAGGCCGGTGAAGCCCGCAAGCTTCAATTGAATGAGTTAAAAGAACTACGCAATGACGCGTATGAGAATGCCAAAATTTCAAAAGAGAGGATGAAACTCACTCATGATAGCATCATTCGACGAAAAGAGTTTCTCCCCGGCCAAAAAGTTCTTCTCTCCAACTCTCGGCTTCACCTCTTTCCGGGCAAGTTGCGGTCACGTTGGTCTGGCCCATTCGTCGTGAAGAATGTTTTCCCCCACGGAGCTATTGAACTAGACGATTTAAAAGGGGGAAACACATTCAAAGTGAATGGACAACGCCTAAAGCCATATCTAGAGGCGTGTGCAGAAGAAGTCGACACCGTCTGGTTGTAGGACCCCGTTTACGGGGTTGAGTGAGCTGTCGAAGTGAGGTCGTCGCACCCCCGACACGTATGGGGTGAGAGTCGTGTGTGTGAGAGTCATGTGTGTTTTGAGCGTAGTTAGGACTAGGTTTAGTTCGGGAGAAGCATTCGTGTGTTTTGGGAATTCTGAGTCAAAAGGTGTTGACCAGTGAAATCGAGAGGGTCCTAGTTCATTTGGATAGAGAGTATATCGAGAACGTGAACATTTTTGAAGAAGAGAGCTCGAATCCGGAAGTAACAAAAGTCCAGCCCAAAAATCCTGGGGAGGACCGGTTCCTTTTTTAGGCGGACCGGTCCGACCCCGGACATGTTCCTTTTATTTTTAAAGGAACCTGTCCGCCCCTACCCCGGACCGGTCTGCCTCTGCAGACCTGCCTCTTCTCTTCCCTAGATTCACCCCCCCCCCCCTTTTCCCCCAATCCCATTCATTCCCTCCAACCCATTCACTCCCCTTTCCAACCCCAACCTTTCCCTCCCAAATTCACCCCCTTTTACCTCCAAAACCTTTCCCTCCTAAACCAACCTTTCCCCTCCCCTCTCCAGTCTAAATTCACCACCAATCCTCCCTTTCTCCTCACACCTTCAACCCAAATACTTCCTTCTTCCTCTCTAATTTTTCCAGCCCTTCTTCCCTCCTATTTCCATGCCCCCCCATGCCGCCCCCACCAAATACGACTCCACCGTGATCCACCCCTCCGGTCACGGCGAATACCGCTCCCTCCAAGAGGAGCGTTGGTGCGCTCAATACTTCGGTATGGGCCGCAAACTCCATATGGAGCGCGCGGTCCAATGGGAAGCTCTGCCCAACTCCATCACCGCCCTTTTCATGGCCCGGGGTTGGTGTCGTTTCCTTAACCAACCTCACAACGCGGTGTGGGCAACCGAAGTCCGCTCATTCTATGGTACACTCGTCCGGACGGGCCAATTCGAGGCCGAAGCTTTCGTAGATGGGACTCCCATACCATTTTCCTTGGCCCGTCTCACGGCCATGTTGGCCGAGTTTGATGTCCCGGATTTCCAAGAGTTCACTTATCCCCAAAACGTCCCCCCGATCGACAAGGACATTATCATGGCCCGCATCGCACCGAATGTGGCTTGGGCGGGGCAAACCGTCGCCATTGGAAGACTCAACGAGAAGGTGCGCCTTACATTTCAGATTGTGTGCGCCAACCTATTGCAAACGTCCAATGACTCTGCCATGCGGCCCCGGAAAGCTACCTTGACATATCATCTCTTCGACACCCACACTTCCATCCATTTGGGCCGCACCTTATACGGGGACATCATTAACGCCTCCTTGGATGAGAAGGGCGTCGCCCCACTTCCCTATGCCCGATTGATCACATTCATCCTTAAGGATACTGTCATAGAGGCACCGAGCGACCTTACGCGTCTCCCCTCTCCTTTTGGACAAGGGACCCACACCAAAAGCGCCAAACAGCTAGCCGTCCTCCGGGCTCGGCGGGGTGATGATGTCGAAGAGGAGGCTGCCTCAAGCGACATCGAGGAAGATATAGGGGTGAAGACGTTGAGATGGGAGATCTCGGGCCGGACGAAGAGTCGGCCGACGAGGAGGACGACCCAGATTTCGAGTGGGCGGGCACGGACCTAACCGCGAGTATGTCGGCGCTCGAGACCAATTTCAACACCTTTCAGACCAACTGCGAGCGCGACATGAACATCGTTCTCCGCTTCCAAGCGGACATCTATCGGCACTTAGGGGATCCTGATGAGCCACTACCTTCCTACTACCATAACCCCTATGACCCCAACGCGCCCGGTTCCTCCCATCCCCCACCCCGGTGAAGCTTTATATGGTGTTGGCAGCATTTTTTTTTTATTTTTCCCTGATTCACAGTTGTATGCTTTCCCTTGCACATGTAACACAGTCTTGTTGTAATAAATATTGCATTTTCTCTATTTGTTTGTTTTATTTGTCCGCACTTTTTATTCGCTTTGAGTTAGATTTTAGTCCTTTTTTTGCTTGAGGACAATGCAAAAGTCTAAGTTAGGGGGGGTCACAAGTGCGTATTTTTAAAACTTCACAAATTTTCCAAAATGCCTAAAAAAAAAATTTGAAAAACCCAAAAATATTTTTGTTCAAAATAAATAAAAATTGGAATTCAAAGTTTTCAAAAATATCATTAAAAGTCGAATTGAAGTCTCAAGTTGTAAAAATTCAGCGTACATAAAGCCAAAATTTACCAAAGATGGAAATTGAGCGAAAATTGACGACTTAACGAATAAGTGTGGAGATTAACAAACCCGGTGAGATTCGAGCCTATCACTCTTTGCAAGTTTTTACATCAATCCGAGTTAATTGTTAACTCAAAGTTGTTTTCAGCACCTAAAAAGTTGTCAAGGATCTCAATCCTTTCATTTTGATCGGTTTTGAAAAATGTGTGTAATATTGCTTTGAAAAACGTGCCAAATTGATCTCTAAACTTAAAATTCATCTCGAAACGCAAATGGTAACGCAATTAGCATTTTGGGCAATGAAGTAGGCCCTCGTTTGTCACCCAAAAATATTGGCCAGAAAAAGTAGCGAAAAATTACCCCTTTTTGTAACCCAATTTGAGCCAAACAAACTGTCCCTTTTGTTTGATAACCCGAAAAACCCATATAGCCGGAATTGTGAAAAATGAGAAAATCCAGAAATTAAGTCCGGAAAGTGCATAAAAAGGGGCAAGAAATAAATAAATATGCTAAAAAAAAAATTTGAGCAATAGCCCGGAAAATGCATAAATGGACATCATTAATGACTTTTCCAAATTCCAACCTTCCCGACAATTGTCATTTTACCCCATATACCTTAAAACCCAAAAAAAGTCCTAACCGAGTCTAAATTGCAAAATTGGTTACTGCAGGGAGAGTTAATACACCAAAAGATAATAAAGGAGATTAAGTGCGCGAAATAAAAGCAATGTTCCCGTTTTTAAAAACCGTAATCCTTTGATGAGGTCCTTTCACTACAAAATTTCCGTCTTTCTAACCGTATGCGTGATTTTGCTTCCATTACATTTACTCTTTATATAACGCATACCAAGAGAATAGCCATAATCCGAGAAATTCGTATGTGAGAGCATTCCGTGAGAAATTGAAATCAAAACGAGTTTTCGAATAAGTAACGTAATGATCAATTGGTGGAAATTAACGGTTATATTTCTGGCTACGCACACACACACCACGGTTTGAGACTTGTAAATATAACTTGATGATGACTATTTTCTGAAAAAGTTTGAATTGCACAATTTTTGCATATTTTGAATTCTCTTTGAGTCGAATTTTGTGGGTATATTCTCTGCAAACCCTCACGAGACACAACTCGTCCTACTAGGGAAACCTAGGGGTTTAACGGCTTGTTGCATACGCTAAATGAAATCGCTTGCCCGCGAAAAAGGTATTTTATCCCAATAAAAAGATTTTTAAAAGAGTTGTGCCACGCTAGGATTCTTTTACATTGCTCGGGACGCGCAAAGTTCTAAGTTAGGGGGGTTTGATTAGGTATAAATTCTTCCTAATTTATCCCTTGATTTAGTTACTTTTAGTACCTCGAATAATGTAATTGAGTTGGATTTATCTCATAATTGTGCTATTGACTGATCCTAATGAATACACCGAGTTTCTGATATTTTGTAGTGATTTTGCAGGCATTCGATCTCAAGAAACGAAAGAAGGAAATCGGTAGAATCAAGAAAGAAAGAAGGAAAAGTCTCAAGGGCAAAAGTGTAATTTCTACACGGAATTCAGATGAGGTACCTAAAGAGAAGTTGAAGACATCTCATTCACGAGCGCAAAGGAAGAAACGACACCCCAATCGGAATCCCGGACCAAAAGTTATGAGCAGTCAAAGATGAGCCAAAAAGTCAAATAGACGGACCGGTCCGCCCTTACCCCAGACCGGTCCGCCTTGCCAAACTCCAGAAGACCCTGGATTGCATGCAAACCGAAGGAGGCCAAAATAAAAAGAACCGGTCCGCCCCAAAATAAAAAGAACAGATCCGCCTTGGGGGCAGACCGGTCCGCCTGAGATCCGGACCGGTCCGGCCTTGGAGATATGGAAATCTTCTCTCTTCCTAAAAAGGCTCCTAGTGCAGTTGACTTCCGATATTTTTGGTAGGGTATTTAAGACCCGATTTATTGTTGTTATTAACATGCAGAATTGGTAGGGTTTCCTATTTTCTTTTCCAAAAACCCTAGTTTAGCTAGGAATTGCAGTTTTAATTCAAGGTTTGAAGATTGATTCAGTAATTTTTGTGAGTATCATTTTCATTCATAGTTGCATTGATTGATTGAGTAATTTTAGTGAGTAATTTATATTTCTAAGTAGTTCCCACATTTGATTATCATTCCTCTTAGATTAATTATGAATTCCTACATTTCAATTAAAGTTTTCATTGAATTCAACATGTTAGGCTAGATTTCTCAAGGTCGGGGTACATGAACCTAACCTGAAGTGTTAGTATATGTGTGTAATATTAATCCGATGAATTTATTGATTGACTATGATCGTATCACATAGTGACATCATAATTGTAGATCTTTATATCACATTTGCCTCTGGGTACTCGTGATGATTTAGAGTGCAATTTGAATATCACTATTGTGATACTGATTTACTCATCCTCAGATTAGGTATGACGCGGGCTTGCACCTCGTATACATAATGCTTGGGAGTACTAAATTCTGGGTCAGATCAATTAGATAAATTTATGATTAATATTACCACAGCACTACACTAGGGTTGGGGGATTGTATTCCCGTCCTAGTTTTTCCCATCACTTTGTCAAAAGTTTCAAAATCAATTTTTATTCATATTTTAGGTAACTTAGTGTAGTTGCATTTTTCATAATTTCATCTTTGAATTTAGTTGTAATCATTCCCAAAAACAAATCATTTTCCCTTTATTTTTTTAGAGTCAAGGTTAGGATTCCTCCGTCTTTTCCGTCGTCACAACTTCGTTGTCCTTTTTCCCTGAGGATCGATACCCGACTTGTCGGATTATTACTTGAGTGACAGGATTACACTTGAGCCTAGAGTGAACGCATTTCTGAGACACATTTTCAGTCGGGTCATGAGTCATATATACTGAATCAAAAGAAAGTGGCAAAGTTTATCAGAAAGAATATTATTTTTCTCTATGGGGTTCCCCCTGAGTTAGTAACAGACAATGAACTCCATTTTGAGGATAAAGTTACAAAATTAGTCAACTGGAATGGAATTAAAAGACATAAGTCTTCTCCCTACCGACCCTAAATCAATGGTGTTGTCAAAGATGCCAACAGGAGACTCAAAACCATCTTCAACAAAGTGATTGAAAGTTACAGAAATAGGGCTGACAGAATCCCATATGCCCTTTGGCCTACCACACCTCCATTGAAAGACCCACTAGGGAAATCCCCTATTCTCTAGTATACGACGTAGAGATAGTTCTCCTCGTCAAACTAAAAGTGCCTTCTTTGTGTGTCATGCTTGAAATCAAGGTCAGTGATGAAGACTGACATCAAAACCTCTAGGATGAACTCTCACTCCTAGATGAAAAGCGACTAAAAGCTTTATACCACATTAATGGATAGCATTATCGAATCGCATAATCATTCAACTGGAAAGTCAAGGGGTACAATGTCCAAGAATGAGATCTTGCTCTTAAAGAAATTGTAGAACCTATTTGGGATATAAGAGGAAAGTTCAAACCTAATTGTAAGGGAATCTACATTGTGAAGAAAATCCTATCAGGTGGCCCCACTATACTTACAGATCTTGACGAAGAAGAAATGGAGCATCCAGTCAACTTGGACCGTCTAAAAAAATACTAACCTTAATCTGAACTCTCATTGTGCTTCGACTTTTCTCATCCCTCTTCTATTCTAAAAAATAACTCTTTATTTCCCTCTACTTAAAACTATGTGGGACTTGATCCTATCAAAGCACCCCCTTTCTACTGAAGCTCACAAATTTTCAAAATCCATAAAGGTACGTAAGTAGGCATAAAACACACATGGGCATTGTCTTTTCTTTCTCACAAAATGTTATTCTTTTCTTTCGTCGAGAATGAAAGTCTTGCTCATCATTTAAACAATCAAAAGCATTTTGTATGCCTAAGTGATTGGTACAGACAGTTCAAATACAAAATTCATCAAAAGACACAATAAAATATGTTAAAATCAGTTTTCTTTTATTTAATCAGGAATATGGTCATTACATAAAGTATTAGCGATAGGAGTCAAGCAAACCATTTCCCTCCTAACCATTATAAAACCTACCATTAACAATGTTCACAAAAAAATCCAAAAACATACAAAAATACCTACCCAAAGACAAATGCCCCACAAGCACAAAACCATCTTCTTAAAACCTTATCCTCAGGTACGAGATGGGGCTGCCTCATCGTCATTACTTTCTCCTAGAGGCCCCTAAGTATACCACTCCTGATTATTGCCCTAAATGAACTCCATGTGATGGTAGGCCTTAATAAGATTTGACGAAACCATGATGCCATATTCCAAGGTGTCAAATACGACATACCATTTTTGACCAGTCTCCTCCACTAAAATTATCTCAACCACTCGTTTCCATAACCACTTTAAATAAACCCTAGATATAAACCAAGCCTCTCCAACCGATTGTGACGGACAGGTAGACAATTGGCAGCACTTCCATAGAGACACCAGTATCATCCTCAAGGAATCTGTAAAGTCATCTACCAAAAAGAAGTTGGTTATGTGGGGAGGCACAATTTTCTCCCATCCTACTTAGCGCAAAATCCACCAAGGAAAGTCAAAGAAAGTCTTTTAAAGACCAACTAATCACAAATATCAACATTCCCCCAATTGCAAAATGTGTTGCAAGTCCCCCCACCACAGTATAGATCAATGAAGGCATCGGGACCCATTCTCCACAACCAAGTTAACCTAGTTCTCTGTCGAAGGGATAAAATTAAACAAGAGTCTAGTAAAGAAATTATGAACACTTTATAGAGGATACTCAGGAGGGGATGCTAGGTGTAGTCTGCCAAAAATCCACATGAACAGTGTGATAGGGCTTCTTAGTAAAATGCCAGTCCGACCTTTCTTCTGGCATCCAATCAGTTCAGAGTCTCCGCTAATACCACCGCAGTAGGTATACAGTTGTAGGACAACCACAATGTTATCATGGCCACCTAAGGGTCAGCTGTCAGATCGCCTATCACTAACAAAAGCCTAACATTCAAACCCAAGGCTACAGCGTCGGTAAAGCCATTGTCGAAAAAATCCCTCTGGCACAACAAATTCATAACTGTTGGGAGGATGATGTTTCCTCCATGAACAAGTGGTCGAGTAGCTGAAAGGGAGATATGAAGTAACTTTTCCAATGACACCCCAGGAGAACGAGATAAATGCTGCATAGATTTCTCTATTCCGAGGATGGCACCTAGCATCGCAGAATCTTGTCAAATGGGTTAGAGAGATACGCAGTACATAACTTAAAAGAGACAGAAGAATGAAAAACCAAAAATAAAACCAAAGGGCATGAGAGAGAAACAGAGGTGCTGGAAATCCAAAAGACTCTTTGGAAAGCAAAAGGACTTGCGTTAATCTCTAAGACGTTTAATTCTTTCAAGAATTGGGAAAAGAGAATGTACACGTGGATAGTCTATTTGATTAGCAATAGTTAATGTATGTAGTGCATTTTATAGTATATAAAAGAAAAGATGTGCCACGTGGATACAAAGCATAATAAATGCCTTGTTTTGCATTTTATAGTATTTTATAGTATATAAAGGAAAAGACAGGAAACATGTCAGAGCCAGAGTGTAAAACAGTTTTAAAAATAGTTTAGCAAGTATTTAAAATGCTTGTCGGCTAATATAACAACCATGTTAGTACGCGACACTCTCTTGAGAATTCTCACCTCTCATCTAGTGTTCACACCTACCGTACTACTAAAAGCCTCATAATTCTATCTAACTTATCTCCCATAAATGTTATTTCAAGAAGTTACAAGACTATGATTTTAGTTTAAAGATTACTCTCTTAATGATTTATTACGTATATTGTGTATTTCTCAATACTGTAGTAACGTTTCCGAACACTCACTACATTTATGGAGCATTTATACAATACTTATTTACTTACACGCACAATAGAAGAATTCCATATATATGTATATACATTAATCACTCATATAATATATATACTATCTTCACCCCACATAAATCTATGGTGCTGGCATACTCTACTATCAAGTCCCCGTATCTCTCGTACTAAGGAAAATACTAGTTCGGAATCACTCTCGAACTGTATTAACACAATACACACAAAATGGAGGTGAAGCATAGTTCCAAGTCACTAAGAGGTCAGTATATACCCCTAACATATCTTAGGACCGTTTGACTATCATTCTCAGATAGCCTGTACCAAGGAATCCTATGTTCTAGGGTACAAGTCAATATCACCCATAAAGGTCCCATATAGATAAGACTGTCCCAGCGCGGCAACCTCCGTGATAGCAAGTATCACGGGCATGATTATACACAAACATAATATAAATATATACACATGCACTCGATCATATATATATTAATATTCTCATTTTTCCAATTAGGTTTGCCCACAACCCATAATAATATTTTAATTGTAAGTAATACAATTTTACCCAATCTTTACTCATAAAGAACTCATCTCATTTTATTCTCAATTATAAGCATTTTATAATTACTTCTCGTCCCTCGAAGTATTCTCTCTTCCTAAAGGTAAATTCATTAGGTATACCCTCTCTAACATACTAGTCTTAGTCATTCACAAATGTCTCAATTTCGTAGTTAATGTACGCACGATTTCCAATATGTGTCAAACCCCCGTTAACCCACGATTGCATCCTATATAAAATTTCATTCAACAAAATCTATTTAGATCCTACTGGTCCTCTTCATGACCCATTATACTTTTAAATAATATTCAAGGGTTCCTAATCATTTTATCCGAATTAAACAAAAAGAGGAAAAACCTGCAATTTTCAGAAGGGGTCGATCGATCGATGATAGGGGTCGATCGATCGATTCTTGAGTCGATCGATCGATCGATCAATTCTTGCCCAGAATTTGTTAATTCAACTTACGGGTTTCATCCAAGAAATTCCTCCAAAACACTATTAATGATTCCCAAACTGCCAAACAAGTATACCACTGATTTAATATACCTACCAATATGATTTCCTACCTAAAGCATGTACGAATTCATCAAAGACATAGGATTAAAGGCCCAATTCATAATATTTATCAAGAACCCTAGTTTCATCATAATTTCCAACATTCTAACTCTTTTTCCAGATTTCTTTCTTCTAAACCATTACAATTTCATGGGTAATCCTATACATATGACAAGGCTTCCAGATTACATGTATTATTCCTAAAACATGTGATTCAAATCTCGTAATTCATGAAATTCTTCAATATAACATATATTTATCGATTCTATTCTAACATGGGTGAAATATCAACTAGAAAAAAAGCAAGATAGATACTTGCCTGGGAATCAAAGGTCTAATCTGTTGGTGATGAAGTTATGGCTGCGTTCCTCATCTTATGATCTATGCCCCGGTGGTGTTATTCTTCAAAAAGGTGTTACGGTTTGTGATCAAGTCTTGAAAAGCTCTCTACATTTCTTCTCTAATGGTCGTTCTATGTTTTTGTGATTGATAACCCTAAAAGCTTAATGCTAATAGCTGATATAGCTTATGGAAATTCGTGGGTTTAAATATCCAAAAATACAGAATGACTATAATACCCTCCCGGGATGCCAATTAGGCTTAAAAACACTCCGAGACCCAAACTAAACCCCCGGGTACAGTTTTCTCACTATCTCGACCCTTTCGGACACGTTGGCACACTTTAATGACCATACGGGTGACATATAATTTATTCACTTTTTATAATAATAATATAGTCCCGACACGACACAGACGCATCCCGACTTAATTTCCACAACTGTCATATTATTCACTCGTGACAATTTTAATAATATCAATTCTACATATTACTTTACTCATTAAGTAATATTCAACAAATTTTCAATAATTACTAATTCTCGTCACGCTAGTAAATATTTAAATAAATTTTTGGATTAATATTAAATTAATTTATTTCAATTACATTTCATAAATACCCATTTTAAAAGCCATAAAAATACGGGGTATTACATTGGGATTGTTTGTGTGAATCGAAAATAAGTTTTTTGCCCTAAAAAGGTGAAGACTATTTGCATCTATTCTGTAATTTGCGTAAAATAAAAGTCTTAATTAAAATCTTCATAAAAATAGGTTTTTATAGGCAAACAAAATATTTGAGGCGGTAGAATGTCATTCGAACGAGATTGAGATCTCGTTAGAAGTGGCTTCGAACGAACCTTTCAAGCCACCTTGAAAAAATAAAATGGTACGGGTTCGTTTGATCCATATGAGAAGATGGGCATCGAATGAGGTATCGAATTATATTAAAACATCATTTGAACTACATTGTCAAGTCGTTAGAACGACTTAAGCGACTTTTTAAAACTCCACCTTC
The DNA here is from genome assembly GCA_949130495.1 of Sambucus nigra. Classification (NCBI taxonomy): domain Eukaryota; kingdom Viridiplantae; phylum Streptophyta; class Magnoliopsida; order Dipsacales; family Adoxaceae; genus Sambucus; species Sambucus nigra. The sequence goes on along the minus strand of OX422211.1, from coordinate 227,607,138 downwards.
AGGTAATTTAGAAAACAGTTTAAGTTGAAAATGCCTTGTTTTGATAAAAACGGTTTAGAAAAATATTATAATACTTAGTAAACAATGCAAGTAAATACATACCAAAATTATGTCTCATCATAGAACTTTATTAAAGACGCTTGATATTTGGACCCGTCTTCTTGAACATGTGAACGTGAATTGCTTTAATGGGGGGGAAGGGATACACCATATATGATATAAACTAGGAACTAGGGAGAAGATGGAAAATATGTCCTTACAATAATATTGTTCCCTTACGAAGATACTAGAAAACAACAAATTGAAAGAACAAAATACCTTCCACTTACGGATAAAATAGATTAAAAAATTGCATTAAAAAATCCATACATATGTGAGTCCTTCTCCCCCTATGTATTGTCCTTATGTCAATCCTTTTATCTAGAAAATCCTAAACGAAAGTGCCCTTTATTTTTCTAAAGGTGTCAGTATCAGCAGATAATTTACATTAAGTTCTTACCCTAAAAATCCAAGTACGTGCTCCATGCGATCGTCTAGCTTTCATTAGCGAACTCCTCATCCATAACTGTCATGTTTACTCTTCATTACAGTCCATGTCTATTAAGTAAGACCAAGCCCCATCCATAATGGACCATATTTTGAGACAACTTGAAAACATCACTACCTCTCAGAATACCATGCGATAATAAATCAGGGCACTAATCCTCCCACAAGTATGCCTACGAGAAGCCAATGATACAATCGGGAAAATAATCCCTCCCCATGTCCCCAACAATGGTACACTACTTGTGGTGGTTGTCGAGATAGTATTGACCAATCCCCAAGATCCTCCTACACCAACCCAACACTAGTTCCCTGCTAAAAATGGCGCGCCCACTTCTAAATACCATTTTACCCCATGGTTATTTTGAACCCTACAATCGGTAACCCAAGTACCTGCACACCACCTCCCAGATCCACCCACAGGGCTATGGAAATCATATGTATTTTTTCATAAGAAACGCATACAAATTATGCCAATATGGCCAAAGGATCATAGACGCTTATTTTGAATAAAACACCCACCCCTCATCTCTATGAGGTTGGAATTATTGTCTCTCGTGCATTATTTGAGTAAAACAAAATTTACTCGTACTAATCATTTATGTTTCTTATCAAATATCATCATCCATAAGAAACCACCTCTCCAGGGCCCGTATATCCTCTTTAGGAGTTAACCAAACATCCACATTCACATAGAATTACTAAGCCCAATCCAATCAAGGACTTCTAAACCCACCCATTATCTAGTGGATGACTTTATACCCCCTTCACTTGTAAGCCTTGTTATTCCTAATCTAACTAGCACCTTCCCAACCCACCCTCATTTCAGGAGCCTTCTTGAAATCCACATCCAAAGCCTTGAGCCTTTCTCTAAATCCCACACAAATCCAAGGGATTCCTCATAACCATCATCCGTGTTATGGCTTACCCTAAACCCACGTGTATTCTTAGAGGCTAATTTCCATTTTTATTAAAAAAATAAAATGATGAAGAAAAGAAAACTGGGAGAAAATAATTACTTACAAACATTTTCGATTAAGACAAAATTTGCCCATCGTCTTCATGGATCTAAACCTACTTCACCCATATTTCTCACCAATTGAGAATTCTTAAAATACACCTCACATGTAAAAATAGTAAAGCCTCCACTCAAAAGGCAAAGGCGTATTTGCCTAGACTAAAGAAAAAGGTATTCTTACATTACGATTAAAATTTTGAAATAAACCTTATGTCAATTCAGCAGGACAATGGATTCAAAAAATAAAAAAATTGTCCAATCCTCCTTCCCATCTCCTTCATGGTGCCCATTGACAAGACCACCTACAAATATATTAACTCTTCACTGCCAATATTGCCTCATTTAAATAACTAGTAACTTTTTAAGTCTACTCAATTTAAAACCAAATCTATATATATCCCTTAAGAGTCGAATTTCTCCAAGCTCTCTAAAGTTTCCTTTCCTCCCGTTGATTGCATGGTAAGTAATGGTTCTAAGTACTTGACATTGTGTACGGTGCATTTTGAATTGATAATAGTAAATGAATCAAATGGAACACCTAATAATGAGACTCTTTGGATCAAAGATACTTAAAGTACCTCAAAAATATTAATAAAGATCAAGTGACTATATAAATCCTATCGAGAGAGATACAACAACAAGTAATATGTGAAACATCAAGTACCCCAAATATATTTATATAGGACCCTCCTCAACCAATGACGCTTCTCCATGGACTTCGATGAAAAACCAACATCTAATAGGATAACCTAATCCTAAACGATAACCTAAAGCCCTCTCAGACTTTCAGAGGAAAGTTCATACCCAATCAGAAGGCTCTACCTTCTCACCAAAATAAACACCGGTAGGGACCTTAGCTTACCTTGATGGGGTCACATTCTCTCAAACCTTTAACCTTAACTTCTATAAAGTTTCATTGTCCTCATATATGTCCTAAATGGGAGTAGAAGTCAATGTGATAAAAGTGAAAAAGTGCAGTAAATGCCCAAGTCCAACACAAAAGGAAAATGAGCCAAATGGAGAAAAAGATAAACTTAGTCGAAGCTTCAAATTCCACAAATATAGCTAGCCAAGACAAAAGTATAAAACAAGAATGAGAAAAGAAGACAAATGTTAACACCATACATATTCCTAGACCTACATAAAAAATACGGCTTGAGCCGAGGTCAATTCTGACCTAACTGAGGTGATGATATAAGATCGAGGTCAATTCTAACCTAACTGAGGTGACGATCGATGATCGATGTCAATTCTGAGCTAACTGAGGTGACGATCCAAGATCGAGGTCTATTCTGACCTAAAAGAGATGTTCATTTCCTTTGAGAAATTTAGGGACTCCACTGTGGATGAGGATTGGATTTTAGGTTCCACTCGAGAATAGTGAATGATCCAAGGATTTTGTAGCTGGGGGAAAATTTAGAGTGTTTTTTGGAGACGTTGTTAGGGAGAATAATTCTCTGGAATTTTGTTGGGGGTGTAAAAGTTGTTTTCCCTGGTGAGCAAGGTGCTAGAATGGATTTGGAAATTTTACGAATTTTCGGGATTTTTTGGTATTTTGTGGACTTTTTGTACGAAATTTTAATGGGTGTGCCGACCGACGTGGATGGAGGTGTGCCAATCGGCATGACCCTTAGCCTCCTATAAAGAGGGGGAGATTTCCCCTCATTTTGCACAGATTTCTGACTTCTTTTCTTCTATTATAAACCTGTATAAATCGTCCTAACGTCCGAAATGGTTGACTTCTCAAGTAGTGCGACCCATATGGAATGACTTAATGCCGATAACTGGGTCGGGTTAGAGTGGAGGGCTAGGGTGCCCCTCGCATTGGGTAGCGAGAACTCTTTTGACTCATTTGAGTCGGTGGCGGATGAATAGACTCTTCTGCGTGAGCCTTCGCGTCATCGCTCTTCAAGGGTGGTGAGCCCTAGTGTCTATGTAAGTATTGCATGACTCTTGGTATTCCTTTCTTCTTTTCTTGACGAGATTGCTTTATTTCTTGAATCTAACAAGGATTTTCTTCATTTATTGACAGTCTGACGTCTTTATGTCGACTATTCGTGCCCATGGTACGACAGGGATTAAGGATGTTTGGGAGGACCTTCCTCATGTGGTGCGCTGGATGGTGTCCTCTGTGGGTTTTGGGAGGTTAGCATCGGCTTTAGAATAGACGTCCTGCTCCACTGCGATTTTATGTGCTTTGGGAGAGAGGTGGTGGGACACTACCCACACTTTCCATTTTGGCTTCGGGGAGATAATTGTGACTCCCATTGATGTTCAATAGTTTTTGGGGATGGACTGCCCAGATTGTGGTGGACAGGATGCTAAGGGTGATGCCAGAGGCGATGACGAAGGCTTTGGGTGATGTGGAGAGGGTAGTTTCTGGAGACTCTCTTCTCTTATCTTCTTTGAGGGAGCTTCCGTTGAGGAGGAGGGTTGATGAAAATGACGGTCAATGAGTACGTCAAATGGATCGCTTGTTTATCTTATTAGTATTGGGAGGTTTTCTGGTAGTGACGAGTGGCGACGTCGTCCACTTGTGGTTTTTGCCTTTTCTAAAAGTGTTTTTGAACATTCGCTTCTATGACTGGGGGAGCCTGACTTTGGCAACCCTTTATTATTCTTTGAATGCATTCAGCAGTGTTGCGGACCGACTTTTATCGGGGCCACATATCTTCTGGGGGTATTCTTTATTTTGCGCATTTTCCTTTATGCATTCGCATTTTCCATTCATGCACTTCTTTTTTATTTCTTGAATGATGATCCTTGTCCTTTGCACACGTGGTTCTATGAGGTGATTGTGTTGAATACCAAACTGATTTCTTTAAAGGATGATTCTATGGGGGACTTCTTTCGGATGTTCCAGTGGCGGAGGTCTAATCGACAATCGAAGAAGAATCTTTCAATGGAGACAGTGCGTCAGGTCTTGAAAGGCCTGACGAGTGAGCGGGTAAGCATTCTTTTGTTGTTGATACTATTATTTTCCTTTGATGATATTTTATTGACACTGATCATTTGATTTTTCTGGGGATTTGCGGGTGAGATTTTATCCCTAGGGGATGGCTATTCAGCACACTTGGGTGACTGGGGGATATGCGTAAATCCGTCACCTGCTGGTACATGAGTCCAGTTACTCCTGATACTTGGGGAAAGAGTAGTCTGATAAATCATGGAGGATGAGGTTGCGATGTTACCGGTGAGTCCCCTTATGTGCATGAGGCGCGTGCACGAGATGTCTGATGATGCCCGGGTGCAGCGATGATGGGAGAGCCATACTCTGTACACTGACATAACGGTGATGTACGACTATCTAGACTTCATCTTGAGTTAGCTGATGCCTCCTAGCATATATGATGTGATGCCTCTCCCTAGGTCGGGCTTGAGTCGGCTGGGGGTCCTCTCATAGTGCATGTGGTGTGGTACATCAGCTGCGACAGTGACGACGTCACGACCTTATTTTGTGCGGATGCATTCCCCTAGTTACAACCTTCAGCGAGATGATGGGGGGTCGGTTCGTTTATAGCATCATCCTCATGCGATGGACCCAGAGGAGTTGGTCTTAACAAAGGAGGTCCTTTGGTTTGCGTTATTTCTTTTTTGATTTCCTTAATTTCTTTCTTTTTCCTTATGCTTTATTGATCTGATCTTTTCCATTCTTCCTTGTAGCATATCAGTTTTTCAAACACCTGACTGAAGGACATCAAGGACTGGATATCTTCAGTGACTACTCATATTCGTGAGGCAGTTCCGGTGCCTTCTTGCTTGGTGTTGTCTGCCTCATCCGGGGATGGGTATGGCTCTAGAAGTGGGGGCACATCGTCTTGCCACACGGGGAAGAATGCGCACCGTAGGGATGGTGGATCCTAAAGAGAGAGAGAGAGAGAGAGAGAGAGAGATAGTTATGCCAATTCATGAGTGACCTTAGAATAAGTGATGACCATTGAATATACACCACATGATAGAGGGTGGTCAGTTTTGTGGACCTAAGGGATGTGGATGATCGATTTAGAGGGTCGAGGTTAATTTTAACCTAAAAGAGGTGAAGACTGAGGATCGAGGTCAATTTTGACCTAATCGAGGTAACGATACAAGATCGAAAACATTTCTGACCTAAAAGAGGTGACGACCAAGGATTGAGGTCAATTCTAACCTAACTGAGGTGACGATCCAAGATTGAGATCAATTATGACCTAAAAGAGGTGACGACCGAGGACCGAGGTCAATTCTGACCTAACTGAGGTGAAGATCCAAGATCGACGTCAATTTTGACCTAAAATAGGTGACGAATGAGGACCAAGGTCAATTCTGACCTAACTGAGGTGATGATCCAAGACCAAGGTCAATTTTGACCTAAAAGAGGTGACGATCGAGGATCGATGTCAATTCTGACCTAACTGAGGTGACGATCCAAGATTGAGGTCAATTTTTACCTAAAAAAGGTGACGATTGCGGAACGAGGTCAATTTTGACCTAACTGAGGTTACGATCCAAGACTGAGGTCAATTCTGACCTAAGAGAGGTGACGATATTTTTTATCTTTGTTTTTAGGGTTTGAGTGTCTTTAATGAATTTTCTTACAATAAGGAGTATACAATTATTTTGGTCTATTATGTTATTAATGGCACTAGAAGTCACTTATCTACTATCTACGTGTTTGACTGGGATGTGTTCAGTGTGTGAACAACCATCTATGTGTGAGGTTAAGCAAACCTCTGGGTCTAAATCAATTATGGGTATAGGTTAGTAATCTGGATCAGTTATAAAAATATCTTTGTAAATGCGAGGGATAAATCCCAAGGGCATTAAAGTCTTTTTACTATAAGTCGAAAAGGAACGTCTTGGCTCTGATACCACAATTGGGATTGGGTTGAAATTTGGCGGGATTCTAAAACTCTTAAAAGTCTGATACCAATTTTGGGTCTAAAATATAAATATGTTATAGTTATAGTCTTAAAAGGGATTTTACTATAAGACAAGAGGGGACCACTAAGAAAAATAACAAAATTGTCTTTGGGACCACGAGGGGACCACCTTTGGGAAAAGGACAAAGTCCCCACCAAATACGTACGATTTCATCTGCACCAGAGATTACCCCTATATATATAGCATGTACTCTAAAGCATATTTGAATCATCCTAATACTCAACCAATGGATTTTTAATTAAATTCTTAGGTTTATTAGTTCTCCATTCTTTATAAGTCCCAAACTTGCAATGTATAATATACTTACAACAAAATAAGACAACTCGTTTATAAGAGGAACGACGACACAATAACATGACATGATAACATGCTAGCACGATAAAAAATAGAAGTTAGTGTCCAATTAGTAATTTGATTAATGTGTTCACAAATCCAAATAGTGAAGCCAAAATCTTTCTAGGACATGAATTACCTATATTATGTGATGTATGTGATGTATGTGATGTATTAATCGCAAAAAAAGATTAATTAGGTAGATATAGAGAGAATAACTAGAAATAAACACATGAAGTCTCACCACACTTTAAATTTTTTAATAAATTTAAATGCCTCCAATTTTAGATCATGGAGTAGAAGATCAAACGAGGCTCTAAGAAGGAAGAAGAAAGGATTCTGTAATCCTGAGACTGATCAGTGGATATCGAGGGAAGTGCTGCTTCCAGTGGACAGTGTTGGACTATGCCATATCTGTTGAAGATTTTAAGACTGATGCATTATACTTAGTTTGTCTGGGGGTGTGACAATATGCCCCTTTTTAACAGATTCGTCATTTTACCTTCCCTTTTGGCATTAATATCTATAACGGGTTTAAAAAAACTTTTAGATTTTTTATAAGAAATCTAAAAGGTACAATTTTTCTTCTTCTTCTTCTTCTTCTTCTTCTTCTTCTTCTTCTTCTTCTTCTTCTTCTTCTTCTTCTTCTTCTTCTTCTTCTTCTCTCTCTTTGGAGGATGTGCTGGTGGTGTTGAACACCCTGGCGAACAACCAGGTTAGGATTTTTATCCTCGTCTTTATTTTTTTTTGAGTTTTTGGAACATTGATTTTAGGGTAGGCTACTGATTCTTTGTTGGGGAAACAGGCGACCTTCTATCTCTGGCACCTATTCTAGGTTCGTCCTTCAGGGCAAATCGATTCAGCTCTTGGGTTTGGGTCAGAGTTGGATAGTAGAAACGTTCAGGGGATTTTTATGAACTCAAATAGAAAAGGAAATATATATATATATATATATATATATATATATATTTTAAATTATTGAACTGTTATATATGCACTTTAATTTTCAACCGATGATCTTTTACCGATACCACTATCTGGATAGTATGAGAATATTGATATGTGAATGAAATTCATATAACCAGACGATACGTAAAAACCTCATCACCTAAACCTCTGCAATGATAGACATCACATTTAAAGCTTGTAAAAATTCCGATTAATTAGATGAAAGTATTTCTTATACGGTGATGTATTATAACGTGCAAATCATAATTTTGGAAGGAAATGTATTGGGCTTTGTCAGGAGGAGGAGATAGTCTAAGCATTTATAACAGTGATGACCATCACACCAGAGATCATTTGAGGGTTGTGAAGGCACATAAAAGGGTTTTGGGTTTTCCCCCTCTAGCAACATAATTTTAAGCCTAAGTTTAGTTATTTTAAAATTGTTGTCCTATTCTCGAATTAGGCAACCCATGACTATGCCATCTATTCCAATATTTGAGCCATCTTCTCATATCGTGCCCAGCAAAGAACCCATCATCCCTATAATCTCACCTAAACTGTTGATTTTTCCATGACTCTGACAATGGAGATCTAAATGATGATGGAGGAAGAGTAGTTCAACAAGCCGTCCGAAGGGATCAAGGAAGGAAGTATAATTTTTAATGATGTGGAACTTGATGTGTGATGTAATATTTCCCAGGAATCACATTCAATTTTAGACTCAATATTTTAAAAGTTGTAATGTAAAACCTATTACAAAATTCGTGCAATTTTAGCCTTCCGTCACAAATTCATTAGGAGGCTTAAAAAAGTGGACGACTAGGCAACATTTGTTTAAAGTGCATGGCTTCCTATCTTAGGTCACATACAAGACCTATTTGTTTAAAGCACGAGGCTTCCTATTTTAGGCCACGTAGGGGATCAAATTAGAGGAGATGATTGCTTTGGTTTTGCTCGGGCGAGGTTTTTGTTCGTTTATTCGGGTGGGGCCCAAGGCTATTGTGGGATGCTCATATTGGTGTGAGTTTTTGTTTAGATTGTCTCGGTTAAAGTGTGCGCTATGAGTATGAAGCCATGATTGGGATTTTTTTTTATAGTAGTTTAAGGTTTTGGTGATAGGTTTGCGCAAGTCCTTTTATGATATTGATCGGGGAAGTCTGAAGCTTTGACGTGGTTTACTCAGAGGATTTTTAAGCTTTGGTTGAAAGGTATTCCTAGGAGATGTTTGAGGCTTTAAGCGAGTTTCTTAGGGTAGTGAGGCTTTTCAGAGGTTCGCCCATGCAGTGTCTGAGGTTTTGTAGTGATTTTTTCAAGGCGATGTTTGAGGCTTTAAGTGAAGTGCTCCGGGTAATTTGTCTTTTCAGGGGTTCACTGAGGCTTTATCTGAGCCTTGGGTTTTCTCAAACAATGTTCGAGGCTTAAGTTTGGTGCTTAGGGATGAGTGAGACTTTTTCTTACTCGAGTAGAGTTTGGGTCTTTAAAGAATTATGCTCAGAGGAGTTTGAGGCTTTGCAAGGGTTTTCTTAAGCAGTGTCTGAGGATTAAGTGAGGTAGTCAAGGTAGTGAGCCTTTTTTTTGCTCGGGTAGGATCCAAGGCTTTAGAGATGTATGCTTAGATGATTTTGAAGCTTTGTAGTGGTTTGCTCAGGAGATTTCCACGACTTAGGTGGGGTGCTCAGGGTATTGAGAATTTTTTTTCCCGTGTTGAGTCTGATTCTTTAGATAGGTATGCTCAAAGGAAACTGGGGCTTTGCAGTGGTGTGATCGGTTGGTGTCCGAGGCTTTGGAGATGTACGCTCAGAGGAGTCTAAGTCTTTGGCATGATTTAATCAGGCAAATTCTGAGGCTTTGAATTGGTTTGCTCAGAGGAGTTTGAGGCTTTGCAATGGTTTTCTCAGGTGGTATCTGAGGCTTTGGAGATGTGCTTAGTGTTGGTTACAGGAAATGGATGCTTATGGTAGGGATGTAGGTATTAAATAATTTATGCCTGTCAATTATATTTATTAGGGGATGCCATGTATTTTGTACAAAGGGAATGTAAAGGTGGTTGCTCTATGGGAGGCAAATGGGCTTCTAAGGTAAAGGGTTCTTTTGGAAGGGCCATGAAATGATTGCTTTTCGAGAGTTTTCATTTTTTACATTTTTAATTGAGAGTCATCCATCACCTTTTTAACAAAAAGGGTACTTATGTGATGTAAAATCTCCAAGTAGTTTTGATTTTGGGACGGAAATCATGGGTGAAAAGGATAAATGGTTACTTGGAAATGGAAAGTAATTTGAATACCTTTATAGACTCTTACATCAAAGTTGGAATTTGAAATTTTTTATTATGTTCATTCTCTAACTTAAAATTATTCCCTGGGATTTAAATATTCTCAGGATGATGGATTTGATCATGTGGTTTTCCATTGGTTTAAAGGGCTTTGAAGAAATGGGAGATATATTTTATGGTGCAATTTGACTACTTACATATCCCTTAAAGGGAATCAATTCAAATATAGTTCCAACTGTGTGGTGGTTTATATTTTAACTTATCTCATTGTTTGTATTGTATGATGTTTTGGGGTCTTGGCTTGAGGGCAAGGCTTTTTATTGTGGAAATTGAGATAAGGGGAACATAATTTCCCACTAGGACTCATAAGTTGTGGTCTGAATGTACCTACTTTTGTGTCATGTTTTAAATAATAAGAACCCTTTGGAGTTATAACACTTTAGAGTAACTTTTATTACTTGGTGTGATTCATTAGACCATGTCATATCTTTCTCTATTAAGACACAATGAGTGTGTTTCTTTGGGAAATTGAGTTATGGTCAGTATTTAGCATTTTTCGGGCTCGAAGTGACATATAGAGTTTCCTACATATCTTTTGGATGCTTAGTATGAAGTTCGAATGCTTTTCGAAAAAGTTTTGTCGACTTTTGAAGCTTCGGGGGCATTTTAGTAATTTCAGCATTTGTATTTTGATTCCGAACTCTTCACGAAAGTTGAATCCCTTTGATTTCTCTTCGCCTTTTTGTCGACGGTGCATGAATCCAAGTTGAAATGAAGAGGTTATGGGATCTTTAGGATATTTTTACTTCAAATTTCAAGGGCATTTTAGTCATTGCATATTTTGGTTTTTTGTCCTAATGTCTTCTTGGATGTTGTAGCCCTCTTAGTTATCTTCGTGTAGCCTCTGACCGTGCCTAATTTTGAGTTATAAGTAAGAAGTGAAGGCATTTTCCGTAAAGTTGGACAAAGTTGCAGATTGCAGACATGTAGGGTGCAAATCGATTGGCAGTTACGTAGTGTTCAGGTCCCCTATTTCCGAATCGATTTGCACACCTTCGAATCGATTCGGTCCTGCTGATCTTATGCATTTTCTTCTTTTATTATAAGCTCTCCATGCTGTATATTTTGTATAAATAATCTTTTTTCTCATTTGAGAAGGATATCTCACATTTTACATTAGCTTTAGGGTGTGTAAGGAGATTTAGCCCTTCTCCATTTTCCTTTGGGGTTTGTCCATTTTTATATATGTAAGTTCATTTTCTTTGTCTTCCTTTATGTATTTCTTGCTTTATTTCCATTGATGTCATTTATATTTCTTGCCTAGATTAATGTAGTTCTTGCTTAATTAGTTTAGTAGTGTTAATTTGTTTTATTTATATATTGCCCTTAGATAAATAGGGTTGGGGTTGTGTTCCTCCATGAATGGGTTTGAGTTTCTAAAACTAGGTTTTGTGTAAAATTGTGTTTAATTGAATCCGCGCATATCAAAGTTGGATTGTTATGCATTTATCTTTCTTTGTCATGCGACGTTAGAGTTTATAGTGACAATCTGAATTTAATACGCGTGTGACCATTTTTGATTAATTGTATATTCATGCAACTTTGGCTTAAATTCCTTATTGCGTGAAGTTTATGGTTAATTGAAAATGCTAGATTAAATAGCTTTCGATCCTTAACTCTAATTAGTAGTTTTTTCGATCCATGTGGTGGAATGTGATCCCGATCCTCGCTTTACTTTTGTGTAGCGTAACTTCTCTTTTTCCTTTTTTCCGTTTTAAACCAAAATCACCTTTTACACTTTTATTTTTGAAGTAGTAAAATAATTAAAATATAAAATTCAATCACTCCGTGTGGATTCTCGATACCCGACTTACCGTTGTGCTTGCTTGTCAAGTGTAGTTATAGTTCAGGTTTTTTGTATTGAGTCGCCTAACCAAGAAAAACAATTTGCATGTTACACGCCTCACGGTTCGCGCCCAATCAAAATGGCGCCGTTGCCGGGGAGTGTATTATAGATTGTAATTTTTTTATTATTTCGTAGTCTTTTTTCTTTTGCATTTGTATTCTTTGTTTTTACCTTTTTTGCAGGATAACATATTTGAGCGCTAAGAAACTTTGATTCCCGGTTGCTCACTTTCTTTCTTGGATTCTCTATCTATGAACAACGAGGTAAAAATGAGCTACAATTATAGTTGTTAAGGTCATTCTTATGATTCTTACTTTGGAGATAGTTTTCATTTTTTCGATTTTCAAGATTTTCTTGAGAATGAAAGACTTGAAAACATTTATCAAAATGAAAATATTTATTGGGAGCTTGAGTTGGATTCATTATTCGAATCGAATGATGATTTTTATTCCGATAATTTCGAAGATGAGTTTCAACCAAATGAGGATTCCGAGGTTCTAAAGACAAGGAAGCCTACCTTGGAAGAAACTTTTCTTCTTTACTCCCAATGTTTGGAAACTCTTATTGGTGTCGGATTGAGACTTGAATCACTTTGCGATGAGATGGATTCTTTGGCGCTATACAACGAGGAGGTGGAAACTTGTGTTTCACCTCAATTTTTCAAAGAATTTCTCATCGAATGTGAATCTTTCTCACTAAAAATTCAATCTCCTTATGACGATATGTTGACTGAGATTGAATTTATTTCATTACCATATACGTTTTCCTTGATTGAACCATTAGAATTACCGGTTGATTCCTATGAGTCTGTAGAAACTTTTAAAACTTCTACACCTTTCGCCGATGAGGACTCTTTGCCGCTCTTGTTTTCAATGATGGATGTTATCATCATGTGTGCACCATCTCCCATTCCAATTGAAAAAACTTTGGGAGATGAGTCGATTTTTCTTGTACCTCAAGTGTATCCTTCCCCCTTATTATCCAAATCCCCCATCGTCCCCCAAAAATTGATAATTGGCAATGGTTCATTTCTTACACCTTACACATGCCTTCCGTTTTTCAAATGGAATTCCTATTTTTCGGGAGGCATGATTTCTTTGGATGGGTCCACCGTTGATCTTTCAAAGTCAAATTGTTGTTTGGGTGGATCCTCAACTATTTAGACTTCTAGTGTATAGTTAATGTGAAGCCTAAATAGTAGGTTGTAAACAGTTAGCTTTTTAACTTTCTTTCTTTCTTTTATTCTTTCATTTTAATTTAGTCTAGTGTAATTAGTTAACTTTTTGTTATTTGTTCTTGTTATGCTCGGTACTAACTTATTTTTTAGATTCTTTGGACTCGTACTCAACGAAGATCGCTCCAATTTTCGATAATATCATTATTTTCCTCTATTTTTGTTGTGTTCTTAATGAGTATTGAGGACAATACAACATTTAAGTTAGGGGGTGTAGTATATTCTATCCATTTCATGTGTAGTCCATTGATTTTACTCATTAGTTACTAAGCATGCTTTTTGCTAAAAAAATTTAAAAATTTCAAAACTATTTTCTTTATTTTTTTCTTCATTGTTGGGAATTTTGCCTTGTTTTCGATGATAAATTTCAATAATTTCCCGATCCAATTAACAACTCAACGATGCATGTTCTCGATTTTAGAAGTTATTAGACTTTAGTCCATAAATCATTGATATTATGAATAACTTCATGAATTGAACTTTATCCCATCAGCACATGCGTTTTTTCTTGTTCTATTGATTTGGTTTAAGATTTTTATAACTCAGTAATCTTTTGTTGCATTGTATATACTTACACCGAGTAAGCTTTATACCTTTCGTCGTTTGTGAGTGTATACACTATTCATTCCTCATTGAAAACATTGAATTCGTCGATAATCTCACTATTCTTTCATTGATCGTTCATTATTTGAGGTTATATCTTGAAATGTATTACTTGAACATGATTTTCAAAATTGTTTTGACTCGATAATTGCCCAAACTTTATAAAATGATCATAGGCCATCTTTGTTATATCACCCATATTAGCCTTGACCTCACCTTTAATATTTCCTTAGTCAACCCCTTTGAGCCTAAATAATAGCCTTTCGTTTCATTACCCAAAATTCCATAACCAACTCCAAATTGGAGTAATATACCATACATATTATCTTCCATACCGTTGTTTGGAATGATACTTGGGATTGAATGATGTTCATGTTTTGTGGTTACAATTTAAGCATACGAGAGTGAGAAGAAAGAGAAAAGTAGAAGAAAGTGTAATGAAAAAGAAAAAACAAAAAGAGAAGAGAAAAACAAAAGAAAAGAAAGGAAAACATGAGAAAAATAAGAAAAGAAAAGAGAAAGTTTGTACATATGTGTTATGTATAGTTCAATAATCCTGGTTGCTCTCCAATTGTTATATTTAATGATTGATTATGGAACTTGTTTTCCATTTTCGTTATTGTCCACTACTTACCATTATCCTGAGTTTTTATCCCCGAACACTTTGAATCTGTACATATACTTTTCATTTCGTACCCTAGCCTAGCCTACATTACAACCCTATAAAGTCCTATATGATCTTAGGGTGCATTTAATTTAAACGTCATAATAGTTTTGATAATCTGAGAAAATGCATTTCACCTCTTTTAATGTGTGATATCTTTCATTGAGATTACAAGTTTTTCATTTCCTATATGGCGTTCCTCAATTATTACATGTGTGTGACCTAGTTTCTATTTTCATTTACTCTTCATGCTCGCATGTTCCGTGTGTTACCTCCCTGTTTTGAGTGAATTCATTTTGTGAGCGTAATGCCCGTGAGGATTGAATATATGCTTGCTTTAATGCTTATCTAATTTATTTAAGTTTTTGCCAAATCATACTATGCATGTGCTCTCCCTCCTCCCACTTTTAAAGTTTCAATTCTATGAGGTGCATTCAACCTATTAATAACAACAGACTTTAGCTTGAATTCGTTCAATAGGCTAATAACATGTTTCAAATCTTTTTCGTTGTTGATTTTGTCGCATGTTGGGTTGGGCATATTTTGAGGAAACCATATGATATTTGTGGGTTTCATCCCTGAAAACCCTCACAAGATGACACTCGACCACTAAGGCAACCTAGGGGTTTAACGGCTAATTGCATATGCTAAATGCAATCGTTCGTCAGCGAAAGTGGCCTTACCCTTTTTTGTCCCTATTTTGTACTATCTCTTGTTCTTGTATTTCTTAGAAATATGTAAGTTAGGGAGTGTGATACGTCGCAAATATTGCAAATTTCACCCGTTAACCTATGCATTATTATCCACCTTGAGTATCTTAATCCCTATACTTATGCTCGCTAACCAGACAACCTCGGATCTCTCTCTCTCTCTCTCTATATATATATATATATATATATATATATATATATATGCTTTGTATGGGTTAATTGAGCTTTTGTATGTATTTGGATGCTTAGTATGAAGTTCGAACACTTTCTGGAGAAGTTCCGTTGACTTTTGCAGCTTCAGGGGCATTTTAGTAATTTCAGCATTCGAATTTTGATCTCAAACTTTACGAAAGTTGAATCCCTTTGATTTCTCTTCGCGTGGCCGCCAACGGTGCATGAATTCGAGTTGTAATGAAGAGGTTATGGCAATTTTAGTATGTTTTTTACTTCAAATTCACACTCAAGGGTATTTTAGTCATTTCATATTTTGGTTTTTTGGTCTAATGTCTTCTTGTATGTTGTAGCCCTCTGAGTTATCTTCGCCTAGCCTCTAACCGTGCCTAATTCCGAGTTACAATGAAGAAGTTACGGCATTTTTCATAAAGTTGGACAAAGTTGCAAATTGCAGACCTGTAGGGTACGAATCGATTCGCACACTTGCGAATCGATTTGCAGTTATGCAGTGTTCAGGTCCCCTATTTCTGAATCAATTTGGGCCTATTGATCTTTTGCATTTTCTTCTTTTATTACAAGTTTTCCATAGGGTATCTTTTGTATAAATACTCTTTCTCTCATTTGAGAAGGATATCTTACATTTTACATTAGCTTTAGGGTTTGTGAGGAGATTTGGCCCTTCTCCATTTTCCTTTGGGGTTTGCCCCTTTTTATATATGTAAGTTCATTTTCTTTGTCTTCCTTTGTGTATTTGTTTCTTTATTTCCATTTATGTCATTTATATTTCTTGCCTAAATTAATTTATTTCTTGTTTAATTAGTTTAGTAGTGTTAATTTGTTTTATTTATGTATTTCCCTTAGATAAATAGGGTTGGGGTTGTGTTCCACCATTAATGGGGTTGAGCTACGAAAACTAGGTTTTGTGTAAAATTGTGTTTAATTGAAACCGCGCGTATCAAAGTTGGATTGTTATGCATTTATCTTTCTTTCTCATGCAACGTTATAGTTTATAGCGACAATTCGAATTTAATCCGCGTGTGACCATTTTTTATTAAATGATTATTTAAGCTACTTTGGCTTAATTTCCTTATTGCGTGAAGTTTATGGTTAATTGAAAATTCTCGATTAAATAGCTTTCGAGCCTTAACTCTAATTAGTAGTTGTTTCGATCCGTGTGGTGGAATGCGATCCCGATCCTCGCTTTACTTTTGTGTATCGTAACTTTTCTTTTTCCTTTTTCTCATTTTAAACCCAAATCACCTTTTACACTTTTATTTTTGAAGTAGTAAAATAATTAAAATCCAAAATTCAATCACTCCATGTGTATTCTCGATACTCGACTTACCTCTGTGCTTGCTTGTCAAGTGTAGTTGTAGTTTAAGTTTTTTTCATTGAGTCGCCAAATCAATAACAACAATTTGCATGTTACACGACACATGGTGCGCGCCCGATCACTAAGCCCTTGGTATCCTCCTGCCCTCCAGCGTTTCTAAGTGATAGGCTCCTTGTAGGTCATCTCTTACTACCTTGAAGGGTTCTTCCCAGTTTGGTCCTAGTTTGCCATCTGATGGTTTCACACCACTGTCGAGTACTTTCCGTAGGACATAGTCCCCTATCTGGAATTTCCTCGGATCGACTCTTTGATTGTATTATTTAGCGAGTTTTTGCTGGTAGGATGCCAACTTAACTGGAGTTAATTCTCGTCGTTCATCAGCTAAGTCAAGTTCAGTGACTAATGCTTTATCATTGTGGCCTTGGTTGACCAGTGTAGACCTCATGGTAGGGAGTCTTGCTTCTAGTGGAATAACTTATTATATTCCATATGTGAGTACAAAGGGTGTTACCCCAGTTGCTCACCTTGGGGTGGTGCGATAGGCCTAGAGGATGTGAGGCAATTCGTTCGCCCAAGCTCCTTTGACCCGTTCCAAGCATTTCTCTAGTTCATCAATCACTGTCATGTTGGAAGCCTCAACTTGATCATTGCTATGTAGATACGCTACAGAGCTAAAGTAATGCCTAATTCCATGATCGTTGCAAAAACTTTGGAAGGGGCCACTCTCGAACTGGGTCCCATTGTCAGTAATGATTGTCCTAGGTATGTTTAAGCGGGTAATGATGCTTCCCTATATAAATCTCATTATGGAGTCTCTGATATTTGCTAGTGGTTCTGCCTCTATCCACTTACTAAAGTAGTCTATGGCGACCAACAAATACTTCCAATTTCCTGTCGCACTATGTAGAGGACCTACAATGTCCAAACCCCACTAGACGAAGGGCCACGGGATGGTTAATGACTTTAAGTTGCTGGCAGGCTGATGGACCATGGGTGAGTGTTATTGGCATTTTTCTCACTTCCGAATGTAGACTCTAGCGTCATTATGCATGTATGGCCACCAATACCCTTCCTTCATTGCTCGAAAGGCTAGCAACCTTCCTCCTGCGTGACTTCCACAAATTCCCTCATGAAGTTCCTGTAAAACTTTCTCAACATCTTGTGGATGAACGCGCTGGAGGTAGGGACCGGTGAAGGATCTATGAGACAACTTTCCATCAGGAGATAAGTGAAACCAAAACTTTGACTCTTATCTGATGAACCAACCGCTTGTCAATTGGCAGTAAATCACTTCGCAAGTAGTCTGCAATGGGATCCATCAAGCTCAGAGCCTTTTCAATATGGAGAATCTGCTCGGGATTCAGTGGCTCAGTATTCTGATCAATGCTGGGTTGCGTGAGGAAATCTATTTGGATTGTTCTTCACAAGTCAGAGTCTATTGCTAAACTTAGAGCTGTTAGGGCATCTGCATGTTGTTCTATCCTCTAGGGAACTACTGAACATCCACTTTATCGAAGTTATCCATTAGTTCCTTCATAACGGTGAGATAAGCTACCATCCTTTCATCCTTTACGTTAAAATCAACATTTATCTTGTTGGATACCAGCTAAGAGTCATTGAAGACTTGAAGGTGCCCTGCCCCTAGAAATTATGCTTTACGTAATCTAGAGATCAGCGCCTCATATTCTGCCTCATTATTAGAGGCTTCAAATCCTAGTATGATGCCCTAATCGAGCACTGTATTTTTTAGAGTCACTAATATGATACCTACTCTTGCCCCCTTGAGTTGAAGTCTCCATCAACGTATAAGGTCCAAACGCTCGGTTCCTAAAAGCTCTCCATTGGTGAACTGGTTTATGGCTGATGGGTAGGCTATTCTCCTGTGAACTCAGCGATGAAATCAGTTAGGATCTGCCCGTTGACAACTTTTCTTGGTTGAAAGTTAATATCAAACCTTTCTATCTTGACTGACCACTTCGACAGTCGGCCAAAGAGGTCTTCTTTCCTTAGAACAGGCTTTAGAGGGTGCAGAGTAACCACGAAGATGGAGTGGGCCTCAAAATAATGCTTCAGTTTCCTCGAGGCTATCACCAATGTGTAGGTGAGATTCTTCAATAGAAGGTACTGATGTTAGGCTTCCAAAAGAGTCTTACTTGCATAGTAGACGGGATGCTGGCATCCCTCTCTTTCACATACCAAGGTAGAACTCACAACATGGACTGACAAAGTGAGGAAAAGGTATAAATGATCGCCCTCACTAGGAATCACGAGCAAAGGGGTCCTTCTGAGATAGGCCTCGAGTTCTTCTAAGGCTCTAGAGCAATCCTCGTTCCATGTCATGCCCTTATTTCTTTTCAACAACTGAAAGAATGGTTGACATCGTTATGAAGATTTTGAAATAAACCGGTTGAGCGTGGCGAGCATTCCAGTGAGCTTCTGTACATCTCTTACTGTTTGAGGGGGCTGAACTTTGTTATGGCGTCAATCTGGTCAGGGTTTGCCTCTATTCTTCTCTTGCTGACAAACTATCCAAGGAATTTTCCTGATTGGACACCGAAAGAACACTTACTTGAGTTGAGTTTTATTCGATATTTGATGAGGATATCGCTAGTCCTCGCCAGGTTAAAGAGGTTATTGTCCTTAAGATTTCTCTTTATGAGCATGTCGTCAATGTAAACTTCCATAGTATCCCCCATTTTCTCTTTATACATCTTTGTAACTAGCCTTTGATAAGTCGCTCCTGAATTCTTAAGACCGAAGGGAATAACTTTATAACAATACAAACCAACAGTGGTTATGAAGGAGGTATTATCTTGGTCCAGTACGTGAAGAGGGATTTGGTGGTATCCAAAGTAGGCATTTAAAAAGCTTATCCTCTCATGAGCTACTGTAGGGGAAATTTTTCTTGGGATAGGCCTTGTTGAGGTCAGTGAAGTCGATACAAACTCTCTAATTTCTTTTTCTTTTAGGAACTACTACTGGGTTGGATAACCATTTAGGGAACTGAACCTACCGTATGGAACCTACATCCAGTAGCTTTTTGACATCTTTCCCTAATGCTTTAGATTTCTTCAGGGCTATTCGACTAGCCTTCTATGTGACTGGCTTGAAGTTCGAGTCAACATGAAATCGATGGCAAGTAATGGTGGGATCAATCTTAGGCAGCTTGTAGGGTTTCCATCCAAACATCCAAATTACTTCGGAGGAGGGTGACTAATTCTTTCTTCTCGCGATCGATCAAAGAGGTACCAATCAAAAACTTTTTCTTAATCGAGCTACTTCGAGTAACGACTTTTTCCAGGTCTACAACGATCCTCTCGAAGGGAATGGATCCTAATCTCCTCCACTCTTAGTCGATCGTACTTAGCTGTTATTTGGAGGGTATCAACCCCTCCTGGGCTTCTTCCTTGCTTTTTGATTCCAACACTTTCTTTTCCTGCTTGGGGAGAATGGCCGCGATGAAATGCCTTCGAGGAATCTTATATATTTTTTATATTTTTCATTTCGTAAGAATCTTATATACTTTCTCCTTGAAGACTGTATTCACAGCTTGAAATGCCTTCGAGGCATCATTTTTATTTCCATTCTTGGACCCATTTTTGCTCCCGTTCTTGTTCCCTTTCATCTGAGGTTCGTTCTTCTCCACTCCTTTACCATCCTTCACACGACCATTATCCCCTGCATTAAGATGGGTCACATCCTCAATCTTGGCATATTTTTTTATACGAGCCATCAAGTCATCGATGGATGTAACTTCCTTCTCAGTTAAGGACTGGTGCAGGAGGTGGGAGCTCGGCAAATCGATTTTGAAGGAGTCTACGACGACCTGCTTCGAGCAATCCTTGACTTCATTAAACACTTCCCAATACCTCTTCGCATATTCTCTAAGATTCTCTTGTGTCTGCTTCCTTATAGTAAGCAATGAATCCATCCTCTTCGGGTGGGAGTTGCTTGTTATAAAACGAGCTGTAAATAACTCAGTCAAAGATTTAAAATTTCTGATGGGCCACATCATGCAAGATCGAGGGGAATATTTATCACATGAGCGCATCATTGTGACTTCTTAGAGTCATGGCTTGTCGGTATTGCCGGACATGGTCGATGGGGTCAGTCTTCCCATCATTAATCTTGAACCTGGGGATCACAAATTTCTTTCGGAACTCTTCTTATTCAATTGCCCTTGAAAAAGGTGACTTCATCTGTGTTTTGAGAACTCACCTAGCTAGCTCTCTCGTAGATCTAGCACCACGATGAGCTGGGTGTTGGTCCATCTCCCTCTGGACCAAACTTCGTATGTCATCGTTCTGCCGACCAGTACTCCTGTAATGGCGAGCTGGTTGTAGTCATGAGGAATGGTCATCATCTGACCAGGGCCTCTCAGTTCTTTTTGACCCACGCCTCGGGCTCCTACCTCGGCTATGAGACTTGCTCGCCTGAGGGCTAGGAGTCCGGTCATGGCGTCACCTTGTGCTTCGATGGAGTTCTCTCTCTATCATTTCCAGTTGCCTCTTGAGGCGAGCATTTTCATCTGGCTATTGGAGAGTAGCCTCCTCTTTCTCTTGGAGTCTGGCTTCAAAGGCATCTATCAATCTAGAGATCTGCATGGACCTAGGCGGCCCCTGGATCTCTTCAGAGAGTTAACTCTACTTGAGAAGTCTTGGGTTTGAATGACGAATCTCAGGCCTTACCCTTGGAGGGTTAGACTGCTGCTGAATGTCACCTTCTTGAGGGACGTTCTTACTGTAATGGGACATCGTTGGTTCTTGTTGGTGAAGGTTTTCCTAGGAATAACAATCGATTCCCACAGACGATACCAATTGTGGTGACAAAAATATCAACACAAACAACAATGAAAGAAAACAATCACCAAGAGATCAAGAGCAGTAAACAATCACAATCACAACACAAGAATATACGTGGTTCGGCATCTTGCCTACGTCCACGAAGAGGTCTACTATTTTTATGAAGTAACTCTCGTGAGATAAACGAGCCCTTGTTGCAAGCCTTGTTATTACAAATAAGCCATCACGGACTCTCACTACATTCTAAGGACTTGGACCTCCGACCCAGTTAAAATCTATTGGGCCATAGTCAATAGCCCAAAGATTTCAGGGGCAATTGTGGGAGCCCAATTTTTACAAGCCCATGAGAGTAGCCGACCAAGACAACTTGAGTTATTTGGCCCGGCCCAAATCATGGCTTAATTTCTACACTGGTTGTTTAGTTAGAGGAGGATACTCGCGGATATGGTCAAATCAGGTGCCAAGAATATCGATCAGTATATTCAAGCACCTCATGTCCAATCCACGTACGATGATGGAGTTCCTTAAATAACTCAAAAATTTTCACAATCATATGTATAAATTGTACTCCCTGTCCCGGGGCAAAGGGATGGAAAAATTGTAATCGTTGAGAGACACTTAATAAAAAATAAGTAACCCACTACATCGTTGTTGTGTGTGATTTCATTTACTTTCTGCTTTTTTGTGATTTCTTTTCGTGAATCTCTTATTGTGAATTTTTTTGCACTCATAATTATTATTCCCCAATAATTTTGGGATTGCATGTCCAAGTATATATTCTTCTTTAGACGATATTGTAATGGTAGTCTACACAATTGAAGCCCTTATAACCGATAATTTATGAGTTATCTTGTTATAGCCTAAACCCGTATACTTAATACACAACTTATCCGATTTCATTCCACCATATTATTCATTTGCATATCATTAAATGCCCATATACCCTTGACAATCCCATGATATTTCAGTTTGCCTCTAGATTTTATGATATCAATATTAAATCCAATTACTCTCTAACAATACATTTTCTCCTGTACCTTGTATAGAAATAAAAATTATCTACTTGGCATGTCCTCTTAATTGTTTTCCTTCTAGATGGACGACAAACCAGCAAAAGTTGAGATACCTCCCATACGTTTGTCCTTTATTTTATGTTACCTCAAAAAATCTTTTGGTTACGTACGTATGGGTGGTAAAACAAGGATGGTAGTCCCCGTTGGAATATCTATATTGTAACATATCAGCTCTTATGATTCCAGAATATTTTCTACCAGTTTTATCTTATATATGGCACATTCGAATAATTATGTATTTTCATTTAGTTCAGACTCAACTATTTAATAAGATGCTAGGCATCACCTTAATAAAAATCTTTTAATTTTTGTTGGCTTTAATTTATTTCTTATATTTATTATACTCCTTACTTACTATTAAAAACGTAGAATTCGCGGATGCAAAATATGTGATGTTGTTATTTAGTACCCTCCCATATATATGAGATGAGTTATATGAAAGAAATTCTTGAAATAATTTTTTTAGATTTATGGACAACATATTGAAATAAATAATGAATGTTATTTTACATTATTTTTAGTGTTGGAAGCCAAAAGCTCATAATTGGTTACAATCATTTCATTATGCATGGGGTTATACTATACTACAATTATTGTAATAGAATTGCACTTTGTCTTGAGCGTGAAGCTCCATGGTTTAATTCGGTGATATTATATAATAACCATTTTGATGACCTCATTTTCATAAGCCTTTAAAATTGCGAATGATATCCTCTGATTTTTTTATAAAATATTTATGATTTTAATTGATGTTTATATTTACTATCACAAGGGTATATATATGGAGCTTATGACTCACCCTCTTTCAAACCATTGACGACTGTAGTGTTTATCGCGTATGTGCAGTTTTATTTTGATGAGACACTCTTCCCGCTGTTAGGGGAAGATATAATTTACTTGAAGTAAATATTCCTAAAAAACGATGTGTTCCTAAAGAACAAAGAGAATTATCGTGGAATACTTTCACTTTGTCTCATCTAATTTTTCATATCGCTCATTACAAAAATGAAGTGAAAAATGTTATTACAACATCAAATGATTATGAAACTTAAAATGTAGTCACATGGACTAGTTGCAAATGTTCGTACCAAAATCATTGTACCAGTAGGACACATTAAATTTTCTAACAAACAACTTTATTGCTCATGAGAAGTGTGGGAAACCTATAGGTCCCAAACTACTTGACTCCATAGTAATGGATGTCAAATAAAATCATGACCAAATAACGCTCCAGAAAATGTTATACATAACGCTCAAGAAGAGGTTATGAAGAAAAGATCCACTTTCTCTAAAACATTAGGAGATGTTTTTGTCTATGAAAGAGACAAGTCCCTGAAGTGACTATAAAGCCCCTGAAGTCGGCAAAGGTACCTAATGTTAAATGAGATCTCTATGTTTTATACATATATAAGAGATAAGTGAGATCGACAACCATGATCATTGATGATATAATGATATGTGTTGTAGTTACATAAAAATTAAAGGGAAACGATACTACAAATCCACATAGCATAATTGAATGTTGACAAAGAATATATTGACCAAAATGATAAAATGCCATTATGGCATAACTCGAGTCTTTTAATATACGTGGTGTATTTGGACTTATAGTACAGACCCCATGAGACGTTAACCCTAAAGGTTACAAATGCGTGTTTATAAGAAAGCGGTGTATAATACTCTCTAAAAAGTGCACAATATGTGGCATAAGGATCGGAGATTGATTATATACAAACATACCACCCCGTTATGGTTGTAAATAATTTTCATATATTTAACTCGCTTAACAATTTTTGAAACATATTATATAAGTGACTCATGAACACTATAAGTGTTTATTTATATGGTACTTATATATAAAGAATACATATAAAAATCCTATAAGGATTTTCTTTGCCTGAAGCAAAGATAAGGAGTACATATTTAATTAAACTAAGTTGTTCATTTTACATCAGGAAATTTGGATGGATATAGATACAACCATCTTAACAAATACTTGTCCAAGGAGAGGTATAAAAATAATTATATATGACAATGCGCCATTATAACAATATCCTTAAAATGATGTGCTCCCGAAGATCTTAATTGAAATGTAAAATATCCAAATAAGGAATTGAAAAATCAATGACCTTGGGGTAATTAGTTATTATCTAAGCATAAAGTTCGAGAATAATTTTGGTTAAACACTAATCCGTCGATTGAAAAGTCTTAAAATGCTTTAGAATTATGTTAAGCACACCATTGTCTATACCCATGGTCTTTGGATATTAAAATATTCATATCATCTTAAAAAGGTTAATATATATAAATTTGGTCAAAAAGTACTATATGTGCATGTTATTATTGCTTTGTTAAATTTGGTCCAGAAGTACTATACTTGTACATTATTATTATATTGCTATACATAATACAATTCATGATACCGAACATAATATTTACAATCAGTCTATTGGCTAGAAACAATTATCATTTAATTTCAAAGCATGTGACTAATATAAATCATATTATATGATACATTCGCGGATTTATTAATGTGATACTTTTAAATCTAACAATCCATATATGGTTATTTATATAGATGCAAGCTCTCTTTGGGATCCTCACAATGAATAATCAAAGAATTTATGACTTGCCTCAAACAACATATGTTCATACTACTACTTATTAAGACAATGATACTTGTGTAGCCCAAACTCAAAGGGTCTATACCGTGGGAGATCCTACCAACACATTTTAGTTCTTCTACATACAAAGAAGTCAATAAGAGTTATGCAATTAATAAATTCCAGAAAAGTTATGTTATTGAAGTCAAACATATCTAATAGAGTAACATGTTCATCCCTCTTCATCAAAGTCTTATAGAAGTCGAGATTCTGAAGAAAAATGAGATTGAAGTAACAACCTATAAAATCCATTCAACAAGTCAAAGCAAAGTATCAGAAGGTTATGTATACTGTAGGAATTCATTGACTCAATCATCAGATAAATGACTTAATCAAAGGGAGTATCCAATAAGGGAGAGAATTGTGTTAGGGGAGAATCTAATAACAAGATATTTTGGACATATGCACGTTGTACTTTCTATCCTTTAACTAGGTTTTTCCCATCGGTTTTCTAATTAAAGATTTTAATGAGACAACACTAAGCAAGTCTAATACCGATTTAATGATCATGAAAGTTGGACTCCTTTTCCTTCACTTTGATTTTTTCCTACTGGGTTTTTCCTTAGTAAAGTTTTGATGAGACAACAACCATTAAATGGTGGATGTGGTGTGCATCTAAGGGGGAGTTATAAATATTATGTCTTTTGGTGCCTATGTCCACACATATTCTATTTATATGTCTTTTGGGATATCTCGCGTTGTCCTATAAATAGGATAATAACCATTGAGTTTTTATATACATGAGAAATAAAATATTTCTCTCTTTGTCTCTCCCTCTCTCTCTAAATTCTCTCGGTGTCCCCTTATTTTACAATAATAAGTGGGCTATTGTAGGAGGCTAGAGGTACTGGAGTCTATGAATAATTGTAAATGGGTGAGGCATGACCCACTCCGGTAGAAACTACCTTCAAGGTAACAATATTTCAAGAATAAGAGCAGTGATAAAAAAAATGACTTTCCAATATAAGCAACTGATAATTGAAAAACTTTTCAACAACAAATAAAGGAATGAACCACTAGATAGAAGTGATTATCTAAGAGTGAATAGCTAAGAACCTTAATATCTAGGAGAGAGCTAGTAGATAATATAGGTAAGAATGATTGGAGAGTAACAGTATTAAAATGATATGATCCTGGTAACTGTGCCCAAGTGCTTTATTTATAGTAAAGCATTAGGGCTGACATTGCACATGCACAACAAAGAGATATTCCCATTTAGACCTGTCAAAATACACGATAACCTGTTAACACGACACGACCCGACACGAAATTATAAGTTAATGGGTTTACCCTTATTGGGTTTGGGTCATTAACGGGTTGACACGGTAGACCCGTTAACACTAACGGTTCGGGTTTGGAAATTTACCTATACCCGTTTGAACCCGTTTCTACCCGTTAACACCCGTTAATACTAACAGGTACTATAGGGTCACCCAACCCGTACCCAATAAGAATAACCATTAAAACCCATTATTTATAAATCTCTAAAGACTAACGGGTGCTATAGGGTCACCCAATCTATACCCAATAAAAATTACAATTAAAACCCATTATTATTAAACTATTGAAGACTAACGGGTATTATAGGGTCACCCAACCCGTTACCCATTTCGACCCAAAATGATTTGTTAATATTAACAGGTGTTAACGGTTTGGGTCGTGTACCCGTTAATATTAACGGGTCGTGTTTGGGTATTGTTATTAGACCCGTTAGGCTTAACGGGTCGTGTATGGGTTAGGCTGTTTTGACCCGTAACCCGTAACCCGTACACGACCCAAACCGACCAGTTGACAGGTCTATTCCCATTGATGAATATAAAAAAATAACTTTTGTCACTATTATCTGTCACTATCTACCACGATCTGTTTATTGTGGAGTGAAATTGGTGTAATAGTGCTATAAAGGTTATCTTGTCGGCTCTGATGCCAAAAGTATTATTTTGTCTATTTACAAACGGTTGCTTGGCGAATAATTTTGAAAACTTGCGAGTGACCCTGAGGGTTAGTCGTCATTTTCTTTTCAAAAAATGTTACGATCAAGCCAATGATTGATTAGTAATAAGTAAATGTGGATTGTGTAATGTGAGTGGGTGCAAGTGACATCTTCGGTCTCTTGCCTTCATATTTTCTCTTTCCTAAGATAATGAAGTGATTGAGATTTAACTTGCTCAACAAGACTTACCTCTCATCCTCCAAATTAAAACTTCTAAGAAGTCTCAACTGCCCATTGTTCACACATTTATGTGTTGTTTGAGTTTCTCATAACTTTACTTCACTTAAGAAGACAAAGGTTGCTTGTGTACTTGCTCATATTCTACAAGCTAACTTCGGGTTACTCGAGAAACCCCTTTTACTGGTACTATTCGCACCCCATTTGGATCTTTGGGTCGCTCGAGGACCCTCATTTTCTATTAATTCACACATGACTTGTAGAGCTTTGGGTTGCTCGAGTGCCCTCTTTTGCTGGTACTGCTCACATGACTTTTAGAGCTGACTTGGGTTACTCAAGTAAATATATCTTTTGTCTTTAATTCTCTATGGCTTGGGGGTTGCTCCAACATCCCCTTTGATTGCATACTGCTCGTAAAACTCTTTTATAACTACAGAGTTACTCGTGTACCCCTCTACATTGTCCTCCTCAAGCACAAGTCTTTCTTTGGTTTGAAGAGGATGAGTTGTGTACAAAAAAATCTTTCGTTGGGATTTCTAAAGGATAATTATCATCATTATTTTTAATGCACATTAAATGCTCTAACATATTTGGTTTTGTAGGAAACTGTCTTTTGGTATTCCAAGGAGACACATGGCATTTGGGGGAAGTGCTTACTAGTGTTTAGGCAATAGTTATCCCCACTTTTATATTTGACGACATATTTTTACCTTCTTTGTCCTATAAATACCCCTTCCATTTTTTCTCAAAACGTTATTTCCATTTGAAAACCTCTAGAGAGAGAAAGTATCTTGAGCCCCTTTTTTTGTTCCCCATTTTCATCTTGCCCTTTTTTTATATTTTCTTCCAATCCTCTGTATTTCAGTAGAATATTCGTCCATCATCACTTTCACCTCTGTTTCTCTTGTTATTACTGAGATGATAATGGTGGGTCTTTACCCATTCAAATCACCACTTCTATGGTTTCTGGAATTTCAACTTTTTTCACTGCTATGCCTACTGTTTCTTCTATCGTCTTCGACACTATTGGTGGTGCT
Organism: Sambucus nigra; assembly: GCA_949130495.1. Lineage (NCBI taxonomy): Eukaryota > Viridiplantae > Streptophyta > Magnoliopsida > Dipsacales > Adoxaceae > Sambucus > Sambucus nigra. Next base: position 227,578,735 of record OX422211.1, on the reverse strand, counting down.
TCCCAGGGAGAAGCTAATAGTTCTTCCTCCATTAACCCAATACATAAGAAATATTTATAAGTGTTCTCCGAAAGAAATTTCACAGCATATAGGCATGCTTTGTTCTTTAGGAGTGATGATCACTTTCGAGCACCTTAGAGGGAGTTAAGGCGGAAGTTGTAACTATGATGGACGAACGAACACTTCTAGGGTTTCCATAGTGCGAAGATGTCTCGGTCATATTGCAAAATTTAGTGGATACGGGAGACGTTCCCTTCCTAAACATCAATTTTGATGTCTGCGGTCGTGCCCCAGAGGAGTGGGAGTATTGTGTTGAGTACGTCTTGTCTATTAAAAGTTATTGCTAAATAATTAATGGACTTGTCTTGGAAAGGTTTTTTAATAGATTAAAGGGTTGTACTATTAGCAAAAACTTGAGCGCGCTCAATGTCTTTTTTTCTCATTGGAGCATAAATACACATAACTTTGTAACTGGTTGGGTGAGTTTACTACCACTTTAGAGGATATACGTGAACTTAAAGGAATGCCTGTCTTGGGTAATCACACTTTTACGGATGGTTAGAAGCATTTTGAGGAGAAATAAACGTGTGAGGAGTTGTACACGTGTTTGGGATAGTGTGCTCATTATGTAGCACTCACTTATACAGGTTCGAGAAATCATTCATTTTCCAAATATCAAAGACATTGGTTTATAGATTTCGATTCCTTGTCCAAACATGAGGCTAAAACCAGAGCCCTACAAATTCTAGATGGTACCAAGCTAAAGTCAGAAGCCCATCTGACTGCTTTCTTTATGACTTTTCTATCAAGATTTATATTCCATGAAATATCCAATGACTCTCCTCAAGAATTGTTATTTTGTCTGGCAGTGAAACTTGCTCGTGGTAAATTTATATCACTCGTTGCTTTAACACTTGGATATATGTATACTTAGCTAGATAAAATGCATGCTGATATGGAGAGATCTCATGGCCATTATGATGTTTTCAATTTTTCCAACTCTTTTATTCTTATGGGGTTTTTATTCGAGCGGTTCCCAAATTAGGCTCCGAAACCCTGCTTGTTACCAGGTAGCACTGCTCGTATTGCGAGATGGCATATGAAGACTCCTAAGCATTTGCTAAATTATTGTTTTGATAATAATGATGAATTTTCTTCCCGGCCTTGAAGAGATTGGGAGGTATATTTTCTTAGTGTTTCTTTCCTTCTATCTTGCAAATTTTTTAATCCACTTGTAAATACTAAGTTTGCTAGGAATTGTTCCCATATATCCACCATAGATTTTTTTTTGCCCTGTATTCTCCCTTTAATAACATAATTGGGTAACGGAGTGGAGTTTTAAGATTCTGACCGAGTGAGAAGGTAGTTTGGGTATGACCAGGGTATTTTTTCTCCCGAGTTCCCTCCGATTCCTTCCCACGAGGAGTTATACTTCGAGTCTTATTCAAACTTTACCCTTGGAGGCATGGTTCATCTAACCTCTCATATTTATAATTTTCTTATATTAGATCGTGATTACTTACCTTCTATTAGTCATTCATGGTTTATGCTATGGAAACATCAGATTTAACTTATCAAGTCATGTGTTCAAGATGTGCCTTACTAGTCATTCATTATGGGAATTCCCTCGGCTAACAAATTTTTGAGAAGCAAACACATAAAGAGACATGACACTATAGTTAAATCATAAAGACTCTTATGGATCAATTTACTCCCATATTGGTGAATCCTATATACGAGGATACTGTATACTCAAAGCATCTAGGAGTGAAGAAATCAAAATTCAAAGGAAAAATCATGGCTAAAATTCCTTAAAGTAATCATACTGATACAGATGTTTCCAACTTTGTCCTTACTGAACATAGTGGGACTTCCTCACCACTATCTCCAATCAAGACTCGAGAAGCCAAGAGAAAGAAATGAGCAAACAAAGCCATGGTCTCTGTTATCCTTGCTGATCAAGGGTCTGATGAGATACTTATGGTATTGAAAAACCTCCAAAATATTTGCGAGCGTAGTTATGAAGCCACTGAAGAAACCTTTTCTCAATCATCTACTCTGTTTCCTTCTCAATCAGTGTAAGATATTCTAGTTATTCCTCCCTTATTTAATAAAGATAAAAGCAGTGGAGACATGAGTGCTCACTTTAAATTCTGCTCATCTGAAGAGGAACTTATTGATTATGGAAGCATCCCTTCCTATGATTATCAAAGACCATCTTCAAATGGTATTGAGTCACATGGCATCAATGAAGGTAATTCGTTTAATGATTCATCTCTTTTATCAGCCACTAGGAATATTATACTCGACCTGGAACAGTCTATCGACTATCTTGATGAGTTAATGATATATTCTCGATCCTCAAATAGCCCCATAACTGGACTATTACCGTATTGACAAGTCCCTCATTCAGGACACGTAAGTATTTGCCATAGTATTTTGTCTTAAGCTATTTTTATTAGATTTCATTATGTAACTAATTTATTACTTTATTTTTAATAGGTATTATCTATGGGACAAGAAAAACACCAATGATCAGTACAGTCCTTCCAATCGCCTCTTATCCTATTCATCCCCCTCATGCTCCATTTCCATGTGCGGTGGACTCTATGTTAGTATCCTCTTTGACCTTAGCATGAGAGGTTTGTATTTTGTGGCCACTGTTTTATTTGTAAGTGATAAAGAAAGAGAAACTAGTATTAGTGTTAATTTATTAACTTTATAATTTTTTGTTTAAATCTCTTGATTATGTTTCCCATTGCTATCGAGAGTTCATCTATGACTACTCGTATGACTAGTCTTGTGTCGAAAACTTCCTAGGTAGTTGAGAGTCTTTTACTTTTCTCGTACTAAATGAGGATTTCGACGTGAATATTTATTCTCTTTTATCTAGAAATAGATTTCAATTTCACTTTCAACATTCTCTCTTTGTGCAAAAGCTCCTTCTGGGGTAGGCTATCCCTAAGTCGTTGTATCAGTTAACTCAATGGGGTATACCTCGAATATTTCTTTTGTGGGCTACTTTTGATAAAAATGATATCTTGCCATTTTTTTCTCTGTAGAGGTTGTTGCTAATTGGTTCCACTTTATCTGATTGTATTATCTTTCCATGTAGGGTAATTATCCAAGAGTTTCCTCCCTTGGGTAGGATATCTTTCCCTCGAGTACATCCATCTATTGAAAACAGACCTCAAGGTAAGGATCTTCCTTCTCGGCGAATATTTAGTGTGCATTCGAGTGGTCCCACTATACCCGTTACCTCTTTAGATCAGGGAACCCAGTGTTCGGGATTTAAAATGATCTTTTATAGCCCTTATCAGTTTGAGCTATAATCTTATATGCTCTGCTCTCTCTCTTTGTTGTCAGGTTGGCACGAGTGATCCTTACTTCCATGTCACTCAATCTGTTACGCCTCACATAAATACTGTATTTAGCTCGGGCATTTCTCCTTATTTGAGTGCTCAAATTCCTGACATGTTTGTCTTTGATGAGTTTTACTGCTCAAGAATAACTTATCTTTTATTTTTTAGGTTATTCAAACATCTGGTTCGAGCATTTCTCTATTTGTGGTGCTGCAATTATTTTAATAATACCTTCATACTTATCTTCTCCCGATATGCATATACTCGATGACTACTCCTCTTATGCACTATTTTAGATGATTATTACGAAAACTCCTTTATCTGTGGAGTATCACAAATTGAGCTGTCATATCTTTACTTGTTCGCTTATATTTTATAAGTGTTTCAGGTAGTTACTCATCATATTTCCTTGTTTGTAGGCGAGGAACCTTTTGACATGCTCTTTAGGATTTTCTGCTTTCCTGGTGAACTTCATGAACTTTAGTGGTGCATCCCCCTCAGGCTATGACTTCTCATTTACACTATCTAGATAAGGATTTTTTAACTCCTCTTACATTAGAGAAGATTATTGCTTGAGTGAGAGGAGCCTCTTCACCTCCTCCATTATAACTGCTTTGGAGGGCGATTCCTTCACCTCTATTTTCCTTACTACCCGGCCACCATATTCTTTGCCAATGCCCCTTCTGCCGCAACTGATCCTCCAATTGTAGTCACCACTGGTGTAGAACAAACTTGGCCTAAACTTTCCATGTCCATGTTGTGCTACTTTACAAAATTAAAAAAAATGCTCATAAGATTCATTCCATTCATTTATGGAGTAGTTGAGTTGGTCTTGTATCCTATAAAAGGGCCATGACATCTCGCTCCTCTAATAATAACATTGTGACACCCCGACTAATTAAATACCGGGTAGCTACTCCTTTATTAGATTAATTCAAAATGCCAAGTTGGTTCAGTTAATAGCATCACTATCGAAAACATTTAATGATTACTAACCACCTAGTATTTAAGAAGTAAGATGTCAAATTTTAAATTAAATCTGATTAACATGCAATAAATGAATAATGAAAGAATAACATAACCATTCACAATAAAGTCCCAATAGTGTAATCAACAAGTAATAAAGAGTCTAGAGGAAAAACTCCTCACAACAATCCCACAAACTGAAATCATAAAACAAGTCTGCATCCTGAATTAATTACAAACCAAAATCTGAATAACTGAAATATAAAGTGTCTCTAAAGAAATGGGCGACATGCCCTACGATGATGAAACTGAATATGGAGTCCAAAATAGGGAAGAGGCATCTACTAGCAAAGCTCTGTAACTTCCATAACAGCTACAGCTCGTCACCTGAATAGAGATCCTATGCAATGGTGTCCTTGTGGCTGGGCACCTAAAAAGGTTTTTACAAAAAAAATAGATTTGAAAGCAAATGGGTCAGAGCCCGAATGTGGAGAGTATTTTAAAAACAACAAGTGATTTAAATTACAATTGAACATCACATATTATAAACACGTTAATTGCGTACTCTCACATGAGTTCCTTACCTCTCCACTACTGTGCACGTCTAACGTATGCCTTTAATCCATCCTAGTTATTCCACTATCTAACTAGTTATACCACTCCTGCCTTCGCATTTAAACATAGAGTATCTACACATAACCCCCAATTAAGCCATATTTATAACCCATGTTCACATTCGTTAATTTACTTATCTCAAGTGTTAGTTAAATTCTCATTTTTAACCCATTCGCATATCTTAGTCAATCACATCTACTAAGCAACAATGAACCCATCACAAATATTCACAATGTTAATTCCCAATATTATCACTTGAATAGATAACTTTACTTAAACTCATATTCTCAATTATTAGCATTATCATTTACTGGAGGTTATCCCCTTATTTATCTTCTCAAGGAGTTTCTATAAATTATTCTCATAATTAAACATGACAAGTCTGTTCATTTAACCGTATATCATTCACATCATAAATATATAATACAAGCACCCCGAGGCTAAGCTGCGGTGCACACATACTATGCTATCCATCCCGGTACATCACGTACATAAGGATTACAAATTCCGAATCTCTCGGGAATTGTTAGAATAAGCACAACACACAAAAATTGTGGCGAACATAATTCAACATATCCATGGTCACGTACATACCTACGCTCCATAGTCAGTTGCCTTAATAACTCACAATTAAGTCATTCCCTTGAACTATGTCCTCTAGGTACCACTCTAAATCCGGGCACACAAGGATTAGATGGCCCTAAGAGAACGTAAACCTCCCGTGATAGCAAGTATGGTAGGTATGTCATACACATAAAAAAATCCATACACTAGGCATTCACACAACCTAAGTAATCATATATCAATATAGATGTTCGCACATTTCATCTAGTTAATCTCGTACTTGTCAAATTTACTCCGAGTATTACATATCATATATATTCCGTTTGATAACTCTCTCGTCGTATCAATTTGGGTACTTAAACCTAACTCAAAAGGTTACTAGATTTCTTATTAATTTCAAATGTTATCTCAGTACTTAAAGTCCCTCCGTTCCTGCCCTTATCTTACATCACCCTCAATTCTCAATGTAGTTCCAATTTGAACATTTTCTAACCGTACCTCACTCGGTAGACCCTCGTACGTAATATCAATTAATACCATAAGTTATAGAGTTCTCCGATAACAACTAAGGCCCTACTGACTTTAATTAAGTCCCACACTATCATATTAATCTTCCTAATAACCAACATCGGCTTTGGAATAATCATTAAACCTTAAAGAGAAACAAATTCCAAAATACAGCAGGGGTCGATCGATGGATAAAAAAGGTTCGATCGATCGAACCTTCGATCGATCGACATTCTTGAGTCGATCGATCGATCAAGCAGGCATCAGCCCAGAAATCCTTAGCAGTTACGGGTTTGCATCTTTTTACTCTTCTTAATCATCATTCTAACGTCCAAAACTCTCAAATGGATACACTAATCATCCTACTAACATGTTTACTTCTTTCCCCACGTTTTAGATTCATCAAATCAACATATAACATCACTTTCATGGATCAAATTACCCAAAAATCATATAAAACCTAGTTTTTCCTATTTCTTCAAGAACATCCCATAATTCATTCAAATTCCAAAATTCTCTACTCAATAATCACAAATTCGTAGTTGTTATCATCTCAAATATAAACCTACATGAAAGTCCTACCCAAATTATGATTTAAACCATTCAAATCCATTTAATCTTCATTATTTATGAGAAATCTCCAATTCTATAGAAACATGTAAAATATATGCTTTGAATCTTTGCAAGATAAACCACTTGCCTGTAATTTGATGTTCTGATCCGTTGTTGTCATTTAAGGGCTGGTCCTCTCTCCATTCCGGTCACAATTCCGTCCAAATTGATGGTGGTGGGTGGTGGTTTTGGTTTGGGGACTTTCTGTAACCTCTCCTCTAACTCATGTAACTCCCCTCTATTTTTTGGCTTATCATGGACCTAATGGCCTAACCAAAAATAAATAAATCAACACTAAAAATCGTGGGTCTTAATTCCATAATTTTTAAAATCACCAAAACACCCTTCCGGGTTGCCGGTTTGGCCTAAAAATGCCACGGGACCCAAACTAAACTCCCGGCTAGTATTTTCTGACTATCTCGACCCTTTCGGACACGTTAGCGCACCCAAAATGACCATACAGTTGATAAAAATAAAATTCACTTCATAATTACTTTCCCGACGCGACTGTCACGCGCGTCCCAACAAAATTTCCCAAATTGTCGTATTTCTATCTCACGACAAATTCAATATTTTCAATATTTATATATTGCCATATATACACATTATAATCAAATACCAACTCACATCTCGTTAGTATTTTATCCGGATTAATTCTCAATTAATTAACATTTAATTTAATTAATCCCATAAATAAATATCGATAAAAATGCGGGGTATTACATACTTCCCCCCTAATAACAGAATTTCGTCCCGAAATTCAGGAAAGTGAGGCACACCTGGAAAAATTAGGTGTCTTCCAGTATTCAAAACAATTATAAAGAAAAGATCAAATCACTAAAACCCTCGCTTCACAATAAGCTTGTTTAACATACTTGATACCTTATCAAAATAATCTTCGAAAAATGCACCTCACGTTGTGCTCTTATTAAACAACCTTCGAATAAAAATAGCCTATATACATTAGCCGCATTATTTTTATTAGTATTGTGAGTCCGTACCTCACTACTAACTCCCGCGTTTATCCAAAACTCCAAACTCCCATCCTGGGATGAATTAAAAACACATCTGACTACGCTTGTCCATTCTTTGAAATATCCCGACGTTGTGACTTCCACACAAGGGAAAACCAACTCAGCCTGTTGGTGTCACACAAACCTTTATAAACACCTTGTCCACCATAAATAGATACGGGTGCTTTTCCCCCAACTCTACCATTAGGTAATATCTCCTCCTCATGACGTCAATATACCTCACTAGTTATACCCGATTTGGAATTGCAAATATCGTAATGAATCCAAAATTTCTTTCATACAATCCATCCGTCGTTAGTCACCTTGCGCCTGCACCTCGGGTTATAGGTGATACAACCTTCAGTTTGAATCGTTATTTCCTACTACTTATTGTCACCCCACCTAAATGTGGATTTCGGGGATTTCATCCCAGTTCTAAATAATACTATGTCGAACCACGTACCGGCGTGTTCACTATGTAATAGTGTAAATATTCTTCCCGTTAAGTAATACTTAACAATCCTCTGCTTCTCTTGGCGTATGCTAAAGTTTCGACCCTTACACTTTCTCACCTCTTTGTGAAAATTCGGACTCCTTATACCTTATTAACATTCTCCCTCTATGTACTCTTGATTCACCCTCAACATTCGATTGATCGGAACTCTACTCCAAATTTCTCATAATAATTTATTCGCCTTCTCAAGAGGTATCCTTTTATTAAATGGATTTCTACTGCCTTTCCTCCAAATTTGAACGTGCTACACCGACTACACATGATATTCACTTACACCTTTTCTTATGACGTTTAATCTCATAAGTAATAATCTCACCCGTCTATGGTCCCTCTTCCTTTGATTTATACTTTATCAAATCAAGATGTCTACGCCCCCTTATAACCCAACCATACGGTTTTTAAATATTATATACGCTTCATACAAATCCCAAACTCTTTATTATCACTGTAAATACAACGGTGCTATACCACTTGGGCGTTCTCAATCGCCTCTGAATTAGAAATCCTAAATCCTCTTTATCCTCAATGCGTCCTTCAACACGCCGTGACGAAACCAACATTATTAGTACTTATATCGTAATTTACTAACAACTGGCTCTTATGGCCGTACATCATAATTTACTCCTTGTAACTTCCCGTTATAACTACATACTCCCATAACGATAGAGCTATCCAAATCATGAATGAAGGGCCACACATTTCCTTACTACCAACCTTACGCTAAGTTTCATGCGTGGGGTGTCTCGCAAAGCGAAATCCAAACAAGGAACCCCCCCGATACACTACTACCTAACATTGTCGGTCATCGGAATTCATTAAGCCCTGTCCATAATAAGTACCCCTACACTCTCGCCTTTTAACCACAAAGTTTCATCTCAGTTCGCAATTATACATAAACAAAGAACTCCTTCTGAAAGACACTTTTCTCTTTACAGTGATAAATATCACATTTCATATACCATATGCGAGACATTTTGAGACCCTCAAATTCCCGTCCCCAGACACACAACTATGAGTATAAACTTCCAAATCTCTAACGGGTGATAAAACAATGCACTCTTTTTGTTACGACCTCTCTATCATAAATTATTAAAACCAACTAACTCTTTTTTGACTAGTAAATCAATTACATACAACTAATAACAACGAAATCCCTACGCATACTGGGATTAAATATTAGAGACCATTATACCCAATTGAAATCATAACCTGTATATATATATTTATATATATTCGCACGAAAGTACAATTGCGAACCCGACTCTCTCACAGGTTATGATTTCATCATCTCTCCTGCAAGCTCTTTCTCTCTCTCTCCGGATATCTCTTTCTTCCATACTCTCTCTCTCCGATAAAAGACCTCTACCGATAAAAAACCTCTGATCGATTTTGGCCACTGAGACTTCAATCGACCAAAGGTAGCAGCTCCATCGTGTTTGCCCACTGAGAAAATCTCCGAATCAAGGTAAACTCTGCCCAAATCTTTGAAATGTAGTTTTGATATTTTAAACAAATATATGTAACAAATTTACTTTATCTTTTTTTGGATGATTGTGAATTCTTGATTACCATTTTCTGTTATATTGATGAGAAAATGAGATGGGTTTTAGATTTTATATTGAGATTTTGTGATCTGGGCATTTTAGGAACACCTAATTTGGGATATTTTGGTTTTAATTGCTTGATGGGGATATAAGTTAATATACAATTTTTATTTTTGAGGTAAGATTGAGATTTTGTGATCTGTGTTGTTGGAGAAAGTTTTTTTTTTAATGGAAATGTTTGTTGATGAGATTTTGTATGCGTGTATAATTTTGTGGTCGGTGTTGGATTCCTCGCTGGCATATTGTGGGAGTTTTTGCCATTGTGGGGGTTTTTGCCATTAAAAAGCAGGCCGTTAAAGGGTGAAAACCCAAACTTGCCCCCAAACGACCTCGTAAGAGGCACGAACACCTCGCACGGGACCAATGTAACTTGTAAGAACTGACCGCATAATCCTCGATCTTTCAGTTTGAGAATATGACGATAATTTGAAAAAATCAACACTTAGACTTAAAAACAAGCCGTTAAAGGGTGAAAACTCAAACAAGCCCCCAAACGACCCCGTAGGAGGCACGAACACCTCGCACGGGACCAATGTAACATGTAGGAACTGAACGCGTAGTTCCGGGTCTCCCGGTTTGAGAATATGACGATAATTTGCAAAAATCACACTTTGACTTAAAAACAAGCCGTTAAGGGGTGAAAACCCAAACCAACCCCCAAACGACCCAGTAGGAGGCACAAACACCTCGCACGGGACCAATGTAACTTGTGGGAACTGAGCGCGTAGTCCCGGGTCTCCCGATTTGAGAATATGACGATAATTTGTAAAAATAACACTTGGATTAAAAAGAAGGCCGTTAAAGGGTGAAAACCCAAACTTGCCCCCAAACGACCTCGTAAGAGGCATGAACACCTCGCACGGGACCAATATAACTTGTAGGAACTCAACGCGTAATCCCGGGTCTCCCTGTTTGAGAATATGATGATAATTTGCAAAAATCAACACTTAGACTTAAAAACAAGCGGCTAAAGGGTGAAAACCCAAACCAGCCCCAAAATGACTCCGTAGGAGGCACAAACACCTCGCACGGGACCAATGTAACTTGTAGGAACTGATCGCCTAGTCCCGGGTCTCTCGATTTGAGAATATGAAAAATCACACTTAGACTTAAAAACAAGTTGTTAAAGGGTGAAAACCCAAACCAGCTCCCAAACAACGCCGTTAGAGGCACGAACACCTCGCACGGGACTAATGTAATTATAAGAACTGACCGCATAGTCCTCGGTCTTTCGGTTTGAGAATACGACGATAATTTAAAAAAATCAACACTTAGACTTAAAAATAAGCCGTTAAAGGGTGAAAACCCAAACAAGCCCCCAAACGACGCCGTAGGAGGCACGAACACCTCGCACGGGACCAATGTAACTTGTAGGAACTGAGCGCGTAGTACCGGGTCTCCCGGTTTGAGAATATGACGATAATTTTTAAAAATCACACTTAGACTTAAAATAAGCCGTTAAAAGGTAAAAACCCAAACCAACACCCAAACGACCCCGTAAGAGGAACGAACACATCGCACGGGACCAATGTAACTTGTAGGAACTGAGCGCGTAGTCCCGGGTCTCCCGATTTGAGAATATGACGATAATTTACAAAAATCACACTTAGACTTAAAAAGAAGCCGTTAAATAGTGAAAACCCAAACCAACCACAAAAAGACCCCGTAGGAGGCACGAACGCCTCGCACGGGACCAATGTAACTTGTAGAAACTGATCGCGTAGTCCCAGGTCTTTCGGTTTGAGAATATGACGATAATTTGCCAAAATCAGACTTAGACTTAAAAACAAGCCGTTAAAGGGTGAAAACCCAAACTAGCCCCCAAACGATCCTGTAGGAGGCACGAACAACTCGCACGGGACCAATGTAACTTATAGGAACTGACCGCGTAGTCCCGGGTCTCCCTGTTTGAGAATATGACGATAATTAGCAAAAATCAACACTTGGACTTAAAAATAAGCCGTTAAAGGAAGAAAACCCAAACCAGTCCACAAACGACCCCGTAAGAGGCACAAACACCTCGCACGGGACCAATGTAACTTGTTAGAACTGACCGCGTAGTCCCGGGACTCCCGGTTTGATAATATGACGATAATTTCTAAAAATCAACACTTAGACATAAAAGCAAGTCGTCAAAGGGTGAAAACCCAAACCAGCTCCCAAACGATCCCGTGGGTGGTACGAACACCTCGCACGGGACCAATGTAACTTGTAGGAACTCACCGCGTAGTCCCGAGTCTCCCGATTTGAGAATATGACGATAATTTGTAAAAATCACACTTAGACCTAACAACAAGCCGTTAAAAGGTGAAAACCCAAACCAACCCCCAAACAACCCTGTGAGAGGCACAAACACCTCTCACGGGACCAATGTAACTTGTAGAAACTGACCGCGTAGTCCCGGGTCTCTAGGTTTGAGAATATGACGATAATTTGTAAAAATCACACTTAGACTTAAAAACAAACCGTTAAAGGGTGAAAACCCAAATCAACCCCCATACGATCCTGTAAGAGGCACGAACACTTCGCACGGGACCAATGTAACTTGTAGGAACTGACCGCGTAGTCCTGGGTCTCCCGATTTAAGAATACGATGATAATTTTCAAAAATCACACTTAGACTTAAAAATAAGGCGTTAAAGGGTGAAAACCCAAACCAATCCCAAAACGACCCCGTAAGAGGCACGAACACCTCGCACGGGACCAATGTAACTTGTAGGAACTGACAGCGTAGTCTCGGGTCTCCCGATTTGAGAACAAGTCGTTAAAGGGTGAAAACACAAACCAGCCCCCAAACGACCCCGTAGGAGGCACGAACACCTCGTACGGGACGAATGTAACTTGTAGGAACTGAGCGCGTAGTCCTGGGTCTCCCGGTTTGAGAATATGACGATAATTTGCAAAAATCACACTTAGACTTAAAAATAAGCCGTTAAAGGGTGAAAACCCAAACCAGCTCCGAAACGATCCCATAAGAGGCACGAACACCTCGCATGGGACCAATGTAACTTGTATGAACTGACCGCGTAGTTCCGGGTCTTTCAATTTGAGAATATGACGATAATTTGCAAAAATCAACACTTAGACTTAAAAACAAGTCGTTAAAGGGTGAAAACCCAAACCAACCCCCAAACGACCCCGTAGGAGGCACGAACACCTCGCACGAGACCAATGTAACTTGTAGGAACTGACCGCGTAGTCCCGGGTCCCATTGTTTGAGAATATGATGATAATTTGCAAAAATCACACTTAGACTTAAAAATAAGCCGTTAAAGGGTGAAAATCAAAACCAACCACCAAACGACCCCGTAGGAGGCACGAACACCTCGCACGGGACGAATGTAACTTGTAGGAACTGAGCGCGTAGTCCCGGGTCTCCCGATTTGAGAATATGACGATAATTTATAAAAATCACATTTAGATTTAAAAACAAGCCGTTAAAGGGTGAAAACCCAAACCAACCCCCAAACGACCCTGTAAGAGGCACGAACACCTCAGACGGGACCCATGTAACTTGTAGGGACTGAGCACGTAATCCCGGGTCTCCCGATTTGAGAATATGACGATAATTTGCAAAAATCACACTTACACATAAAAACAAGTCATTAAAGGAAGAAAACCCAAACCAATCACCAAACGACGCCGTAAGAGGCACGAACACCTCGCACGGGACCAATGTAACTTTTAGGAACTGACCGCGTAGTCCTGGGTCTCCCGGTTTGAGAATATGATGATAATTTGCAAAAATCAGACTTAGACTTAAAAACAAGCCGTTAAAGGAAGAAAACCCAAACCAATCCCCAAACGACCCCCCGTAAGAGGCACGAACACCTCGCACAGGACCAATGTAACTTGTAGGAACTAACCGCGTAGTAACGAGTCTCCCGGTTTGAGAATATGATGATAATTTGCAAAAATCAGACTTAGACTTAAAAACAAGCCGATAAAGGGTGAAAACCCAAAACAATCCCCAAACGACCCCGTAAGAGGCACGAACACCTCGCACGGGACCAATGTAACTTGTAGGAACTGACTGAGTAGTCCCGGGCTCCCGGTTTGAGATTATGACGATAATTTGCAAAATCACACTTAGACTTAAAAACAAGTCGTTAAAGGGTGAAAACCCAAACCAGCCCCCAAATGACCCCGTAGGAGGCACGAGCACCTCGTACGGGACCAATTTAACTTGTAAGAACTGAGCGCATAGTCTCGGGTCTCCCGATTTGAGAATATGACGATAATTTGCAAAAATCACACTTAGACTTAAAAACAAGTCGTTAAAGTGTGAAAACCCAAACCAGCTCCCAAACGACCCTGTAAGAGGCATGAACACCTTGCACGGGACCAATGTAACTTGTAGGAACTGACCACGTAGTCCCGGGTCTTTCGGTTTGAGAATATGACTATAATTTGCAAAAATCAACACTTAATTAAAAACAAGCCGTTAAAGGGTGAAAACCCAAACCATTCCCCAAACGACCCCGTAAGAGGCACGAACACCTCGCACGGGACCAATTTAACTTGTAGGAACTAACCACGTAGTCCCGGGTCTCCCGGTTTGAGAATATGATGATAATTTGCAAAAATCACACTTAGACTTTAAAACAAATCGTTAAAGAGTGAAAACCCAAACCAGCCCCCAAACGACCCCGTAAGAGGCACGAACACCTCGCACGATACAATGTAACTTGTAGGAATTGACTGCGTAGTCCCGAATCTCCCGATTTGAAAATATGACGATAATTTCCACTCCTATATGTAATTTTTTTAGTTTGAGTAAATTTGTTTTTTGGTAAATTATTGGATTACTAATATCGTATCTTTTTTGTGTCATATTTTTTTTACAAGATAACAGTTTATCATTGCCAATTATTCACGTGGAACACACAGAGAACTCAATGGTTTACAACATGGGGTTTATTCATGTATTCATTTTTTGTGTTATGGTCGTGCGGGCTTTTGTAGTTTTATTGTTAACTTTTATGGTCGTGCGGGCTTTTGTTAGTTAATTGTTATATTTTGTGGTCGTGCGGACTTTATGTTAGGCAGGTTTTGTATTAGAAGATTTTGGAATGTCCAGAAAATAGAGAAAACTCTACCCAATTTTTTTGGCCTGTGAACTATTAAAGACTTGTAATATTTTGAAGTTTGTACGTACATTAGTTTATCAACAACGTGCAATTTTTTTAATTTGTGAATTTTTGTGCTTTGAAATAATTATTTTTTTTTCTTTTTATAAAAAAATTTTGCACAGTTCAAAACCGTGGCAAAAGTGTATCATATTTTGGCACGGTTTTGAACTGTGCCAAATTTTTTTAAACTGTGCTGAATCTGGCACAGTTAAAAACTGTGCCAAAAGTGTGCTAGAAATATCAAATTATGGTACGATTTAAAAGTGTGCCAGAAGTGTTCTTGTTTGGCTAAATCTGACACACTTTTGAGCCGTGTCAGAAAAAAAATGGCCATTTTGGAACACCTGATTCTGGCACAGTTCAAAACCGTGCCAGATTTGATCTGACACAGTTTTAAACCGTGTCAGATTCCTGTTTTTGGAGTAGTGTGTCTTCGAAGACTAACTACTTGGAAATATTGTAACCTTTTTTTCCCATGGTAATGTGGATACTTCCCCAATAGAGTCGCTAAATATAAGAGGGTAGTGGTACTAGGATCTATGAATAATTGTAAATGACTAAGGCATGACCCACTCCAATGAAAACTATCTTCAAGGTAACAAAATTTCAAGAACAAGAACAGAGACCAAAAACTATCTTTCTAATATAATAGTAATGTTTCAGGCTAAAACAATGAGCAACTGATGATTGAACAACTTTTCAACAACAAATAAAGATTAAACTACTTGAGAGATGTGATTCTCTGAGAGTTAAGAGATAAGCACCTCAATATCTAAGAGAGAGAGAAGGGAGATAATATCTGTACGAATTTATATAGAGTAACAATGCTAAAATGAGATGATCATGGTAACTATTCCAAGTGCTCTATTTATAGTAAAATATTAGGGCTGACATGACACATGCGCACCAGAGGGTTATTCTCATGTGATAAATATCTAAAAATAATTTTTGTCCTCATTACTACTAATCACTATCTACCACGATCTGTGTGTTGTGGAGTTACACCTAGTGTAATAGTGTTAAAAAAGGTGATCTTTTTGGCATAATGCCAAAAATACAATTTTCTTTGTTTATAAAAGGTTTCTAGGTGAACAATTTTGAAAACTTGTGATTGACCTTAAGGATTGTTCTCCATTTGCTTTCAACAAAATGTGCGAGCAAGTCAATGACTTACCTCTTAGCCTCCAAACCAAAACTCTCAAGAAGTCACAATTGTCCATCTGCTCGAGTCCTACTTGCTCAACCAAGGCTTCTTGATAAGTAAACTTATGTAAAACAATAAAACTAAGTGTTAGTGAAAGAAGTATTTGTTCACATATTTTTGTGTTGCTTGATTAACTGCTCACAACTTTACTTCACTTAGGTAGACAAAGGCTACTTGTGTACTTGCTCTAATTCTGTAAGTTGACTTGGGGTTTCTTGAGTAGCCTCCTTTTTTGGTATTGGTCGCACTCCTTTTAGAGCCTTAGGTTGCTCGAGCGCCCTCATTTGCTAGTATTAGGGATGGCAATGGGTCGGTTCGGGGTCAGATTTTTGACTCCCCATCCCCGTCCCCATTAGAAATATCATTCCCCATTTCCGCCTCGTTCCTCATTATAACGGGTTCGGGGATCCCCGTCCCCGTTTAAAACGGGTATCGATTTCCCCGCGGGGAACCCGTTTATTTTTTTTTTAATATAAAAAAATCATTTCTTTTTTTTAATATAAAAAATTCATTTCATCTAAATATTTTCCTTCTATCAACATTTATTAAATTTATAACAAAAATGACTGAATAATTCAAACAAAAATAATTCGTTCAAACAGAAATTGAATCTAAACCAAAATCAACAAAACCCACAAATTGCATCATTTGTTAAAACACCAAGAAGGTAAATTCAATACACCAAATACAATCAACAGTCAGAGCATCTCCAATGGGGGAGTAAAAGCCAAAGAAATCTCTAAATATACAAAATGTTAACCCTCCCATGGTGTAAACAAGGGAACAGAATTTGTAGTTGAATTTGTAGTGATTCTTCAAATTTAGAGAACGGATACAAATTCTGTAAAGGGTTCCTAAGAACTTTATTTGTTCGTATCAATTCTTACGAACAAATAAAGATCGTAACAAATATATTTTAGGTTCCTACGAACTTTAAATGTTCATAGGAACTTCCAAACCTTTCCTTTACAAATCACCACTATGTTAACCATGAAAACAAAAGGTAAAAGATGCTTTTCAAATTTGCAGATTAACCTTTCGTGCATCTCCACCATTGGACATGCTCTCGGAAGAGGAAAGAGAAGACATGAAAATGTACAGGGCACCCCCACATAACCCCAAGAAACAACCTTAACACAAAGGCAAAAAATATTTATAGAGATTGTAATAAATAATACTCTTTAACAGAAATAAAGAATATTTAAAAATACACTCACATACATATATTTACATGCCAAAAGGTTATTTTTTTTTATAACCAAAGTGAACCTAACTAACAAGTATGTTGATAACTTTATTTTAAGTCCTAAAACTTTTATATTCAGTCATCAATTAAAAAAAAATCAAAGAATAGAGTTCTCCAAGAAGTTGACGAAATTTTGGTGGGTGCGAGACCTGTCTACGAAGATCAGCGTCTCGAAGTTTGGCTTCAATTTCTTCAATGGTGACCGAAGACGGCTTGGTCTCCCATAGTCTCCGACGAAGTCTGGGTGGCATCCTAGGCGGCGAAGATGAATTAGTCACCGTAAAATCCATCGCAATCCAACCCACACTCCCGCTCTCTCCCGCCTCCGTCAAATCAAAACCCCGATCAAAATCAAACCCTAAAAATTCACCTCATACGCATACCTTGTTCAACAATAGATTCGAAACCATTAAACCTTTGTTCGAACAATATACACCAAACATTCAGGTCTATTTTTTCGACCATAGAATGGTGTCATTTGGATCTCAGGAGGATGGCTAATGGGAACGGTTTTATCAAAAATGGGAGGGAGGGATTTTGAGACGAGGGAGGCGTAGGGAGAGTTAGGGTTAAAATGAGAGTTATGTCCCTCCCCCTTTCTCATTTATTCTTAAATTATATCTTATATATATTATAATATTAATATATTCATATCCATATGGAGCCATATGGAGATGGCCAAAATGCATGTATGATATTTTCTACATTTCATGTCCATGCATGAAATGTTATGCTAAAAGCTATTTTTTTAATAGATATGGGATTTTTTTTAATTATTTTTTTTATTTTTTTATGGGTTGGGTTTTATCACGGGATAAATTTATCGTCGTGTATCCGCTAGTACATACATATTTTATAATGTAAAATGCTTTGTGTCCTAAATAACTTTTCAAATCTTGCCCCAAATAGCATTAATGGTAAATGCTTTGTGTTATACCTTGTGGTATGGGTCCCGTCAGGGCACAACTCATTAATGTTATTTGGGAGAGATTTGGGGGATTTATTTGGTACTCATATCACCACTCTTTTAAAATATATTAATAATTTGGGTATCCCCGTGGAGACCCGAGACTATACCCAAAATCGACCCAAAAAATTTCGGGGATTTTTTAACTCCCCGAACCCACACTGATTCCCAATTTTTCGGGGATTTTTCTTCGGGTATCCGCGAGTAACTGAATTTTCGAAAAAAACTGTCATCCCTAGCTGGTACTGCTCGTATGACTTCTGAATGTTTGGGTTTCTTGAGTGCCCTCTTTTACCAGTGCTCACATGAGTTTTAGAGTGGACTTGGCTTTCTCAAGTACTTTATCATTTGTCTTTTATTCTCCGTGGCTTATGGGTTTTTCATGTATCGCCTTTGATTGAATACTGCTCGTAAAAATCTTCTAGAACTCTAGGGTTACTCATGTACCCCTCTACAGATATCATATGACAATAATACATGCTGACTTATCTTCATCCATCTATAAAGAAAATTCATGTAAATATAGAAAAACTAAGAGTTCGTTTGGGAGTTTTGGGGAGAAAGAAAAAGAAAGGAATGTTTTATTAGGGGAGAAAAGGAAAGAATATAAAGTTATTATTCCTTTATTTGTTTGGTAATTTATGAGAGAAAAGATAACAATTTTCTTTTATGTTACTTGGGAGTTGGGAGGAAAATAATTTTTTAAGGGGTAGAAGGTAAAAAAACTTTCCTTTCTCCCAATTTATTTTCGATTTGGAAAGAATGTTCTGCATAGAAGGGAAGAAAGTTTTATAACAAAATTACTTTATCTTCTCTCCTGTGAAATTTAAAAATGAGAGAGAGTTTATCTCCTATTTAAACAACCAAACGAAGGAAACGAAATGCAATTTCCCTTCTTTTCCTTTCTTTTTCCTTCAAAATATAACTCGCAAACCTGCTTTAAGGGCCCGTTTCATAAAATATAATTTTTTTCCGTGCCCCCATCCCCATCCCCAATGCCAATACAACTATCGAACACATCCAAAGGCTAAAAAAGAAATAAAGATATAGTTGTTATGTGAAAAATAAGACTGTCAAATGTAGCCTTACACGTATCTTGCAAACAACTCCACACACTAATACACATGCACCCCGTGATAACACTCACCAACCATAAATATGTTAACAAATGAGTTGATTATGTTATTTTGTTATATCTAATGTTACTTTTATCATAAGCCTAATAAATCAAGGGATATTAAGTAATATACATTTGTAATATTGGTAGCTTATAGTTGATAAACATTAGTTTATCCATATTTTATATCTTAAGACTTGTATGGATTGTGTGAAACAATAATATCATTTGTAAACATGTTTTATACATTAGATATGTATTTGAAAAGGTGTAAAGTTTTTAATACTCACACATACAAGGACACATTAACTAAAATTGGTGAATTACCTAGTTATAACCCTTAACTTTTCAATTATCTATCCAATTATAATCAAACCTTAGATCTATGGTGAAATGGGGTGTGATCAAATCTAAAAAATCAATCAATGCAAAAATCAACATAAAACACTAGGCATATAAGAAAAAACCTCAGATGTGAGACTTTACTCATTAAACTTGAAAAGAACCCTCTTAAAATGCAAGAGGATAACTCCCAGTGAACTCTTGTAGAGGTAGTTGCCTTTGAATGCTTCAATTTTCATCCATTCAAGAGAATCAACTATGGTGATTCACCAAGATTGGGAATAAATCCATTTTATTTCGAGCATCACACCATTAGAATGACCCTTCAGTGAATGATCTAATCCCTTTTTGAAGCTTTAAATCAGAAATAAATCTTATTTGATAAGTGAATTTTATTTAGGATTTTGTGGATTCAAAAAGAAACACTGAAAAGTCTCGATAAACCATAAATCAAGTATGGATCTAGGTAATTATCTCAATTGTGAATAGCTATGAGTAATTGCAGAATATGATAAAAACCTTTAAGAATCGACTTAGAATAAAACTTAAGATATTTCAGATTATGAACTTTCGATCTAAAGTTTTGAGTATATACATTCTTGAAAACAATGCATGTTGTGCGGACAGTGACTGTATATCTCTGTGTGCATGGGGCAAATCTCATTGGCTAATAATGAGCGACTTGTTAAATCTTCCAGTGTCATTAAGACTACGCGCATGGTTAACATTTGGCACCGTGCACACGCTTGTGTAAATCTTGCAAAAGTCATCTTGCGAATTGTTTTTAATCACAAACCCCTTAAGTTTATTTTTTACAATTAGTTCATAGCCAAATGAATTTATAGAAAAACATAAATGATTGTGTTGAATAAATATGTTAAATTCATGACTACCTGAAAAGGATATAAAATTATGCACAAAATGAGAAGATTTTGTAAATGTGCTGAACTGCTGATGCCAAATGATGTGCAAAGACAATCAAAATATTATTCACATCTTTCACTTTAAGACATTTACATGAAAATCCAGTTTTGTGCTTAATATATGCAAGATTCAATGTTTTGACACGAGAGTAAATAAATCTTATATATAAATGGATACATGTACATTTTTTATCTCCCCCTTTGTCTATTATATTGCAAAAACCCCAAACTCCAAAACATCTTAGGCGTGAATGATCATGCAAAGCACACTAAAGATAATAATGAGTGTATGACAATCACAACACTAAGTTAACCCATAATAATGACACAATATGAACAAAATTTCAGTTTAATCCCTGGTAGAGTTTATAACACCATACCAAATCCTGCGAATGGTCACGCCCAGTGGGTCACGGCCCAAGTCCGCGACCAGCTGGTCACGGACTTGGGTCGTAGCCATTTTATTTTTTGGCGTGACCATATTCATTACCACATCAAGTCATGGATGCTCTAGAAGTAGTCACGACCCAAATCTCTAACCACTGTGGGTCATGGACTTAGGTTGTGACCAGGTACGGTTGTGACCATCTTATCACCAAATCCACGCTAAAAATCCCTCCAAGCTTGGTCGAGGATGGGTCACGGACTTGGGTTGTGACCATAGGCATGACGAAGCACAAAACACGCACATATTGGGTCACGGCTGGGGGTCGTGACCACTTCTTAGTGTGGGTCACGGCTATGGGTCGTGACCATACCTCATTCGAGCAATGGTTGCCATGGAAAAATGGTCACGCATGGTGGGTCATGGCTTTAGGCCATGACCAGGTTCAATCCATCAACTGCTTTCACCTTCATTTATTGGTCGTGCATGGTGGGTCATGGCTCTGGTCGTGTCCAGGTTTATACCTTAAAAAACAGGCCCGCTGATTTCTTTCATTTCTACGAACGATTTCACTGTCAAGGTTTGTGTGATTTCTTGGTGATATCTTGGCGATTTCATTTTCTTTCATTCCGATTTGTGTTTAAGGGTAAGTATTTATGTTTAAAGCACTAATTTCATTCTAATTTATGTTTAAAGGTAAGGATTTATGTCTAAAACCCTAATTTCTGTATGTGTATGTAAAGATTTATGTTTGTATGTGTGTATATGTGTGTGTATGTGTGTGTATATTTGTGTGTATGTATAGATTTATATTTATATGTGTGTGTATGCATAGATTTACATGTACGTATGTAACAATGAACAAATAAATTATTTTGTATGTCAATAAACCCTAGATTGTATATGTGTGTTTGTATAGATTGTATGTGTGTGTATGTATAGATTTATGTTTAAATAAATTAGGTTTTAGTGAATCCTAGATTGTGTGTGTATATGTATAGATTATGTCAATAACCCCTAGATTGTATGTGTGTGTATATATTGATTATGTCAATAAACCCTAGATTATATGTGTGTGTATTTTTTTTGACAAAATATTATTCAAAACCCTAGACATTATATTTTTTTTGACAAAATATTATTCAAAACCCTAGACCTTGTTGTGGGTTATATGCATGTCATCATATTATATTGGGGGTTATATGCGTGTCGTGATTTTTTTTGACAAAATTTAATTAAATGGATTTTTTTGACATACGAGATATTGTTGGTTTGGTTGTTGGATACTATGTTGGATTTATTGGATTGATAAAACACATATACTTTTAAACTCTCTCATAATAAACCCTAACAAAACATGTAACAAACAATTACAGCGGGTTGTTATTGGGATTTCACATCGATGAGATCCAAAATGCAAGGGGTTAATTATAGGACTCATATTCACGACCTCGTATACTTTTCTTAGGAAAAATGAGGAACGATAATAATCATTGCCAGCAAGAGTGGGAGAGGTTCAAATTAGACCGCACACATAATTCATTTATTAGTGCGCGCCATATAGATGTAACACCCCGTGTTTTTATTATTTTATTTAAATTAATTAATTGGAAAATACGGGAAAAATAAATTTTTGAATTTTATAATTCTTATTTGTTAAATTTGTTGGTTATGATTTTAGAAGAATAAAACTTCAAGTGGAATTGAAATTGGAGTTAAAATGAATTTTATATAAATTTTAAAAGTTTATTCCTTATAAATCTTTTTAAGTGGAACTGTCGAAATAACTGGGCGATCGATCGATCGACGCCAGGGGTCGATCAATCGATCCCAACAGATTTCATGCGCTGCAATTTTCTTTTTGACGAGTTTTGTTATTTTAAAACTCTTTAACTCTTTATATAAGTGATATTTCAGGCCTAAGTTTTTAAAACTTATAGTTTAATAATCCTAGGGCAGCAGACTCTTTCTTTGTTCATCATCTTCCACCTCAAAAACCTAGCCACCATTAAAATTACTTTTCAAGCTCAGTTTGAAGGCCAAGTTAAATCTGTCCCAAGTGGTTTAAGAAGAGTTTTGATCCATTTTTCGAGAGAAACTCATTTATATAATCAGATTTTTGTCAAACTAATCACAGGCATGTTTACCCTATTCTTTTCCTTTAGTGTTATGTGTCTTGATTGTAACCTCCATTAAACTCATGTTTTCTAAAAAAAAGTTATAAATATAATTATTAAAGAGATAAATTTCGGGACTGTTTTGTATGAAATATTACTATTACTTAATACTTATAACTTTGTTGTTCCTTGGGTTGTGTTGGCGTAGTCGGTTGTATTATGGGCATGTGCATGTAGAGGAGCCCTTAGAAAGCAAATTTTGATACTTCATGTGAGAACTCTAGATTAAATAAATTTCTTGTGTTGGAAAATAATAACTATTATAGGACTTCCATGTAGCTATTATTCTGAAAATCACAATATTTATGTGTCCTTGATTTCCACTATTTAGATTAAAATTATTCAATTTCGAAATTTAATGGTGTTGCGATTGTTGTTATAAATTGTTGATTACGCCACTTTATAGGAGTATTATAATTTTTGATATCTTGAAGACGTTGGGTATTGTAGGTAATTGGTTTTCACCCCCTTGTTATCGTACACTTGTTAGGTATGAGACTATACTAAGTGGGTCTTAGTTGTGATTTATGCTAATTAGGTATGGGACTAATAGTGTGAGTCTATGCGGGTTATATAATTTGGGGTGGGGGTTGGTTTTCTATATTATACCATTGTTACGATAGCCTAGGATTGATATCTAGCTAGAGTGAAATTTATATAATCATTCGTTACTTAGGATAGGACGAATTTGTGTTTTGGGAACCCTTGGTTGGGATTAAGGGGTATTTTGAGGATTTTCACATCGCTATTAAGGGTGGGGGAAATACATTTGATTAATGAGTATAAGAAATTTTGTAAATTAATATCGCATGACTAAAACAAATATTAAAATTTATTGGCGACATAATGTGTCTAGGGCCGACAGTTTAAATGGGTCAAAGGACGATTTATGTCGCGTCATGTGTGAAACCTTATCATATCGTGAGGATAGCAGGATAAAAATGGATCAGACGGCGGACTTGACAAGGGGATGTGTGTGTGTGTATGGAACCTTGTCATATCGTGAGGATCGCAGGATAAAAAAACGGATCAGAGGGCGGACTTGATAAGGGAACTTATATCTTGGTAAATTATAATAGTGGTTCTTTTAATGAAATTTAATATTATTGGGAATGTTGTTTATTTAAAATAATATTGGTGTGGCATATTTTAAAGAAAACTTGTGGATAGTTAGAAATTTATTTTTGGGATAAATAACCTTCGAAATTAAAAGATTTTATTGTTATGGTTGATATATATATAACACTATTGTCTGGGTTCAGGGACCCTAATTGAGAAGAGTAGTCGGTTTTCATGCTCGGGGCTTTGGCTCTGACACATGCGTTGACTAATCTTTTTCAGGATTCATTTGGGAGTTGTTGCATAGGATTCATTGGAGATCTTGTGGAGGTGCGACTGGATTTATTTTATTTCCTTAGTAGTTAGATTTCTCTTTCCATTCTGTCGTATTATTTATGAGACTACTTTGGAGTTTATTTGGCCTTTCGGTTCCAGAGTTGTTTTAAGATTTCATTTGGATTTATTTATTTAATTATTGAGATATTCGGAGATCATATGTGATGGATTTTGATCGCACTTTGATGTTTTATCAGTCGGATGTCATTCATATTTGGGTTTGATTAAAATAATTTATCTTGTTGATTAAAATATTTATGTCTCATATTTGTCACATGCTAAGGATGATATTTAATTTACTCGCAATCGGCTTAGTTTTGGTGGAGGCCGACACCAGAATTTAGCGGGGTGTGACAGATGGTATCAGAGCATGGTCTTAGGTCTCCTAGGTTGTGTGTTTGTTTAGCTTCCGCATTGCTTTGATTTCCTTTCGACGATTTGTACTCTTAGTCTTTCTGAGTCTGATGTTGTTAGTTCCTATCTTTCAGATGGAGAACACTAGGAGAGCTGGTAGTAGGAGAGAGGAGTCCATTTTTGGATCCGTAGTTGAGGAAAGGTAGGGAAAATTTATTCTGGATGTTGAAAAACTTGCGGCAATTGTGCGAGAGGTCACAGTCGCCGGTATTGATATTGGGAGACAGAGAGGGGTGACATTAGAACCCCAACAGCAAGGGGCACTCGTCTCAAATTAGGACAGAGTGAAGACCATTTTTTTTGAAGGGGCATCCTTCTACCTTTTCAGGAGGATCCGACCCCACAGTCGCTCACCAATGGAGAAGGGACATGGAGAGACACTTGAGATTAGTGGAATGCATAGAGGTGCAAAAGAAGATGTTAGCAACATTAAAATTGTCAGGGAATGCTTTACAGTGGTGGGAGAGTACCACCACACCAGAGGAGCGAAATCAATTGAGTTATGCATAGTTTCAGATTAGGTTCAACAAGTACTTTTTGTATGCTATCAAGAGTGCAAAGAAAAGAGAGTTTCTGGAGTTGGAATAAGGGTCAAAGTTAATCGTCGAGTATGAACAAGAGTTCACCAACTTATCTATGTTTGTACTGGAGAGGAAAAAGATGGAGTGCTTCATCAAAGGGTTGTCCTGGACCATTAAGCAGATGGTTTTGGTAAATTCGGCATACATTGCTTATGCCCAAGTAGTGGATGTCGCGATATTACACTGGCAGGAGAAAATAAGCTATCAGAAGAAATTGGGAAAAAGACAAGAGACTGAGGGTCAGGGAGGAGACAACAAGGGTCACAATGACCCAGCATGGAAGATGCAGAGGCCTAATCAAGGACGGTAGAATAATAATATTCATCAGGATAACCAGAGATAGGGTCGTCAGGGGGAGAAAAATTGGAATGGGAATTCTGAGCCTTTTCAGGGTACTTATTTCACTTGTGGGAAAGCGGAACATAAAGCGAATAGATGTTTCAATAGAAAGGGACACTAGGGTCAATTTACTCAGGGCCAGCAAGGCCAAGGGCCTCCAATACCGGTAGCGCTGGAAGTGCGGGGAGCGCCAGCAGCACTGACAGCAATAGGTGTTTAGGGAGCACCAGCAGCGCTGACAGCATCTGGTGCTCAGGGAGCGTCTGCAACACCAACCAGCACTGGTAATGGGAGGTTCTACCTACTTCAGCCTCGAGAGGAGCAGGCACCGCAGGAGCCACGACGTGGCTAAATAGAGGATCGGTCCGTAAAATATTTTGTTACATGTTATATTAATGTGTAGTACATATACTTTCGTTTAGGTAGAATTAGGTGTTTGGGTGCCTAATTATAGTATAATATGGTAGACTCTTATGAATTTTGGTTTATTGTGCACATTTAGTTTTGCTGAATTTCGAGGGAGAAATTCTTTTGTTAGTGGGGAAGTATATAACACCCCGTATTTTTATTAGTTTATTTAAATTAATTAATTGGAAAATACGGGGAAAATAAATTTTTGAATTTTATAATTCTTATTGGTAAAATATGTTGGTTATGATTTTAGAAGAATAAAACTTCAAGCGGAATTGAAATCGGAGTTAAAACGGAATTTATAAAAAAAATTAAAATTTATCCCTTGTACATATTTTTAAGTGGAACTGTCGAAATAACTCGGCGATCAATCAATCGACGCCAGGGTTCGTTCGATCGACCCCAGCAAATTTTGTGCGCTGCAATTTTCTTTTTGACGAGTTTTATTATTTTGAAACTCTTTAACTCTTTTATATAAGTGATATTTCAGGGCCAAGTTTTTAAAACTTATAGTTTACTAACCCTAGAGTAGCAGACTCTTTCTTTGTTCATCATCTTCTACCTCAAAACCCTAGCCACCATTAAAATTACTTTTCAAGATCAGTTTGAAGGCCAAGTCAAATATGTCCCAAGTGATTCAAGAAGAGTTTTGATCCATTTTTCGAGAGGAACTAATTTATCTAATTAGATTTTTGTCAAACTAATCACATGCATGTTTGCCTATTCTTTTCCTTTAGTGTTATGTGTCTTGATTGTAACCTCCATTAAACTCATGTTTTCTAAAAAAAGTTATAATATAATTATTAAAGAGATAAATTTCGGGACTGCTTTGTATGAAATATTATTGTTACTTAATACTTATAACTTTGTTGCTCCTTGGGTTGTGTTGGCGTAGTCGGTTGTATTATGGGTATGTGCATGTAGAGGAGCCCTTAGAAAGAAAATTTGATATTTCATGTGAGAACCCTAGATTAAATAAATTACTTGTGTTGGAAAATAATAACTATGATAGGACTTGCATGTAGCTACTATTCTGAAAATCACAATATTTATGTGTCCTTGATTTTCACTATTTAGATTAAAATTATTCAATTTCAAAATTTAATGTTGTTGCGATTGTTGTTATAAATTTTTAATTACGCCACTTTATGGAAGTATTATAATTTTTGATATCTTGGAGACGTTGGGTATTGTAGGTAATTGGTTTTCAACTCTTGTTATAGTACACTTGTTAGGTATGGGACTAGTAAGTGGGACTTAGTTGTGATTTATGCTAATTAGGTATGGGACTAGTTAGTGTGAGTCTATGCGGGTTATATAATTTGGGGTGGGGGATGATTTTCTATATTATACCATTGTTACGATAGCCTATGATTGATATCTAGGTGGAGTGAAATTTATATAATCATCCGTTACTTAGGATAGGACGAATTTGTGTTTGGGAAACCTTAGTTGGGACTAAGGGGTATTTTGAGGATTTTTACATCGCTGTTAAGGATGGGGGAAAATACATTTGATTAATGAGTATGAGAAATTTTGAAAATTAATATCGCAAGACTAAAACGGATATTAAAATTTATTGGCGACTTAATGTGTCTAGGGCCGACAGTTTAAACGGGTCAGAGGACGATTTATGTCGTGTCATGTGTGGAACCTTATCATATCGCGAGGATCACATGATAAAAATAGATCAGACGGAGGACTTGACAAGGGGATGTGTGTGTGTAGAAAATTGTCATATCGCGAAGATTGCAGGATAAAAAAACGGATCAGACGGCAGACTTAATAAGGGGACGTGTGTCTTGGCAAATTATAATAGTGGTTATTTTAATGAAATTTAATATTATTGTGAATGTGGGTTAACTATAATAATATTGCTGTGGCATATTTTAAAGAAACCTTGCGGGTAGTTAGAAATTTATTTTTAGGGATAAATAACCTTCGTAATTAAAAGATTTTATTGTTATGGTCGATATATATAGCACTATTGTTTGGGTTCAGGGACCCTGATTGATAATAGTAGTCGGTGTTCATGCTCGTGGTTTTAGCTCTAACAAATGCGTTGACTAATCTTTTTCAGGATTCATTTAGGAGTTGCTGCATAGGATTCGTTGGAGATCTTTTAGAGGTGTGGCTGGATTTATTTTATTTCCTTAGTAGTTAGATTTCTCTTTCCATTCCATCGCATTATTTATGAGACTACTTTTGAGTTCATTGAGCCTTTCGATTCCAAAGTTGTTTCAAGATTTCATCTGGATTTATTTATTTAATTATTGAGATATTCGGAGATCACATGTGATGAATTTTGATCGCAGTTTGGTGTTTTATCAGTTGGTATTTGGGTTTGATTAAAATAATTTATCTTGTGGATTAAAATTTTTATGTCTCATATCTGTCATATGCTAAGGATGATATTTACTTTAATCACACTCGACTTAGTTTTCTTTCATTGTTGATAGCTGATATAAACCTATTTGTATTTACGAATAATTCATATATTAGAAGTTCTAATTGCATATTTTGTTGGGACTTAGGCTTAAAAACATGGCGTTAGAGAGGAAAAACCTAAAATAGCCCCCAAATCTCCCCGTAAAAGGCACTGACACCTCACACGGGATCAACGTAATTCATAAGAACTAACCGCGTGGTCACGGGATGCCCGGTTTGAGAATATGATGATAATTTTAAAATTTCTAGACTTAAGCTTAAAAACATGTCGTTAGAGGGTGAAAACCCGAAATAACCCCTAAACGGCCCCGTAAGAGGCACCAACACCTTGCACGGGTAACTCATAGGAATTAATTGTGTAATCACGAAACTCCTTATTTGAGAATACGACAATAATTTGAAAATATCTAGACTTTGGTTTAAAAACCATGGCGTTAGAGGGCGAAAACTCGAGACAACTCTTTTACGGTCCCGTAAGAGGCACCAATACCTCATACGGGACCAATGTAACTCGTAGGAACTGATCGTGGGATCACGGGACTCCCGGTTTGAGAATATGAGGATAATTTGAAAATATCAGGGCTTAGGCTTAAAAACTTGGCGTTAGAGGGCGAAAATCGAAAATAACCCCCGAATAACCCTATGAGATGCACCAACACCTCTCACGGTACCAATGTAACTCGTAGGAACTGACCATGCGACCACATGACTCCCTATTTGAGAATACGAGGATAATTTGAAAATATTAGAACTTAGGCTTAAAAACATGGTGTTAGAGGGAAAAAACTTGAAACAACCCAAGAACGGCCCCATGAGAGGCACCAAGACCTCGTACGGGACCAATGTAACTCGCAGAAACTTATCGCACGATCATAGGACTCCCAATTTGAGAATACAATGATAATTTGCAAGTATCTAGACTTAGGCTTAAAAATATGGCGTTAGAGGGTGAAAACGTGAGACAACCCCTTAACGGTCCCGTGAGAGGCACCAACACCTCGCACGGGACCAATGTAACTTGTCAGAACTGACCACTCAATATGGGGCTACCGATTTGAGAATACAATGATAATTTGCAAATATCTAGACATAGTCTTAAAAACATGACATTAGAGGGCGAAAACCCAGAACAGACCCCAAATGGCCCTGTGAGAGGCACCAACACCTCGCAAGGGACCATTGTAACTTGTAGAAACCGACCGCACGATCACGATACTTTTGATTTGAGAATACAATGATAATTTGTAAATATCTAGACTTAGGCTTAAAAATATGGCATTAGAGGGAAAAAACGCGAAACACACCCCGAACGTCCCCTTGAGAGGCAGCGACACCTCGCACGGGACCAATATTACTCGCAAGAACTGACCGCGTGATCACAGGACTCTCGATTTGAGAATACGAGGATAATTTTTAAATATCAAGACTTAGGCTTAAAAACATGGTGTTAGATGGCGAAAACCCGACATAGTCCCCAAACATCCCTGTGAGAGGCACAAACACCTCGCATGGGACTAATGTAACTCATAGGAACTGACCGCTCTATCATGGGGCTCCCAGTTTGATAATATGTAAATATCTAGACTTAGGCTTAAAAACATGGCGTTAGAGGGCAAAAATGAGAAACAGACCCCGAACGACCCCGTGATAGGCACCAACACCTCGTATGAGACCAATGTAACTCTTAGGAACTGATATGATGATAATTTAACTTGTATATGCAATTTTTGATCTTGAATACATTATTTTTAAAACTACTTTGTTGGTGATATCATTTACTTTTTATATTCTATTTTTTGCAGGATAACATTGTATCATTTTCTTTTATCCGCATGGATCACACGGAGACGATAATGTTTTACAGTAGGAAGATTGCTTATATAATGTTGTTGACATTCAGAATTATGTTTTTTCATGTGTTATGACCATGCAGGCATTTTTAGTTTTATTGTTTAGTTTTATGGCCGTACAATCTTTTATAACTTGATTGCTAAATTACATGGTTGTGCGGGCTTTATATTAAGCAGGTTTTATATTAACAGGGTTTAGAATGTCCAGAAAATAGAGGGAACTCTTCCCAATTTGTTTTTAGTATATGAACTATTAAAACTTGTCATATTTTGAAGTTTGTATGTACATTTTTTTATTAACAACGTTCCCGATTCGCAATTTGTGAATTATTTTGATTGTTTTGCTAATAATAAATATTTATAACACCTCGTGCGCATCCAACCGGTCACTCAGTCACGGGACCCTAATTTTAGGATTGGAAAAAAAACTCAAAGTAAATGGTCATGGACAAAGTCTATGACCATTTTTATTTTTTCCGTCGCGCATAAAAATGCTCGCCCATGTCAAAGTAAATGGATTATTTTTATTTTACTTTCAATTGATAGAGGCAACGGTTTCTTTGAAAATATTTTCTCCCCTTTTCTAATGTAATGGGTGATTGACACACAGGTTAAAGTAAAAGGATCATTTTTAATGTAATGGTATTCAAAATATGTTATGTGAAACAAGTATAACAAGTATATCCATGTGCCTAGGCATGTGAAAGTCAATTTGAATTAAGTGGGTGTGAATGACCGGGTATTACTTTTCTCATATAGTTCATGCAGTGAATGATTGGTTAAGAGAAATCCTATACCAATACCCATCTCATGGATAGCTTGTAATCTATCCCAAATATCATTTGCATATTCACAACAAGAAATTTTGTTATACAGATAAATATTTAATGAAAAATATAAAATATTTACAGCTTTAGCATTTAATTGATTTTTTTAATATCTAAATCATTTAAATTATTTTTATTTTCAGATATATGTGACTCATTTATAATTAATCTCCAAATTTCATAATCATAAGATTGAATAAAATATTTCATTATATTTTTCCAATATGAATAATTATTTTCAGAAAGTAGAGGACGTCTAGAGATTGATTGTCCATCACTAAAGTTTTTTTCCCATAATCTTTAACTCTAAGATTGTGAAATCTAATAAGAATGATTAGAGCCCTTGCTCTGATACCGATTGTTGCCCAAAAAATTACTCAAGAGGGGGGGTGAATTGAGTTTTAGCAAACTTTTTTGGGTTAAATTAAAATTTCAGATTAATAAATCTTTAATGACTAACACAGTGAATATCAAATAAATACTACCACTAAATTTAAACAAGTTAAATTTACAAATTATAACCCCCAACAAATATATAAATAATTTTTGTATTTAATATGAATTAATATTTTGAAATTAATTATTTAATTCAAAAATAATTATTATAATGTTGAAATAATATTATCAAATTTCGAATTTAATTTCTTTGTAAATATAAGTGATGAAAATATAAAAATAAACAAGTACAAACAAATAAATAAATGTAAGTGCGGAAAATAAATAACACCCAAATTTATCGTGGTTCGGCCAAATGTCTGCCTACGTCCACGCCCCTAGAGCTTCCGTCTCCTTGTGCTTCACTATTGTGATCCACTTATGGGTAGGATCAAATCACCACTTACAACCACGACCCACTTATAGGTAGTACCGAGCACCGTTACAACTGTGTAGCTAATGTCGAACGATAAATTAAAATTGAAAGCTTCACCAAAGCTTGAAAATAAATCTGAATTTTTGTACAAGGTTGAATGACGAAACTCCTTCAAATACAAATTTAATTTGAGTTTCTTCTTGAATGAGACTTCACAATGAATCTGATTTTTTGCTCTAGTCTTCACAAGTTAAGGCAGGAGATTTTCTTCAAAAATATTTGTTGTTGAACTAGTATTTGTGGATGTGTGCATGTGAGTATTTGAGTAGAAAATAATTTCTTGTGCTCTTGATTCTCTTCTTAAAAAATCACAGAGTATTAATTTGTTGCTATGTCAAACTTGAGTAAAGTTGAGTGTCAACTTTTGTTGCACTCTTGAACTAATTGTATGAGCAACATAAATTTGTGATTGCTCTCTTCATTGGTCTGTGTTGTAACACCCCGTATTTTTTAGTATTAAATATTTAATTAATTCGGTTATTTTAAATTACACGTGTGACGTAATTTATTTGAATTAATTATTATGTGTTTATTAAAATATTAATCGGAAAATATAATGAATAATATTTATGCAATATAATTACTAAGTGAGTAGTACATAATTATTTTACGTCATAGCGAGTGATAGTGACGTGACATTATTATATCTCAATCGGGAGTGGTGTGTAGACTATATGAGGTCGAGATAGAAAATTATCATACGGTGACTCGGATGGAAATTGCGAGGTCACGGTTAGTTCCAGAAGGGTCGAGATAGTCAAAATAGTGTACCCAGGGGTAGTAATTGAGTCCCGAGGCCTTTTTAGACATAATTGATACCAATCGGGGGTACTCGGGTCATTTGGGCTTGGACAGTTAACCTAATTTCGGGATTAGGAATATTAAACCTAAGTTTTAGAGTTTGGGACAATCATAACTCAGATTCAAATTCTTAGAAATTGAGAGAAGAAAGAAGGAAGAAAAAAAAGGACTTCTGAGGCTAAATTTAAAAGGGAATTGGGTGAACCATTGTCAAATATGTCTCCTACAACATGTAATCAGACCCTACAAACCTACAAAGTCAAGTGATTAACTTGATTTTGTTTTAATTTGGTAAAAACTCATGTTCATATTATAGTAGGTGTAGACAAACCCGTTTTTGGGGAGGGTTATCGCATGAAAATTAGTTTTTTGATGAATCGAATATCGTGTAGATTAAATGTTAGATTGATGACGAAATATAATTAATTGTTATTAGGATAAGATCCATATTCAAAATCCAGAAGTAAATTCGTTTAATTGATGATTGTGTAATCAGATTTAGGAAAAGGATTGAATAACCCGTAATAAACCCAAATTCATAAATTATTGAATGATAATAGGAATCATTGATATGGGAGATATATGTGGTGACCAGGACCAGTTTAAGATGTATAAAAAACATTAGTTGTGATTGGGTTAAGATTTGGGTTGAAGTTGTGAAGCTTTGATGAGCAAAAATAGAGGAAAACAATGTGGAGAAGAAGGTGAGTGCGCCCAAGATCGATTGATCGATGAAGCCTGAAACGACACAGTTTTGCCTATTTTTATTTTTAGGCTCTAAATTATTTGTGATTTGATATAGCTTTATTTATTTAGTGAAACAATAAATAGGAGCTAATACATAGTGATTATGGGTAGATATAATTGGGTTTAGAAAAGTGTGAAATGGTGAGAAACCTAGTGTTGATGTAAAAAACTAGATTATCTCTAATTATTTAATCACGGATAAATAAGGTAATAAATAAATAAGACAAATGATTTTTAAAGTGGTTCAGCCGTATGAGAATGGCCTAGGTCCACTATTTTTGTATTGTTGTCTGTTTGCCTGGACTTCTCGATAAATGGTTTACCAAGAGATCCAGAGTCCCTTACTTATGAGGAGGTTACAATATATTTATAGTCTTGAGGCTGTACATATGAAAGAATAATGCGTTGTTAACCAATAGACATATACATCTGTATGATAATAATGCGCATTTAATACGTAGCTGTCTTTTCATTAAGTAGCTCGGTACGCCTGAGTTGCTCAGACCGCCTAAGTTGCTCGGTACGCTTGAGTTTCTCGGTGATTATATGTTGTTCGTTAAAAGTGTTTGTATTTGCCACGTAGATTGACACGTGACTTTAAATGATTGGTCTACATCAGTAGACTAAATTTGGTATCAACAAAAGCCCCCAATGTTTCACAGTTTTGAGGTTAAAGAAAAGTGTGGAACATTCTGCTTGAAAACTGCTTAGATTTTTGGTTTTTATGGATTTTAGGAAAACTTTCATTGTATATAACTCCTTTTTGAGCGTATAGTATCAGGATTCATAAATATTTTGAATTTTCATGACCACTTCGATATTTGTGCCCTTTTCTTCTTCTAGCCGTCGGAAACGCAAACGTCTTCCCTTGTAATAATTGCCTTTCTCTATTCTAGAGATAAAAATTTTAAGCGCGGTAGAAATCCTATCGTCCTTCACTTTTCAAATCTGTATCTTTGAACTCTTCATTTTCTCTCTATCTTGTGCCTTCGTTCTTTCCGTCGTTCATTTTTCAACTGATCTCTCTTTTTCTGTAAGATTTTCTTCCCTCTCCTTTATTTACTTTGTTCATCGTGGTTTATCTTGTTGAATCGCTGGACAAATTTCGGTCTGAATTTTCAATCCCTTCGTGGGTTATTTTAGAAGAACTTTCTGAACCTTCTGATTATTTTTATTTGCTTGAAGGACATTGGTTCCCAAGTCTTTTTGTGGCCGAATGTGGCTTTTCTTTCCCTCCAAATCCCCTATGTTTGGAGTTTTTCCAATATTTTGATGTTGTACTTGCAAGAGTAGCTCCAAATACATGGAGGATAGTTAATGGCGTACATAGGTTGAATCAACTTCATGGAACTCGATTAGGGATTCCAGAGATTATGTACTTCTATAGATGGGTTGTCAGTGATACCACATTCTATTTAAAAACTAGTTTTTTGAATAAAGCTTTAGTTGTCAAACTTCCTGATGCCAATAGGGATTATTTTGATCATGGGATTGTGATGAAAAATTGGCAACACCCTCCATTAAATGGAGATGATGTATACCAAGGTCCTAGGTGTCCACTTTATGGCAATGGGATAGGTTGTTTTTATTTTTGAAATCTTATTTTCTTTGTATTTGATAAAATAAATCACTGATATTTGATTTTGTTTGTTACAGTTGACAGTAAAAGAAAACCTCCAAAGGAAATTGATGTTAATATAAAGCATTTAAAACTTATCTAGAGCTTTCACCAATCTGTTGCTGAGGATCATATTAGATCTGCTTCTTACTTGTTGCAATACAAAAACTACACTTCAACTTTTACTGCTCGTCTCGTCCAGTGGTGGTTGATCTTGACCAAGTACCAGCCTCTGAGACTAGTGTGGAAGGTTCTTCCTCTAAATCGAATATTCTTATCACTGATCTGATGAAGAAGAGAAGAGCTCCTGCCTTTTTTGACAAATCTGCC
The DNA here is from genome assembly GCA_949130495.1 of Sambucus nigra. Classification (NCBI taxonomy): domain Eukaryota; kingdom Viridiplantae; phylum Streptophyta; class Magnoliopsida; order Dipsacales; family Adoxaceae; genus Sambucus; species Sambucus nigra. The sequence goes on along the minus strand of OX422211.1, from coordinate 227,542,853 downwards.
TCTGTTACTGTGGAGGCAAAGAAGAGTAAACAAGATGTCCCAGAAGAAGGGATAAAAAATATAGATGTACCCCCTCCTGTTGCTGCCAAAGAAGCTGGCAAAAATCCCCCTATGGCTCCAAGTAAGACTGTTGCTATCTCTCCATCGAGTGATGTTGTTGTCATATATCCAATAAAGACAACATCTTTAATTAAAAATGCTCCTGCTCCTCTGAGGAGATAAAAAAAAAGTTCTTCTGAGAAACCTGCTGAACCTGTCTCTCAACCTTTAAATGTTGAAGGTAGTATTCCAGTTCTTGTTTCTCCGAGCTCTGCCGTGAGCTTGGTAAGATCCTAGACTGTTCCAGAATCTCAAGGTGTTGAAGACACCTTTTCTCGCGAGAAACTTACTACACTGGCTGCTCAACACATTTCTACACTAGATGCTCAACACATTTCTTTAGTAAGTATTGACTTAAAGTTATTTCTCTTTTCAGTTGGTGATGTGTTTTAACAGCATTTTGAAGAATGATGAAGCTATTAGGGCTTCAAGCTCCTCAGGTGGAGTAGAGGAAGATTTTGTTGGTCTGACCCAATCTTTGAAAGATTCTCATCAAAAGTACGAGGAAGATAAAGGTGCTTGGGAGAAGCAATTTAAGTCCGTTGAGCTAGACAGAGATCAAGCTGTGAATGCTTCCAAGGAATTGGAGAAGAAGTTGAAAGAGTTCGAACAGAGCAACAAGGAGCTTGAGGTTAAGCTTAAGTCTACTGAAGAGGAATTTGTTAAACTTCAAGATGTTGAGCGATAAAAAATGTAGGTGGAAGAAAAGCTAAAGTCTGCCGAGGAGCTCCTTAGGGAAAGGACCTCCTCGGAGAAGGCAAAAATAAAAGTTGCCGTTAAAAAATCATTCAGTGCTGGTTGGGACAAAGACTGGAACAAGGGTCTAGCCATCATGTCTTCTTAAATGGAATATGAAGGTGTCAAATATTTTTAGGATGGATGGGTAGCAGCCTTGCAGGAGCTGAAGGTTGCTGAGAATTCTGAGTTATTCCAAAAGCACATTCATGGCCTTCCTCCCTCTCCTGGGGAAGAAGAAGAAGATGAAGCTTCTTCAGATGAATCTTCTATGATGACTGGAGATCAAGTCCCTATTGTTCAGCCTTTTGAGCAACTCTAACTAGCTAGCACTTGTATCGAGCAGCTACCATCGTCCTTCGAGCAACCAACTCCTTCATCCCAACCATCCAACGAAGTAGTAGGGAACAAGGAGAAGGTGTAAAGTTGTTCAAGCTTTTTATTTTGTTATTCTCTTGAATGTAACCTTGAACTATGTATCTTCTCTTATGATGAATAAAAATTTATACTTTGGTTGTTCATCTTGAATTTCTCTTTTACTCTCTCTGTCTGCATCATTATTGTTTCTTTTTATTTCTTCTCTTTGCTAGTTTATGGCCAGGATGGAGCTCTTGTCAGCTCATGATATAGAATTGATGAAGAAATGCAATAACTGGTCATGCAGATCTTAATGAGGTCCAGATAATTGACATCCTAGGATCAAGTGCTTCTGATCGAGCAGTTGACGCTTACCAATACTTGAACTGCTTGCTCGATCATGTTGTTGCCAATAATTTGGCCTACTACGAGATGATTGAAGATCTCCAAGGAATGATCGAGGAACTTCAATAACAGTATAAAGAATCTTCTACCCTTTTGCATCAAGGATAGGAGAAGAAATATCAACAATTGAGTGCTGACAAAGGGTATGACAAATTCATCTCCGCTCATGAGAAGAAAGAGAGTGTTCTGAAGCTTGAAGTTAAAGAGCACAAGCATATCGCCAAGTTGTTAGAGCAGGAGAACATTGCTTTGCAAGAGGAAATAAAGCAACTCAAATCTGCTTCTTCTTCTTCAGGAGCCTTGGTCCCAGTAAATGATGATGGTTTTTCATTCTTGGAGGTAGAAAATGATAACTTATTGAAATGAGCTGAACCCTTCACATTTACTCGTGGTAGAGAAAGATCTTCTCGTCGACGAGCTAGGGTTGGTCGGGTCACCATTGAAGAAGAGAGAATGCAGTCAACTTTAGAGAATCAAGCCGTTCAGTTGATAGCGAAGAACCAGGCCTTGGTAGAAATGTCTACAAATATTCTGAACTTCACCGAAGAACTTTCTAATCAAAGCTCTGCTCTGGAAAGTAAAGAAATTTTAGTGAAGAAACTTCACGAGAAACTTGAGAGGTTAACTTATCAGTTCCACAAGAAACCCAGAGAATTTTGGATGGCTGGGTATAACGAAGCTTTGTACCATCTCAATGCTCGGTTACAGCAGTCAAATAATGAGGGATATAAGAAGGGGTGGTTGAATGCCTTGTGTGTGCTAAAATTGGAGCAGGGCCATTACTTATGGGTTTACATATAAAACAATATTAGGAAAGTTATAAGCTCTATTAATATCTATCCCTAGGAGTTTGGACTTATCATTAATCATGATCAGTCGTTACAACTAATATATTTAAACAGTTCTTTGTTGAATATAAGTATTCATTAATCATATGTACACTTGTTTGGGATGCACATGTCAAGCACGTGACAGTGCGATTATTGACCCCACAACCTCATATCAACCTATTGGTAGATATCATATCCAGCAACACACTCAAGTCCTTCGTATATGGATTCGCCTGCTATAATCAGATAAAAATGCTCATTAGACACCAGGAGAAAACCGGTTTCATTATTCCATGAGGGCATATTATTATATAATTATTCCCTTCGGTCTCAAGAATATCAGTGCAACTTACCAAATAGTGATGACATCGATCCTACACAATCTTATATATAAGGAAGTGGAAGTTTACATGGATGACAAGATCATTAAATCCAAAGACCGCGAAGGACACATTACGACACTTAGAAAACTATTTCAAAGGTTATGCCTTTTCAAAATGAGGCTAAATCCTCATAAATGTGTTTTCGGAGTCACTAAAGGGAGATTGCTCAGGTTCATTGTCAGCAAACATGGAATCGACGTATACCCCGCTAAGGTTAAAGTCGTAGGGGAGATGCCATCATCCAAAATAGAGAAAGAGGTCATAGGGTTCCTAGATCAATTACAATTCATAAGTTGTTTCATCAACTATCTTACCCATACTCAAGAAAGAGGTCATAGCGAACCCATCTTCCAAATACTCAATAAAGACTCACCCAAATAATAAAACACTCAGTTCCAAAAAGCATTCAACAAAATACAAGACTTTCTCACCCATACACTGGTATTAGTACCGCCATAATAGGAATAAACTCTCTTGCTATACATGAACATGATTGACACAACTATCGGATACACGTTGGCCGAGTACATGGAAAGGTCCAAGAATCAATGATCCATATACTATGTTAGAAAAAAGCTAGTAACTTATGAGCTACATACACCACCTTGAAAAAGCTTGTGTCAACTTGTATAGATCACTTGCAAGATCCGTCATTTTAAGATGTCCTTCAGCATACGACTCTTCTCAAGGATAGATCCCCTAAAATAAATATTTGAGAAACTCATTCCCTTTAGACAGATGGCCAATTGGTTGCTAATTTTGTCCAAATTCGAAATCACATATGTCATGAAAAAATACAATAAAGGTAACCCATTTCTGACCTTCTCGCACTACAACCCTTATCAGATGAGGAGAAAGAAAACAAGAAAGAATTCATCGATGAGGACCTCATCACCTTAAACGATAGAGAAACTTGGGAACTCTAATTCGATGGGGCCTCCAATAAAAAGGGATTCCGCATCGGTATTCTCCATATATATCCTAACTTGTAATAACTCCCTACTACTATCAAACTCACTTATGATTGCACTGACAACGTGGCCAAGTATGAGGCTTTCATCATCACTACCAAAATCGAATCACTGACCTAAAATCCTTTGAAGACGTAAGCCTAGAAATCAATCAGGTAATAGGCAAATGGAAAATTCAGGATGATAAACTATAATCTTACCATCCCTACATGGAAGACCTAGCTTCTCTATTCGAGCATCTCAAATTTAACTTCCTCCCTAGGGACCAAATAACTTTATGGATGCACTTTACACTCTAAAATCCATGATATACATGTCGAACGAAACCACGTAAATCACGTTTATCGTGACTAGTCAAAGCACTTCTTATTACTTATTTAAGATTGATGTCATCAAGGAAACAATGATAAGACTTATGATACGGTAATATAACATTTAGAACTTGCTACACAAGAACTACTACCCTCTCAATTCCTTTTTAAATTACCTACTTACCCTAAGGCAATTGACGGGCCAATTCATCATTTGTAGAGATTAACTCTACAAACGAGGTTCGATGGGGTACATTTAAGGTGCGTTGCGAAAGATGAGAACCTTGGATCATGGACAAAATCCATAGTGGAGAATGTGGCCCACACATGAGTGGGCACACCCTCCCTAGAAAAATACTCTGATAGACCTACTACAGGCCTACCATGCAAAAGGATTGCATGGATTATGTCAGAAGGTGCCTAAAATGTCAATTTTATGACCCATGATAACATTTACCTCCCTCAGAGCTCTACTGCATGATCTCACCTTGGCATTTCGTCACTTGGGGGATAGACACCATAGGGAAGGTTACCCCTAAGGCCTCTAACAAGCACTAGTTCATCCTAGTTTCCATCAACTATTTCACCAAGTGGGTTGAATTTGAATCTTACTCAATCCTCAAAGACAAAAAGGTGGCCAAATTAATACGTCAAAACATTTTTCCCGCTTTGGCATACACCATGAACTAGTGTCTCACAACGGTTGTCACTTTGATAAAGAGGTCTCAAACCTATTATAAGAGTACGGGATTACTCGACATAAGTTGACCCTATACAGACCCCAAACCAACAGAGCGATTGAATCTGCTAACAAAAATATCAAAAACATCATTAATAAGATGACTAAGCCCTACAACGACTGGTCAGATTAACTCTCGTATGCCCTTTGGGGTTACATAACTATAGAGATAAATTCAATAGAGGACATCTCCTACTCATTATTTTATGGCGTAGAAGTATCCATGCCCATAGAACTTAAAATATGCTCATTACGAGTCATGATCAAAAGTCAAGTGGATGAAACCGACTGGGTTCAAGCCTGTTTTAACGAATTAGCTCTCCTTGATAAAAGGAGATTAAAGGTCGCTTATCACAATCAGGTCTACCAGCAGTGTATCTCCCTAGGATTCAATAAGAAGGTTAAGAAATGAAACATACAATTGGGCAATCTGGTCCTAAAAGAGAATATGATATCCACCCAGAATCCAAGAGGAAAATTTTCACCCAACTGGGGAGTACTTTCCTTGTCACTAAAATAAACTCTGGTAAGGCATCTACCTTAGCTGATCTCGATGGAGTCATGTTTTCCCAACCCTTCAAAGTTGACCGATTGAAGAAATTATTTCCTTGAACCTGTCAGTGGTGAAGAGGGAGAAATCGATTTAATACAAAAATAATCAGTCGTAATGGGGATAGAAAACATACGAACTTATACACATTCATAAATCTATATCAAAAATCCCACTTAAGCCACCAATCTTTCGCTTGAAGTAAGGTGAAATACTTTGAGCCCAAACTTTTCATTTAATAAAACTATATAGGACTGATTCTCTGCTATATTATTATCACAGACATTTAAATACAAACACGTTGTTGTCTTTGAATAAGAGATAAGTAGGCAACCTATGATATCATTTCGAGTGCGGTCTAATTAAACACCAAAAAGTCCAATTTTACGGGGAAATCCCTACTTATGGTCATGGTACCCTCACTCCAAAAGAGTCAGTGCGTTATAAATAAGCTGAAATCAAGTAATAAAATAGAGGCCTAAGACATTTCAGAACTCCACGGAGTTATCCCTATTTAAGAAACAAGACATAAAGACCGATAATATGAAAACAACAGTCAAAAGAATGCTAGTGGAAAGACACAATGTTCACATACCACTTTTCCAAAGAATAAACACTAAAGCAACACCCCTCTCAAAACACCACACATCTCGATATGATTCATCAACAGGTAGACTCACGTAGGTCTCCCTATAAACGGCATCCTATCTTGGCTAAGGGACGATGCTTCGATTCTAAAGCTATATCAAATGGATCTCATCAATCCATAAATACAGAAAGGGAAAGTCCTTCCCTCACAACCAATGTCAATAAAGACACATCGATCATTACCAAGTAGATAAATTTTATATATCTCTGAAAGAAAAAGTCTCAAAATGACGGGGCACTTTTGTATATTTATATTTTGTGTAAACTTTTGTATGTGTCACCTCCATTTTAATAAAAATATCTTAGGCTTGCTCCATTCATTTGCAAACTTTGGCATTTTTTATCTGTAAATATGAGTAATATTTAATCAATTATCACCAATAATCTTTCCTCAAGAAAAATATAAAGTCATGGACATGAATGATATCCAAATGATGTTATAAAAAATAGAAAAATATCATATCTTGGGCATCAAACCTTTGAAAACCAATAAAGTATAAAATGTGTCATAATGAAAGAATTGAATAGATGTGATAAAATGTATGAATCGGTGGAGACAGGCCATCCACCTAGTCGAAAAACCAAAATCTACTCATGCATGCCTTCTTGGCCCGCTCAACATCACCATCATCAACACACTATAAGGACATATTTTATAAGTTTTGTTAACATTATAGAATGTCATATACCGCTACAACCGTCGAAGAATTATTCAAGATCATTCAAGCATCAAGACGGATCAGAATATCAAAGTTCTTCATCAAAGAAGTCTCTACAAGATTAATTTTGGTAAAGTTGTGTTTAAGTACCTTAGCATCTCACTTAGAGTATTTGGATTATTTTTCATTAAATATTGTCTAAGTGTTGGAGCGGAGTTTTTTACGTCAAAAATAAATTTTATAGTTTTTGAGGCGGTGCATTTATCGAGAAAAAGAAAAAGAAAAATGTTTAATTTTATTATCGTTCAAACGACAGCTTAGGTCGTTCAAATGACATGGCTTGTTGCCTGAAGTATCAAACTACGTTAGATTTCGTTCAAACAACATCCAATCTCGTTTGAATGAGCCGATGTCTTAAGTCTTTTATAAACATGACTCTCTAAGTTCATTTGTCAGAAAAAGTCCTGTGCAAAAACAGCCTATGTTTTTCTGCAAATAACAGTACGAATTTGTCTTCTCACTTTAGAGGTTTAATCCTTTGTTTTTATAATTCACAAAACATCCCAATCCTTTAGTGAATTGTTTTGGAACCCAAAATATGATCTAGTTGATATGCTCTTGTAGAGAGGGTAAATCTACATCATATGACTGCGTGTCATTAAGGATCTTGATGCGTGAAGATTCTTTGTTGATTTGGACTGAAGTTCATAGGGAGTACTGCGGTATTCATAGGATGAAGATAGGACTGCGGTTCTTATGGTATAGTTGCGTGTGAACCACAGCTGACGACACTGATCGATGCCTGTGGGTATTCGTGTGTTAAAATCTATTTCATTGTAATCCGTGTAAGTTGCGATTTACAAATTATAGTGAAATAAAAGGTTTTTCCCTTCGAGGATTTTTCCTAATATTGGTTTCCTTTGCATTCTTACTGATTTAATGTTATCACATAACCTAGATGCGTGTGTTAGGGTTCAACTAAAATCTGGATCAATTAAAATTGGATTTATTTGAGAAGTCACATTATTCCGCTGTAGCACACTCTACAAATTGGTACCAGAGCCTGTTGCACTAAGTTATTGTGTTATGATCCTGATTTTTCAAAATCGGTTTGAAAATTGATTTTCTTAAAATATGTCTTTTAGTGGTATTGATGATTTTCGATGTCAACTTTTTGAAAAGTCTAATTGGAAAATTCACACGAACTCTTATTCTAAATCTTCCATTGAAAATGATTCAGAGAGATGTTCGGGTTGTGAGGGTGTTGGTCACACGATAGATGAGTGTCCCATAAATTTAAGGAAGAAATTAAATAAACCGACATCTCATGTTTCTACCCTTAGTGATTCGAAAGAAGAAGTTTTTTATGCTTCTAGGCGAGAGCTTCCCACCTAAGGGATTAGTGATAATAGCGAGGGTGATGAGAGTGAGGATGGAAGTGTAGATGAGTGTAACTTGCAAACGGCTTTCAATGAACTTTATGCTGAAGCTTTGAAAATAAAGAAAGAAAATTTGAAATTAAAAGCTCAATTGAAAGGGCGTGCCTTAAAAAATAATAATGTTTTAGTTGAATGTCTTAGGGCACGTGAGAAATTTTTGAGAGAGAATCTTGAGTATGTCGAGGGAGAAAGAGATAGTATTCGAGGGGTGATAGAGGCTATGAAAAAGGAGCTTCTTGAGTTTGAGGATTCTAGGAACTTACGTGAATCTCGGATAGGTGAACTTGAGAAAAGTTTGAGCGATTCGAGTAAAGTGAAATTTGAATTGGAGTCTATGTCTGAAAATATTGACAAGATTTTAGGCACTGTCAAAATCAAGAAGGATAGGGGAGGGATTGGTTTTGATAAACATGTTTCACCCATTCCCAAAGCCATCCCCACACGTGTGAGAGAGCCTCCTAGGGATGTTAAGATAGAGTCACCTAGGTTAATTAGGAGAGAGCCACCTAGGAACATTGTGAGAGAGCCACCTAGGAATTTTAGGAGAACGCCACCTAGAAACTTTAGGAGAGGACCACCTTTAGGTAACATTCACCGCCCGATTTACACTTGCACACATTGCGGTAAGCAAGGACATCTTAGGAGTTTATGTTACAAGCTTTTAAATGGACCTAGGAAGGTTAATAAAAAGAATAAATTCCATTCAACAAACCCCCACTTGTCGTTACAAATCTTTTTGGGTTAGGAAATTTTGATTTAGAGGCTTATGGACTTTTTGTTCATGACTCTCGTTTTCTTGCACGTGATTCACCCCATGTGAGATCATTTGCTTGATTGTGTTTAATATTTGTCATGTGTTAGTTGTGCTCCCTAATATACTCTTACTAGTATTATGACTCACTTTTTTGTAGTTTACATTATTTTATGAGTTTAGCTACTATTTTGGATCTGTCAGCACCTTCCAAGTATTTTTTTTCTGGAAATTTTTTCACTGGGAAAAACTGCTTAACCTTTTGGACTGGATTTTCATTTTCTCGTTTGAGCGAGAACTCTTGTCGCGCGAAACTATCGTTCTAACGACAAGCTCTTTCATTCGAGCGATATTAATTTTCGTTCGAAGGGCCTATTTGGTTATCTGCATTTATTTATTTCAATACCCTAGGTTCATATGTTTATCTTTTTAGTGCTGCTGGGTTATCGATGTCAGTTTGTATGCAGTTACTTTTGGTATTTATGATTAATTGCTAATACTGCATTATTCGTTTAATCACACCTACTTAGATTGATGATTATTTGTGTGATTTATTGTTTGTTAGCATAGGACGATGATCATACCGATATTATGCATATTGCTAGTGTGTACCATGCTTGTATGTATGGTTTTGTTTTTTGAAAATTTTTCGAAAAATACTAAAATATTTTCATTTTTTTGAGAAAAATTGAAAATTCCAAAAAGAGTTTTGTATTATGTTTTATGTCGTATATGAATGGACACTTAGGATGACCAAGTCAAAATTTTCATTCCATTTATCCATGTGATAATTGGATAGTGTTTTGAGACAATATATCATGTCATCCATGTGCTTTAAAATGTGTGGAGTCGTTAAGATGTATTGTGTGATTACCACCTACACATTTGACTCATATTTGCCTTTAATGCATACGTCTTACACGAATTTTTTTGACTATCATAATTGTTTATCACATATTGGTCGGAGTGTTATCATCTCAATCCTGTCTTTAAAATGAACCAAATGCGATAAAACTTGACAAGGGAAGTAGTGCATGTAATAATAATTTACCATGGGGATTTAAATGCAACAAAATATGATGAGTGATTCACGGGAAAGGGCTGTGAGAGTGTAAAATTAACTCTTCATGAAATCCACCATTTGAAACGAGCCCGAGAATTTTTAAAGGAAATAAAAAGATAAATATGCCAAAAGGGTCCACCTCAAAAAAAAACATAATGATTATTATTTATGAGGGAGTTTGGATGGAAAGAAATGAAATACGAGTTTGCACGTCCTAACACTGTCTTAAAAAGCATTCATAATTTTAGACGTTATTGATGTGGGAATCATTCTTGACTTTGATGTGTTGATGAATTGAGTCGATGTCATATAAATTTAACACTTTAAACACCTAAGGACGATGTTGAGATCCATTCGATAGGAGTACACGTATACATTATGCACATATGTTATGTTTGATTGCATTCATATTCCTATCTAATTTGTTCACACCCATACATTCCGTTTCCACGATTGGATTATCTTAGTGAAAATTCATAGTGTGCGATTTTTTTTGTAAAATATTTTTAAATTTTGTGTAAAAAATTCAAAAATAGTTTGTGGATCTTTTGAGCATTTCCTCTTCATGTGCGTAGTTTGATCCATATTTGTTTTGCTTATCATGACAACTCTATGTGTATTTTATTTATTCGTTTCCATGTCTATTTCGGTCAAATAAAAAGGGGGAGAACAAATTATGGGGAGTTTTTGCATTATAGGGGAGATTTGATTATATTGATTGATTTATTCTTATATCATTTTAAACTCGAAGCATCATGAAGGTATTTGTTTCTTTTCTAATGTGTGTAGGAATAATTGAAGATCATGTTTCACACCCTGATGATGATAAGGAAGATTGATGAAGATTGATGAAGATTTTTGAAGAAGATTTTTGAAGACTTATATTTCGAGTACCTTTTCACTTCTGAGTTCATGGGAGGGTATTAGATTTTTATAGGCATTTTGAGTTGATGATTCTGATTATTTTTATTTTGTATCGGGATAGACATGGGGGGAGATTTGTAAGGACATATTTTATAAGTCCTGTTTACATTGGAGTATGTTGTATACCGCTACAACCATTGAAGAATTATTCAAGGTCATTCAAGAATCAAGATAGATCCGAATATCAAAGATCTTCATCAAAGAAGTCTCCGTAAGATTAATTTTGGTAAGGTTGTGTTTAAGTACCTTAGCATTTCACTTAGAGTATTGGGATTATTTTTCATTAAATATTTTCTAAGTGTTTGAGCGAATTTTTTTACGTCAAAAATAAATTTTTGAAGTTTTTTAGGCGGTGCATTTATCGAGAAAAAGAAAAAGAAAAATGTTTAATTTTACTGTCGTTCAAACGAGAGCCTATGTCGTTCAAATGACATGGCTTATCGCGCGAAGTATCAAACGACATTGGAATTCGTTCAAATGATATCCAATCTCGTTTAAACGAGTCGCCGCCTTATGTCTTTTATAAATAGGACTCTCCAACTCCATTTTTCAGAAGAAGACCTGTGCAAAAACTATCTACATTTTTTTTTTTGCAAATAGCGTTACGAATTTGTCTTCTCACTTTAGAGGTTTAATCCTTTGTTTTTGCAATTCACAAAACATCCCAATCATTTAGTGAATTGTTTTGGAACCGAAAATACAATCTAGTTGATATTGCTCTTGTGTAGAGGGTAAATCTACAACATATGGCTGCGTTTCATTAAGGATCTTGCTGCGTGAAGATTCTTTGCTGATTTGGATTGAGGTTCATAGGGAGTGCTAAGGTATTCCTAAACTGAAGATGGGACTTCGGTTCTTGTGGTATAGCTGCGTGTGAACCACTACTAATGACACCGATCAATGCCTGCGGGTATTCGTGTGTCAAAATATATTTCATAGTAATTCATGTAAGTTACAATTCATAAATTATAGTGAAATAAAAGGTTTTTCCCTTCGGGGATTTTTCCTGATATTGGTTTCCTTTGCATGCTTATTGATTTTATGTTATCAAATAACCTAGATGCATGTGTTCGGGTTTAACTAAAATCTGGGTCAATTAAAGTTGGATTTATTTGAAATGTCACATCATTTCGCTGTAGTGCACTCTACACACACATTGCATCTAGATCCTCATGGGGCTTACAACTGGGCTAAGCTAGGGGAGGACACATAGGGTCAGTCGTTGGATTATTCACTGACCCTTTTAAATTAATCAAAAACCCCATCAGTATGTTGGGGTACATGAGTACAGAATCAAAATCGGGATGACACTCGATCCGTTATCTGCTCCTCATAGTCCATCATAGGATAACAATCTTCTATCAAGTAAGCCAACTCGTGGTATATCAAGGACCAATGGTTCATCATCTCTAAAGGCTGGATGCTGAGACGGTCACTTCCTGAAAACTACTTAATCAACAAAATAATCAGTATAATGAAGAACTAGAAAGAAAGCAAGGGAAGTGGAGGGAAAATAAGTATAAGAAGAAAGGCATACCCCTTCCACTCCTAAAAATGCCCGAAGCCTAGGAGTAAGAAAATCCAAAATAATAGTAGACAAAGGGCAAGGAAATCTAGTCATCACACCATGATCTAAAGAATCCAAGCCATATGGTAAAATATGGAGATCCACCCTCCTATCTATCACACACCCCGGGGCCTAACCTCCTTCATGGAAGCCTCCACCTCCCTCACCTTAGCCTCTAGGGTGGAAATAGAAAAAATGGCAACCGCCTCCTCCCTCATCCTTGCCCGATCTTAGACATCCATTTGCTAATGCCAAACCTCCAGGTCATCCATTCTCATGATGGGAAGAGGATGAGAATCCTATCATGTCCTAGAGCTCGACGCCTAACCCGTACCATCAAAATCTAAAAACATTGGAAAGAAAGGATCTCTGAACTTTCAGGGTCATGCCCCGACGAGCTTGCTACATTAGATCCTGGCCTCAAACCCTACCCCATCGCCTCTATAGACCTAAGAAAATCCACAGGAACCTTCGGTAAAGGTATACTTGTCCCCTTTACCCCCTTCTATGTCCACCATGATCACATCATCACCTCTCCTGGACAACCCTTCGGGAATAGTCTCTTAAGTCCCAGCACCTCCCCCATGAAAAATATCCTCATCCTCTTAATCACACTCATAAGCCACCCAATCTTCGTCCGTCGAACCCGGTTTACCCCCTGGAGCCATATAATCTTCACCCTCGCCTCAGGCCCCTCATCCTCCAAAACCACCCCAGTACGAGCCAACAAAATTTCATGGAGCACAAGAAAGGACATCGTCATCACACTATAATTCAGAAAACCTTAGCAATCAAGATCCTCACTTATTAGATCAACGACAGGAAATCCAACCAAGAACATATGTCGATTCTCCACGGCCAACCCTTCAGTATGCCTCATGCAATAAAGGGGGAATGGAACATGAATAAAGGCACCCCACATATGTTTATAAGTCTCCCTCTTCCAAGGATAAAAAAGGGCTCCATAGAGCTCCTCTAGGATCAACCTTCGCCTCGACAACATCCAAGATGCTACCCCCTATCACATGGCTGGTCCACTCCCAAGTCACCTAAAAGAATCAAGCAATAAGAAAAATTGAGTTATAAGGAGAAAGTATCTAATAGAAATAAAGAAAAGGAAAATAATGAAAATAAAATACAATAAACTATTAACACTCTCGATCGTGATCCCGTTCATAAGATCTCTAATTGCCATCATGTCACAGATGCATTTTCCCTCATATTCCTCCGCGCATATCGTCTAAAAAGGGGGGGAGTCCCATCCATCTGAGCTAAAATCCACGGTCTCTTAGAATACATGGAAAATATGGAAAAACACATATGAAAAACATGGAAGAAAGATACAACCTAAGTAAAATAAGAAGATAATATCCAACTACAACAAATGAAAAGAATGAAACTAAATAATAAATACCTCCGCAAATATAAAAAAAATTACGAAGCTATAAGCAGAAATTCTTAAAAATAATGACATGGAATGGTACATATCTACTGGCCCCATCCTCCCCCGTACATACCTTGAAATTCTGGAAAATCCATCAGAAATGGCAACCACCACAAATGAATCCCATCATCACACCCAATGTCAAGATTCATCCTACCGCCAATAATAGCAAACACCTGGCATACAGTCTCTTCGTCGCCACATAGAGCTTATGGTCCTCTGCCTGATCAGAATGAACACTTAATAGACTACCATCCAAGAACTCTCCCCAATCAGGAATGATTGGCATCCCCAAAGTAGTACACAAGCCGTTCACCGTGATTGTCAAAGTCCGATCCATCGCAAGGATCACTCCATCAAAAGTAAGACCCGTGAAATCGTAGAATTCCAAGGAATTAATTGTCATCATACCCATGAGAAGATGGAATGCATTGGTGGTATCCCACTAACGCTCTCCCAAAGTGGTTGTAATCAGCCGACACCTGCTAAAACTCGCGGGGGAGCGACAGTCCATCAATAGACCAAACCCTACTGCATACATGAAGGCATGTACAAATTGGGGAGACCACTCCCAAGCCTTCACCAGTAGTGCTAAATAACCCCCAACTCGATCATGCCCACCAGGCTATAAGAAAAGAAAATATAAAACAAACATATGCAAATCAATAGAAAAATAAGAGCTTTCTATTTAGGTTTTAAGTCATTGTGTATTCACACTTAATCTACCTTTCTTCGGTTCCCACTAACAAGGAAGGTTAATAAGTCTTGCGGTGACCCAAAACCCCCCAAACATTTCTCCCTCTCGATGTTTGAGTTACCGTGTATTCACACTTAATTTATCAATCTTCAATTCTCGCCAACTAAGAAGGTGAAACAGTCATGAGGTAACTTGAACGCACCTGAGGTTTTTCCCTATTGGTTTTGGAGTTATCGTGTACTCATACTTAAACTACCTACCTTCATTTCTCGCTAACCATGAAGGTTAATAAATCGTGAGGTGACCTGAAATCTCACTGAAGCTTTCTCCCTCTCGGTATTTCAGTTACTATGTATTCATACTTAATCTACTTATCTTTAGTTCCCTCTAACCAGGAAGGTTAACCAGTCGTGAGATGACACGAAACCACCCCCACCACCCCAGGATCTTTATCCCTCTTGATGTTTAAGTTACTGTGTATTCACACTTAAGAAACCTATCTTTGGTTCCCACTAACCAGGAAGATTAAACAGTCGTGAGATAACCTAAATTTTACTGTTGTCAAAGCTTTATCCCTATTGGTATTTGAGTCATTGTTTATTCACACTTAATCTATTTATATTCAGTTCATGTTAACTAGGAAAGTTAACCAGTTGTGAGGTGACCTCCCCCCCCCCCCCCCCGGGGGGATCTTTCTCCCTCTCGCTGTTTGCATTATTGTGTATTCACACTTAAGCTACCTATGTTATACTCCCTCTAACCACGAAAATTAACCAGTTATGGGGTGACCTAAAGCTACCTATCTTGGGTTACCCCTAATTAAGAAGCTCAACCAGTCGTGAGGTGAGCCGAATCCCCCCCCCCCCCCCCCAAATATTTCTCCCTCTCGGTGTTTAAGTTATTGTGTATTCACACTTAAGCTATTTATCTTCAATTCTTGTTAACCATGAAGGTTAACCGGTCGTGAGGTGACCCTACCCCCCCCCCCCCCCCAGCTTTATCCTACTCGATGTTTGAGTTACCGTATATTCACACTCAAGATGCCTATCTTCGATTCCCATTAACCACGAAGGTTAATCAGTCGTTAGGTGACCCAAACGCCCTCCCCCTAGTATTTTTCTCCCTCTCGATGTTCAAGTTCTCGTGTATTCATACTTAAGCTACCTATATTTGATTCCCACGAACCAAGAATATTAACAAGTAATGAGGTGACCCAAAACTCCCTGGAGATTTCTCCTACTTGGTGTTTGAGTTACGGTGTATTCACACTTAAACTACATACCTTCGATTCCCGCTAACAAGGAAGGCTAAGCAGTCGTGAGTCCCTCTTGATATTTGAGTTACTGTGTATTCACATTTAAACTACATATCTTCGATTCCCGCTAACCAGGAAGGTTAACCAGTCGTGAGGTGACCTGAACCCCCTCCCGAAGTTTTCTCCCTCTCGGTGTTTGAGTTACCTTATTTTCACACTTAATACACCTATCTTGGTTATCGCTAATCGAGAAGGTTAACTAGTCGTAAGGTGACTCAAAACCCTCAGATATTTTTAAAATAACCCAAACCCCTCGGAGCTTTTGTCCCTCTCGGTGCTTGAGTTACAATGTATTCACACTTAAAGCTACCTATTTTCAGTTCCCGCTAACCAAGAAGGTTAACCAGTTGTGAGGTGACCCGAAACCCTCTGGAGCTTTCTTCCTATTGATTTTTGATTTACAGTGTACTAACACTTAAGCTACATATCTTCGGTTCCCGCTAACCAAGAGGGTTAACTAGTCACGAAGTGACCCAAAACCCGAAGAAGCTTTCTCCTGTGTTATTATCGTATAAGGGGTATGCACATGACACATGGGTCTAGTTCGTCATTGTCATACCCTCGTTATAATTTATTTCTCTAGTTCAAGTTATACCATCGCCTTATATTGTCTTTATGTTTACTTTAAGTTTTACATTTTTGTTTTTTTATTTTTATATTTATATTTTTATCTTTTTCATTATCATGAGGTTACCTTTTTGCTTTTATATATACATCAGGAATAATTTGGTTATTATTATCAATATTTGTGTTGCATTCCATCAATTACTCATCATCATCATTAGTTATTTATGATTTAGCATATCTAATTTTTATTTTAAGTAAACAACGAATATAAGGTCATCGTGTTTTGGTCCCAAACATATAATAGTTCCATCATAAAATATCGTGTATTATATATAAACATGATAAATCTAAAAATTTTATAAAAAGAAAAGCATGCAAGAAAACATAAAAAAGAGGAGACCGAGAAACTTACGCATAGGGCATCCGCGGGACGCAACCCCAACTCCCTATGGTGCTCGCACTCCTATGGGAGAACCTCTATGTCCTCCTCGTCCACCACCTATGCCCCCGATGTCACGGGATCACCCTGCCAATCTACCTCCTCCTATTCGTCAGCATGAAGGGTCACACTTCAATACCATGTGGGCCACATAACAATCACTGGTGGCCATGGCTCCACATTCTTTAGCCCACAACATCACCATCCATACCAACCCATCAGCCTAATTCAAGTCTAATGCCTAAATGTCATCATCATCCACTGCAATTGGCTCCTAGTGATCCATGATATGTGTAAAACCAAGGAAAACCAAAGAAAAAATTAGAGACAATGTAGAGAACCATTCTAAGAGAGGGAAGAAGAAATTAAATGAATAAACTGATAAAGGTCTCTCCTCTTAAATTTTTTTATTCTAGAAACATTTAACCGAACGATTAAAAGTTCTTTATACCTTTTACTTAACAGTTAAACTTTCCTTATCCCTTTGATCTAACGGTTAAAGAGGATGGTTAACCAACCTGATCACTTTGTAAAAATCCTCCCCCCCCCCCCACCCCACACCACCAAAATTATTTCTACCTCTTACACCATCATCCACACCCATTCTAAAAATTGTAAAACCTATTTTTTACCAACCTTCTTTTGGAGAAGAGTGTCCACACATGCACCTTCTTAGTCTACCACCACTGTGGACATTACAATTCGTAATTGAGGTGTGAATTAATTATCCCATTTAGTAATAGACATTCAACCTAAACCTAAGGAAAATCCCAAGGGTAAAATTGAGAAAAAACCACAAAAATAATGGAGTCAAAACCAACAAGGACAAAACCATGAGAGGCCAAGAGTGAAAATATCAATAACCTTCCAAAAGGGCCAAAAACCTTCCCTTGGGATCCTTTAACCATTTAGTTAAAGGACCCCCATAACCATTAACCAAACGGTTTAAGGTTGATGACCGAATGGTTATCCCACCCACCCCCCCCCCCCTCCCCGAGGTAATGAGTGCAAAATCAACACAATATTGGCCCTAACCATACAATGTCTACCCCGATCCCTATACACCATACACGTGCAAAAACGGATGAACGAATGGCTTTATCGAACGGTCAACGGTATCTAACCATCCCTTATAAAAGGAGGTTCCCACCAACATTGTAAAGGTAGCCTAAAACACAAAATTGATGCAATTTTCTAAATTTCTTCAATCCCGGTCACTCGATATACACATGCTCGTTCTGAAAAAGTCGCGAGTGGAATTCTTACTTCGAAGAAGTCATTTCCCCTCCGAGTGGAGTTCGTACTTTTGAAAAGTTTCTTCCTTCAAGAAACAGAGGCAAACCTCTGCTTGCATCCCATGAAAGTCAAAAATTCTAAACGAAGCTCTGTCCTATTAAATGGAACCACCTCACAGGGGACACTCCCCTAAGAAAAAATTGGCTCACGCTACAAGGTTAAAGAAACTATACATAATTCATGTCTATACCACACGCACACACAGATATATATATATATATATATATATATATATATATATATATATATATATATATATATATATATAATGATAAACTATCCATATATGTTTATAGGGGACCAAGTATGCACCTTACAACATTATATATTAAAGTGTGATTTTTAACCCATACCTCTATTATTAAATTGAAATGACATACTCATATGTTAAATAAATGTTAATCATATTCCTCGACTAAATACAAATATGAAAACATACTTTTCAAACACATTCTCAGGAAAGTGTCGGTGATCTGAGTCATTCCGAAACTTTTCTAAAACCAACGTCTAAAATTGGACTACTCACCACTTCTACAACCGAACAAAGCCCATCACTACGATGGCATCCCCGAATATGTGTTTCTCTGCAAATATTTGTCAACCATCACCCTTTCATTAACGTATTTTTAACATATAAATATATCATTCCATTGCAATGGAAGTGCTACATTAAGGACTAGACTCCATAAATACCATAATGTTGTGTATTGAATACCCGGTATCCCGTTGCTTACACTCGTAAATATATTCCGTTTGTTAGAACTATGTTGGCTTCAATCCTAAGTCCTCTTGAATACGTAAGAACTATACCGCGCCAAACTCGTGAAGCCCAAGCTTCATAATACTTTTATCGGTATAGTATTTCTTAGGGATTCCTCATCTTTAGTCCAAGCTCCCTTTATCCATCACCTCAAACAATCCCGAGGACCACGACACCTCCGTAATTTTAGTTATGTCAATAAGGGATACATAGATCTCTTTTTTTGGCTTCTGGTCCACTCCAAACCTAAATATGTCATCCCCTCTTTTTCTACACCTCCAAATTATCCCAAAGGATAATACCTTGTTGTTAGTGATCACCCGATGATCATAAAATGATATGAAAATATCGAGGATCTTCGGTCCCACTCCATTCAAAACCACCTTTTGTCCTACAGATAGTTTCTCCACCTCTTAAGTCAAATCCTACACTTACACACACATCACGTTGTAACATTTATATAACCTAACTACTTAAGCTTTGATATCACGGCTACATGAATACGTAGGTGCAATATCAAGACATTCTCGTGAGCATAAGCCTTGAAAATATATCTCATGATATATGGTCATCACTGAGATGCATCTATCTCTCATATCTCATATCTCATCTCTCATCCATTATCTCTTTTAATTAAGCGAGATATCAGAATATTTCAAAGCGGTGACCACTCATGCGCCTACATACAAGTGTTCAAATACGCACCCACTCAATAACCGAAGTATATGGGCATTGATATCGTGGCTACACGAGTACATAGGCATAATATTACAAATATATCATGAGCACAACCCCGAAAATATGTCTCACGTATATCGCCTCCACCGAGATGCAGCAATCTCCCATCTCTCATCCATTATCCTTTTTTAATTAAAACAAAGTTATGACCACTCGCTCACGTCCATACAAATGTTCAAATACGCACATACTCAAAAATCAAATAACTTAGGCTTTAATCTCATGGCTACACGGGGACGTAGGGGCAATATCAAGTCCTTCTCATGAGCACAAGCCTCGACAATATAACTCTCGATATGTTGTCATAATCTAGATGCATCCATCTCACATAATACCTTTATATCTCTTCTCAAACCTCGAACGAGATATCAAATTATATCAAAGCCGTGAATTCTCGTGTATACACACATATACTCTCGACAGCCTCCCGTTACATAAGCTGAGATTTCTTGCACTCTTATTTACTCTTAACAGTCTCCCAACACACAAGCCGAGCCTCCTCGCACTCCTATATAAACTTACCATCCACCCGCTACCCAAGATGAGCTTTTTCGCACCCTTTTATACATAATAGCAACCACTCGTTATCAGAGTACGCATCCGTTCACAAGCACTCTTGTGTACCCATATTGGTTTCAATGACAATCCTACACTTCTCACTAAATACCATCTTTATACTTAAGAACCTATCTACGTTTTAAGGTATTCTCAAACTAACATCTTTAATCATGTTCTAAAATGAACTAAAACGTAATCACATAATGTAAGAGGATATTAAGCATATAATTAAGGAATCATAAAGAACAAGTGAGATGCCTAACACATAATCCACTCGTAACCTGTCTCTCGAACCCCACAACAAGAATCTATGGATCAATCATAGGCCTAAATCTGCCTTAAGATTATCCTAAAAGGTATAAGACGAATCATTGGTTTGTTTTTATATAAAATACGTTGGCAACTCCGTAAAACCGACAACCCCTCGCACGGAATACACCAAGGCTCAAGCCTAAATAAGGGGCTTGCAATAAAAACTGGATATGGTGTCTGAAGTGACTAGAAAATGTCTCTTTAACACGTATTATTAATGCTTAAGTTCAAGCCATCCGCTTAAGTAATAATTCGATAAACCGGGTGTCAAACTTAGGGAATAGGACGCAGAATGTAACGATGAATAACCTTATGTTTAACTTGATGAAAGAAAAGAAAATATGATTGTTTATGACCGTACTATCAACTAATGCAATTTAATTAAACTAGTAAAGTAACTACCCATACAAGAATAACTAAGCGAGTTTAAATCAATGTGATAAAATGGAGTTGGAGTGCACTCCCTCGAACCTTCGGTGATTACTTAGGACATAAAACCTTTAAAACATAATTCTAAATTCAAAGAATCATCAAATACACTCTAAGCATTTAACATGTGCGTATTATACTCCTCATAATATCAAAGAAAAAATTATATTTGACGGGAATGAAGTATTATCGGAACGCATATTGCATCCTTAAACATTACGGTTACCTAAGGCAAACGGAATTAAAAGACCTAAAATGTTTATTTCGGTAATAAATCAAGCCCTTGAATTGGTAATTAAATTTTATTCCCCTTTTGATAAGAGTGCGCTTGCGTTCAAATAAGGAAGTTATTTAATTAAACTCAGTTTTTATCAATTAAGTCCTAAACATGCATCTAGGTGTGTTTAATGATGTTAAAATCAAGCAAGAACAATCAAACACACACAAATGAGGAAAAATCCCCCAAATGGGTAAAACCTTTTATTTTCACTATAATTTTGTAAGAGAACGGCTTACACGGATTTCAATGAAAATATGTGACATAGAAATACCCTCGGGTGTCGGTTCTGATGTCGTCGGCTGGAACTATCCCTTTCCAGTAGGGAAGCAATGAAGAAGAGAACGGCTTACTCACAAATTACTACAGACGAGTAAATGATCCTCTTGAAGGTTTAAATATTCACACCCATAAATGGAAATATTTTTATGAATCAAAAAGGTTTAGAAAACCTTAAAAAGATGAAGTCTTATTCTGGACTATTTTCGCAGAATTTTGAGATTGTAGAAAGACTTGAAATTCGTGTAGAAGGAGAACAGATATTTATATGAAAATCGAGGCAGTGGGTCATTTGAACAAGATAGACATGTCGCTCGAACGAAGGATAGAAGTCGTTCGAATGAGATCGCGCGGCATGCCTATCTCGCTCGAACGACATTCAAAGTCGTTTAAGCGAGCTCGTCGTTCAAGGCACTTCGCTTCTACACTTAGAAAAAATTCTGCTTTTGATAAAAAAAATTAATCCAGACTTCAAAAATAATTTTCAAAAAATTTCCCAAATATTTATGCAAATATTAAAGCTCCAATAAACCATTTTAACAATAACACGTAGTGAAGTAGTGGGAATGAGCTGAGAAGCACGTCGCATATAGCATGATGCACGTGAAGATACTGGATGCATTGGATTCGGATAAAGGCAGTCGAGGTTGATCGTGTTAACGTGCCGAATGTAGCGGTATCAGACATACAAACTGTGATATAGGAAAAAATAGAAAATTCCTAGATTCTACCCCGGACATTTATAAAATTATGTCCTTACAAATCTCCCCTTATGTCTATGCCGGTACATACATAAAAAATTCGAATTATACAATCAAATGACATACAAGATAATATCCCCATTAAACCCTCAAACTGAGAATACTAAATGACATGTCGTTCAAATCTTCAGCTCTTCAGAAACTTCAAAGCTTTTCTCATCAGGGTGTGCAATCCAATAGTGAACAATGTTGTACCTACACATATGAGATAAAACAAATACCCGTGACAAGCAACAGTTTGAAATATAATAATATGCAAAAATTGATGATCAATTAAGCTTAAGCAAATCATTCATAAATCAACCAAACACCAAAACAATTCTCCCCCATAATTCTTCTCCCCCTTTTTATGATGTCCCGAAATAGACAGAAATGAGAAGCATGAATGAATGAACATGGAGAATGACACACAGGAATAAACTTCTATTTTTGTATTTTTCAAAAAAAATTCACACATAATATACAACAAAGAATCACACCATGAAAGAACACAAAAACAACCAAGTCGATGATAGCATAAATGTAGGGGTGTGATCAAATTCGATAGGAAAATCAATGCATACAAACATGACATATGTGCACGATGAATATCGGATACTCCTAACAAATGAACTCAAAATCTTCCTTTGGTGTAAAAAGCTGGTAATATGAGACATTGACTCAATCAAATCAACAAATCAAAGCTCAAAGTACTTTCCACACCAATAACGTCCAAAACTAGTTCATGCTTTTTTAGGACTTTCAAGGAAGTGCAAACCCGTTTATATTCTCCAACCAAACTCCCTCAGATTTATATTTTGAATAGAGGCGTTCTAAATTCTTAAACTTTGGAGAATTGATGGGGAAACCTAATGGACCATATTTGGCATATATTGTTTTTTATTGCCTTTAAATTTTTTCGGCCTCTTTTAACCTCTTTTGGACCCCGGATAATAAAATTCCTCAATTTTTTAGATCCTTTTTAACGGTGGCTTAAAATTGCAAAGTTTAAATGAACCTTTCACAGCCCTTCCCTGTTTTCAAATAAACTCACAGTCTCACCAAAACGGTTTTTACATGCATTCCAATCTTGTCAAGTTTTATCGCATATGGTCAGTTCTATAGACAGATTTAAGATGGAAACACTCAATCCAATATGTGATAGACAAGTACAATAATCAAATAAATCCGTGCATGTGTGCAATAAAGGAGATAGGAGTCAAACATATAGAAAGATATCACTAATCATATCTCAAAGACTCCAAACAATGTAAAGCACATGGATGAAATGATGTACCGTCTCAAATCTCTATCAAACAGTCACATGGATAAATGGAATGAAGTTGTGACTCGGTTATCTTAAATGCTCATCCATAAAAGGTGAAAATAAAATACAAAAATCTTTTTGTGCTTTTCTGAAATGTTTATAAAAATGAAAATCTTTTTGTGCTTTTTCAAAAAAAGTAAATAAATAGCTGTACAACAAAGCAATAATATATATAAAACAAACTAGCAATAGGAAGCATATGATATGAACATGAAAAAGCATCCTATCCTAGACATAGACCAACCCCTCAGTCAACTGTACAAATCACCAAAGACTTCCTAAGACTCTCAAATCTAAGGGCATCTAAAGGTTTCATGAAAATATCGGCTAACTGACGGTCAATGGGTATGAAACTCAGGGATACGACTTTCTCCTCAACTAACTGACGTATAAAGTGCTCGCGTATCCTGATGTGCTTTCTGCGCGAATGTTGGGCTGGATTACGAGATATGTGTATCGCACTTGTGTTATCACAGGAAACAGTCATGGTGTCCTGTGAAATCCCATAATCCTCCAACATTTTCTTCATCCACAAGAGTTGCGTGTAACAACTCCCGACGGTGATATACTCAGCCTCCGCAGTGGACAAAGAGATGGAGTTTTGCTTCTTGCTCAACCAGGAGACAAGAGCAAAACCAAAATAGAAACACCCACCAGAAGTGCTCCTACAACCATCTACATCCTCGGCCCAATCTTCATCTGAATAGGCTATGTCGTCCACATAGACCTGGGCAACCAAAATAGCATCGTCATCTCTCCTGATGAAAAACGTCATATCAACTCCCCTTATCTTGAAGCCACGGGCTAAGAGATAGGAAGTAAGCCTCTCGTACCAAGCGCGGGGTGCTTACTTCAAACCATACAAGGCTTTCCTCAGATAGTAGACGTGCTCCGGGTGCTTAGGGTCTTCAAACCCTTTTGGTTATTCCACGTAAACCTCCTCCTGTATAATGCCATTTAGAAAGGCACTCTTGACATCCATCTGATATAACTTGAAGCGCAGATGACATGCGATGGCGAGAAGTAAGAGTACGGACTCAAGCCTCGCAACAGGAACAAATGTCTCCCCAAAGTCTACACCTTCTATCTGTGTGTAACCTTGAGCAACCAACCTAGCCTTATTTCTGATTATGGTACCATGTTCATCCATTTTATTCTTAAAAATCCACCTGGTACCTATCTCATTAGTCTCACTAGGTCGGGGGACAAGTTCCCAGACATTGTTCCTTTTAAACTGAAGCAAATCATTCTGTATGGAAGATATCCAGTGTTCATCCTTGAGTGCTTCTTTTTGATTCTTGGGCTCAACTTTAGACATGTAGCAAAGATGGATAATAATGTTCTCTAGCTGAGCATGAGTCTTGAACCCTAGAGTGGGATCGCCAATAATGGCTGAAGGATCATGACTCTTACGAACCCAAGAACGTGTATCCCCCCAACACAGGAGTAGGGTCCACATAGTGTGGGAGA
Organism: Sambucus nigra; assembly: GCA_949130495.1. Lineage (NCBI taxonomy): Eukaryota > Viridiplantae > Streptophyta > Magnoliopsida > Dipsacales > Adoxaceae > Sambucus > Sambucus nigra. Next base: position 227,517,774 of record OX422211.1, on the reverse strand, counting down.
GGGACAGGAAAATCACTGTCAGAAATAGCCTCATCCTCACACTCAAGGCTAGAATCAATAAACGCCGACGGTTTGTCATCTTGCACAATGACATTTTTGACTCCATAACCTTAGAGCTCTTCAGGTTAAAAACTCGGTACGCTCTACTATTCGATGAATATCCAAACAGTATTCCCTCGTCGCTTTAGGAGTCAAACTTTCCTAATTGCTCTCTATCCCGTAGGATGTATCATTTACTCCCAAAAACACAGAAATATGCAAGGTTGGGTTTCTTACCAGTCCACAATTCATAAGGCGTCTTAAGTGTGTGTGGACGTAGGTAAACCCTATTCACCATGTGGCATGCAGTAGACACTGCCTCTGCCCAAAATCTCTTAGAAACCTTACGACCTAGAAGCATAGATCTAGCCATTTCCTGGATCGTCCTATTCTTTCTCTCAACAATCCCATTTTGCTGAGGAATCTTCACAGCAGAAAACTCATGTTTGATCCCAATGCTATCACAGTAAAGATCTACTTTTTCTTCCTTAAATTTAGTGACGTTGTCACTACGTATCCTGTTAATAGTGACTCCGTGTTGATTTTGCAGGACACGGCACTTGGTCATTAAAAACTCCACAGCATCAAATTTCTCCCTCAAAAAAACTACAATCGAGTATCTGGAGAAATCATCCACCATCACGAGGATATACCTCTTACCACCCAGACTCTCAGTACGAGTAGGACCCATAAGATCCATGTGAATATGCTCAAGTACACGAGAGGTGGTAATGGAATGCAACTTCCTATGGGGGCTACGAATTTGTTTCCCCAACTGATAGGGTCCACAAACCGTCGAAGTTGGATTTCCAAGTGAAGGTAAGCCACGTACTAGGTCCTTTTTAGCTAAAAGAGTTAGATCTCTAACGTTCACGTGACCTAGACGTTGGTGCCATAGATCCATATGAGTGTTCGTGGCGCTATTGCAGACAAGTGAAGATGTGGGCTTAATCCCATAGCAATTCTCCTTTGTCCTCACCCCTCGCACTAAAAGTTTACCGGCTTCATTATAGACATTACATGCGTCTCGATCAAATTTTACGGCAAAGTCAGCGTCGTACAGCTAGCTAATGCTGAGAAGGTTTGATTTCAAACCTTTGACATACAAAACATTCTCTAGCTTAGGAAATCCTAGTAACTCTATAGTACCATGTCCTACAATGCTAGACTTGCTCCTATATCCAAAGGTGACTCTTCCATCCTGATAATCCTCAAGAGACGTAAAAAATGAGGCATCACCTGTCATATGTCTGGAGCACCCACTATCAAAATACCACTGTGAGGTATTGTGTGCTTTGAGAGCAACATGAACAACAAAGGCCTTTTTATCTTTCTTAGGTACCCAAGAGGTGGTGACCTTTTGTTTACCTTTGTTATTGTTGGTTTTAGTCGGAATGTGAGAAGCATTTACTGACGGCAAAGACATCCGTCAGAATTCCTCCATCAAACTCTGTGATGTGGAAGCTAAAACCTCAACTCGCTCTCTCAGAATGGTAAAATCATCAGGATGCTATGGTGGAGCAGTAGTACGTCATGTCTGACCCATACTATAGCAAAACTCCCTGAGGTGGCCTTTTCTTTCGTAATAAGTACAAAAGAACACAGTCTTAGGTGGACCTTGGTTTGCTTTTCTTGGTCGAACTCTCCTGCGAGGTTTTTGACGATGGCCATAAGGAGTCATATTAAACTCAGTAACTGGTTTAGGTGCAATTTGGTACGTGGAAGCACCATCATAACCTATTCCTTGCCTATCACCAAAACTTAAAGCGGGGCCGAGGAGCATCTTTCCCATCTTCCCAGATTTTTCCTCGATTTGTACCTTAACTTCCCGTGCTCTCTCCAGATCATCAGTAAGTTGGGCTACAAGGGCTTCAAGTTTCTTCCGAGTCTCCACGAAGGAATGGAGCTCACTCGTAAGACTAGACACTTATTTAGTCAAGTTACCTCTCTCTTTCTCAAAATAACTCTCTCTCTCTCTCTAAACAAACTCTCTTTCTCAACACAGACAGACTCTCTCTCTCTTAAGGTAGTGAAGGTGGAGGAATCTCTCTCTCTCGCTTTTCTTAAATCTTACTCTAAACCGGTGATCCTAAGAGCTAACGCTTTGTTACACTTTTTAGTTTTAAATGACTCAGAATAAAGCTCGGCGTAGGCGCGTTGAAGATCACTTTCACTCTCACTTGTTTCATACTCCCCCTCACTCACATCGCTCTCACTGTCGAGGTGTCCCTGTGAAGCAGCATCCTCATCATCGTGAGGAGCACTAGAAGTACTCACATGACTAGCAATGAATGTGGTGAAGTTACACTCATGCGGTGATTCATTTCCAGAATCCACTTACTCGATCTCACTGTCGTCACTAAGGATAGCATTAAGTATAGCTTTTCCCTTTTCTCTGTTCAGCCTAGTAGCACACTCAAAATCTCTATGACCCCTACCTTCGCACTCAAAGCATCTCTCACTTTCTTTCTTAGGAGGATCTTTAAAATCTTTTTCATTTTTCTTTTCAAACTTATTTTTCTCAAACTTCTTTTTATCTTTAAAATTACCATTTTTCTTGAATTTGAGAATTCTCTTGAATTTTTTAGCAAATAGGGCCAAATCATCAAGTCAAAATCACACTCAGAATCTGACGTATCTCTCTCTCTTTTTCTAGATGACCCTCCCCTCTTTCTTGTCGGCCCCTTACTCTTTCTCTCCTATTCATTAAGCGCAATTCCCTTATCTTTAGACTTGACAGATTTAGGAAACATATCAATTTCATAAGTTTGCAGGCCTCCTACAAGTTCTTCCAATTTAAGCGTATTTAAATTACCCATAGAATTTAACACAGTGACTTTAGGGATAAAACGCTTAGGTAGTGATCTAAGAATATTTTTAACAACTCTAGCATTAGGAATGTGTTCACCAAGATTAAAGCTAGTGTTAACAATATCAGACAGTCTAGCATAAAATTCATCAAAACATTCAGATTCAAGCATGGTGATTGTTTCAAATTGAGTTGTTAAATTTTGTAGTTTAAACTCTTTCACAGCATTAGTACCTTCATGGGTAAGTTGCAAAATATCCCATGCCTCTTTTGATGTGGTGCACGTCATTATGCGTTTGAACTCACCAGGTGTGACAGACCCAGAAATAGCACTTAAACCCTTAGAATTAAAGGATGACCATTTAAATTCTTCTTCAGTCCATGTAGTAACAGGTTTTAAATTGGTCACGTTTTCAAGAGTGACGAAGGGAGGTGTCCACCCTCTTTCAACCAAAATCCATACACGTTCATCAATGGATTTTAATGCAAATCTCATGCAGGCTTTCCAGTATGCATAGTTTATCCCGTCAAAAACTGGCATTTTATTATATAACTTCTCCATTATGAACACACATGTTTTCAAAAAATCAATTTTTTGGAAAATTGATATCTTAGAAAAAAATTGGGAAAAAATTACACGGTAAATTTGTGTAATTGGCTCTGATACCAATTTGAGAAGAGTGCGCTTGCGTTCAAATAAGGAAGTTAAAGAATTAAACTCATTTTTTATCAATTAAGTCCTAAACATGCATCTAGGTGTGTTTAATGATGATAAAATCAAGCAAGAACAATCAAACACACACAAATGAGGAAAGATCCCCCAAAGGGGCAAAACCTTTTATTTTCACTATAATTTTGTAAGAGAACGGCTTACACGGATTACAATGAAAATATGTGACACAGAAATACCCTCGGGTATTGGTTCTGATGTCGTCGGCTGCAACCATCCCTTTCCAGTAGGGAAGCAATGAAGAAGAGAACGGCTTCCTCATAAATTACTCCAGATTAGTAATTGATCCTCTTGAAGGTTTAAAGATTCACACACATATATGGGAATGATTTTGTGAATCAAAAAGGTTTAGAAAACCTTAAAAAGATTAAGTCTTATTCTGGACTGTTTTCATAGAATTTTGAGATTGTAGAAAGACTTAAAATTAATGTAGAAGGAGAATAGATATTTATACAAAAATCGAGACAGTGGCTCGTTCGAACAAGATAGCCATGTCGCTCGAACAAAGGACAGAAGTCGTTCGAACGAGATCGCGCGACATGCCTATCTCGCTCGAACGACATTCAAAGTTTAAGGCACTTCGCTTCTACACTTAGAAAAAATTCTGCTTTTGATAAAAAAAATAATCCAGATTACAAAAATAATTTTCGAAAAATTTCCCAAATATTTATGCAAATATTAAATCTCCAATAAACCATTTTACCAATAACGCATAGTGGAGTAGTGGGAATGAGCTGAGAAGCACGTCGCATATAGCATGATGCACGTGAAAATTTTGGATGCATTGGATTCGGATAAAGCCATTCGAGGTTGATCGTGTTGACGTGCCGAATGTAGAGGTATTAGACATACAAACTGTGATCTAGGAGAAAACAGAAAATTCCTAGATTCTACCCCGAACATTTATAAAATTATGTCCTTACACTTTTAAATACATTTGTAACACTTAGGTTGGGATCATGTACCCCAACCCTCTAATATCTTAGTCAGACATGCTTACGTGGTAATCCTAATGTTGCACGCGATTGAAATCATGACGAACTTATATTTAAACATGGATGGAGTTCTTCAAATCCTATAAAATAAATAAAACATGCAAGAGGAAGAATATTCAAGAATAAGATAGAGAAGACAAACTTGATATAGTAAACCTTGAGAATCAATCCACAATTGTGTAACTTTAATGCATGAATTAAAAACTAGGGTTCTTGCCTCTTCCTCTCTCTTTTTCTAGGTTAAAAACTGATTAAAACTTGGTCTAACATCAAACTACAACATTACATGGTCGTTTATGAAGAGTCCTAACTTAATACAACTTTAAGAAAAATCAGCAATTAAATGAAAATCTGCGCATCAGGTGCGTCGAACGGATTCAGGTGCATAGGTGAACCATTTCGGACTCAAATCGGTTTGGGGTTCAGTTTGGAAAATCTTTTTGCATTGGCTTATTTCCTCTTCTTGATTTAGATTTCTTTCTCAAGTTCAAGCAAACATAAATTCTTCATTGTAGCTCGGATTAAGGCGTAATTTCTTCCAATATTCTTGTGATTTCATATCCTTCAACTCTCTAGTTAGCTCCGTCTCCAGACTATGGTTGCAAAATTACTAAAATTCCCTTCAATTTCCTTCTTTTGATTTCTTTCACTGTTTCAAGTTCTCTCTCACACTAACTTGGATGAAAAAACTATAAAACACACGAGAGATACACAAAACACGAAATACTCACCAAGAAGGGTTAGTATCATAAATACGAGATAAATCCAAGATAATTACAATGCAAGGGATCATAAAAGGACCAAAATTAAGGGCATAAATATGAAATATTTACTCTTTATCAAATACAAGTAACTTAGAACGTTGCGCATCCCGAGCAATGTAAAAGAATAAGAGTATGAGTTAAAGACCCTTCAACAACTTTATTGGGATATAATACTTTTTTCGCGATTAAGTGGTTGCATTTAGCGTATGCAATAAGTCGTTAAACCCCTAGGCTATCCTAGTAAGACGAGTGGTGTCTCGTGAGGGTTTGTAGGGAATATACCCACAATTAATCTCTCTTATTACACTTTCGTGTCTTAACTCTCCACGCGGTAAGTAATTTTGTAATTCGGACTCGGTTAGGACTTTCTCGGGTTGTAAGGTAACTTGTGAAATATGGTAATGGTTGGCAAATTTCAAAGTCGAAAATTTTTTCTAACTATGTCCTTTGGCACTTTTTCGGGCATTTTCTCTTTTTCTACATTTTTGCATGATTTTCTCATTTTTCTTTTTTTTTTGTTAGCATTTTTCTATTTTTTTCTTGCCCTTTTTTTTGTGCACTTATTAGACTTAATTAATGGGTTTTGATTTTCACAACTCCAGGCTAAATGGGTTTTTTGGGTTATCAAAAAAAATTGAAAAATTTAGCTGGCTCGATTGGTTTAGCAAAAGGGATATTTTTGGGAAATAAACGATGGCCTAACGTCGTTTATTCGAATTACTCATTATTTTACCATATGTACCTCGAGATTGTATTTAATTTATAGATATTTTAGCGCATTTTTCAAGACAACATCCTACGCATTTCCCCTAACCGATCAAGATAAAGGTTTTGAGATCTTCAATGACTTATTTAAGAAAAATTGAACTTTGATTTAACTCTTAACTCGAATTGATTTAAATACCCGCAAAAATCGATAGGCTCAAAATCTCACCGGGTCAACCAATCTCTACACTTATTCGTAAAGTCGTCGATTTTCACACATTTTTCATTTTTGCTCAATTTCGGCTTAGTGCTCTTGATTTTTACAATTTGAGACTTCAAACCAAATTTTAGTTATATTTTTGAAATTTTAAATTCCCATTTTCATTTATTTTAAAGGAAAATGTTTTTGGCTTTTTCGAAAAAAAAATCATTTTTTTAAAAAAATTTCTATTTTTTTGGGGGGGTATTTTAAAATTTTGTGACTCTAAAAGGCGCACTTGTCACACACCCCTAACTTAGACTTTTGCGTTGTCCTCAACCAAAAGGACTAAAATCTAATTAAGAAAAAAATAATAAGAGCGAGAAATAAAATAAGCAAATTATTAAAATACATTTTTTTCATTAAGATCACCAAATACATATAAGAAGGAAAAATAGAGCACTAGATAGTTCTTTCACAAAATTCGCAATTGTTATTATCGGCAAAAATCGAGCTTCCATGTAAATACGCTAATCCATGTTATCGACTTCCAACTGCAATGCCAAAAAAAAAAAATTACTACATTCCTATGGAGTATAGCGGCTAGTTCGGGTATCGAAAATCCACAGGAAATGTTTTATAGACTTTAATTGATTTATTTCTTCTTAAATAAAAGTGTCAAAGATGATGTAGGTTGAAAAGGTGAAAACGAAGAGAAAAAGTTAACTATGCTAATTAAAACTAAAAAAAGAATAAGAAAATGGAATTCGGATCACATCCTCGCCATGGGCTAAACAACGCGTATAAAGGATTTTGGTTCGAAAACATTTAACCGAGCTTATTCAATTGATCATAAACATCAAATACGAAGAAATTTAATTCAACAATGAAAGATTAAATTTTCGCTCGAATATGGTCACAAATGGATTAATTTCATAATATTGCTATAAACACTAACTTTGCATGACAAAGAAAGTTAAACGCCTAATATTCCAACTTTAATACATGAGGTTTCAATTAAATGCATTTCTACCCAAAACCTAGCATTCAAATCTCAACACCCACTAATAGCAGAAATATGATCCCAACCCTTGAACTAGCTACTAAACATGATGGTGTTAACAACACAAGAATCCATCAACAAGCATGTAAAAATAATGAAACAATAATAACAATGCTGGAATTTCAAGTTACCAAGCTTAAAGAACATAAATATGCAAGAAGAAATCAAAGCTTGATGAAGAATCGAAAAAGCTATTGAATTGATGGTGCAAAACTTGTGAATTGTTCTCCTAGATGTTTTCTTTGATTAGGAGTGTTGATACCAAAAATCATCCACCTGCGTGGACCAATCAGAAACGGACACGTGTCATTCAACATGACAATAATATTAGTCATTAGACTCGTCGACCAACATGCAGAATGCCGACCAACAAGAAGAAGACCGACTAACAGGGTCAGTAAAGCATCAACAGTCACGTACATTGTGAACGCCTTGTACTGATGTAAATGCCTAAGCCATAAAGGCATTCCATCCTTTTACATTCCACCTCTTTATCTCCTTATGAGACTATAAATACATTGTAATCCCTTCATCAATGGCAGGTTCAAGCCATTCAAAAGTATGAAAGGCAAAATAGAATACAAGGAAATAAGAAATACAGTGGACGTAGGCCTTTGCCTTATAACCGAACCACTTTAAAAACCTTTTTATCTCTATTTTATTTACATATATTATTTGTGATTAAATAATTAGAACTAGTATAGTTTTTTACATCAATAGATTGGCGCCGTCTGTGGGAATGTATTTCTAAATGTTTTCACTCATTCATTTATCAGCATTCCAAAATGACTGATAATCCTGAATACAGTACCAAAAACGATGGCAATCCGTCTATTCCATCGTTCCTCCAATAAATAATGGTTTAACTGGGATCTTAGCTAGTCTTACTGTAGACACCCCATTCTAACACCCTCTAACCTCTCCATAGGTCCCCTAACACCTCCCCTTATTGCTACAAACCTAAGTCATAACCCGCGTATTGACCTAAAGGCCATCGGGCACTCCCAGGCTCCATTTGACCAAAAGTTAAACTCTTCAGCTCGATCGCGACTAAATGAATCTTCAAAGGACACTAAAGCCCCTATCCAATGGTCTGCCTTATGCACGAATCTGACTTACGATGCGGACGAATGACCCGTTTTCCCCCAAAACTCGATCAGGAGGTCACCAAACACTCCCAGGATCCGTTTGACCAAATTCAACTCTTCAGCATAACCAACACTGAATGAATTTTCAAAGGGAACTGAAACCCCTTTCCAACGGTCTGCCCCGTGAGCGATTCTGACTTACAGTACGAACAAATGATACATTTTATTCCGAAAGGTCACCGAGAACTTCCAGGCCCCGATTGACCAAAGTCATCTCTCCAAATCGAGTCAAGCTCTTTTAAATGTCAAAGTACATCTCCTAAACTTTCCAACAGTCCACCCCGTGCACGATTCTGACTTACCATGTGGATGAATAATCCGTGTGCGTCCTACGATCCCCCGTCCAAAGAAACTACGAACACTTTCGAGCCACATTTGACCCAAAGTCAACTCCCGAACACGGGATCCATATAAAACACTTTCGAAGGTCTCTGCATTAAAATTCCAATGGTTCACCCCGTGTGCAATTCAGATCAATGGTTTACACTCTACGATTGATTTTCCGAAGGAACCTAAAATAAACTGCCAAATGGTAGGTTCCTAACCCTGCCTATTGACAGTGTGCCTAAACAAACTTGCCGATTGGCAGGACCAAGTCTATGTCGATCGGCAATGCCCTGGGCCTATAAAAAAGAGGGCCTAACCGCATTCTAAAAAAACCAAGATCTGAGATCCATCACTCTCAACAAGCTTAGAAAACCCCTCTCGAAGTCAGCGTGATTTCCACATCCAATTCCCTTTCCAACCTTCACCTTTCATTACCTTTTTTATCAAACTTGGTGAATTAATTACCCTCCATCATCATCCAAGTGCAAGGGCTGCTCTCCAACATCCAAGATCAAGCTCAAGATCTTCAAGAAGGTCCAACTTTCTCCACTCGCTCCTTGAATTCTCCTAAATTCGCATTAATTTGTTTTGTTACTTAAAATTTGTATTCTCTCATCTCACATATCCTAATATACTTTTTATCTAGTATTATTGCACCTCTTATTTTCACATAAATAAAACCCAAAAAACAAAAAAAAAGGATTTGCTCATAAATTCCAAACGGGAATTCTCACACTTTTCTCACAACTAAAACACTTTTTCACACACACACACACACACACACACATGTATAAGAGAAGTCCCCTATTGGGTTTATGGGATAAATCCCACCCCTCATTTTGCATACGAACTACGTGGACATTGATGCCTCTATAGGCTACGTAGGCATCTTAGGGTAAAACTCGAGACTCGAGTTCTTTTCCTACTTTTCTTCTTATTTTCTTTTTTATATATTCTTTAAAAGTTAACTCTCTTAAACTATCTCTATAGATATATTTGTTCTTAATAGCGTATTATCCCACAAGAGTTATCATTCCCTTATAATGATCGACCCTTGGATGACTCGCTTTATCTCTTCTATGATACAAGTTTATGATTACTGTCTCTGCTACATATACTCATGCACACATATCACAGGGAAATAAAGTAAAATAGCAATAACCCATGAGAGACCGTAAGGGTGGAATGGGTGCCTAACATCTTACCATTTCGTAACTTAGCCTCCGAACCCTTTTCGAATCATTTTGGTTTCGTGTGTATCAGTATGTCTTTGGATGCTGTCCTTTGGGGTGGCTCCCTTTTTCTTTTGTCTGTTTTGAGTAAAATAGACTGGAAACTCTATCTCTCTACATTTTCACCTTATCACCGACGTCGGCCGAAGCGCTCCCAAGATGGATGCGTGGGACCAAGATCCTCCCGAGACAAAGGGGAGACACCCCCCTCTCTTCTTCGCCTCTCCCGCCGCGAGGGTCGGAAGGGGATGGCCACAGTGGCGACTCTACTACGGATTCTTATTTTGAGGGCTATACTCTATTTATTTGGGTGTTATATTTGTTTATATTTTCACCTATTTTGCATGTTCCCCTTTACCATTCTTGTGTACCTCATGCTTATGCTTCTATTCACACACTTGTAGAAGATTCTCCATGTACACTTCACACCATGTGCACCTACGATCACATATATCCCCATGTTTCACGTATCACTCATCCATACTTGGTATACCATTGGTACTCGTATATTTATCCATGTTGGGCATGATCAAGAAAGATACTCTCATAAGCTACTAATAAGAGAATCATGCATGATTCACACAATATCACCAAAGAGCATTGTGATTGAACAAATTTTCTCCAGTAACTGGAAGGTCACTTCATGATGGGCGATGGTCCGACAAGGGGCTTAGCCTAAGCGATATGACTCTCACCTTCCATTGGCCAAGTACCTTCGATGTATATCGAACGGTTCCCCTGCATCGTACCGCTTGACCGAAGTCATGACGGGAGGTACATCACAGGGAACTCATTCACGTACGTTGAGTATATCAAATTCACTCTCACACGTACCATCCCCACGAGGTATATAGTGAGGCAATTCATGTACACTCAGGTATATCAAATGCCTTGTCCACACGTAATGATTGTCCTCAAAAGCAAGACGTATATCGTGAAATCCATGCCAAATGGGGAACCCTTTCCAATTCAACCAACAAACTGCAAACCCGCATATAGGTGTCAAGCCTAGGACACACATGTTAGTTACCGATTTCAACCCAAAACTCTGCCGAAATTATGGGTCGACCTTCTGCCCAAATTTCTACGCATTTTTAAAATAGGAAACTATCCGTGAGCCTAGTTACAAGTCTATCCATATCTTTACATATGTTACAAACCCAACCTTCCAGTCTCGGGTCCCGTCCGGCATTTCATTTTGCATTGAGGAGAATTTAATACAAGTGAGAACATAATAATAATAACCATGCTTAGACCCCTCTCCCAAAATATTTCTCCTTCCTTTATCAAAAATCCAAAAACTTTTCTCTTTTCTTTATATAAAAAAAATCCAAAAACATTTCTCCTTTCTTTATAAAAAAAAATCCAAAAACATTTCTCCGTTCTCTATCAAAAATCCAAAAACACTCCTCCCTTCTTTATAAAAAATCCAAAAATATTTTGTCTTTCAATCTCAAAAAAAATGTTTAAAATATTTTCCTTCTTTTTTTTCAAAAAAATAAATCCCGTTTTACGCCTTCTCAGGTGGATCACACGCCCTTGGTCGGGCCCTTATTGGCTTCGGTCTTCAGTCAAATCACCTCGGATCTTTGTCCGTTCCCCTAATACTTATTTTGAGTCCAGTATCCATTAACTTTCCATGGAGAACACAGATCAAGTGCCAGTTGCGCAACCAGATCTGACGGGAATTTTAGCTCAGCTCATGTCCAGGATTGACAACCTTCAGACTGAGGTCTGAGAGATGCAACAAAATCAGGTTCCTATTCCTCAAGATCCCGAGGCCTTATTCCCTTGCGCTATGGGTCCACACGATCCTATCGGGGTTCTCGAAGAGTATCATCACGCTCCACGTGCCCCTCTTGTTAATGGGCCACCGCCTACCCAGCTTCCTATGCTAAACCTTGCCCAGCCTGGGGCTAACTTGCCTGTTATCGTTGATTCGAAAGAGGATAAATTGAATAAGGTCAAAGAAGATCTCAAGATTCTAACTAAGAAGTTTGACCAAGTTAAAATCTCCAAAAATTACATGGACTACACCCACATGTATCCTTATCCAAAGGCAAGGTTACCCGAGAAGTTCAAGATGTCGAATATCGAGAAATTCGAAGGAAATGGACCACTGATTGTTCATCTTCGTAGTTATCACCATGACATGACTCTCCTAGGGTATTTTGAAGAAGTTATGGCCCAATTATTTCAGTAAACTTTGAAGGATAGCGCTCTCCGATGGTTTTTGTCTCTCGAGGAGTCCAGAATCCGTAGCTGGGAGGATGTAGCCCGTGAATTCATATCGCAGTAAAATATAATGAAGAGCTTGAGGTAACCCGCTATGATTTAGAGCTGTTCAAACAGAACTTTGGGTAGTCAGTCAGTAACTTCATAGCCCGATGGAGGGAAAGGGTAGCCACCATAACTAATTGGCCATCCGAGGAAGAACGCGTCAACCTAGTGAAGAAAAACTTCTTGCCCCATGTTCGAGCAATCATGGGAGGTCAATACTATCCCCACTTTCAAGATCTCAGAGAAGCAGAAGTAGAAATCAAGTAAGTTCATGCTAAAATAGAGGTTAAACCAAAGAAAATGTCCGAACAGTTCACCCCCAAAAAATATGACAAACCTGCAAGTGCTGTAGTTTTAACCATCAACAACATCTCTCAACCAACCACTTCGTAGGCACCAGAAAGCCTCCCTCTCCCAGTCCAAAAGGAATACACCGAGCTCCATGCTCCCCTCTCCAAATTTTATTAAGACATGTTAAGCTGAAACCTCATCAAACCCTTGGATCCTCGTCCATTGCCCAATCCACTTCCAAGAAACATCAAGGCAGATGCCCATTATGCCTTTCACCAAACCGCTGGTCATACCACGACCAATGCTTTCACCTTCGAAACATAATCCAAGGTCTAATTGACTGGGGTACCATTGCCCCACCAGCCAATCCTAAGCCAAACACTACTCACAACCCACTCCCAAATCATACCAAAGCTATCTTTCTAGAAATGAACCCAGAATTTGATCCCTCAACTCAAATCACACCCATACACTCTCCCAAATAACTCCAAACTTACCCATATTTCCTCTTATACCCTGTTAGCCTCATTGATCAGGCACTGTCACTCCTTAGCAGAGCATGCATCGCTGTCCATACATATTCTGAAAATGGAGGTATAGAATTATTAGAAGTATTAAACCAACTCCTAGAGTTCGGGCTGAAATTTCCCTCACAGATGATCATTGATTAACAGAGGTTCAGCACGATGTTCTTGGAAGCACGAAAATGGGCCCCAAAGTCAAACAGTTGGGTGATACCAACCGATGAAGTCAGCCTGGATGATGTTGTCCACATCATGGCAGAATTATTGAGGCAAACTAACGATATTTGCAGTATGATCGAGTTACTTGATACACTAAAATCATAAGGGCGCCTGGTACCTTCACCCTTATATATCCCCACATAATAGGAAGACCTGTATGAAGAAGCTATTGAAGTTGTGGAACGCACTGACTTTACATGGAAAGACAGAATTTTTGCCACCGGATGGGGGGAAGAATTTGAAGATTTGAATGAAGAACAAGCTTTCGAGAAAACTAGCTCGGTAGCCGACATGTGTGGGATGATATCATTTGAGAAGCTCCTCGAAGAAATAAAAAAAGTGGCAGAACAACCCGAGATTGATGAAGAAACAGAGCTCATATTCTTCCCTTCTTTTGTAAATCACATGACCAGATCAGGGAGGCATTACCAGATCCCAAGCTCACTACCAGCCAATGACAAATGGAAGGGCATTGAAAAACTTCCTATGCCAGAAATGACCCTCGAGGAGAGCAAGATCCTCAATCAACTAAATAAAACTCAAGATAATATCACTCTATGGGGGCTTTTCATGTCTTCCCATCTGCACAAAAATTCTTTGATCAAGTTGCTCACTGGACCCACAGTTCCTCCTTCAACCACACCAGAAGCAGCGGTAAATTCAACCAGATCCTTGACCTTTACCCGAATTCTATCCTTTTTGAAGAAAAAATCCCCAGAATTGGGCCAAACCACAATGATGCACTCAACATCTCAGTCGAAGTTATGGGGAAAATTATACCACTCTCTCTTGTCGATAATGGATCCGCCTTGAATGTCTGCCCATTAAGAACCTTCAAATGCTTAGGACTGAAGGAAAGTGACCTCTCTCCAACTTCCGTTGTTGTATGTGCCTACGATAATACCCGTCGGGAGGTGATGGGATCCATAAAACTTGTAATAGGGGTTGTCCCTATAAACCTTATCGTTTAATTTCAAGTTATTGGCATCCCAGCTTGTTTCAACCTGTTACTCGGACAACCTTGGCTCCACTGTATCAAGGGTGTGTCTTCCTCACTCCATCATAAATTGAAGTTCTTCGCTGACGAACGAACCATTACCATTTTGGGTGACGACGATTGAAGGTCCCTACATAGAGCACACCTAGGGTTTGTTTTTCATACTTTAGCAATATAGGTCTTCATCTAGTTGGACGGGAATTTTGACAAAATATTTTTGTAATTTAGGATTGTGTGTCGCCCCTCTCGACGTCAAGATCTCCTTGTTCATCTATATCAAATGAGCACTCGATTCAATCTGCCCTCATTCATTTCATCTTGTCAGCAAATGTAAGTTTCACATTCTATGGCTCATAGGAATTTTTGTCACGTAGGACACGACATCACGTTGCATTTGCATTTTGTTTATCATATTTTATGATAGTGTTTGGTTTCATCATAATATTTTTTTTGTTCAGTATTTTAATTTGAAGCTTTTGTAAAAATAAATATTTTTGTGAAAATAAATTTTTGACACAAAATATTTCTTTTAATAAAATTTTCAGAATAAAATATTTGAAGTTAAAAATATTTTTTTACATCATTTGCGTGTATGCTGTTGCTTAATGTATGCGTGTTGTGTATGTGTAGCCCTAAATGCCATAACTGATATCATCACATGTCGTATGCGTTTTTTTGTCTATGAATAGTATGCGTGTAAGCCTTAGATATGTTTTATATTCTATTATATATATACACTAGCAGATGCCCGTGCGCGAGGGCACGGTAATAAATTTGTCCCCGTGATAAAACCCAACCCATAATAACCCGTCATTTTTAGAAAAAAAAAACTTAAAAAAATAATTAAAAAAATAATTTTTTTTAAATATTTTAAAAAATAATTATTTTTTTAAATATTTTAATAAAAAAATAATAAAATAATAATGTATGTATGCATGCATACATGCATGTGTATGTATGCGACACATAAAATATCATGCATGTTTATCATGCATGTCTTATCATACATGAGTTACTATTCATAACACCATTGTTCCATATTATATATATATGCGTGGCTTAATATATATCTGTTTATATGTTATTTGTATATTATATATATGTTGTGTTTATATAATATTGTATGCGTGGCCCTTTGTGCCTTTAACTGTTCGCCTATCACATGTGTATGCTTTATAATATGAGTTATGCTTGTATATATATTATTATATGTATATGTGCCATATATATGTGTTATGCAGTTTTATATATCAGTTTGTGTGTTGTAATTTAGACCCTAGCAGGTCATTGTCTTCTACCGAATTTGATCGTGGTGAATGGACCAAAGTTGTGATGATTAACTATTTGCATGATTTGACTTTATTTTATTAGATGGTAAGAGATGGCTTGTTATCTATCCCCTAGCTGTATACTAGTCTTAAAGCTTTTAAGGTCCTAGGTGTGATGACCGTGCTGGACTATTATGCTATAACTGATGGCGTGTTTCCCTATGCGACTTGACCCTAGGTTTGGCCATTAGATGTGACGAGTTATTTTGTGTTATCAAAAATCGCCCACGGTTTCGTTCTAAAACCGAAACTATTTTGAATCAAATAACGTCGCTACCTTTTTAGCCCACGGTTTTCATTTAAATAAGGAAATGGTATTTTCTAAAAACGATGCCGTATTAATATTTGTTCCCAACGGTAATATTTTAGTGGACTACAACTGGCTTCGAGTTGTTTAAACGACACAGTTTTAATTAATGTTTTGTTTATTATTCTGTTAGTGTGTTACAGCTTGTACTACACATGTCACATTTTTAACACTACACTTTGTGTTTCTTTGTGCGCCCTCATATCTATTTTTATCTATGGTTGTGTGTATTTCTTTGGTGATCCATGTGACCCTATTTTACACCAATCTGCACACACTTGTGCACTCTATAAATATTACCCTTTGTGTATTATTTTTGCAGAGCTGAGAAATTTATTTTTGTAGTTAAACTCCGTCAAAATTTTGAGAGAGAGAGAGATTAAACCAGAACTATTTTTATGTCATCTTCAAGTGTTGATTTCCGTCAAAACAAAAATGAAGATTGGACTTCTATCATTCTAAAATATGCACTTACGATTTTTCAAGAGCATATTATTTTTGTAAGTGAGTTTTCCCATCTTTGTGTGTATTATTTAGATCAGTCTTTAGATCTGATATTTGTACACAACACACACTATTCACGAAATTAATCTTTGTGTGTGTAAATATTCTGTTTGTGACTTGTTTGTGAGATCTTGAATGTTTTTAAACATTTTGTTTTAAAACAGATTTTTCAGAAAATATTTGGTAAAATTCAGATTTGTATTGTTTGTGGTTTAGAAAGTTAAAACTAAGATTTTTGAGATCTGAGTTGTGAAGATTTAAAATGTGGACTGAATATTATTTTCTTGAGTGTTTAAAGACTGCTTTGATTTAATCTGAAATATTTGTGAAAATAGTCTTGATAAGATTTTAGATTAAAATCTGATTTAATCTAATCTTTGTTTTCTGAAAAATAAGATTGTGAATATTTGACTTGCTGATTTTATAGAATATATTTGAAGTCATTATTCTGTGAATATGACTACTTGATTGTGTCAGTGATTTTCAGGAATTTTTTTCATCTCATATCACTCACATATATTCACTCACGTTATATTCACGTAGACACATTTTCGGATGTGAATATTTGAACAAGTCTAGTGTTCAAAGTTTAAAAGAAAGAAAAGAAATCTTTTCAAAACTGTATTGAAAGTCAAGAAGACTTGATTTGAGTTGACATAAGACTTGCGAAGATATATAGGAGGTATAATCTATTGCATAGCATTTGGTGTGTATTCATTAAGTGTGGGTGTGTGTCATATAGGATAGTACACCACACACTATCACTTCACTAGAAAATAACACAATAGGCACTGAGCTAATCTTGAGCTAGAAGAGCAAAAAGGAGAAGCTGAGAAGTGTAGAACGCAATACAAGCAAGGACAGACTTAAAGAGAGAGCAGAATAAGCAACCAGGGAGGAGTCTTGGTCGTGTGGGGTAATCGCTACATCTATCTTCTTTAGTTGTCAAGTTTGTTGATTGTAACTCGTTCCTGTTGTTCTTATTGTTTTAGTGGAAGTAGATTAGGTAACTCCTAGAGGAGTTTGTCGTCTTTCTCGGGGAAGCGTTTTTGCGACGTAAAATAAATACCTTGTACTTTACTTTAATAATTTGCAATATCTTGCCTCATACGAAAAAGTAGGTTTAATACTAGAAACGCACCTAAATAATTGAATCATATATTATCTGTTTTGACACCTAGTTAACATAAGATAATAAATAGGACTATCAATTGACTTGCAAACTAAAATTTGTTTTAGCTAAGTTAGCAATTAAAGAAAAGTTTGAATTGGTCCCCTCTTGAATAACATTGTTAACTCGTAGGTAATTGGAGTTTATTTCGTAAATAGTTTAATTCCACATATAAAGTCTATCGCCATCGCCTTTAGTGGGTGCCCCAACAACGATAATACCGAGGGTGCAAGTACCAGCAGTCCAATCCTTGAGATACAACATGGGTCAAATGATATGTTCCTATCAGGATTTTGAATTGAGCTACTTCTACTCCCGACAGGGGACGATTTCAAAGAAAGAGTTTGTCCAAAATACGACCCTCATAGCAATGTCAATGTGATTTACATGTTCAGAAACATGCACTTCATATACGGACTGGGGCTAGAGCAAAGACATCAAGGAATACTTGAGCCCATTGAACTGAAGAAAGCTTTCCACCTTGTGGTTTGGGGTATCTACCATCAGAAAAAGAGCTCAGAATAATCCGCCAGTCTCGAACAAAGAGAAGACTAGAATTCATCCAGACTATCTCAAGTGACTCCTTGAATGGACGATTCATCAAAGAGGGCGAATACTTCCCCTTTTGTGGCTTTTCGGATCCCTAGTATGACCATACAGACAAGAAGATGAAGCTTGGAATGGAGATATTTTTTCAAGACATCTACCCATGGGTCGAAAGTTCCTAGCCCCATATACAACCTCTCATCAAAGATACCAAAGACACAGAGGAAAGTGACTCCGAGGACTCTTCAACTTGAAGACACTAGGGCTGACATTCTTCATGGTTCATTCAAGCACTACATCATTGGATCCATCCCACTTGATTAAAGTTGCTGATACACCTCTCCTCAACTGGCATGATGCGCCGATTCTACCTGTTGAGATCCCACCTAACTCCAATATTTACCCCATTTCTTCTTTTGTTGTCTATCATTTCTCAAATGTAATCGATACCTCCTTTGATGAGGTTCTCAATGTTGTTTTTCCTATCAATGAAATAAATGGAGACTTTGAGTATCTTGTTGTGCCTTACATTAATTGTTTAGATTCCAATCAAACTTTTGATGATGATGATGATGATTTTGCAAATGAACAATTCTTAACTGATCTAAATAAGGGTAATAACAAATAACATAACCGTGTTGAAGTTAATAAAGAAGAGACTATTATTATTAACCTCGGTTCTAGTAGCCAACTGCGCGAGATTAGGTTAGGGGATACCCTTAACGAGCATGAGCACGCACAACTCGAAGAATTATTGAAGGAATTCGTGGATGTCTTCGCATGGTCCAATGACGATATGCCCGGCATTGATCCTAAAATTACTCAACATGAGATCCCCACTCTTCCAGAATACAATTCGATTAAACGAAAGTTGAGAAACTCCGCAACGAATGGTCGCTCAAAGTCAAAGAAGAGGCGGTCAAACAACTGAACGTGGGCTTCATTCGCGTTATCGAATATCCCACATGGCTAGCCAACATAGTGCCTGTGCCAAAATCAGGAGGGAAAGATCGAATGTGTGTAGACTACCAGGACTTGAACAAAGCCTCTCCAAAGGATGATTACCCACTTCCTAATATCAACATGATCGTGGATAACATAGCCAGTCATGCTCTCAAGTCATTCGTCGACGGGTTTGCTGGATACAACCAAATCAAAATGCACCCAGATCATTAAGAAATAAACTGCGTTCATCACCCCATGGGAAACCTTTTGCTTCACTGTTATGCCATTTGGTCTCAAGAATATTGGGGCTACCTACCAGAGGGCTGCCACAACCATCCTTCATGATCTGATTCATAAAGAAGTCGAGGTCTATGTGGATGATATGATTATCAAATCCAAAACTAGAAAAGGCCACGTTCCCTCTCTCCGAAAGTTCTTCGAATGACTACGACAGTATTAGATGATACTCAATCCACATAAATGTGTCTTTGGCATTACAAAGGGAAAACTCTTGGGATTCATGATCAGTGAGAAAGGGATAGAAGCAGATCCTGCCAAGCTAAAAGCCATACTTCAGATGCCACCTCCCCGAACGGAGAAAGAAGTTTGAGGTTTCCTTGGGAAATTACAGTACATCAGCTGATTCATCAACCATCTCACCTCCATCTGTGAACCAAATTTCAAACTCCTTCTAAAGGATTCAACCAAAGTTTGGAACAAGGCCTGCCAAGAAGATTTTGATCGAATTAAATAATACCTGACTCAACCTCCGGTACTCATTCCACTACATCCTGGTCTTCCCTTGCTCATATACCTAACCATAACCTAGACTGCAGTCGGGGCTTTGCTAGCTCAATACCTTAAAGATTCCTGCAAAGAAAAAGCCATCTATTACACCAGTCACAAACTAGCCAGGTACGAAGTTAACTACACTTTTTTGGAAAAGGCATGTGTTGCACTTATTTGGGTCACCCAAAAGTTCCGACACTACATGCTCGCCTTTCACATTAAACTTGTATCCCGAATGGACCCCATCAAGTACCTGATTGAGAAACCCGCCTTATTTAGTTGAATGGATCGATGGTTGATGCTTTTAGACAAGTTTGATATTGTGTATGTCTCACAGAAAGCCATGAAAGGAAGAGCCATCTTTGACTACCTCGCTGATTACCCCATGGAAGAAGCTAATGACTGGCTCTCCAAATTCCCAGATGAAAGCATCTTTTATGCTGATCAAGATGACCTTTGATGGAAAATGTTCTTTGATGGCGTGGCCAATAAAAAGGGATATGGCATTGGGATACTTTCGATCACCCCAGATGACTCCCACACTCCCATTGCCATCAAATTGGATTTCCCCTGCACCAACAACATGACTAAATACGAGGCATGTACGGTAGGCCTCAAAGTTGCTCTCAAGAAAGGTATTCAATGCCTAGATGTCTACGGGGATTCTTCCCTCATCATTGGTTAAGTGCTCAGAAAATGGAAAGTCAAGGACGAGAAACTCCAACCATTCCATTCCCACCTAGAAGGACTAACCTCCCAAATCTAAGACATCACCTTCCATTACCTACCTCGAGCAAAAGATAACCTAAACGATGCCCTTACTACCCTAGCCTCCATGATCGACATGCCCAAAGGAATAACAATGGCCCCCTTCCTGTTCCAAAAGCAAGACAAACCAACCCACTGCTACAACATTGAGCTCATCACCAAAGAAGATCCCGAGCTAGCCAATTGCTGGTATTATGATATCTGGCACCTTCTCAAGCATGGTAAGTATCCCTAAGGTTCTAGCAAGAAGGACCGAGAAACCCTCCGAAGACTGGTCGCCCAATACATCATATGTCACAAAGCACTATTCAAGAGAAACTTTAATATAACCCATCTACACTGCATCGCATGGGCTGACATTGAAGAGGTGATGCAAAGAATCCACGATGAGGAATGAGAACCCCACATAAACGGTCACATGCTTGCTAAAGAGATCATACGACAAGGCTACTAATGGACCACCATGATCCACCGCCTATGTCCGTAGATTCCTTAAATGCCAACAGTTCTCCAACCTTCAACACCTACCTCCATGAGAATTATACAACATGACTTATCCCTAGTCATTCTCCACCTGGGGCATCGACATCATAGGGAAGGTTACACCCAAGGCTTCCAACGGACATGAGTTCATCCTGGTTGCCATTGATTACTTCACCAAATGGGTCGAAGTTGGGTCATATGCAGTTCTGAATGCCAAGAAAGTGGCCAAGTTTATTAAGCAAAATATCATTTGTCGATATGGGGTCCCGCACGAGCTAGTGTCAGATAACGGGTTGTATTTCGAGGTAAAAGTCACACAAATGGTCAATGAGTATGGGATTAAGATACACAAATATTCTCCCTACTGACTTTAGACCAACAGTACAGTCGAAGCTGCCAATAAGAACCTCAAAGACATCATCAACAGGATGACCGAAAGCTATCGAGATTGGTTCGACCGAATCCCATACGCCCTTTGGGGATACCTAACCTCAATCCGAACCTCTACTGGGGCTACCCCTTACTCTCTAGTCTACGGCATGGAAACAGTCCTACCCATGGAGCTAGAAATACCCTCATTATGCGTCAAGCTTGAAAGCAAGGTCAGTGAGGAGGACTGGCATCAAAGCCTCCTCGACGAGCTGTCACTCTTGAACGAAAGGAGACTGAAGGCATTATATAACATACAAGGGTACCATCGTCGAATATCACATTCATTCAATAAGAGAGTCAAGGACCGCGACATCCGAGAAGGGGATTTAGCCCTCAAAGAAATAGTAGAGCCCATCTAGGACCCTAGAGGGAAATTCAAGACCAATTAGAGAGGCACATACATTGTCAAGAAGATCTTGTCCGGCGGTGATGCCATGCTCACCGACTTAGACAAAGAAGAGATGGCTCGTCCAGTCAACCTGGACTGTCTCAAGAAATTTTACCCCTAGTCCGAAATCTCTGCGCGCTACGACTGTTCTCATCTCTCTTCTATTCTAAAAAAAATCTTTTCATTTCCCTTTACCCAGAACTACGTGGGCCTGATCCTTTGCAAAAATCATTCTCAAAAAAATTGAAAATTTTCAAACAAAACTAGATTTATGTAGGCAACTCATACATCTTACATGAGCACGGCCCTTTCTTTTTCAAAAAAAACTATTCTTTTCTTATCTCCGAGAATGACAGTCCATTCTAACATATATTGGAACAAAAAGGATTATGCATGCCTTAGCGATCGGTATAGATAATTCAAAATATAAAATTCATCAAAAGGCACAGCTAGATGATCAAAAACTTATTTATTTCACTAATGAGAAACTACAATGCAATTACATAAGAAAAGGAATGGATGACTCCCTTCCCCCCTACCTTCCTAAAAAGCTAAATAAATTCCCAAACTTATTTCCTGGTACAAAATAAACTCCCCCCAAGAGTCCAACCCACAGCTACCACCAGAGGAGCCCGCGCCATTATCATCATCTATATCCTGGGGTCCCCAAGCTTCCCCTGCCTGAATGGAGTGTCGCAGATGCTCCATAGACCGATAAACTCGAACCACCCTCGAAAACACTACCACACCCCCCTCAATGGTATCAGATAAGACAAGCCACCTTTGTCCAGTCTCCACTACCAACATCTTGCTAATTACTCTTCTCCACAACCACTTCATATAATCCCCAGGGATGTGCCAAACTCTCCCAGTAGACTGAGAGGGACGGGCCGACGGACGCCGACTCTCCCACAAAGATTCAAGCCGCATGCACAGATGCTCTATCAAATCTTCTATAGGAAAGAAGTCTAGTGTCCAAGGTGGAACGATATGCTCCCAACCAAATTGGCGCAAAAGTCGCCAAGGGACATAAAAAGAGGCCTGTCTGAGACCAACCAGCCGGAAATACGAGTATTCTCCTAATTCCAGAATAGGCAGCAGCTGTCCCCACCAAGGTACTGACCTGTATAGATTTAGAGCCCTGTGATCCACAAACCAATTATCCCAGCTCTCAATATCCAAACCAACAGTGATGAAATGGAACGAAAAGAAACTGGGTACAGCCGACAAAGGGTATTCTGGAGGAGTCACCAGGCGAAATCTTTCAGACAACCACATGAATAGCGTCACAGGGTTACCCCTCAAAAAGTCAGAACGACCTTCTCGCTAGGCATCTAAGCCATTCAAAGTCTCTGCCAGTATCATCGCCGTAGGATTACGACAGTAGGACATCCATGAAGTAATATCTGTAAGTTATGGATCCACTAGCAGCTCCTCGGTCACCAGCAGTAATTTTAAAACCAAGCCCAGAACGACAACTCCGGCATATCTAGCATCACGAACCTCCTGCAAATGCACGGACCGCAACACCGCCAGTAGAGAAATCATTCCTTCAATAACTAAGGATCTACCCACCGATGGTGAGACGTGAAGAAGACAGGCCAATAACTCCCGGGGAGAATGGGAAAACTCAGGCAGAGCCGTAGTAACACTGAGATTTATCCCCAACATGGTAGAAAATTCCTCGTAGGTCAGACAGACTTCTTCCAAGCCAAAGCGGAATACATGGTCTTTGGGGTACCAGATTATACCACCGTAATCATCATGTTCCACTCTATGGGCCGATTATGCCATAAAGAAACTCGACGTATGTTGTAGGCATCATAGTCAACATTATAAGAGAACATCGCCTCCAAAGTCTCGAGGTAGTTGGAAAACTCAACACTGCCAGGGAGAGCCATCTCACAGAATTAGAAAGTTCGGATTTGAAGGTGTGAGGGAAAATATTCCACCCTTACCCCCTCTTTTATACTTGAAAACCCCCAAAAAAGACATAACCTCTGCAGAAATCGGAGGAAATCCTTCCCCAAAAGGTACCAAAGTCTGAAGAGGGTGTCAATCAAAGCTTTCAATTGATGGGACTGGACTGACCTGCCGATAGGCAGGACAAGGTGCTTATCGATCGGTAACCCCCTACTTTTAGAAATTTTCCTTTTTCCTCTTTTGTCAAAATTCAGAAATCTCAACAAAAATAAATTGATATTCTTAAAAGAATTTTAAAAATTCCCCTTACCAGATTTATATAAATTCTCATTTTAAATACAACTTTCCTTCAAATCCCAAAAATATTCCTTTTTACGGTCTCAGCAGGAAAGTAAAAAGCACATGTACATGCATTCATTCATTAATCATTAACAGAAGATAATAAAAAAACTCCATTGCGTTGCATAGATATTTTTCTGTGTTTCATCAATTTTGTAGGAAAATAAAGAAAAGAGAAAAACAAACGGGACTCAGCCCGAACCCACATTCTCTTTCTCTCTTACTTTCCCTTCCCATCTCTCTCCTAAGATTTTCCACCCCTACGGCGCGCTCTCTTGCCCCGGCGGTGAGATGACGCACCACCGCTACCTGAATCAGACTCCTCCTCTGATGAGGCAAACAGCACCAAGCAAGAAGGAACAGGAACTGCATCCCAAATATGGGAAGTCGCCAAAGATATCCAATCCCTAATATCCCTCAGCCAAGCGGTGGGCACCCGGATGGGCTGCAAGAAAAGACAGAATCAGTATCAAGCAGAAAAGATCAAAAGAAACTAAAGGAGAAGAACAGAAAAGATATACCTCGGGACGAAGAACCTCCTCTGTCAATCCCAACTCCTCTGGGTCCATCGCATGAGAACGATGCAGCATAGGAACCATCCCTCCATCAGCCCGCCGAATATTGTATGAAGGGGTATGCAGTCGCACAAAGGGAACCTTCGAAGTCACTGCCACCGCATATGTCGACGGACCGCCACCGCTATGGGAGGACCCCACTGGATGACTCTAACCAGCAGGAGGGAAGGTCAGTGCATCATATATGCTGGGTGCCATTATCCAGCTCGTCACAAAGTCCATATAATCATATCGCACAGCCCTATCGGTGTATAGGAGATAGGATTCGCCAATCATCGCCGCGATCCTCGCATCCTCCGGCAACATCTGCTCCCACCTCATAGACATAGGGGGCCTCACAAGTGGCACCACCACCTCCTCCTCAGCAATCTGTAGGACCACCCTCTCCCAGAGATACCAAGAGTGTCCAAACTCGTGCGCCATTAAATGCCTCATCTTCACATTCACCCCAGTTAACACCGTGTCCTGAACAGTCGTCCTCCAAGGGTAAAAGGTCACCTAAAAAATCCCCAGCAAAATATAAGGAAATATGGAATCATAGCACCCAAAGGTCTTAGACTGAAGAAGAAAAAAGTCTTACCCTATCACTAGTCAAGACATTCAAGACCTGACGCACCGCCTCTAGAGAGATAGACCTCCTCGACTGCCGATTGGCCACGCGCCATCGATACAAGCGAAAAAAATCCCCAACAGTCTCGTCCTTCAAAGCGATCAACTGGGTATTACACTCAATCACCTCATAGAACCATGTCTGCCAAAGACAAAAATTCACAATTAAAAAGAGATGCATAAGGAAAATGCGAATGTATGAAAGGAAAATGCGCAAATTAAAATAATACCTCAAGAAGATACATGGCTCTAGTGAAAGTTTACCGACAGCACCGGCTAAATGCATCCAGAGAAAAATAAAGGGTCGTCAAAGTCAGGCTCCCCCAATCATAGAGAGGGATCTTTGAAAACATCCTTAGATATGTTAAAAACCATAAGTGGACAATGTCGTCTCTCAACGCCACCAGAAATCCCCCCAACACCAGCAAAATGAATAACTGGGCCATCTGTCTCACCTGAAGCCCGTCCTCCACATCGATCACCCTGCCCAATATAATATCCTTCATCAACGATAGACGGATGGAGTCCCCACACTATCCTACCCACATCACCAAGCGCCGCGCGCACCACCTCCGGCCTCACCCACAAAGATCGATCCACCTCTATCTGCTCTCCATTGCAATCCAGCCCCAGCAGATGTTGCACATCTATGGGAGTCACAGTCATCTCCCCAAAGCCAAAATAAAAGGTGTGGGCAGTGTCCCACCACCTCTCCCCCAGTGCACATAAGGCCGCCGTCGAACGAGGCGTCTCATCCAGTACAGACGCCAACCTCCCAAAACCTGCTGAGGATACCACCTAACACACCACGGGTGGAATATGCTCCCAGACATCCTTAAGCCCCGTCATCCTGCGGGCACGCATAGTCAATACATTCGACTGCCAAAAGAAAAATCCTTGTCAAAATCCAAGAAAAAAGGAAAATCACCAAAAAAGAATGCCAAAAGTCATTTTACTTACATAACCACCAGGGTTCACCACCCTCGAAGAGCGATGAAGAGACAGCTCCCGCAACAAGGTCTGCTCATCCGCAATCGGCTCGAATGAGTCAAAAGAGTTCTCTCTCCC
This sequence comes from Sambucus nigra, assembly GCA_949130495.1. NCBI lineage: Eukaryota > Viridiplantae > Streptophyta > Magnoliopsida > Dipsacales > Adoxaceae > Sambucus > Sambucus nigra. The sequence continues at coordinate 227,491,277 of OX422211.1, read as the reverse complement.
CAAAGCAAGAGGCGCCCTGGCCCTCCACTCCACGTTTGCCTAGTCATTAACAGTCAACCACTCCCTGTGTACTACAGTGCTCACAAAAGCGGACATTTTTTAGATTGTGAAATGCTAGAATGGTTCGCAGAAGAAAATTACAGAAAGAGAGAAGGCGAGAAGCTGTGAAAAATGAGGGGAACCCGCCCCTTTTTATAGGATGCCAGGGGTCATGTCGATCGGCACTGACACCAAACTTACCGATCGGCACTGACCCTTTGCATTCTTGAGGAAGCTCTAAAGTCTTTGCCACTGCCGAATGGCACCCTCCACACCATGTCGATCGGCACCCCCCTTAAATTTTAGTACAAAAATTCCCAAAAAATGCCAGAAGACTTTGAAAAATCCTCTGAAAATTCCTAAAAATACCAGAAAGGATTTAGAACATTTTCACCAAGAAAATTTTGCACTCCCTCAAGAGAAATCCCTATTTCCCCAGTGGAACTCCCAAAAGCCAAGTGAATCTCCTCTCGGTAACGTCCTTGGAGGACCCCTAAGGTATCCCAAAATTCCCCAAAGGTCTCAGGTTTCCCCAAGCAAAGCATGGACCACCTAATCGCTTCCCCAATGGAATTTACAAGCATCAAATTGGCTATTACATGGTAAAATCTCCAAAAGATACAGGGATTTCCCCAGCAATCAGTTCCCCAGCTCAAATAAAAATCATGAGGTAATTTTCCCGACAGAGTTCCCCGAGGACATCTCAACTTAAGTTCGCAGAATTGGCTTCGACCCGCAGAATTGGTCACCTCAAACTCAAGCCCTCAGAATTGGCTTCGACTCGCAGAATTGGCATCTCAACTTAAGCCCTCAAAATTAGCTTCGACTCGCAGAATTGATCATTTCATCCTCAAGCCCTAAAAATTGGCTTCGACTCGCAGAACCGGTCACCCTCATCTTAAGTCAGCAGAATTGGCTTTGACCCACAGAATCGGTCACCCTCACCCTCAAGCCCTTATAATTGTCTTCGACCCGTAGAATCGGTCACCCTCATCTTCAAGCCCGCAGAATTGGTCATTTCATCCTCAGGCCCTCAGAATTGGCTTCGACCCGCAGAATCGGTCACCCTCATCTTAAGCCCTCAGAATTGGCTTTGACTCGCAGAATTGGTCATCTCAACTTAAGCCCTCAGAATTGGTTTCGACCTGCAGAATTGGTCATCTCAACCTAAGCCCACAAAATTGGCTTTGACCCGCAGAATCGCTCGCCCTCATACTCAAGCCCTCAGAATTGTCTTCAACCCTCATAATCAGTCACCCTCATCTTAAGCCCTCGGAATTGGCATCGACCCGCAGAATTGGTCATCTCAATTTAAGCCCTCAGAATTGGCTTCGACCCACAAAATTGGTCATCTCAACTTAAGCCCGCATAATTTGCTTCGACCCACAGAATCGATCACCCTCCCCCTCAAGCCCTCAGAATTGGCTTCGACCTGCAGAATTGGTCATCTCAACTTAAGCCAGCAAAATTGTCTTCGACCCGCAGAATCGATCACCCTCACCCTCAAGCCCTCATAATTGTCTTCGACCCGCAGAATCAGTCACCCTCATCCTCAAGCCCTCAGAATTGTCTTCGAACCACAAAATTGGTCAGAATTGGATTCAACCCACAAAATTATATGGCTTCAACCCACAGAATTGTCTCCGACCCGCAGAATTGGTCATTTCATCCTCAAGCCCTCAAAATTGGCTTCGATTCGCAGAATCGGTCACCCTCATCTTCAAACTCGCAGAATTGTCTTCAACCCACAGAATTGTTCACCCTCATCTTCAAGCCCGCAGAATTGGTCATTTCATCCTCAGGCCCTCAGAATTGGCTTCGACCCGCAGAATCGGTCACCCTCAACTTAAGCCCTCAGAATTGGCTTTGACCCGCAGAATTGGTCATCTCAACTTAAGCCCGCGGAATTGGTAATCTCAACTTAAGTCTGCAGAATTGGCTTCGACCTGCAGAATCGGTCACCCTCATCCTCAAGCCCTCTAAATTGGCTTCGACCCCCAGAATCGGTCACCCTCACCTCTAAGCCCTCAGAATTGGCTTCGACCCTCAGAATCAGTCACCCTCATCTTCAAGCCCTCAGAACTAGCTTCGACCCGCAGAATCGGTTATCCTCATCCCCAGGTCCTCAGAATTGGCCTCGACCCTATGAATTGGTCATCCTCTTTCAAAGGCATCATGCGGTGTCTATTTGATGGCTATCGTTTGTTCCAAACTCATCCATCGAGGGGCTCTATAGACACCTCATTCTAACACCCCCTAACCTCTTCGTAGGTCCCCTAGCACCTCCCATCATCGCTACAAACCTAAGTCATACCCCGAGTACTGACCTAAAGACCATCGAGCACTCCCAGGCTCCGTTTGACAAAAAGTCAAAATCTTCAGCTCGACCGAGACTGAATGAATCTTTGAAGGGCACTGAATCCTCTTTTCAACGATCCGCCTCATATGCGAATCTGACTTACGGTGAGGACGAACAACCCATTTTCACCCAAAACTCGACCAGGAGGTCACCGGACGATCCTAGGCTCCATTTGACCAAATTCAAATTTTCATCTCGATCGACACTGAATGAATCTTCTAAGGGAACTGAAACCCCTTTCCAACGATCCGCCCCATGTGCGATTTTAACTTACAATATAGATAAACGATTTGTTTTACTCCAAAAGGTCACCGAGCGCTTCCAGGACCCAGTTGACCAAAGTCATCTATCCAAATCGAGTGAAGTTCTTTGGAATGTTAAAGTACATCTCCTAACCTTTCCAACGGTCCACCCCATGCGTGATTCTGACTTACCATGCCGACGAACGATCCGTTTGCGTTCGACGATCCCCCGTCCAAAGGACCGACAAAAGCTTCCGAGCCACATTTGAACCAAAGTCAACTCTCGGACCTGGGATAAATCTAAAAGACTTTTGAAGGTCTCTGAATTACCTTTCCAACGATTCACCCCGTGCGTGATCCGTATCAACGGTTTGCGCTCTACGATCAATTTTCTGAAGGAACCTGAAAGAGACTGCCAAACGGCAGGTTCCAAACCCTGCCTATCGGCGGTGTGCCTAAACAAACCTGTCGATTGGCAGGATCAGGGCTATGCTGATCGGTAATTCCTTGGGCCTATAAAAAGGAGGACCTTACCTCATTCTAAAAAAACCAATATTTGAGATCCATCACTCTCATCAATCTCAGAAAACCCCTCTCGAAGTCAGTGTGATTTCCACATCCAAATCCCTTTCCAACCTTCACCTTTCATCACCTTTTTCATCAAAATTGGTTAAGTACCCTCCATCATTATCCAAGTGCAAGTGCTTCTCTCCAACATCCAAGATCAAGCTCAAGATTTTCAAGAAGGTCCAAGTTTCTCCACTCGCTCCTTAAAGTCTCATAAATTCGCATTAATTTATTTTGTTACTTAGTATTTTTATTCTTTCATCTCATATATCCTAATATACCTTTTTCTAGTATTATTGCACATCTCTTATTTTCATATAAATAAAACCCAAAAAACAAGAAAAAGAGGATTTGCTCATAAATTCCAAACGGAAATTCTCACACTTTTCTCACAACTAAAACACTTTTTTACACACACACACACACAAATATAAGAGAAGTGCCCGAATGGGTTTATGGGATAAATCCCACCCCTCATTTTGCATACAAACTACGTGGAATTTGATGCCTCTATAGGCTACGTAGACGTTTCGGGGTAAAACCCGAGACTCGAGTCCTTTTCCTACTTTTCTTATTATTTTCTTTTTTATTTATTCTTTAAAACTTAACTCTCTTAAACTCTCTCTCTCTCTCTCTCTCTCTATATATATATATATATATATATATATATATATATATATATATATATTCTTGATAGCGTATTATTCCGCATGCGTTATCATTCCCTTATAATTATCGACGCTAGGATAGTCGCATAAATCCTATTTTCTAATATTACTTTTAGGAACATTCCTACGGATGACTCGCTTTATCTCTTCCATGATACAAGTTGATGATTCCAATCTTCGCTACATATACACATGCACACATATCACGGGGAAATAAAGGAAAATAGCAATAACCCATGAGAGACCGTAAGGGCGGAATAGGTGCCTAACACCTTTCCATTTCGTAACTTAGCCTCCGAACCCTTTTCAAATCATTTTGGTTTCGTATGTATCAGTATGTCTTGGGATGCTGTCCTTCGGGATGGCTCCCTTTTTTCTTTTGTCTGTTTTGAGAAAAATAGACTGGTGACTCTATCTCTCTACATTTTCACCTATCACCGACACCAATCGAAGCTCTCCCGAGAGGGATGCGCGGGACCAAGATCCTCCCAAGACGAAGAGGAGACACCCCCTCTCTTCTTCACCTCTCCCGTTAGGAGGATCAAAAGGGGGTGGACACACTTACCATAGGACGGGAAGCTATACAGGATACTATTAGGCAATTATCCCAAACACTACAAGTTGGATCTCCTGCTTTGTGTAGTCACAGGATTAGGAATATGCCACCACTGCCTCTAAGAACCAGCAGGCACAGCCAATCTAGGACTACCAGAGACACGTCCTATCACCCAAGAGCAAGTTTTTTTATTAGGACATCAGAACATTATGATGAGCAATCATTTACTTCTGAAAGATTAAGTACTTTAAAAAGGTTAACCAGAGCACATCCCTTTTACCGTCTAGGGCCTAGAAGGAATATAAATGTTCCCAGTGCATTGTTAAGGAATACTCGATGACCTGCCAATTAACGTGAGGGCTCAGCCCAATCCAGATCAGACCCCTGATGAACTATCCATGCCGAGCAGACCTAATAAGAGGATAGCTCAGCATAAACAATTGGTTATAACAGTCGACCTGCAATGCATAAATCTGATTTTGGCAATAATGCATGGAAGGGATCTATTCTTCGATTAAAAGATAGGTTGGGAGAGATGGAAAAGGCGAAGAACCCTTTACAACGAAGCTTTGTGAAAGGTTCTCCTTTTGTACAAGCTATTGTGGATTTCCCCACTCCTTCAAAGTTCAAAGCTCATGTGGTTACTCCCAAGTATGATGGGAAGACAGATCATGCTCTTTATATAGAATAGTACCAAGCAGCAGCTGATATTTATGTTGTTCATGATGAAATGAGATGTAGGGCATTCTCAGGTACAATCACAGGTTCTGCTCAGATTTGGTAGAACATCCTTCCTTGGGGATAAATTTCTAATTTTAACCAGCTTGTCGAACTATTTATTAGTAACTTCTGGTTTGGAGCCAAACCGGTAAAAAGAGTAGCTCACCAACTGAGTGTGAGGCAGCAGGTAGGAGAAAGCATCAAGGATTATATCACTTATTTTAATAATTATAAGTTGGAGGTGATTGATTACGAGGAGAAAACATCTATTATAGCTCTTATGAGTGGACTGCTTCCCGATAAGATTTATTACACTCTTGCTAAAGATCCTCCCAAGACTATGACTGAATTAATGGCTAAAATAGACAAGATAATGAAAGATGAGGAAGCCATGGCAGTAAAACAAGGCTCAGGCATAAAGTTTGAAGGCAAAAATGAAAAGAAGGAACAAAAGGAACACAATGATCAGAAGGATTCAAGGCAAAAGAAGATTGATGGAAGGCTCAGGTAATAAAACAATTACACTCCATTAACGATGGTCATTCACCATTTTTAGAGGAAATTAATCATAGCAAGGACCTACGTTGGCACGAGAAGATAAGAGAACCTACTGGGAAAAGGGACAGATCCAAATACTGTGAATTTTATAAGGACCATGGACATACTACAGATCGTTGTATTGCTCTGCAAAATGAGATAGAAACCCTCATTCGATAAGGAAAACTGGACAAGTTTGTTAATCGGGAAGATGATAGAGGAGCTCGGTGAAGGTCAAAGTCTCAATGCACGCCTAGAGAAGAAAATAAAAGAACTCGTGAAGATGATCCTAAAGATGATCCCAATTTTCCAAAAAAAAACATCCACAACGTGAGGTATTTACACTTAGTTTTGGTCCTTTGATTGTCAAATGATTACAGGTGGAGATGCGGGAGGTGGAGATCACACTGCAGAGAGAAAAGCTTACCTCAATGAGGCTTTAGCTTGTTCTTACATCCAAAGGATCAATTTAGCCGGGAAAGATTGGTCGAGGAAGGTGAATAAAGAAAAATTGGTGATTGGGTCTCCAAAAATGATCTCTCAGAAATTGTGTACCCCCATGACGACCCTTTAGTGGTTAAATTCAAATATCAGGATACAATCGTTTCTAGGGTGTTAATTGACGACGGTAGTTCAGCAGATATCATGTTTTATTCCTCCTTTCAAAAGCTAGATTTAAATCTTAGTCAGCTAGATCCGTACCACGGGTCCTTAATCCATTTTTCTGGTGAAAAAGTTTATCCTTTGGGCACAATCAAGATGGAGGTGTTACTCGGCACCTGTCTCAGATCGAGAAAAATCATTTTTTTTATGATGGACAAGAACGTGGAGTCAGCCTACAATGGCATCATGGGCAGAGTAGGGTTAAACAAGTTTGAAGCAGTTTCCTCAATAGTCCATCAGTGTTTGAACTTCCCAACCAACTTCGGAGTATGTGTGGTGAAGGGTGATCAAAAAGTAGGTCGGTAATGTTATTACTCCTCTGCCAAGTAAGAAGACCTTGAGGAAATAGAGAAGAAGACCACCACTTACCAAGTGGACATTACTGAGCCCAATAGCAAATCTGAGGTTGAAACCTTAGATCCAAGGGAGGAGATAGAGCTGGTGAAAGGCCAAATTATGGAAGCAGGGGAGAATATCATCTTAGATGATGACAAACCAGAGCGAACTACACGGGTGGGTTCAACGCTATACCCTTTTCTTAGACAGGAGCTTGTGACATTCCTGAGACAGAGAAATTATGTGTTCGCCTGGAGTCATGAGGATATGCCTGGGACGTATCCAAATTTCCTCTGCCATGGACTCAACATCAATAAGGACATTAAGGCAACTGAAACAAAGGCGTATGGTGTTTTGCCCCAAGAAGAATTGGGCTATTCAGGAAGAGGTAGAGAAACTTCAAAAAACTTCATTCATTGAAGATGTGAAATACCCAGATTGGTTGGCTAACGTTGTTATGGTCAAGAAGAAAAATAATAAGTGGAGAATGTGTGTGGACTTCATTGATTTGAATAAAGCATATCCAAATGATCATTTTCCTTTACCCATAATTGACCAGCTTGTGGATGCTACATCAGGACACGAGTTATTGAGTTTTATGGACGCTTATTGTGGTTATAACCAGATTAAAATGAAGCCTGAAGATAGGGAAAGTACCTCTTCCATTAGTCCCCAAGCAACTTACTGTTACAACGTTATGCTATTTGGTTTGAAAAATACAGGTGCAGGTTGGTAAACAAGGTCTTTGAAAATCAAGTAGGCAAGAACATGGAAGTGTATGTGGATGATATGCTGATGAAGAGTTAAAAAGCCTCTAACCACATTGTCGACCTTAGCCAAACCTTTTATTAGTTAAAAAATCACCAGATGAAGCTGAATCCGACCAAATGTGTGTTCAGCGTGCATGAAGAAATGTTCCTCCGGTATATAGTAAACCAGAGGAGGATTAAAGTTAATCCAGATAAAATAAACGCTTTAATCAAAATGCAGTCTTTGACTTATAAGAAGGATGTTTAAAGGATCACTGGGCGAGTAGCTACCTTAAACAGATTCGTGTCCCGAGCAACAAACAGATGTTTTCCATTCTTTAAGGTGCTGAGGAAGACCTTTAAATGGAACGATGAATGTGAGAACGATTTTTAGGAGTTAAAAAATTATCTTGGATCACCCCCATTGCTCTCCCGGCTCACCAATTTTGGGAGAAAATTTATATTTGTACTTATCCATTTCTGAGTCAGTTGTAAGTTTTTCTTTGATACAAGAAGATAATGGAGTTTAGAAACCAGCCCACTACACTAGCAAAGCTTTTTAAGGAGAAGAAATCAGATATCCACGGCTGGAGAAACTTACTCTGGCGCTTATAGAGGCATCCCGATGTATAAAGCCTTATTTTCATGGGCATACTATAGTGGTGTATACTGACATGCCTCTTCGGAAAGCTCTTCATAAACCTGAGAAGTCTGGGAGATTAATGTATTGGCTAGTAGAAATGGGGGAGTATGACATTGTGTGTGAGCCAAGGTCCTCATAAAGGGCCAAATTTTGGTAGAATTCAATACAAAATTCACTTATCCGAAGATCCCCGAACAATAAAGAGTTCAGGCAAAGCAAACCCCAATAGGGGAAAGCTCAACTGAAGTCATCATCGATCAACAGTCCGAGCAGACTCTAACAGGGGAGAGCTTAGACGAAGCAACCGCTGACCTACCAGAACAGTGAACTAGGATGAAGGAGATGACTAAGAAATATAAGGAGGAAAGAAAGAAGGCATTCCATTATGGGACATTGACAAACCAAGGCTTTAACGGCAACATCCCAGTATGGAATCTCTATTTGGATGGATCTTTATGTGTGACAGGAACTGGAGCAGGTATTATACTCAATACCCCTGATGGGATTGATATTGAGTATGCACTTAGATTCCAGTTCCAGGATTCAAACGATGAAGCAGAATATGAATCCCTTATAGTGGGATTAAGTTTGGCTCAAACACTAAATGCTAAGCAAGTTGTGGCTCATAGTTATTCTCAATTGGTGGTCAATCAGATCTTAAATTTGTATGGAGACAAAGGAGAATTGATGGCAAGATACCTCACTAAATCTATAGAGGTTATATCCAAACTGCTCCTTGTTCGGATGAGTGGGATTCCAAGATTGGAGAATTTCTGAGCTGATGCACTTACTCGGCTAGCGTCGGCAACTAGGATTGAACTAAGGAGAACAATCCCCATTGAAATTCTGGCGCGTAGGAGCATTGATGAAGAGTTAATGGTTAATTTCATTGCACTGGATATAGGACCTTCCTGGATGGATCCCATCAGAATTTATATTGAGGAAGGAACTCTGCCAACATATCCAATTGAGGCTAAAAAACTTAAGTATAAAGCGGTGAGGTATGTGTTAGACAAAGGAGTACTATACAGGAGAGGGTTAACAGCTACTTTGCAGCGCTGTTTCCACCCACTGGAGGTTTAAGATCTGATAGCAGAAGTTTATTAGGGATCTTGTGGAGCTCATGTGGCAGGATGATTGTTACTACAAAGAATGTACACACAGGGATACTACTAGCCGACCATGAGGGAAGATTGTATAGCTTTTACAAAAAAGTGTGACAAGTGCCAAAAGTTCTCTAACACTCGTAAACTCCACATGTTGCTTTAACTCCCACTACTTCGCTTAGCCATTTGCTATTTGGGGAATAGACTTGGTCGGGCCCTTACCGACCACCAGAAGAAGATTCAGGTACTTGGTCGTTGTCATTGATTACTTCACCAAATGGGTTGAAGCAGTGCCATTAGTAGCTAGGCCCTATGAGAAGGTATACCAGTTCATCTGGAAAAACATCATTTGTAGATATGGTTTGCTATATGCCTTCATTACCAACTATGGTACACAGTTAAACAATAAGGAATTTGCATCATATTGTGCTCAATCTCAGATCCAAAAGTTACACTCTACTCCAGGTCATCCTCAAATCAATGGGCAGACCGAGGTGACAAATACGACTTAGCTCAATGGGTTAAAGAAGATACTTGATGAGGCAAAGGGAAACTGGATAAATGAATTACACTCACTATTATGGGCCTATCGAATAACTCTTAGGGCTTCAACAGGGGAAACACGTTACATGCTAACATTTGGGACTGAAGTAGTGGTACCAGTTGAGATAAGTTTGCCAACTCATCGGGTGTTGAATTTTGATTCTCCGGTCAGTGATTTGATGTAAAGGACAGACTTTAATATGTTGGAAGAGGTGCGAGAAGATACAGCCTTGAGGAATGCAGCTTATCAACAAAAAACAACATGCTTTTACAATAATAGGGTGAAGCCGACCAACTTAAAAGAGGGGGATTATATACTTAAGAAGGTGATTCATAAGACCAACAAGCTTGAAGCCAATTGGCATGGGACTTATCGTGTCTCAACAGTTATTTGACCAAGAACTTATCGAATTGAAACTTTGGAGGGGGAGAATTAAAAAATCCTTAGAATGTCGAGCATCTTAGGAAGTACTACAAGTAATGTAGAAAACAACATCTTTTGTAATCAATTTGCTTCAGTATCAATAAAAAGCTGGTTTTTTCAATTTTTGGGGGGGATATTTGTAATATACATCCCCCCATCAATACTTGGTCGGGCAAGAATTTATTAATTAGTCAGACTTGGTCAAAAAAGGTGATACTTGATCAGCAAGACAGCAAAAATTCACTACGTGATCGACAAAACATAAATCGAAGTCAAAACAGGATTTTAAGTCCTCAGTATTTGGTCAAGAAAAATTAGGGATAAAACTCTGTATAAAAATCAACAAGTTTTATCCAAACTGAGCAAAATGGAGGAATACCATTGTGAAGATTCCTATATAGGAATTTAGATACATATTCCACATACGCTTGGTCACCACTGGTAACTAATGTTAAACCTAAAAATTTAGGTGCATTAGTAGAACCTATGGCAATACCACTGTTGCTAGTGATAAACTTGGATTTTAATCTAGGTGCAATAGTGGAACCTATGGCCACATCAATGGTTATTGGTATTAAACTTAGAAATCTAAGTATATCAGTAGAACCTATGATAATTTCATTGGTAATTAATATTAAATTTTGGCAAATGCCTAAGTGTACCAGTAGAACTAATAAAACAACAAAGTCATTCAGGCATCCAGAAATTAACAAGATGAGTTAATAAATTGCATTTCATTTATATTAATAATGATTACATGAAAATATTATGTATAAATCAAATACAGGACAACTATTCTATTGGACGCTTTCCTTCAGCTTTAGAGGAGCTCGGCGCTGGTTCCATGCTTGCTGGAGGATCATACAATGTGTATGGAGAGTTGATAAAGTTAAAATCATGAAGCATTCTCCTGAAACTGTTGCTCAGACTATTCAAGAAATGAGGGGCCGAACTATTTCCAGTTCATCGTGCAGGCCATAATCCCCTAAATATTTAGAGATCAAGCACTTGGGGAATGGTTTCTACAGGGATCCAGCTAATGTCAAGCTTAAAGGGACATTTGTCACAGTCAAAGAATCCAGGATCAACCCAGTACCATAGTTTTCTATCTTGTTCAAGCTTCGTAAATGTTAGGCAATTGGTCCAGCCCCATTTATAGCCTTCACGCTGAGCCTGACTAAAATGATCGTCAAATCGTCCAAGGGATTCATTGTAACCTCATCCAAACTTCTCTGGGTTATTTTTAAAATAGGAAGGTTAATATTTTAGCCTGGTGTTGTAGCTTTTTCAACATTCCATCCTTAATTTATAATTGAAAAGAGTGGGTGAAAAAGTTGTTCGTCCTGAGTTTGGATCTTTTGAGACATCTCAACAATGGTTAAATTCTTGGCCTTTATCTGTGCAGCCTAATTGTCAAGCGTTTGTTGAATTCTGGCCTCATCATTTGTAGGTCGACTAGATCTAGATATTGGTCAGGAAGTAGAAGCAGTTTTGGATTTCTTTAAGGCTTCCAGCTCCTCAATTAGCCTAGCATTCTTAGTTTCCAAGAATGATACCCCTTCATCAGCAGCAGAATTTGTAGAATGAGGCTTCAAGGAGTCCAGTTCACTCATTAACTTGTTATTTTCTTCCTCCAATAACTTGGCAATGGCTCTAGCTTCATCAACCTCACACTTGAGCAGGAATTCCTTCTTCCTAAAAGAAGAAATGTGCCTCTCTAATTTATCCTTAAAGCCCCGAGATCCACTTGAGGTCTTATATTTGGCCTCATAATCAGCGTGAATGAGATCCTTAGATTCATTATGCTCCTCTTAAAGTTCTTCAGTCATTTCAAAGTAAGCCACGTTATTGGCCACAACCCTCAAGAAGAAACTTGAGATAAATATACGCATCATTGGCTTGATCAGTGGCATCTGCCCGAAGAAAGTTTGATAAATTTTCCTCCGACAAAGTCATATGACCAGCCTTGAACAAATTATTAAATCTCTTAAGTATATCCAAATCATTGGAAGAGAGTTGTTCCATCTTGTCCATGAACTAGAAAAATAAAGAGATATCCAATCAAAAACAAGAAAAGGAATATATGACAACAATCAAGAAAAAATGAACAACCAAGAGATGACAAACAGTATGAAGAAAAAACTCCTTTTATTAATATGAAGGGAAATTACATGTACAGCAGAAAATAAATGAAAGAAAGGAAAAAATATAGAGGCCAACAACCGAGTAAATCTACACCTTCTCTCTGTCAGTTTTAACTCCAGCTTAGTTGGCAGAGGGGATGGCTGGAGTGACTTGCTCGGTAGATGGGAGGACTGACTCAACAACATTTTTAGGTTGATCGGCTAAATACCACCACCAGAGATGACTCCCCGGAACCAACATCATCTTCAACTCCATAGTCCATGTTGAGGGGAGAGCCAGGCTTGCCTTTGGAAGAGTTCAGAGTCTTCATCTGTGCTAACCCCCTTTAGAGAAGCCGACCAACCTTTCATGAAATATTTCTTCTTTACATACTCAATCTGAGCAGAGGCAACAGTGATAGCTTTATCCCAACCTTTATTGAAGAAATTTTCCCTAGCCTTCTAATTTTTGGCCTTCTTTTCGGTTAGGCCCTTAGCCATCTCAACCACTTACTTTCGAGCTTTAGTAGCGTCATTTTCAACCTTCGGTCGAGCTTCCTCAACAGCTTTTATTTTGTTATCCCAAGTTTTTTTCTCATTTTCTAATGCTTACTGGGAATAAAGCAAGGACTTCTTGATACCAGCAAAGGCCTCCTTAACGTCGGTTGAAGAATAACGAAGAGCATCGTCCTTCTTGAAATCAACCAAGAACTACAAAGAATAAAGGAAAAATTAATACAAGAAATCAAAGACAAAGTATAAAATACGAAAGAGCAAAAGAAGAATTCTCACCATAGCAAGGCTTTGAGCAGCCCTTTCAAAAATTTTAAGTCGCGGCATAGAAGAAGCAGCACCCCTGTGGTCTGGAAGAGTAATAGACTTAAGTAATTTCCTGGTCAAGCCAGGACTGTGGCTACAGAGGAGCCAACAACAAATGGAGTAACACCGACCAAGCTCTGTTGGTCAGCATCAATAGTTTCTTCAACCGTCTTAGCAGTAGGACCTCTCCTCAATCTTTTTAAGAGAGAATGATCTCCCTTGGGGGCTGGGAGCTGGGGCCTTCTTCCCAGCATCATACTTCTTTTTGGCCCCACCATACATAGGCTTGTGGGTGCCAACAGAAACATCATCTCCAAGAAGGTTGGAAAATTTTCTTTTTCCCATGGTTGCAGAGAGAGGAATGTCTGATTCAAGAGAAGAAGAAGGTCCAATGGTAAGTTCACCATTATCTTATGAACTGGACATTGGGTCCTGGTCCAAGTCAAGCACAATGGTAGGAGAAACAGTAGAAGGTCGGGCAACAAAGGAGGTGATAGAGCTCCTGTATTTCAGCAAGTATGACGCCGACCTAGTATGCTCCTCACCAATTTTTTTATGAAGGCCCCACATAAACTTGAGCTCGTCAAGCTTAAAATCACCCTTCTTAGGACACTTTATCTTTCTATCAACTGCAAGTAAATAAATAACCAATATTAATTAAAAATTCAACAGGTGTTGGGGGCTACTCTAGCAGATACAATATCAAAGTATTGACAAAACTCTAAGCAAAAACTATTTAGGGGAAAAGTGAAGCCACATTCAGCTATGAATAAGGAAGGAATCCAATGACCTTCAGACAGAGAGAAAATATCTACAGGGGGATTAAGGAACTATTAGTCTATCCTGTCTAGTATATTCCATTCCTTTCTAAACTCATCTAGAGAAACAACAACGTAAACCATGATTCGATATAAAGAAAAGAAGAAAGAGAAAGAAATCTTAGAAAAACTTAAGGATTCAGTAAAAACTAGAAGACAGGAAGAACGATCGCACGAAAGCTCAAGAATTTGCAGAAAAAACTTAGAAGGTTTGAGGTAAGAGACAATCGGGAATGTATCGCCTTTTATAGATATCCTCAAAAATCGACGAGCGCAATGATTAAAGAGAAACGACGATTAAAATTTTGGCGACAAGGCAAAAAAAGACGTATTTTCCCTCAAAATGTTCGCTAAACTTTGAAATATTTACAAAAAGGCCATCATCAATACACACTACCAGCCATACCAATAAAATTTTACAAGTGTGGGAAGTCAGCAACTGACTAAGCATCAGGAATATATCCCAAGCTACCAAGTCTAAATGCTTTATACTTTCAAGCAAGCATCAAGTATGGAACATTGGGGGCTTCTGTTGATACGAAAAATTATGCACCTACATGAACCAATCAGAAATGGACACATGTCATCAAAAATGGCAAGAATATTAGTCATTACACTTGTCGACCAGCATGCAGAATGTCGACCAATAATAAGAAGACCGACCAACAAGGTGAGCAAAGCGTCAACAGTCTTGTACATTATGAACGCCATGTACTAATGTAAATGCCTAATTCATAAAAGCATTCTATCCTTTTACATTCCACCTATCTATATCCTTATGAGACTATAAATACATTATAATCCCTTCATCAAGGGCAGGTTCAAGTCATTCAAAAGTAGGAAAAGCAAAATATAATACAAGGTAATAAGAAATACAGTGGACGTATGCTTTTCTCTTATAGCCGAACAACTTTAAAAAACCTTTTTGTATCTATTTTATTTACATATATTATTTGTGATTAAATAATTAGACCTGGTCTAGTTTTTTACATCAATAAATAGATTTACAATCAATTTAATCCCTCTTAAAATAACCCTAATGATTAAATATATAGGTTAGAGGTCGTTTAGAAGAGTCCCCAAAACATAAAACTCTCTAGGCTAAAAAATAGGGCAAAATAAAAATCCCGCTTTAGATAATTTGTCACAGCATTAAGGAGTGAAAAATTTTGTCATGGTTATGGAGCGTGAACCGGTTCAGTCCTAGGCTATGCCTAAGTAATGCCTTGTGTGTTCGAAGTTCTCTTATTTATAATTCTGCCAGTAGACTTTCTTCTCAACTTCAAATGCGCATAACTTCTTCATCGTAGCTCAAATTGAGGTGCCATTTTTTCCAGTATTTTTGTGACTTAAATCTCTTCAACTTTCCAGTTGGCTCCTCCTTCGGGTTCCAGCTATAAAATCACAAAAATTCCCTTGACTTCCCCTTTTCTTGCTTTTTTCCTATTGCGGTTTCTCTCATGCGTTTACTTGCATAAAATGCCTGTAAAACACACGATAAATACACAAAACAAGAAACATTAATCAAAACGATTAGTAACATAAATATGAGATACATATGGGTTAATTACAATGCACGGGATCATAAAAGGATCGAAATTAAAGGGATAAATACGAAATATTGACGCCTTATGAAATCCCCCTAACTTAAAATCTTGCACGTCCCGAGCAATGTAACAGAATAAGAGCATGAGTTAATATGGACTTCTAAACAACTAATGTGATAGGATACCTCTTTTATGGGCAAGATATTGCATTTAGCATATGCAATAAAATGTTAAACCCCTAGGTTACCCTAGTGGGACGAGTGATGGAAGTGGTCTCAATAGGTTTGGAATTTTAACGCGAGAGTCAGGGTATCGCACCTCAGAATCATACATGATGTCAGTGATGAGGTGTGCATAGGCAATAGCCGCTTTTCCATTGGCGTCATATGGGGGAATGTATGATTTCTTCATAGAAAAGATGGGCTATATTGATGGTTCTTTTTGGGTCTGGGAAATGATAGAGAAAGTTCCAGTGGCGTTGGCGAACCACTGTATCATTGGTGGTTTGGAGAATCGTGCCACAAGTGATGAGGTGCATGTAGCGCACCATCTTCGATAGCTTTTCCCCTAAGAATGCATCTTCAAGCCATTCCTCTCCTGGGGCCATGCGCTCGATGCATTCAGATTTAGTGCACGGGGCACCGTTGTTGGGATACGCAAATGGGGTGGGTATAGTAACCCCTTTCGCTCGCATCTTTCGTTCGATAATGGAAATGGAAAATGGGACCGTATGTTGTTGACGAACGCCTCATAGAGAGTGTTTGATTTTCGAACGAGGGTTGCGTAGAAATATCGGACATCTTTCTCATAGACATGATCATGTGTCAGGGAAAAGAAGGTGCACCACCCTCGACGGAGGAAGATGGTGGTGATTTCGCTGGGTAGCTCGTCCAAAATGTCCCAACGCTCAATGTGGGCAGTGCAGGAGGCCCGAAAATACTCTAGGAACCAATCACATTCTTACTTTGCGTGGAATTCGTGATCGACCCCCTCGGGGAGGATGGTGGTGGAGTCATATTTTCTGGGCCGGAGGTGGTGACGGGGAGCCATAGTGGAGGAGGGATTTTCAAAATTGAGGATTTTTAGATGAGAGCTAAGAATAGGTGAGGTGTGACATAAGGGGGTGGTTAGGGGTAATATTTATAGGTGGGGAGGGGTGGGATTTGGGTGGAAAGGAAAAGGTGGTGGTGAAAAAAATGGTTGGGGAGGAAGAATGTGGGGGTAAATTTCGTAATGAGGGAAAAGGTAAAAAAGGGGATGAATATGGAAAGGTAGGATGAATAGCTGATTAGGTGACCCGAACCGACTCGGGGGTGCTGGTGAACCGGTTCGCCTGTGAACCAGTTCGGCCTGTGGTTTCCAAAAACTCTCTTCCTCAGAACACAAATTTGCCTTGTTTTCTATATGCAAAGTGTTCTAATTCTTCTACTTTCCTTTCTAATGTACCTCAAGCCTATCTAAACACTCGGCACACTCGAGACACCTCAACCCCGCTTTCGAAATGTGTGTGCACTCCCGTGTGTGAAAACCTAATGTAGTTCACAAACCTTTCCTAACTCGCGACCTCTACGGACCTCCAACTACCTAAAAACTAACTCTACTCACTAGTATACAGCACCTACTCACCCCATACATATTGGGGGTGCGATGACCTTTTTTTTAAGCTCACTCAACCCCGTAAACAGGGTCCGATAACCAAATTATGTCATCTTCCTCAACACACTCATCTAGGTATGTCTTGAGTCATTGTCCATTCACTTTAAATGTGTCTACCCCCTTAATATCTTCTAACTCGACTGCTCCATGGGGAAACACCTCTCTCATAACAAACGGGTCAATCCACCGTGAACTTAACGTGTCAGGAAACAAGTGTAAACGTGAGTTGTAGAGAAGCACTTTTTGACCCGAATGAAACCCCTTATAGCGATAGTTCTCTCATGAGTGAGTTTCATCTTTTCTTTATATATTGTATCACTCTCATACGTATCGTTGCGTATTTCTTCCAAATCTTTCAATTAAAGCTTACGTGTTTCACCGGATTGATCCAAGTTGTAATTCAACCTCTTGATTACCCAGTATGCCTTATGTTCTAGCTCCACGAGGAGATGGGAAGGATTGCCATACACAAACCAAAAAGGGGACATCCCCAGGGGGTCTTGTACACGGTTCGATAAGAGCCCATAGCGCATTTTTCAAATGGAGAGACCAATCCTTTCGATTAGGATCAACGTTATTTTCTATAATGTGCTTAATCTCACTATTTGCTAATTCGGCTTGCCCATTCGTTTGGGGGTGATCATTCGTCCCAACCTTGTTAATGACCCCATACTTTCTCATGAGTTTTTCAAATAACCTATTGCAAAAGTGTTTGTCGTTATTGCTAATGATTGCCTTCGGAGCTCCGAAGCAAGAGAGTATGAGTTCTTGTAAAAAATTTATCACCACCTTGTTGTCATTTGTCTTCATAGCTATGGACTTAACCCATTCAGACACATAATCTATCGCGTCAAGGATGTATAAGAAACCAAAGGAGGGAGGAAAGGGAACCATAAAGTCAATGGCCCAACAATCGAATATCTTGATGACGAGAAAGGGGTACATTGGAATCATATCTTATCTAGTGAAGGGTCCCATCCTTTGGCATCTATCACAAGATTTGCAATATGCACTAAAATCCCAGAAAATTATTGGTCAATAGAGACCACATTGAAGAATCTTAGCGGTCATCTTATTTGTCAAAAAGTGGCCTCCACAAGCTTTCGTATGATAAAAATGGATTACACTAGGTATCTCATCATCCTATAAACATCTTCGAATGATGTGGTCCACATAATACATAAACAAATAGGGACCATCATGGAAGAACATGCGCGACCAAGTTAGGAACTTCTTTTTCTCTTGCGGTGTCCAATCTGGGAGAACGACCCTCGTGACAAGATAATTCATTATATTCGCAAACCAAGGGAGATAAGAAGTGGTAAATAATTGCTCATCCAAAAATTATTTATCTATGGGTATTGGATCACTGGGTACGTCGGACGAAAGCCAAGAAAAATGGTCGGTTACGACATTTTTTACTCCTTTCTTATCTTTTATGGAGAGATTGAACTCTTGTCACTACAAAAAAAGTGGATATGACGACCTTTTTTTGCAACTCTTATAAAAATATCAGGATATAGTATATATGCCGACGTTTTATTTAATAATGTGGGATATTTATGGACGTTTTATAAAAGTGTCGAAATATTAGTGGCGTTTTATTAAAAACGTCGGAAAAGAGCGACGTTTTTCATTAAAAAATGTGGTATATTTCCCCTCGTTTTGGGATAAAAACGTCGGGTACCTAATTATTTTTTACCACGCGTCCCAGCGCTGCTCCCTCTAATTTTCATTTCCCTCTAACAAACCGCTACTTTCCCTCGTTCACAAAACATATATTTGCATACGGCTCTCAATTATTTTTCAAAGTTTCCCTAAGCTTCAATCTTTCAAATACGACCGCTGCTTCTGCATCTAGGACTCAAGGTAAATCTTGAATCTTCGTCATTTACTCTCTCATTAGCGATTTAATCTTGAATCTTCTGAATCTTCGTCATTTAATCTTGAATCTTATGAATCGTAGCTAAAATCTTGATAAATTTAATCTTGAATCTTCGTCATCAAAATCGATATGGCCTAATTAGCGATAAAGCTCTGATGAAACCTCTTAATGAAATTTTAATTTCATTCACAATGAAATTTAAGCTTCATTTCAATTAAAAAAAGTTATGTAAATCATTGATTACTATAAAAAAAAAAAAAGCTCTGATAGTATCAATTTGTGATTCACATGATATCCTAACATGCTTTTTAAATTTTAATTAAAAAAGCTATAATGGTATCAATTCTAAGAAATCGCCCCTGTTTCATTTTAATCAAATTTCCATGGCAGAGACGTGAGTGATAAAGACAGAGACGTGAATTTCATGTGTGTGGGTGTGTGTGAGCGCGTGTGTAAGAGAAGTGAGTGATAAAGACAGAGATGAAACCAAGGGAGTAGGGGAGGGGCAGCAGCCATGGCAGGGGGTGGAGGGGAGGCAGAGAGTTATGGACGTAAAAGAGACTGAAAGAGAATGTGGGTAGAGAGACACGATTATTTTTTCCTTTTAAACATAAAAATGAGGTTAAATATCAAAATACTCTTCTAAAGTGACATGTGACCGACACGTGACCCTTTTTCCCGTCCAAAAATTAATGGTACGAGGTTACTTAAAGTCGTGTTGGAAGTTCAAAGGGTTAGGTATAAAAACTGAACGTTCGGGTAGTGAAGTGATAGGATGGTAAAGTTCAGGGACCCAAATGTAATTAACCATTACAAAATTATTCCCATTCAATTTTTTCAATAATAATTTAAACCGAAAAGGAAAATTAAAGGTCTAAAAATAATTATATTTTCATTTTAATTAAAAAAAACTTTGATGGTATCATTAAAAAAGCTATGATTCTTTGCATGACAACCACTCTATCGCCTATTACCATAAAAAATTCTGTTGTGGCCAATGTATAACTTTCAATAACAAATTAAGGAATCCACATGTACGTACAGACCTTCAATGCTAACCAAATACCTAATTCAGTCCAACATAACAAGTAGAATGAAGACAACTTAGATAGTCTTCTCCTTACAGATTCCAATGAAAATTTTAATATTTTTGAATCTTTCAATTAGATCATACTGGTATAAAATAATGATTCGTTAAGAAACAAAACTATTAAAAACGGAAAAAAAAATCCTAAGCTTCCACTCTTAGTTTGCCTTTGAAAAAAATATAAAGAAATTGAAGGTAGATTTATTCTTATACGTGTTATTAAAACTATCTTGTTTAACATTGGGTTAAGGGTTAGTTTGTTAAACCTTTATGATTCAAGAATGTAAAAAAATTTGATTCAAGAAAATAAAAAAAAATTGAGTCAATTAATAATAAAATTACCTTTCAACAATCAAAGATATGGGCATGGTATTTTGAATTTGATAGAATAAAATTATATTTCTTATATTGTCGTGTTCTTTGCTGAAGCAAACGTGACTTGGATATCAATAGGCATATCAAACCGTTTATCTCGAGCTCTTTCTAATATCGGCCTTCAGAGACCCTCTCTTGCTCAGGTATCATTTTCACTTCTACGACTGCATCCAATGAAATAGTAATGAATACATAATATCAAAAGCATCTTTAAAATGTGCATTGACTAATAATACATCAATGTAAATTGGAAGGCGAATAAATGATATCAAAATCACTCAGAAGTTAGAAAATGTGTAAGATTTCTTTTCTTTAGGCCATCAGGGTGTGTTTTATCGAAGGGATTGAATTAATTTCAAAGGTTGGATTATGTTTGTTGTGGGGACGAAGTGATGTTTCAGTAGATAATCTTGTTGTCGTAAGTCGTGTCTAATTTTATAAATTTTATCTCAATAGTAGATTTTATATATTTGTGTTGCATTTGACAAGTTGTGTAATCTTTTATTTTTTGCATCTTATTATGTTATTTTAAAAAATTAAAAATAATAATTAAGTCGACCATCTTTTTTTTTTCTCTCTACTTTTTATATTTGACAACCTTAAACCATGATGTTTGGTAAGAAACAAAAGTCATATTGCAAGTTACTTTTTTGCGACCTTTGTGTTGAACTTGCCAATTGGCAAAAAAAATTTGTGTTTACTTATTCATTTCATTAGGTTAATCGATTAATATTGATGGATAAGAGTTGGATTAATATAACACATAGAGGTCATCCTTTGTACGAGAAAGGATCAGAAGAATTCGTTAAGTTTTCCTAGGATAATAAACCGAATGCTAAAAGAATATTGTGTCCATGTAAAAATTCCGCAATATGCTATATGTGAAGAAAGATGATGTTGTAGAACATATATTGCTAAATCGGTTTTTAGATAGTTACACATGTTGGACTTATCATGGGGAATCTGCATCATCTTCGGTTCCTTCTCCTTATTCGGTTATTGATGATGAGATGCGAGAGATGATATATGATGCTTATGGAATTCCTCCTACAAGTCCACTTAACTTTATGCGTGGTGGTTGTGCATCAACATATGGATGGCCCCAATGAAGAGGCCAATAAATTATTTAATTTGATAAAAGAATCTGAAAGGGAGTTATACCCAAATTGTAAGAAACTCTCTCGTTTCTTGTCCGATTATTGCATTTAAAGTGCCTTGGTGGGTGGAGTGACAAGACATTCACAATGTTGCTTGAATTATTAAAAGATGCATCTCCTGATGGTGAAACATTGCCAAAGTCTTTTTACGAAGCAAGGAAGTTGATTGTAAACTTAGGTCTAGAATACAAGAAGATACATGCATGCCCTAATGATTGCATTCTTTATTGGAATGAGACAGAACGATATAATGAATGCTAGAAGTGTCATACCCCAAGGTACAAACAAGTAAATGGACAATCAGATGTTGATGCCATTATAAATTGAAAAATTCCTGCAAAGGTGGTACGATACTTCCATTTGATACTAAGACTTCAAAGGCTCTTTATGTCATCAAAGACAGCATCACATATGAGATGGCATGCCGATGAGCTTGTTGATGATGAAAATGTAAGGCATCCAGCTGATTCTCTTGCTTCAAAAACATTTGATGATATTTATCAAGATTTTGCACTAGAACCGTGGAATGTTAGGTTTGGATTATCCAGTGATGGGTTCAACCCATTTAGGAGCATGAGTATTGTCCATAGCACGTGGCCCGTAATTGTAATAATATATAACTTGCCTCCATGGTTGTGTATGAAACAACCATATATGATATTACCAATAATTATTGATGGTCCTCGCAGTCCTGGAAATGACATTGATGTTTATTTGCGCCTTTTAATTAATGAATTAAAGGAATTATGGGTTGGGGTAAATACTTATGATGCAATCAATTTTCAGATGTTTGAAATGCGTGGATCGTTGTTATGGACAATTAGTGATTTTCCAGCTTATGCAAATTTGTCGGGGTGGAGAACAAAATGTAGATTGGCGTGTCCCTGTTGTCGTAAGTACACTCGATCCCGTTGGTTGTTTAACGAAGGTAAGAATTGATACTTGGGTCATCATCGATGGTTACCTAAAGGGCATAAATTTATAACAAATAAAAACTCCTTTGATGGTACATTTGAGACGGGTACAAAGGCCACCCGATTATCTGGAGCTGAAGCATATAATGAGGTAAAAAAATTCAATAATAATTTGGGGAAGGATCCTGAGGTAGGAGGTAAGAAGAAAAGGGTTAATGAAAGTGATGAAACCTTAACATATAATTAGAAGAAGAAAAAGTATATGTATATTTTTTCAGTTAGATTATTGGAAGGACAATCTGTTACGCCACAATCTTGATATAATGCATATTGAGAAGAATGTGTATGATAATGTGCTTTGGGCATTATTATATGTTGATGGAAAGGGGAAGGATGACTTAAAATCCCATCATGACTTGGAAGATATGGGTATTCGTAATCCGCTGCATCCTCAAAAACGGGCAAAAAACAAATATTATTTGCCACATGCATGTTTCACCTTAGACACTAAGGGTAAAGGCATAGTTTGTAAAATGTTGAAGGAGGTGAAAGTCCCAGATGGTTATGCTTCGAATATATGGCGTTGTGTTAACCTTAAACAACATACGATATCTGGACTCAAGATTCATGACAACCATATCTTAATGAAAGAACTACTTCTCATTTCCTTAAGAAATGTCTTGTCTAAGAATGCGCTTGGACCATTAGTTGAGCTAAGTAACTTCTTTAGGACTATGTACTCGAAAGTGATGAATGTAACCAACTTAGATCGTGTTAGATCTCGCATTAAGATCACACTATGCCAACTTGAGAGGATATTTCCACCTTCATTTTTTTATGTCATGGAGCATTTGGTTATTCATTTAGCAGAAGAGGCGAAGATTGGAGGACCACCGCAATACCGATCAATGTATCCTATTGAGAGGCGTAATATTATTTAATATTTTTTTTTAATTTTTTTCAACGTAGTTTTTTCTTACTAATTAAAATTTCCCTCACCATAGATACTTGTTCACATTGAAGAATTATGTGAAGGCCCGCAGTCATCCAGAGGGTTCAATTGCTCAAGGATATTGGGTAGAAGAATGCTTGACATTTTGCTGAAGGTACCTACGTGATGATGTTGAGACGAAGTCTAATCACCTAACAAGGAATGATGATGGTAGTTCTTTTGATCACTTTGGTGGTCGTAAATTAGGAAAATCGAAGGGATTTGTGCTTGATGACATTACATATGTACAACCACATCGATATGTGCTTGTTAACACAGTTGTAATTGCTCCATTTCGAGAGTAGGTATCTTCTTGAAGAAAATTCCTTCATTTTTAGCCATGTAAAAAATAATGTAATGATTCTTTTTAATGCAATACTCATCGTGCATCAACTAGGAGTGATTCCCGTCTTAGACCACATGATGTGGACCGCATTCATAATGAAAATTTTCATTTGTGGTTTAAGGATCATGTAAGTAAAATGTACATTAAAAACAATGTTTTACATTTACATGTATTATTACATAACTATTGCTTGTAATACATTTTTTTGTAATAAAATAGGTGAGGAAGTTAGTCCAGGCAAAGAACACAGATGTATCACAAGAAATTCAGGTTTTAGCTATGGGTCCCCTAAAAAGGCAAAACGATTCACTAGATATATTATCAATGACTTTAGGTATCACACTAAGGCTCGTGAGAGGAGAAGGGTCGCGTAAAATAGTGGAGTCATGTTAAATGCAATGACTGAAAATTATTTAAGTGCAAGAGACAAAAATCCCATAGTTGGAGATGTCAATTTTTATGGAGTTTTAACGAATATCATTGAGTTGCATTATTCAAAAGACAATAAGTTCATGTAGTTAAAGTGTGACAGGGTTGACAATAGTAGAGGTCTCATTGAGCAAGATGACTTTGGATTCACGCTTATAAACTTCAACCATTTGTTATATCCTAGGCATCAAAAAATCGATGCACCATTCGTACTAGCATCTCAGGTAAAGCAAGTATTTTATGTACAAGACCTAGTGGAGAAAGATTGGCATATTGTTGTTAAAACAAAGCCTCGAGAATTTTTTTGATGTGTTTGAGCAACAATTAACATGCGAGAGCACTATTAATGATGAAACAGAGGCATGGAGTGATTAATGTTCGGACGATGCAACATTGACAAGTGGTGATTATGTTAGTTGGGTTAGACAAGGTGTGGATGGAGCATTAGTTGATGAGAAAACCATGGGGAAGATGGATGAAGATGAATATAAATATTGATTAGCTAGGCATTCGAATATGCATTAAGAACTTGAGTGGATTTGTATTTCTTAGCCCATTTTCTTTTTTTTTTCAATAGTTGCTTACAATGGTATAATGTGTTAACTAGTATTGATTTTATTGAAGTTCTTTGAATTATGAATAGTTTATACAACTCAAAATTATGCAATTAATAAAATGAATATGGAATTGTCTTTGACTCTTACAAACTCAAGTTCAATTCAATTGTATGTTTTTTTTATACAAATCTTATTTGTAATTGTGAAGTG
Organism: Sambucus nigra; assembly: GCA_949130495.1. Lineage (NCBI taxonomy): Eukaryota > Viridiplantae > Streptophyta > Magnoliopsida > Dipsacales > Adoxaceae > Sambucus > Sambucus nigra. The sequence goes on along the minus strand of OX422211.1, from coordinate 227,466,211 downwards.
TCTAAAATTTTTCTGACATATCTTTGAAGTTATTATTGGCGTTTCTCACGTAGTTGTTGGGGATTTAATATCTTCACAATGTTATTTGTTGATGTCATCAGGATACAACAAACTCGTGTATTCAAACACTTGTATTAGATTGAAAGGATTAGATTCATTCTTTCTTTTCTTCCTAAAATTCTTCCGTAGGAATGCTCTGTAATTAATTTTATTGGAACTAGCTATTTCAATGTTCGTAAAATATTTAACGAAGTTCTAATTTTGGCCTTTGAGATATCCAGGATTAATAACGTTAAACGGATTGGAGTTGATTTATGGGACGCTTACAGGTGGTTGTGATGCGAGTAGCAGAATTAGGGCAGTGGCAGTATCATATATGTCTCTAAGGGAACTTACCCTAAAAATTTGCGAAAGCTAGTCGAATGGTCCGAACCAGAGCACCCGTTGCTCACATTTCCTTCCCTAAAGGTTCTGTTAATTACAGAGTTTGAAGGTCTGAGAATAGTGCCACGTAATTTTCCGTCGAATAAGGAATTAAGAATTTTTAAATCCAAGTGGCCGACACTCAAAATGATGAGCAACTATCCCACTACTCTCACCTCTCTTCATTTAGGCCATATTAATGGCCCGGAGATCCATTTGGTAGTGGATGAGTTGTTAAGAAACAATACATCACTAAGAGACTTGGCAATTAAGTTTTATCATGAGCTATCGTATTTGCCTACTAGCCTTCAAAAATTTATACCTCTTGATAATTTAGTGGTATTTAGTTGCCGAAACCTAACTCCTCTCCCAAAGCTCTGCATGTCTCTGGAGGAAATGGCCATTGACGACTGCCCCTCCGTGGTGTCTCTACCGTACTTTCAATGTATTATAAAATTGATAGTGGGTTAGTTCTCAGAGAAGCTTGATTATTTTCCCTTCCCCTCATGCTCTACTTCTACTTCTATTCAACACCTACAGGAAATAACATTTATTAGGTGGAAAAAGCTCAGGTCTCTTCCTGAATATATACTCTACAAAGTGCTGAAGTATATGCCCACAGTGAAAGCAACGGGATGCCTCACACAAATATGACGTCTACATTTTGCAGACTACCCCCTTTTAACAGAAAGATGCACTAATGGAACACGCACCGAGTGGAATAGGATTTCCCATATTCCTCAAATCAGGGTTGATGGTTAAGTTGACTTATTTCCGTCCATTCTTTTCTAAATTGTCTTTATATTCTTTGTTTGCTACTTCCTTTTAATCTTCGTTGGAAAACTACAATCAACCAAATATTCAGCAACACCATCAACTTTTACCTATTGGAGATGTTTTCTCCCTTTAACATTATACCTTCCTCATTGATATGGAAATCTAAAGTTCTCAAAATAAACTAACAACCAAAAATGAGGATAGATTCCTATCAAACAGTAAACAATAAATGACATTAAAGATGAATAATGCATTGCAAAAAAAAATGCAAAGTCTACACTTAAGTATCCCTAGGGTTAGTTTGAATGGTATATGAGGTAAAAAATGAAGAGTGAGTGAGTAATCTGTGTAGAACGAGAACCTAGAGTCTTGGAGTTTGAGGGTGGACTTCTTTTCAACGCCCAGAACGATGGTGTCAGTGCCTCTGACGCGGTGGCATTGCCCTTGCGAATAGCTTCTAGAGCATATTCCACTTGAAATGGAGGAGGTCTCTTCCTTGATCATAACATAAAAATATTGAAAGATAATAGAAATTTTTTTTGGCCTCATTTAGTCCTATCAAATAGTAAAAGTGCTTGCTACTAGAGTACAAGTATTGAGAAACATCAAATCTATCTCCAATATGTAATTTATCAAAAGCTCTTGTTTTGTTTTCACGTGTTTTATGCTGTTGACTATTCTAATTTCCAATGTTTTCAATGCGTGGTTGATGATTTTTTAAACATTGTACGTGGTTCTTAAAAACTAAACTAAACTAACATTGTGTGTTGCTCATAAAAACTAATGTATTTTCCTCATTTAGTCCTGTTAAAAAGTAAACTTGTTTGCTACCAGAGTAGAAGTATTGAGAGCATCAAATCCATTTGGCAAATATTTAACATTAATGCATCTAAAGAAATAAGTCTTGGTACTAGCTTTGGATAACTAATAAGAAATGAATGGAAAATAAAATTTTATAGAAGTTTGAATGGTTGAACATAAATCATTATCATTTTACAATGTTTCCCATTTTGTATGTTGGATTTAATCTCTTTTGTTATGTAAATTGGGGTATTATACTATTGTTCCTCCACTCATTTGGCATTGCAACATTAACTGTTTTTTCTCATGTTATTTCATTCAGTATGATGACGATCAATAGATCTCAAACCCAACACATTAGAGGAGTTATGACAACCCCTGATCAGCAACAAGAACGTGTAGAAGCCAACCCTGCCATGCCTGAACCTCCATCGAATTGGCCACCTATTACACCATTGATCCCTCCGTTGTCGAGTATCAATGAACAACAAGAAGTTACAGGGATGGTTTTTAGTTGACTTATTTTTATTTGTAATTGATGCAAAGTATTATTCTTGACATTTAAGCAATTCATGAATTATTTTTTGGTCAATCCTACTTAACAATTAGATCCGAGCTCCGGCCAAGAGTAGGAGCTAGAGGAGCATAGACGAGTTCGAGGACCCACTTTAATGCATAATGGGTGGGGTAAAGATGGTGGAATTTTAGAAATTGAGGTGAAAGAGCTTGGTCAACCCATTGAAGAACCCGCGTCTAGACTTGCTTCAAATTTAGGGGTTCTAGCACACAATGGCTAACTAGCACCATTGACCTACTTTGATTGGAGACAAGTACCCGAAGAGGAACATTATTTGGCTTCATATCAAGGTATAATGTTAATAAAATGAAAATAGGGTTCCTAATTTGTATACGAGAATGTATATTTTCTAGTTTATTTCTCTCACACGTTGATGTAATGTAGAGAATACGAATGCCAACGAAGAGATGAGAAGATTTATGATGCAGTCCATCAGAAGAAAGTGGAAGGAGTGGAAGGCCACAGCAAAGCTCCAAGGTTATACTAAGTATAGAACTAATGAGGAATGCTTGGAAAATTGTCCCCAACGAGTCGAGGAACATCAGTGGAAAACGCGTGTCTATTACTGGAACTCCGCCCGAGCACTTGTATATACTAGTTGTTGAGTCTAGTCATGAATTACGTGTACATACTATGCTTATCTCGCTTATAAAGAACAACATGAAATGAATTAATTTATTTAAAAGATTAAAATTAGATTTTAATCAAAATTTGTTATATGATTAGCTGCATTTCCATTGTATTAGGCCAAAAGTGTGAAGAGCAAAGCCATCCGTGCACTTTTGCAAACACCGCACACATCTAGTACAAAAATTCTTGCTCAAGTTAGACACACGGTAAACATTTTGTACTTACTAGTTCATTGTTATTATTATATTGTTATGTTATGCTTTGACACTTAATATATTGTACTAGTATATGACTAAAACGGTGGGATTCAAACCAACTCGTAAGATGGTGTACAAGGAGACACATGTAACCAAAGGGAAGGGGCTAGTTAATGAAGCAGCTACCCGATCGATTGTATGTATCTTTTGTGCTGTGATTTTCTTAATCACTATTAATAATATCAAAAAGAAAATTCTTTGAGCCATCATTAAAGCTCCACTCCTTAATTAGAAATGAGAAATGTCTTAATGAGATTGACGACGTCTGCGACTCAAACCCAAAATATATTTACTAATTCAGTAGCCCGTTCTTTTTTTTTGCTCATTACTTTTTCATCAATTTTAAGACATTTTCACTGAGAGCGAAATATACATACTTAGTACCCATTGACATTAATAAGGCCTTCAAGTTTGAGGGATCACATTTTAAACGGTGGAGAAATAAGATGTTTTCCTCCATTAGCATTGAGAAATTAGCCACTGATTGCACATGGATTAACCTATTGCTGCTGACCTACATAATGCTGAAAACACAAGCAGTTGGGACTTGGATTGTAAATTATGTTAGTGCAAAACAACATATTAATTGACCTTTCTAGCCCGTATATTTTCGTCAAACTGCTAAAGAGTTATGGAAAGCCTTACCGAAAAAATGTGCTACCACCTATGATACCGAGGAGATAGGGTTAATAAACTATGTTGTCAGTCATTATCTTAAGGCATGGTAATCTTGAGTTTTTGTCCCTTTTTTCATTTCGTAATTTAATCATAGACGCAAAGTTATTTGGATGTGCTGAATTTACTATTCTTGGGATGTGCTAAAAGTATTTCTTACTCAAATTTTTATTGGATGTGATAAAACACGATTTTGGCGTAATGAAATCACAACATTTACTGTAGATTAGTGGAGGACAAAAAATAATCTAATTTAATTCAAACTGGTGATCATGGGGATCAAAGTAGTATGGTCCCAACATACCTGATTTAGAGCCTCAATGGTATTGTGCTTGCTGTTGTGCTTACTGTTGCTGCAATTAAGTGTTCCCAACATAAATGCCACATAACCAAAAATTATAAATCTAAAATTAGTATGGCCCCTGTGTATGGTCCCTATTGTGCTCTTTTCAGTAATTGTGCAAGGAACTTGTGTATAACTACTTAATTGATAATTTACGCATATGGTGTATAAATTTTCCATGTAGGTTATCTAATAGTTTGTGTGTTAATTATTTAATGCATTTGGAAATTGAAATACCACAAAAAAGAATGAAAAAAATAAGAAAATCAAAAGTAAAAATATTGAAAAACTCTAATATCGAATGCAAAAGTTACCATATTAGTGTTACCATACTATCGGTCAACTATTTGTGGAATTAATAGTAAAACAACAATTGGAATAATTGGGTTAAGGAACCACAAGAGTACCAAGTATATTGACGGACTAAGGTTCTTGAACAATGTGGTTGAGCGGCATAAGAGGATAGTGTTAAATGGGACTATCCGAAAGTTGAGGGGACAAAAGTTGAATCATGGGAATTCAAGGTCCTGTCCAGTAGTAATCTTTGCAAATGGGGACATTTTGGTCTTTGTTGTAGAAGAAAAATAATATGAAGAAGAAAAGAACAACGGTTTTATGTAATGGTTTTCATTAGCCAACATACGAACTGTTGTGCTTATTTATGCATGGTGTAACAGTCCAAAAGATAACAAAAAGAGTGGAAATCATAACAGATATCATGAGAGGTGGAACAAATAAGTTGAACAGGTCCATATGCGTGTAAAGCATGCTTCTAATGCACAAGAAATTAGTTCTAGAAAACATCGGTTGAGTTGATCACTACGGATTCAGGGGCCCGTTGATTTCATAGACAGAAAATATCGGTTGTTCTTTTTGCTAATTACTTATAAAGACTCATTATCTGAGTCAAACTTTTGAACCAATGGCTCTTCCTTGTTCGTTTGTTTGTTCCCACTAAGATCTCTCTCACCACTTACAGTTTTGAACATTTCAAACTCACTGAAAAACAAAAAAATAAAAATTGTTAGTGGGCATCCAAAGATAGCTTCCATTATTATATGACCATCTAAACAGACTATTTGTTCCTAAAATTTCTCTCGTTCTGTTCAACTGCATTTTCTCTTATGACAAAACAGGCCATGTAGGCATTTGCAACTGGATTTAAAGGCTATGAAAAAATAGCCATGTTTAACTGGATATAAACAGCCATGTCTTGACAAAATTGACCAGCACAATCAATTTAACATTATAATGTAAAAATTGATATGGCCTGGTCCACTGCAGGGCCAGGCTTAAAACTATGAACTTGAGCGATAATATTTTAACAGGTGAAATTCCTATATATATATATATATATATATATATATATATATATATATATATATATATATATATATATATATATATATTTATACACATATATACTTATACATACATAAATATACGTATTTGTAAGATCTCTTTACTCTCTTTATATATATACTTATACATACATAAATATACGTATTTATACACATATACTTGTACATTTATATATATATGTGTGTGTGTGTGATCTTTTGTTTTTGTGTAAGATCGAAACTTTTGGTACGGGTTTGTTAAATTTCAATCTGATTTATCAGCATATACTCTGCAATCGGTTTGCGTTCTGTAGATCTAATATGTACGCATAAAAATTGTTGTATATTCTTGAACAAATTTGAACTTCTGAATTTGTTTTTTCAAGTCCTTGATTTGTTTTGCTGAGTTTGGTAAAATCGGTTTAAAGATTAAATTTGTTGTATTTGGTCTTATTCCCTATTCACTATTTTTATTTTTCAGAACTAAGTATTTGGAGGACTCACTGGAATTTTTACAACTAAAACAACCACTTTTTTTATCAGTGATGATTTACATGTAACGCCTAACCAACCCGACCTATAGTGGATTGTTAAGAAGCAGCTCTTATGCAATGTAATATAACTCAAAGAATGTGGTTCTTGAGATTAATCATTTGCTCATGATAACCTACTAGCTCGCGCATCGTGCGGGTTTACACCTAGTGTATTAACAAAATTGGCTCTCTAACTCAACCTTATCCATGTATATTCTGGCATAGATGATATAATGTCAATTCTATCACCCATTAGGATGTCTCCTTACCCAATATATAAATGATTTGAAATTGTTTAGTCAACCTTAAAACTGGTACCTTTTTTGTAATGTTTATACCGAATAACAGATATGCACCAATAGAAGCAGGAAGGAAAAAAGAAGAAAATTATTTATGTTACAGATGGAGTACTAAGATTAGCTTCTGAACCTACCCTGTTTGGTTTTAATGCTTAATTTTATTTCTTATAATATTAGAGGCATACATGTATATAGGGAGTCTTACATATGTATGATATAATTTAAAGTTTGTATAACAACTGGGGTTGATTTTTGCAGAATGAGATGGATGATCTAGAATTGCAACATCCTGAAACTGCGAAGACCGGTGTTGCACAGGATGATATATTTAGGCAAGTAATGGGACCCAAAAGACATGGACGTGTGCGCACATTTGGACTTGGTGTCACTCCGAGTATGATATTTGGACTATCATATAAGCAGTCTCAATCTGAGTTGGATATTGAGACACGACATCAACGAGAGCTAGAGAGGATGCGACGTGAGATGGAGGTTGAACATGAGAGAATGCGACGTGAGATAGAGGCAGAATATGAGAGGAAGCAAGCTGAAATGAAAGAGAAAATGGAAGCTCAGATGCAAGAAAATATATTTGTTATGGAATCTCGAATGAATGAATGGGTGGAAGCTCATATGCGGGATTTTATGGAGTCTCGTATGCATTCTATGGGTGATTTTATTCAATCCACACGAGATGTTTCTTTAGGCACTAAACAGGTCAACTTTTATTAATCATTGGATGTATGAGTACAACTTAATTTTATGCATTACATCTAATATTTTTGTGTATTCTAATTGTTAGGTTCCTGTCAATGCCAATTTTAATCCTGTAACATCACAAAAGTTGCCACCAGGTTCAATCGCAACGTTGATCGCAATCCTCAATGAAGGCACCACCACAAATCATATTGCAAACTCAACTTCGTAACTATTGCGGGGTTAGTATTTTTGTCTCTAAAATTCTTCATGGCACATTTTAAAGCAAGAACGTTCATGTTTTCATCGTTTTATGCATATAAGCTCCATTATATATATGATAGTTACACTGGTTCCAATGGTAATTCGTTGAACATATGTTGATGGAACTAGTTTATAAGGTTATATATGTTGAAATTGGTGGAAGGGATTTATTTGTGGTTTAATTTGGTTGTTGTTGTTGTTGTTGAATTAAATTTAAATGTCAAAATAAGTTGGTTTTCATGAATAAACAAAGAAAACTCTGGCGAATTTTTTTGAAAATAATAAGCGTGTTAAACATGTTTTGGTACTATATAATTATTTACTTTATCAACATCCACATGTTTTTCTCACTTCACTTATTCGATTGCATGGAAAAAATAGTATATATTGTAGTAGCCAACAATGAAAAAAGTGGTTACGGTTTTTATTTGGGTCAGGTCGCAAACTTCATAAGCTATATGAAAATATTAATTGCTAACATATTACATTTTTGTTATTTATTTGAAAATTTGTATACATAACTATTTTTTAGTTTTCTCATACAAGTTGCAAGTTTTCATTATTACTATATAAGTTGTTGATTTGAAAACATTGAAGCTAATTACTACTATCCCTCTTCCAACTATTTTCTTATTCGAATTTTAGGAGCATATGAAGAAGGAAAAAAAATACCAACTAATTGAAAAGTTTGACTTCGGAAGTAAGACACTAACTACCTTTCATTTTTCTTCGGTGCATCACTTTTACATTGACTTATTTACTTTTGAATACTTATTTTTTTTCTTTTTTTATAGGTGGTTGTGTCATGTCCATGGTCGTGGAGACATCGTATTGACTGTTTTGAACAGTATTCTAGCATTTTTTTATGATAATACATGTTTCATATTTTGTTTGGAATATTTGAATAAAAATTTTTGGCTTATTAGTAGACAACTTTGGGATGTTTGAAGATACACTTTCTTCATTTTTTTTTGGGATGATTAGATATTATAGTTTACTGACGACACATTTTCTTCATTTTGTTTTGCAATGATTAGATATTATAATATATAGTTTTTCTTTGGTTGATTGAGAATTTCTTTGAGGGATCTATTATAATATTAATGATGGGTACTGTAACAACCCGTGTAATTTTTTGGGTATTTTCAAAACAAAGAGGAAAAATAAATTTTGAGATAAAATTATTTTTATTGCTTAAATATGTTGGTTATGATTTTAGAAGAATAAAACTTCAAGTGGAATTGAAATCGGAGTTAAAACGGATTTTATAAGAATTTTTTTTATTTTGCCTTATGGCATTTTAAGGGAAACTGTCAGATTTTAGGCATGATCGAACGATCGATGATTTTCATAGATCGATCGAGGGTTCCAGAAAACGTGAACAGCAATTACTTTTTAGGAGTTGTGGTTTGATTCAAACTCTTATATTTTTACCTTATGAAAAAGGATCGTTGGCTATTGTTTTGGAACAGCCTTGGGGCACAAAAATACTCAGAAAACATATTTTTGTTTCCTCTTTTTTTATACACAAACATGCCCTTTAATTTATGCATTCAACCTTAGGTTTTTGAAGGTGTTTTTGGGGCTGTTTTCAGGTTGTTCTTGGAGGAGTTCTTGGTGATCTTTGAGGACTATTTTTGATGGCTTATTCTGTGAGTTCTGGGCAGATTGTTGTTGGTTCTTGTTGGTGGTTTTAAGGTATGGGGTTTTACACAATATGCTCCTTAATCTCGCGAGTATTATTCTCGTTGTTTTCTTGTGATTATTGACTCATATTTGAATTGATAAATTCATTTGGAAATCTGGAAATATTTGTTGGAGTCTAATTTTGATTCATGTGGTATTATATTTTGTGTTGAGCATATTATCATGAGATTTTAATATGGCACTGAGGTTGGGCACCCGCCAATATTCCTTTTTACGGATATGCTAAAAAAAATGCATAGGTGCGGTACGGTGGTGAGGCCTGGTGATCCGGTTAATGTGTTGTTGAGAAATTATATTGATAATATTGCTTATGAGATTTGCATTTGATTTTAATATTCGTATTCGTATTATTGCGTTTTATTCACCGCTAATATTTGTTGAGCATCTTTCCTGTCGTATTGTGTACTTCCCCATATTTTCTTTTAATGGCAGGTTAGCGCGGATTTTGGGGCGCTATGGAGATTTTTTTTAGCGAGGATTACTTTGGGAAGATTTTTAATACAAGAGAGAAGATTGTATTATTTTGATGTATATGGAGATTTGTATTTATTTTTCAAGTTAGCTGTTGTATGTAATTCAAGAGACTTGGTTGTATGTGTATTTGAAGAGATTGAGATTAGTGGTTTCTCTTTTGTTGTTGTGGGAATTAGATTCTCTATACCTTGTTATATTGTGGAATTGGTTAGTTTTATCGTAGTAGCGCTCCGTTCGCTCTCCCCGGACGGGCGGGGTGTTACATGTACTTGGATATTATATGGCACTTAAAATATTTATGCTTTACAAAACAAATGTTGGAATATAGTATGGAAAAAATTTAGTTAACATTGTGATGTTTTCAAGTAAATGATGTGTTAATATTTTAATTTAATACTCCCGACGCTTTTAAGGAAACGTTGAGATAAAACCCGACGTTTTTTAAAAAAAAGTCGCATTTACACCACAGGGCAGGGACAATTGCCGATGGTTAATAAACATAACAGGAAGCGTAGGGAAATGTCTATGCGACGTTTTTAACAAATGACGCTTATTTCCTGACTGTGGATACGCCGACGCTTTTAAAAAAACATCGTCCAAACGTCGGTACTTCTGTTTTCGAAGTTTTTAGAGTTTATTCCAATATTTACAAAATGTCGCTAAATATAAGCTTTCTTGTAGTGTGTAGGAGTAGGATCCACCTTATGAGGCGCGCTTTAGCATCCTTTTTTAAAATGAGATCTTTAAGAGTCGCGTGGTCATCGAAGCATGTAATCGACGAACCTATGAGGTAAGAGCGGATTTTTTCTAGGACGAAGACTATGGCTGGCAATTCTTTCTCCGTGGTGGAGTAATTGAGTTGTGGTCCGGTTAATGTCCGGTAAGCATAGTAGATGACGTGAGCCTTCTTATCTTTTATTTGACCCAAAACAGCCCCTATAGCATAATCACTTGCATCACACATAATCTCAAATGGAAGGGACCAATCTGGAGCTTGCATAATGGGAGCGGACACGAGCATTCTTTTTTATATTTTTAAAAGCACTTTAGCATGCTTCATTCCACTCAAAGGGGGCATCTTTCATGAGTAGGTTACTCAAGGGCCTAGAAATGGCACTAAAGTCCTTGATAAACCTCCGGTAGAAATCCACGTGGCCCAAGAAAGAGCGCACGTCCTTTAGTGATCTAGGTGGAGGAAGATTGGCTATGACGTCTATTTTCGCCCCAAGAACTATTCCTTCAGTAACCATAAAATGGCACTTCTCCCAATTTAGTACCAAGTTATTTTCCAGACAACGGGCTAACACTTTTTCGAGATTAGTGAGGCAAAGGTCAAAAGAGGGGTCGAAGACACTAAAGTCATCCATAAAAACCTCAAGGCCCCTTTCGACCATATCACTACAAAGACTAAGCATGCACCTTTAAAAGGTCGCGGGTGCATTACATAATCCAAAAGGCATAAGTTTGTAGGCAAATGTGCCAAACAGACATGTGAACGTCATCTTTTCTTGATCTAGCACATCTACCTCAATTTGGTTGTACCCGAAATAACCGTCAGAAAAGCAATAGAATGGGTGTTCCGCTACTCTCTCTAGCATTCGGTCGATAAACGATAAGGGTAAATGATCTTTCCTAATGCCGGCATTGAGCTTTCAGTAGTCAATGCAAATGTGTCACCCGGTGGTGGTACGTTGTGGAATAAGCTCACCCTTTGCGTTTTCGATCACAGTCATTCCCAACTTCTTCGGGACGACTTGAATAGGACACACCCACATGCTATTCGAAATGGGGTAAATGATGCCCGCATCCAATAACTTAATAATTTTCGCCCTCGCGACATATTTCATCGTGGGATTCAAACGCCTCTACATCTCCTCAAAGTCTTCACGTCCTCCTCGAGGTGGATTTTATGGGAACAAATTAGGGGACTTATGCCCTTCATATCCGTAATGCTCCAACCAAAATCACCACGGTGCTTCGTCAAAATAGCTAATAGCTTACCCTCTTGATCTTTATTTAGGCTCGAGGAGACAACAACGGGGAATGTCTCATCCTCTCCCAAATAAGCATAGTTTACGTTTGAGGGTAGTTTCTTCAATTCGAGGGTGGGAAAATTCTCATCAAAGGGAATCGTGCGCGACTCCCTCGGTGGTAATTCCTCGAATCTAGAAACCCAACTAACATCTCTCATATCCTCATCTGTCGTACTCTCATACAAAATTGCTCTCAAATCACTCACCTCCCTCTCGAACTCGGTGTACGTCCCGTCGTACTCACTACCCGAACTAAGGCACACTCCTAACGAATCCCCATTAAAATTTCTCTCTATGTGCTCATCTACTCCCTCCTAGATAAGATTTACCGCTTGAAACTCGTCCTCATCACCCACTTGCTTGGTGATGTTGAAGATATTTGTCTCGAGAGTTATATTCCCGAATATGAGTTGCATTTGCCCATTTAGAGTATTAATCAGTGCGTTAGCCGTAACTAAGAATGGGAGGCCTAGGATTACGGGAACATAACTACTCGAGGGGGTGGAGGGCTCCGTGTTCCAAATGACAAAGTCTACTAGTAAGTAGAAAGTGTCTATTTGGACTATCACGCCCTCAACAATCCCTCAAGGTATCTTACGGTACGGTTCGCGATTTGGAGAGTGATCTTAGTGGGCTTGAGGTCCCCCAAATCTAATTGCCTACAGATGGAGTAAGGGAGAATGTTAACACTCACCCCTAAATCTAATAAAACTCTCTCGATGAGGGTCTCTCCAATGATGCACGAAATGGTCGGTGCACCCAGATATTTAAACTACAATAGGAGGTCACTTAAAAGGACCAAGATTACGTTTTGTGCTAGAAAAATATTCTTTTTCACCGTCAATAAGTCATTAAGGAACTTGCATAGGCAGGAATTTTCTTGATTGCCTCAAGAAAAGGTAAATTAAGCTTGACTTGTTTAGCACATGGAGCACATATTCACGGGAGTAGGGCTGAAAATTTTTGACACGATAACCCGTTTATGGTAATAACCCAAAATGACACGAGCATGACACGACTAGCTTGTATATATTGAAGAGTACACAAAACTTATACGCAAATCAAAATCAACGCGACCCGAAAATGACACGACTAACCCGAATTGCCACCCCTACGGGAGGCCCCTTTAGGAGGAGGAACCAACCGTTAAGGGAAAGGCGCGGAAGTGGACGGTTTCACTACAACTTTGGGCCTACTAGTGTCATTGTTGTCACTCTCATTCGAGGGGGCATCTTCGGCCTCTTTCGTGTTGGGACAAACCTCCTTGTCTTTAAGCTCGGCGTATGGGGGAAGTGATAAATCAACAACTCCCCACTACGTAGAGTGGTCACATCTTGACATTGCTCTTTATTATCGTCGAAAGTAGAGCAAACACTAATTTGACATTAAGGAGGTCTTTGGCCTTGGGGTGGAAATTTGTCCTTCTCTTATGATTGCAACTTAGAGATCGACACTTTTAATTCGGAAAATTGTTGCGCATTTTGAGCGTTAATCTCCGATTGGGTTTGCATAAATTGGTTCAAAGTGTCCTCGAGATTTCTATGCGGTGGGGTGATATAAGCCGCAGGACGTGGTACTTGCATAGGGGTGCTTATTGGAAATGCGGGAGCGGTGGCGGTGGTGGGGCAACCTGTGAATTAGGATTCATTGATGCGTGTGGTTTCCCATAATTGAAACTGGGATGGTTCCTCCACGAGGGGTTATAAGAATTCCCGTGAGAGGCATTAAAATTACCCTTAAAATCTCCTACCGCCTCCTCTTGCTCTTGAAGCATCACTCTGTAGGCGGGTATTGTCGGGCATTCCTTCGTCGGATGTCCCGCCTCAAAAATCGCATACACCTCCTCTATGATTGATTGAGCGGAGCTGGATGTTTCTCTTCCTCTACTTCTTCCAACCTCTTGGCAAGTTGTTTGATTGGAAGCTTCAACTCATCTTCTTTGTCCAAAGGGTAGAGTCTGGACGCAGAAGGAGTTGTGGACGTTTGTCGAGACTGGGTTTGGGTATTTGGATCGGATGTGTCCCACGCTTGATTATTCTCGGCGACATACTCAAGGTGATCCTCGGCATCGTCCGCGTCTAACCCTAGAAATTCCCCAAAGCACATGGTTTCAACGAGTTGTTTGGAACTTAAGCTTAACCCGTGATGGAAAAAGGAGATGAGTCTCCATTTCTCAAAATCGTGTTGTGGGCACATATTAAGTAACTCGTTAAAACGCTCTCAACATATATCAAAGGGATCATTCTCTTATTGTTTAAACGTTTGAATTCGAGCTTTTATGGAGTTGGTTCGATGTTGGGGAAAAATTTCAGGAGAAACTTAGCTTGCATCTCTCCACGTTCCAATCGAATTTTGTGCCGAAGACCATAGCCAAGTCTTGGCCTTATCCTTCAAAGAGAAGGGAAAAAGTTTGAGGCGGATGATGTCTTGGGTGCACGCTTGATCGCTAAAAGTTTCACATGCCTCTTCGAACTCGCGAATGTGGAGGTATGATTTTTTCGACTCTAGACCATGGAATGTGGTAAGAATCTGAATCATCCCATTAAGAAATCGGAATTGCCCCGCATTATACAGGAATATAATGCATCCCGGAGCGACGGTTCGCTCGGAATTTACGACTCAAGTGCAAGTTGGTCGCTCAAGTAATAATCCGATAAATCGGGTGTCGAACTCAGGGAATAGTACGCAGAACGTAACGACGAATAGAAACGACGAATAACCTTACGTTTGACTTGGTGAAATAAAAGAAAAGATGATTATTTATGATTGTCCTATCAACTAATGCAATTTAATTAAACTAGTAAAGTAACTACGCATGCGAGAATAACTAAGCGAATTTAAATCAATGTGAGAAATGGAGTTGGAGTACACTCCCTCGAACCGTCGGTGATTACTTAGAACATAAAACCTTCAGAAACCTAATTCTCAATTGAAAGAATCGTCAAATACTTTCTAAGCATTTAACATGTGCGGATCTTACTCCTCACAATATCAAATCAAAAATTGTATTTGACGGGAATGACGAATTATCAAAACTCGTATTGCATTCTTAAACATTCCGGTTACCTAGGGCAAACGGAATTAAAAGATCTACAATGTTTATTTTGGTAATAAATCAAGTCCTTGGATTGGTAATTAAATTTATTCGCTTTTAACTCCAATTGTAACACCTAGGTTGGGTTCATGTACTCCAACCCTCTAATAGCTTAGTCGGACATGGTTACGTGGGTAATAAACGAAATTCTAACGTTACAAGCGATTGAAATCGTGATGAACTTATATTTAAACATGCATGGAGTTCTTAAAATCCCAGAAAATAAATAAAACATGCAAGAGGAAAAATATTCAAGAATAAGGTAGAGAAGACAAACTTGATATATTAAACCTTGAGAATCAATCCACAATTGTGTAACTTTAATGCATGAATTCAAAACTAGGGTTCTTGCCTCTTCATCTCTCTAATTCTAGGTTAAAAACTGATTAAAACTTGGTCTAACATTAAACTACAACATTATATGGTCGTTTTATTAAGAGTCCTAACTTAATACAACTCCAAAAAAAACAATTAAATGAAAATTCACGCATCAGGTGTGTCGAACCGATTCGGGTGCATAGGCGAACTGGTTCGGACTCAAACTGGTTTGGGGTTTGGTTTGGAAAATCTTGTCGCATTAGCTTATTTCCTCTTCTTTCTTTGGATTTCTTTCTCAACTTCAAATGAACATCACTTCTTCACCGTAGCTCGGATTAAGGCATCGTTTCTTCCGGTATTCTTGTGATTTCATATTCTTCAACTTTTCAGTTGGCTCCGCCTCCGGACTATGGCTACAAAATTACTAAAATTCCCTTCGATTTCCTTTCTTTTGTTTCTTTCACTGTTTCGAGTTCTCTCTCGCACTAACTTGAATGAAATACCTATAAAACACATGAGAGTTACATAAAAGACAAAATACTCACCAAGGAGGGTTAGTATCATAAATATGAGATATTTACGCCTTATCAGTGTCTAACGGATTCAATGGGAGATCATCGAACCGCTAAACTCGACCTCGGGGAGAAACGACAGAGTGAGAGGTGAGCACTTTCGCATCCCCTTGGGAATCACGACGAGACACCAAAAAAGCCCTACCCACAACCCCCCACCCACCACGCTTGGGGCCATAACACCACCACTGCACAAAGTTCTCGCCAACCCATCACATGTCTTGATTTTGATTGATCCAATTTTAAAAATTTTGAAACCTATTCCATCAACCATCAAAACATAACCAACGTTCACCTCTTTAAAGGAAGAGAAAGACCCCAATTAGGACACATATGAATCGAACAACCAGAATCAAAAACCCATACATCATTAAATGACTCACCAATTTGGATTTCCATGAGAGAAAAATCGTCGACATCCTCTGAATCACTTATATTCACCACTAGTGCAGTTGCGTCTTGAACCTTCTCTTTGTCTTTCCTAATCCTCTCCTTAAGCTTGGGACAAGAAGCAATGATGTTCCCAACCTCGTGATAGTAGCAATAATCTCGGTCCTTGTGCTCCTTTGACTTGGATCTGAAGCTCCTCTGACCACGATTCTCCGGTCTTCCACTAACAACTAGGCTTGGGGAATCATCGTCACCCTCAACCACTTTCATCATATTCTCGTTTTAGATAAGTGTTGATGTGATCTCAACGGGAACGACTCTTCTTCTCATACATCATTTTATACACCAAATGAGCATACCTCTCAGGAAGAGAAGCCAACAAAATCGCAACCTTGTCATCTTCCTCCATCTTCACCTCCATGTTTAATAGTTCCGAGAAAAACCTATTAAACTCATTGAGATGGTCTTGCAATGAAGTGCTCGGGCCTATACTAAAACAATAAAGTTCATTTTCAGATTAATCCGATTTGTCAGAAACTTCTCCAAATAAAGCTTCTCAAGCTTTTCCCAAATCACCTTAGCGAAAGTCTTTATCATAACGTTATGTTTAATCTCCTTAGACAAACACAACTGAATCGCAGAACAAGCCTCTCTATTTATCTTCTTACACTCGTCATCCTTCATTGCATCGAGTTTTCCTTCTAAGGCATGGATGTCCATCACCTCCACTTGCCAAAGGCTAAAATTGTTCTTCCCAACAAATTTCTCCACATTGTACTTTATTTTGGATGCCATAACAAAATACCCTAGTTTGCAACCTTGGCTCTAATACCAAGTAGTTGTGCGGGAGCGGGAGCGCGATGTATAGCATCAACTTGGACACTGTGACCAATAAACAATCACACCAAAATAGCAATCCAAATAAAGAAAATAGAAAAGGAGACGATGAACAAAAAAATTATGTAGTTCACCAATTTGACTACATCCATGAACAGTCCGCGTCACTAAATAGAAAAGGAGTACAAATAAAATGACTTTTTGTTCCTTTCTCACACAAATAATCTCTCTTCTCACAAAGTAACCCTCACAAAATATTGAAGACTCACAAATATTAATCTCGCCACAAAAAGGCTCCTAAAATTCTACTCAAATCCCGAATAAAGAATACCAAAAATTGATTCCCAAATTAACCGATTTTACACAAACGTGAACCCTTTATTTTTACTCGCATTTTAGAAAACTTTTTCTCATATCCAATTTTCGATGGGGAAGAACTCCTTAAATAAGGAGACAACTTGGAGTCTGAATTTCTAAGCATCCTATGTGACTTGGAGATTGTCACCAAGTCATCCCAATAACCCGAGAGAGAGAGAATCTCTTGCCCGAAAAAAATAGGAAATCACTTTGCTTTGGAGTCTTTATCGATAGGGAGAGAGAGAAACGAGTCAAAAAAACTACAGGAGGTTTCTCACACACCACAACTCTGTAGCAAGTAGAGTTCTTAAAGCTATATACTTTCCCAAGAGCTCATTTTGGATGAGGAAACAATTATTCTTATATTTGAAGTATCTAGGAGGCTATGAAGGTGTTGGAGAGGAGTGAGGTGGAGAGTCAAGAATGGGGAAAAAATTAAAATTTGGGAGGACAAATGGATCCCAAGATTTTACACATTCAGGGTTCGTTTGGCAAACCAATTCCAAGCCGTGGAAATGGAATTGAAAGACCAATTTCAATTCCGCGGAATTGAAATTGGCCTTCCAATTTCAATTCCAAGCCTTGGAATTGGGATGCCAAACAGAATCTCAAAACATTTTTCCAAGAAATAAATTACAATGGCTCCGATTTTGTTAAAGATACCATTATCCCTGAAACGAGACGATGTGATCTTGATCTCATCTCTAATTTGTTTTCTCCTTAGTAAGCTGAAGAGATTCAATCAATACCAATCACATGACTCCATCATCCGACAAGGAGATTTGGCATTTTGACAGAAACAGAAAATATGCCATAAAGTGCTTGGAATATGTGAGAAGTCAATGGTATGCCGGGGTTCATGGCCCCATCATCATCCACAAACAACTCGATATGGATATCCATATGGAAAAGAGTTGTTCCCCCAAAAATCAATCACGTTCTATTTCGTCTACTCCAAATCATTGCCCACAGGGGAAAGTTTTCAGAAGCAGAATTTAGCTGCAAAATTACCATGATGTTGTGCATGCAAAGAGGAGGCAGACAATGCGAAGCATATATTTTGCAGTGCCCTACCGCCGTGGAAGTGGTGCATTATGCAAACAAAATAATGACGAATGGTTGAATGCATGCGGAAGCATTAGACAGGGTGACAAAGCTGGGCGGGCTGTTCCGCAAGAACATTTTGACTACATGAGCAGAGCCGTATGAGGAATTTGGCATAATAGGGACATTTTTCAGTGAGAAGGCAAGAAGTCCAAGAGAGATCGTATTCGGGCAGCAGCTGCTTTCAATGACTACCACCCCTTGTGGTTAAAGGAGAAAAGGACAGGTATTAACAAAATATGTTGGACAAAATATGTTGGACCGCCCCAAAAGATGGGGTATTAAAGTCCGTTTTGATGTCACCATTTTCAAGGATAATCGGGGAATACGGATTGCGGCTATTATTCGTGATAGCAGGGGAGTTTTTCTGGCTGGAATGTCGAAACAGATACGACAACCACTTATCAATGTTTGCAATTAAGGTAGGACATTCCCACTTTGTTCTTGCGGGCGATTGTCAAAATGCCATTACTGGTCTCACAGCAGGTTATTCATGGAACAAACAAAGAAAAAGACCAAGGAAGGGTGTCAAATCCAATTCTCATTTATCAAAAGGATGGGTAACATGTCTGCCCACCTTTTAGCTTTCAATTCTACGTATGTTAATAGTTACAGTGTTTGGCTTACTGAAGCACCACAACATCTTGTTTCTGCTTTGCAGAATGATGTACAAACTGGTCTCTAATGTTTTGAAAGGAATGCTGAATTAAAAAAAAAAAAATAGTTCATCTCCAAATGGGTGAAATACTTTTTGCCATTTTACCTTTCACCTTGGTAAAAAAAATCAAACCCCCAAGCGTTAGTGAAAGGAAAAGCTACAATTTTGTCTAACAATAACGAAAATGTAGAGATGCAGGTAAACACCAACTCTCTTTCAGAAGGCCCACGGAACCAACCTGTAAAAGTTTTCCATACAAATGGTAAAATATCACGAAACAACAGTGGACGGCACCGCGATCCAAAAGACTTAACGCCCAGTACAAACTATAGAGCACATCTAAGTTACCCAGCCACAACTATTTCACCAACATTGTGAATCAACAGTTTACACTTTGATTATACTATCGCAGAGATGACAGCGCAAGTGAAATGTTCCGAGAGATTCGATCATGTATAGGTTCCTGCATGAAAATTGCAATGTTGTGTCACCAAAGATCATATAATGGTATCAATGTATTATGCTCGACTATACCTTTGTCTCTGGAATCTCAAATTTTGATTTTGTTATTGTCTCAAACAAGAAAATGTACCTGTCATTAAGGAGAATATATTAGTTTCAACTACCGATAGAACAACTAATCCAATGCCAAGACAACAAAATTTACTATAAAATTTTAGAACTTCAGTAACCAGATTTATTATTATTATAAAAATATTATGAAAGTCGTGTTGAAATCAGTGGTTTCTTATTTTGTTCCATCACAATAAATATAAAATTATGAGGTCAGTTAAGCCACCATTGGGTTCAGAGTAAAATACTTTTCACCTAGATGATAAGTATTTCCACCTATTGGGAGTTGGATTTTATTCATTATTTTGTCCAAAATCACAAGAATTACATGTACCATTGGGTTCAGGGTAAAATACTTTTCACGGAAAGTATTTCCACCTGGTGGGAGTTGGATTTTATTCATTATTTTGTCCAAAATCACAAAATTTCGACATATTTACATTTTTATTTAAATAAAGTTTTAACTCTGAATACATGAAAATACTTTTCACTATTTTATTTTGCGCCCAGTATTTTACCCTGCACCAAACCGGCTTTGCCAAAAGGACAAAAATACACGAGAGACATACCGCCAAGCCAATTCAGAAACGAGCTCTTCCGGAGCATCAGGGAGAACCTAAGCAATTTCTCATGATTGTAAGATTTGATATAAACTTCCATATGAAGAAAAAATATATTAACACAAAACACATTCACATTTGGCAAGACATTTTTTATGACAAGTCACATTTTGTCGAGATTTACCTCATCTTCATATGGATTACAGTGATCTTTAAACCAGAGCCTCAGAAATTCCTATTAAGAATTCAGTTAATGTAAAGATCAGAAAATAGCCGAATATCAATAAGCCATATATAACTTTATGTGATTCAAAAATGCATACACGCAATGATTAAAAAAGGGCATGTGCATATAATGTTGCCAACTAGACTTTTCTATATACATTAGCATAATACAAAAGCACAAGTGTCAAGGGAATGAAAAAAAATCATAGATAGACCAGTGGTTGACCTTGTCAACATTTTCAGGTTCAAGACCATTCTGAAACTGTTCCTCGTAAGAATGAGCAATCCAATATCTGCTCGAGTCAGGCGTGTGCACCTGAAATGAAGCATGGAATCATATTTCAGCATGGTATAATCTGCATAAATGGTGTGTGTGTGTGAGAGAGAGAGAGAATGAAAACTAACCTCATCAATCAACAGCACTGTACCATCACATCCTTTTCCAAATTCATATTTTGTATCTACCAATATCAGGCCATGTTCCAATGCTACACGCTATAATACCAAGGAGTAATCAGCCTAGTCAAAGTGGCCTATAATATAGCAAAAGATATCTAGTAACATTTAAAGCAAGGACGCAACAAATATAATTGAATTCTTGCTTCTCTGCCAGCAACCAATCAATACTAGTTAGAGGAAAAGTCTGCAGACAACAATCAACTCGGTAAACTATGCAGCCAATGATTTTGACAAGATAAAGCACTTAAAAGAAAAGGGTCACAAAGATTTTAGTGAAACTAAGTAGTAATATGCAGCAAAAAATTTCTAGTAATTGGGGACTTTCTTCACTTTTGTACTCATTTTACTAATAATATTATTTTCAATATTACAAGAGGAGCAGAAATGACCATGCTTAGCAAGAAAATCCAAAATTGCTCACCTGTCCATATTCAAATAAGTTCAATGCTTTTGTGCTTGCTTCATCATAATCAGCTTGAGTCATCAGCCCACGCTTGACTATCTATAAGACAATTATCCACAGATAAGCAACGTAGTCCAGCTTATGAATTGAAATTGGCACACCAAGATCTAGACAAAATAACAAAGTTGCAATATTCCATTACAAGTTGGATGCTTCACATTACGGGTTCTTTGTAACTTCTAAATATTGAGATGCAATAGGTGGGATATGGCATAAAATAAAAGGAAAAATAATGATTCTTCAAAATGACAACGGATTGTTCTTTCTAACATTCATTTTAATATATACCGGTGATGCGGTGAGCAAGCGTATGCTCCCTACAAATCTGCCAATCTATGTCCTTTCACGACCTCTTTTGGTAAGGATATTATGTCACATTGTGAGAGCAATACTGACAATTTAGTGATGTGTAGCGGGAGCGGAAGCGATTAATTATTATTAACTAAGACCAATGGCCTAAGAATATTACTAAATCAACTCTCAAAATATCATAGTGACAACAAATGAGGGGCTTAAGGCCCTATTTAAAGGAAAAGGTCAGCCTAGTCAAGCCAACACTAAATGAGTAAAAGACTAAAAAGGATAAAATGGCTAAATGACAAAATAATCCCTAACTACTATGCTCTTGCATCACTCTCCCCCCATTCCCCCATTAGGATTCGCCATGTACTCCTTATACTAGCGGTAAAAATCTGAATCAACGCAATGTAGTGTAGCCTCCGTGATCCAAGAAAATACAAAATCAAGACGGTCATGCCAACGGATGAGGAAGCGGATATGATCCCCAAAAGGGGAAGAAATTGTCTCAGATGCGAGAATTCCCTCAATGAAGTCAACATGGGAACGGATTGGGTGACCCTCGATCGGTAGTATGGGGACCGGGGGAACATGCGTGACACAGTATGGAGAGAGATCCGTCACGTCGAACGTGCAGTGCATGCGAAAGTCAGGTGGTAAGTCTCCCTCATATGCGTTGTCCCCACAACTGCGGATACTGGAAAGCGAACCTAAGCAGCGGATGTGGAGCTTGTCGTGACGCCGTTTCTTAAAGTAGATTATAACAAGGTCACCCAGTTGGAAGACGACCGCGTGTCAATGGGCGTCCGTGTGCTCCTTGTAAGAAGCATAAATGCGTTGGAGGCTAGCACGAACATCCGCTTGAATGGAAGTCAAGCGATCAACAAACTCAACTGTTGTGGGACTGACTGGAGTGGTGGGAGGTAACTCTGGAATTGTAGTGAAGGTTCCCAACATAATTTGGAATGGAGAGAATCCCGTGGAGCAATTCACGGCATTGTTGAAGGCAAACTCCGCCTGGATGATGGCAATATCCCATCTTCGCGGACTCTTAGAGGCCAAGCAACGAAGGAGACCACCCACGCTCCTGTTGACAACCTCTGTTTGGCCATCTGTCCGAGGGTGGAAGGCGATGGAGAACTGGAGAAAACAACAAAGTAGACCCCAAAGAATGCGCCAAAAATGCCCCATGAATCGTACATCCCTATTTGAGGTGATACTACGCAGGATTCTGTGGAGGCGGACAATCTTCCGGAGGTAAAGAGTAGCAATATAAGATGCATCGGTTGTTCACGAGTAAGGAACAAAGTTAGCCATCTTGGAGAATCGATCCACGACAACCAAAATGGAATCATGTCCCCGAGTATTACAAGGAGTCCAACAATGAAGTCCATCGAGACATCCTACCGCGATTGGTCCGAAATAGGAGTGTATAATTTAGCATTTGTGTGTTGCCCCTTGGCGGTTTGACAAGTATAACAATGTCAAATATAGGTGTTTGTGTCCCGCCGTATAGTAGGCCAATAAAAGCGCTCCCAGAAAGGCAGAATGCGTGCAGGCCTGACCTATGTGTCCCGCCAACCCACCAGAGTTAATTTTAGCAATAACCTTCTCCCGAAGAGAAGAAGCGGGAATGCAAAGGTTTATCCTCCAGAACAGAAATCCGTCTGAATGCCCTATTTTTTTGTTAACACGTAGCATAAGTAAGTTCGAACTGAATATCAGACCGGTATAAGGCCCGCACCTCATCAAAGCCAAAGGCGTGACGATGAATCGTGACAAGAGCGTGAATAGGGCGGCCGAGGGCATCGGCCCCCTGATTGTCTTTCCCTAGCTTATAGTGGAGGTGAAAAGTGTACCTGGAGGTATGTGGTCCACTTGGCATGGCGATTACTGATTCGACTGTGCAAGTAGTGGAGGGTCTTATGGTCTGACTTGATGATAAAACTCTTTATGAAGGAGATATGACTGTCAAAACTTCACCACCTTGATGGCAGCGTAGAACTCAAGGACGTAGGTTGAATAATTCGGGGAGGCCTAACAACTTCTGACTTAAGTACACCAGTAGCTTCCTAGGAAGCACGGACTCAACACGTAATACGGGATATGACTCGATTCGGGATACGAGATACGTGATTTTTCCAAAATGTCGAATATGGATACGCTAGGATACGTTAAATATTTATTATTTTATTTTATATATATATTAATGATAAAGTTAAATAAATTAAAGTAGATAACAGTAAAGCATCAAACATCATTATATTAAAGTTATCAAATATGATGACTGTTGTCACCAAACAAACACCATTACAATAAAACATCATCGACATAAAAGGTACTTCCAACAAAAAAGAATCAGGCAATTTTGTAAAGAATTCAGACAGTTTTATAAAGGAAAAAAAAATTCACACAATTTTGTTGAGTGTAAAATTGTAGGTTATTCACTCGGTATTTCTTGTAGTATTGCCTTTCTTGGTTTCAAAATTAACCGTCTACAAGTACAAACTCAAAATATTAATAAAACGTGGGTTAAAATTAACTGTCTTTTAAGGAGGACCAGAACTCTAAAGAAGAAAAAAAACACAAATGATGAGCATAACTTGGGTTCAAAATATGAAACGAAAGCATAACTCTAAATCTGAAGAAAAAGAAAACAGTAAAAAAAAAATTTTAAAATAAAAAGCTCATCCCAACGTATCCCAGTGTATCCCAACGTTTCCAGTCTATATAGAAATAAATAAATAAAATAGGATACTCTCATATTCGCGTATTCCATCGTATCTTGTATCCTATACAAGTCTGAAACAAATATGTGACCTCCTAAGAGTATCCGTGCTTCATAACTAGCTTCTCATTTTGGCTAAGGATGGCACCTACCTCGGACTTGCAAGAATCGCAAGACAACTCAAACAACTCAAACAGCTGGGTAAAATCAGGGAGGGCGAGGACCAGGGCCGACGTCATCCAATCTTTGATGCGACGGAAGGCGCTATCCCTCTCATCCGTTCATCGAAACTCGGTACTAGAGTAAACGGATATTAGGTCTGTGATGGGACCCATGACGGTGTTGAAACCTGCGCTGAATCGCCGGTAAAACCTAGCAAACCCGTGAAACCTGTGGATCTAAGAGACGGAGGTGGAGGTGGGCCAGTCCACGATGGCTTAACTCTTAGTCTCATCAATACATACCCCGTCATCGGAGACCACATAACCAAGGTAAGTGACTGAAGGAACCATGAAGGAACATTTCTTCAAGTTGAGGTACAAACACTCAGCACGAAGAACGGCCAATACCTGTGCCACATGGGTCAAGTTCTTCTCCTCGGATCGGATATAGATGAGAATATCATCAAAATACACCACTACAAACTTACCCATCAAAGATCGAGGAATTTGGGTCATAACGTGCATAAGAGTATAAGGAGCATTGGATAATCCAAATGGCATAACAATCCACTCGTACAGCCATCCTTCGTCTTGAAGGCGGCCTTACACTCGTCCCCCAAGCGCATATGGATCTAGTGATAGCCACTCTTCAAATCTAACTTAGAGAAGATTCGGGCATCATGCAACTAGTCCAGCGTATCCTCCGGACGAGGAATGGAGAATTGATACTTGACTGTGATATTGTTGAGCGCTCGACTATCTACACACATCCATCAACTCCCATCCTTCTTGGGATCCAGAAGGGCGGGGGCAGCACAATGTGACATGCTCTCCCAAATAAGGCCCTGATCAAACAATTCAGACACCTAGCGTTGTGACTCCTTATGCTCGGTCGGAGACATACGGTAGTGAGAAAGGTTAGGGAGGGATGCTCCCGACACGAAATCGATCGCATGTTGAATGTCTCAAAGGGGGGAAGCTCGTCCGGGAGCGGAAACATTTACGCAAGTATCCGGGAGGGCCATGATCTCTGGGGGCACGTTGAACTCTGACGTGCCAACAGGGCTAATGAGGGTGTAGCAGATATTGGCACCGGCAGTCTCAGTGGTAAAATCCTCATGGAATATAATAAGCGTTGAGGGGCGGGCTGGTTGAAGCTCACGCATCAAGTGCAGCTGTAACATCTAGCTAAAGTGTTGGAATGTATGGATGTTGGCACGACCGTCGTGCATACTCAAATGGTCATACTACCAGGGTAACCCAAATAGCAAATGGCATACCCACATATCCACAACGGCGTACACGACTTCATCGACGTACGCGCCGATAAAAGAAAAAAACTCGACTCTATCGGCTCGGAGAAATAGCTCCAAAACTATCGAGCCATCCGATACAACTTAGAATGGGGCTCGATAAGGAGGGACAATTTGTTAACCATCTCCTGAGTGCCCAGATTGTCACTAGCTCCTCCGTCAATGATGACGGTGCATAAACGACCCTTATCCGTGCAACGGGTGAAGAAAATATTGGTTCGCAACCACAAAAAGTCATTCGTCGGTCCGGTGGTCCTGAGAAGGGCATGGGGCATCACGAGAACTTTCCTGATGTCTGCTGGTATGGGGGCCTCTAGGATCTGTCGAGATAGGGGGAAGTGCCGCACGTTTCTCTTCGTGGTGACAAAATGTGTCACACCGACGAAAAATGAATCAAGCCTCTGGGATTGGTACATGGGTCGGTTTTGGGAGAATAACCAATGAGGGACAACCAGCATAAAGAGAGTTTGGGTGAGATAAGGCATTTTGGACAAGGTTAAGGGGTGGCTTGTAAATTTTTGCAATTGCGTTAGGGTTGGAGAAATTTTCAGAACTAAAAGTAAGGGTACAAGTGGCTTTCACTTTATAATCATGGCAAACACTAGATAGGATTAGGTGTGGGTCACAAAAGGAGGCAATTGAAATCCCAAGCGGAGCTGCTAAGCCTCAGGAGGGGCATAGTTGGTCGATCGTTGACCGTTAATGGCCGGAGTTTCCTGAATTTGACATGAAACACGTCAGAAGCTGTTGGATTTATTCTAAATGACATCGCCACTTAGAGAACCTCAGGTAGGGTTGGACCTGGTTGAAATTGATGGGAGGTGGTGTTGCAACAAATCCAGGTCAGGTCTGACCACTCGACAGTCGATTGTTGTCGAATTTGTTCATTTTTAACTTTGCTGCTATGCAGAGACTGTATCTATCCTTTTTAGCACCGGCAAGAGATGATGGGTGGTTTTAGTGCTCCAGCAAAGGGTTTTCGACATCAAATCCGCTAGTGCATCGTTCGGAAGAGAGACTCATATGTTGGTTTGGTGGGATTCCAGCGAGTATTGAAGCAAATCTGGGCAGAAAAGTGGACGGAACTGATGGTTTTGCTACAGGTGCGGGGAAAAACTCATCAGTCAAGTCGGTTGTAGCCTTCGGTTGGGTAGGAGTTGTAAGACCAGCTAGGGGTAAGGTTTTCTTTACTCTAAGGCTGTTCGCGGTGGTGGCTCGTGCTTCACGTCTACATTCATCATTGAATACCAAAGAGCAAACATCGTTCTTATACCAATTTGATGTGTAGTGGGAGCAAAAGTGATTAATTATTAATACACAACAAAATTAACATAATGTTTAGAGGCCAATGACCTAAGAAATATCAATAAATCTACAAATGAGGGGTTAAGGCCATATTTAAAGGAAACAACTAGATTGCTAGTCAAGCTGACTCTAAATGAAAGACTAAAAAGGACAAAATAGCTAAAAAGACAAAATAACCCTTAACTACTATGCTCCTACATCATTTAATGAGTCGGGCATTTAGTGAGCCTACTTTGGTCACAAGGATCTTGGAAAGGTTGATACCAAACACAGGTTATATGGTGTTAACAATTAACCAAGGTTGCATCTTATGTGCTGCGAACATGTGAGCAAGGCTTCCTTTTAAGCTGGTTATGCCGACAACAGTAAGTGAAGGCAATCGGTAGCCCATAAAGGATTCTTAGACTACGTCTGGACGGGCGCCACGAGGTGAGATATCCAAGCTAAGCAAGGGGCCTTTATTATTTCATTAAATTAGATTTGATAGATATCATTTGATGTGAACCGAGACGGGCACATTCGTCTTTTTCATCCATATTTTTCCTTTTATAATTTTGCTATTTAAGTAGTAATCGTAGTTATGGGATTAACAGATATTTATAAATAAAAATATTCTAGACCATGTGATGTCATAATAGGGATCGTCATTAAGTGATGTCGACCATGGATCACATCACACGAATGCCAAAATATTCTCAATTTGGTTAGGATAGCTATCTCTAGAATGTTCTCTCAGCCATATATATAGTGTAACCACATTTGGGGAATGACCGATGTAGGTATGGGTGGGGTAATAATGTGAATAAAAAGTACAAAGGGGTTAATCGTAATATCACTTAGTTTTAATCTTTTATTGTGTTGTTTTTGTTAGTTAGATTTTATAATTACTCTAATAGCTTTTAGAAGGTTCCATTAGTTAGTGTTGTCACGGATGAGTTGTCATGACATCTCATGGCAACTCATGTTTAGCTAGCACCTTCTAGAGCACTCTCTTTACGCAGATAAATGTAATCAATTCCATTGGGAAGAGATATCTTTGGCTTCTTAATAAAAATTCAGATTTGTGTGTGTTCTCTCTCTTCTTTGGATCCAATTGGTATCAGAGCGAGCGTGCGAGCTCCTTAGCGTGTGTGTAGGGGTGTGTCCTCTCATTGCATCTCTATTAATGGCTCCCAAGAAGAGGAATCCAAACTCCATCTGAAGATCGAATGACGGACATCGAAGGAACCCTAGCCCTAATATTGTAAAGATTGGAGGGTTTCTCTTCTTCTCCACCAATACCCCCTCTCGTTCGAACCGTATCCCAAATCTTATACCCTAATTCTGATGTTTAAGCATTAACCCAATATAATTCAGCCCATAAAGAGAACCTTCCACTGCCCAAACCAACAAAATCCCTCAAAAAGAAAATGGGATGAGAAAAACCTCCGATTCGAAACCAATCCAGACCCTTGGGCTGCGATAAAGAAGAATAACAAAAGGGGAGTAAAAACCCACAAATTGCAATACCAATCAGACCTAGGGCTACAGCGAGTAGAGAGAAGAGAGATGAAAAAGATCTAACAAAGTAAAGTCCATGAAAGTGTAACACCCGTCCCCCCGGGGAGAGCGAACGGAGCGCTACTCATCGATAAAACTAAACTAATCCACAATATAACAAGGTATAGAGCATTTAAATCCCACAATAATAAAAGAGAACTACAAATCTCAATATCTTCAAATAAATACAACAATCCTCTCGAAATAATTACAACAACTAAAATACATCTCCAATGCTCTATACATCAAAACTAAATACAATCTTCTCTCTTGTATTAAAATTCTTCCCAAAATAATCCTCGCTAAAATCAATCTCCATAGCGCCCCAAAATCCGCGCTAACCTGCCACTAAAAGAAAATATGGGGAAGTACACAAAACGACAGGAAAGATGCTCAACAAATATTAGCGGTGAATAAAACGTCACAATAGGAATACGAATATTCAAATCAAAAGCGAATCTCATAAGCAATTATATCAATATAATTTCTCAACAACACATTAACCGGGTCACCAGGTCTCACCACCATACCGCGCCTATGCATTTTTAAGCATATCCGGAAAAAGGAATATTGGCAGGTGCCCAATCTCAGTGCCATATTAAAATCTCATGACAACATGCTCAACACCAAATATAATACCACATGAATCGAAATTAGATTCCAACAAATATTTCCAGATTTCCAAATGAATTTATCAATTCAAATATGAGTCAATATAATCACAAGAAACCAACGAGAATAATACTCACAAGATTAAGGAGCATATTGTGTAAAACCCCATACCTCAAACCACCAAAAGAATCAACATAAATTTGCCCAGAAATCACAGAAATAGCCATAAAAAATCTGCTCCAAGAATCATCAAAAACTCCTCCAAGAACAACCTCAAAACAGCCCCAAGAACACCTCCAAAAACCTAAGGTTGAATACATAAATTAAAGGGGCTAAGTGTATATGAAAAGGAGAGGAAATAAAAATTTGTTTGCTGCCAAAAAGTTGTACCAAAAAGGGTCACCCACGACCGTATTTTATAAGGCAAAGAAGTAGGAGTTGGAAACAAACACAAACTCTTAAAACTGCTTGCTGCGCACGTTTTCTGAAGGCATCGATAGATCGATGCCCGGGCGTCAATCGATCGATCACCCCGGAAAACTGACAGTTTGCCTAGAAAATTTTATAAGGGACATTTTTTTAAAAATCAATATAAAATCCGTTTTAACTCCGATTTCGAAACCGTTTGAAATTCTCGCCTTTAAAAATAATAACCAACATATTTGAGCAAGAAAAATAATTTTATCTCAAAATTTATTTTTCCTCTTTATTTTGAAAATACCCTAAAAATTACGCGGGTTGTTACAGAAAGCATCCCTCCTATTCGTCATTATAAGCTTGGCGCCCTCTTCGAAAGAAACTTTTCAGTTGAATGGCAACCACATGGTGTTCAAATTGAGGTTTTACCCCCCAAGCCTACTTTTCGATTCCGATGGTGTTGACCACCGACAAGGTTGGGTAGATTCGAGAACAAAGGAGAAGAAATCCATAAAGAAAAGAAAAAAAAACGTGAAAAGAAGAAGAATGTGTCGTTTGGGTTTTACTTTTGGGTTCTTATTCGATTTGTTTTCGATTGTTAATTGAAGCTTATTTAGGTCGGAGTTTATATCTAAAATTCCACAGTTCAATAAGTCAGATTTGGCCCTTTTTTGGATATAGAATTTTGGGCCCTACCAAATTTTGACAAAATTATTTTTTGAGGACCCCAAATTTATTTCCTTATACTCAGTAGCATATTTTTGAAGATTTACACACGCATCTCCAACTTTCAAAGTTCAAGGACAAACTTTTCCAAAGGAGAGAATGACGTAGATATGGGTGGGGTAATAATGTGAATAAAAAGTGCAAGGGGAATAATTGTAATCTCTTAATTTTATTCTTTTATTTTGTTGTTTTTGTTAGTTAGATTTTATAGTTAGTCTAGTAGCTTCTAAAAGATTACATTAGTTAGTGTTGTCATGATAACTCATGCTTAGCTAGCACCTTCTACAACCCTCTCTTTAGGCCTATAAATGTGATCATTCCCATTGTGAATGAAGAGATATCTTTGGAATCTTAATAAAAACTTAAATTTCTGTTTGAGTTTTCTCTGTTCTTTGGATCCAATTTTTGGTGTTTGCATCACAATGACATTCAATGACTATTACTTTTGAGAATGATATGAGATGAGACTATTTATTCTTAAGTTGCGGTGCAGATTAGTCCAACGCACCTGTAAAACACATTAATTGGTATTAAAGCAACGTTCATTCCTGATGTGACTTGCATGGTTGTTATAGGATCCATGGGTAAGGCCTGAAGGAACTACTGTTGGACCACATAAATGCTTCCTCTGCTATCGAACAAGTGGCACCATTCACTTCACCGCCATCGGTCACACCACCCCTCGCATTCAGCCCAGCTGTGGCGATCCCCATCTGCCCCTCGTTGGTCATCTCCAGTCTCCGACAACTTCGATGGCAGTAATGGAGCAATGCACGGACCGTTTGACCTTGAACCAACCCCAAAATACCCTAGACCCTACGGTCCCCTACCCTCGTCAACATCCGGCAAGGCCACCAGAAAACCCAAACGCCAGCCCTGAACCTCCATAGCTTCGAGCCCTCAAACGTGCCGAAAACCCACTTACGTTCAACAACAACAATGAAAGAATGCAACAGGTCCAGAACTAGACCTCTTCTTATCCATCCATCACCCCCGTTCTCCGGCCATTACCCCCAGCCATCCACAACTTCTGTGGCAGCAAAGGAGCAACACATAGACTGGTTCCCTGAAGCAGCCCAAAATCATTCCCTTCTAAATAACCCACTGTGGTCCCTCACCCTCGCCGACGTCCAACGAGGCTCACTGAAAGGCTCGAACCCTGCCCCTGCACTTCCATAGCCTTGAGCCCTCGAACTTGCCAGATTTCCATTGGCACTTGCGTCAAACAACAGCATCAAAACAACACGACAGGGCCAGGGCCAGATCTGGAGCTCTCGTTCCATCCATCACTCCCGTTCTCCATCAACATGGAGCGGCGCTCATTAAAGGTCCAGTGACCTCCCCGACAAGGCCCAAGGCCTTTCCTAGGGCACAGGGGACAACAACGGTTTCAACTTTCAAGAACAAATCTAGCCCAGGTCCAACCCAACTCAACTGATTTTTAAACCCACTTGGGTTGCCCATGACTGACTCCCAGACTCAACCATTTCGAGAACCAACCTCCCCTCGAAAATTACATTTCAGGCCACCAAATTTCCAACAAATTCAAAAATATCCCCAAAATTTTAGGCACATTCTTGAACAACATATATCAGCCCTTGTAACTTTTACGCCTCACTTTGACCATAGGACACGTTGACCAATGACTGATGATCTACGTCACGGTGGTTCAGAATCGGGGGGGGGGGGGGGGGGGGGGGAATTTTGACTATTTACCGGCGGCAGAGATCTATCCAGTAGTGAAGTGGGAGAACCGTCACGCCATTGCATACCTCCAGAGAAAAAATCAACATTTAAGTGGGGCCACTATTCGTAATAGCACCATGAGATGAGACTCAATGTTTCTGTTGGTTTGATTCCTGCCAACCCGTAAGAAGCATGCCACGTTCAGATGGTTGAGGAGGCTTGGTTGGATGCCGAGTTCAATAGAGCAAGGAGACTTGGCCATGCTTAGCAGACATTTGCCTTTATGTGAGCCATCCCCTCTTGCCATCGTTCATGTTGCTTCTGCCGACCATTGCTCATCATCTTCTGTTGCCCCGAATGGCATTCCCGTATCCATGGTAGCCGATGAATAGTCATCGGTATACTGTCCTCTGGTGGGGATTTCTTCAACATCTACGTCGAGGATTGTTGGATTATTCATAGAAAGTGAAGTGAGTAAACGTGTATGTTTTTTTTCGGGGGGGGGGGGGGGGGGGGGGGGGGTTAAATATTAGGCATATGAAGATGTACAGGCGAAAAATGGAGTCTCTTCAGAACCTTGCTATTGACATTATAAAATAAGTAGTTCAACCCATGGAAAAGTATTTTTAATATACTACATTCCTCGATTGACTTGTTTCAATAAAAATCATGTGGTGCAACGGCAAAATGCTGGGGCCGATATGCATGCAAATACAGGTTTGGGTCTAAGAAAGTTCGATCCCTACTAATGCCAGATGTTAGGTCATTCCCCAGTCTACCCTCCCAGTATTGCTCTCACATTGCTGGGACAACCGTGGGTAATGGATGACCTTTATATGAGAAAGAGTAATTGAACTAAAAAATAATAAATAAATAAACTTCAACAATCACATATGCAAAAATGTCTCTGAACTATTAATTTTGAAAAAAGTCCTTGAACTATTTTGTTCATTTGCGATTCCCCCCATCTGTGGCTAAAAATGATTTTAAGTAACAAGTAAGGGGGTATATGCAACTTTTTAATAATTAGAAATTGGAGAGATTGATTGGCGGTTTCTTGCATTTTACCCTATATGAATTATTAGCTTCTCGTGTACATCCATTCAATTTTTTCCAAGACAAACTTCACTCGAATTAGCGCTTATTTGAGCAACAATCAGAGCAGGGGTAAAGTGTCTTGCTACACAAAGTTCAGCTACAGCCCCAAAAAGATTATATAAATTCGAAAATAAGACTTAACAGAACACATAAGGTTGACAGTAAAAGCAAACCTCATCTGGGGTTATAGGAACATCATGATCTGCAGCCTTAGTTGTTGGTGTGAGTATATTTGCGGATAGCTTTTGGTTTTTTACCAAGCCTGTTACATGTTGACATTGAACACCATTACGTAGAAAAAAAATGTGATATCAAAATGAAACATATGCATTTAGTTACAAACCGCACCGTCGGGAAGATCATTGCCACAATAATTTCGGACACCTTTCTTGTACACCGTCCATAGTGATGTATCAGTACTTCCAGTCACATAACCTCTAACTACAAATAAGCAACATGTTTAAATTTAAATCATATTGGACAATTGAAGGCTTAATGAATGTATAGAAAATGGGGTAACATATAAAAATTAAATAGTATATAATAAAACAGGCTTTTTTTACTTTAATACATCCATAATTACCCACTTTTGAGTTTGTTACCTTTTTTAATTGACTTAGATTTTGATACCCTTTCTGTTAAGGATCTGTTTTAACGGTCATGTGCCTTGCAGATGACTTGTGAAAAAAAATCAAAAAGAATATATACATATATATATATATGTGTGTGTGTGTGTGTGTGTGTGTTGGTGTGTGTTATATTCGTTAATCGAATGAATGTTTTGGTAGACTTCTGATAAAAGAATAGATTGAGTGATGAAATTAGAATTTTCTGGTAGCCAGTATATACATGTGTGTGTGTACGGGGGTCGCGCTGCG
This sequence comes from Sambucus nigra, assembly GCA_949130495.1. Classification (NCBI taxonomy): domain Eukaryota; kingdom Viridiplantae; phylum Streptophyta; class Magnoliopsida; order Dipsacales; family Adoxaceae; genus Sambucus; species Sambucus nigra. Next base: position 227,432,012 of record OX422211.1, on the reverse strand, counting down.
AGGTGGGGGAAGGCGGAGTGGTGTTGACGAAGGGGCTTATGCACTCCACTCGCTGTCTACTAAACGAGCGTTAGAGCGAGCGAAGCCTTCCATTTAATTTAGCTGCTTCCCCCCTTTTCCCTCACCCTAAGCTTCCCCGATTTGGTTGGTTTGGGGGATTAATTGATTGAATACCCGAGAACCATAATCTTTCCTAGGAACAGCTTCTACGACGATAAATAGGGGTCAGGTTTGTTTGGCATCTATGCCGCCTGCCCTCCAAACAGTATGGGTCGTACTGCTCACACTCCTAGCTCTTCACGGCACCTCCTCCACCATAGTAAGTTTGACCCATTTTTTAAAAATAGCAAAACAGGTTTTAAAAATAGCAAAAAATATTTTTTGAGCTGAATTTTTTTATATATTTTTTTTACTATTTTAAAAAATGATGTGCAAACTTAGTGTGCACAGAAGCCTGTTTGTATATATATATATATATATATATATATATAATATGGGACAATGGTGTTATGAATAGTAATTCATGCATGATAAACATGCATGGCATTTTATGTGTTGCAGGCTTGCATGCATACACATGCATGTATGCAGGCATGCATACATACATACATACATTATTATTTTATTATTATTTTTATTAAAATATTTTAAAATATATATATATATATATATTTTTATTTTTTTTAAGTTTTTTTTTAAAAAGGCGGATTATTATGGGTTGGATTTTATCACGGGGGAAAATTTATCATTGTGCCCTCGGGCACGGGCATCCGCTAGTATATATATATAGGTAGAGAGAGAGAGAGAGAGCTGGGGGGGTAAGCAGGTGTTGCTCAACGATCATAGTATCCCCTGCAAGAAATAAGTTATAACTTTTAGGACTTTAAAAGCTGCGAAAGTTTGACCATTTTTTAAAAATAGCAAAAAAAGTTTTTTTGACCTGATTTTCTTACATGGGTCCGTGAAATGTTTAAATATCACATAAAAAAAATCAACTCAAAAATATTTTTTTTAATATTTTTAAAAAATTGGTGTGCGCCAGCGCGTGTGCAAGCTTAGTGTGCACAGGAGCCTGCCTCATATGTATATATATATACACACACACACAGACACCGTAATTTGCACCTATCAACTAATTGGCATTTAAAGAACAACCCTCTTACACCAAGAATATTTACCAATCAGCTACATCCAAAACTACACTCAAGCCGACATGTTCGGCCCGTTATTTTCGCGCCGAGCTTTATTTGAGTTTAAGCCAAGCCGAGCCAAACCTGAGCCAAAATTTCATGCCCTAATAAATTTCGAGCCGAGCTTGAGCCAAATCTTAATAAGCCCGAATTGAGTCCGAAGCCCGAACATTGAATATATAAATAAATAAATATTTTTATACAATATAACATATTTACGTTAACATTGTTTAATTAGGTTTCACTATTTTATTTCGTTTACTACTTTTTTTTTAAAAAGGTTCATTTGTCATAATCCATTAGATTACAAGTGGTTTTCAATTTTGTAATTTTATTGTTAATCTCATTGTGGGCATTTGATTTATTAATTCTTCAAGTTACAATAAGCCTTTGTTAGTGATCAAATAATGCTATATGAAATTTAATAGGCCTTTGTAGGTTTTCACAATTATTTTTCTTGTTTTAATTTAATACATTTCATAATTATATATTTTGTTTTAAATATATCAATTAGATTTTAGTGCGTATATTTTCTCCATGATGAAAATACAAAAAAAAAAAGTACTAATTGAAACTTTTTTAACAAAAAAAAAATTGAAATCAGGTCCGAAACCCGTAATATTTATGAGCCGAGTTCGGACTTAGGTGGGAAAAATTAGTTCTGACCAAGCTCAGACTTAGCATGGGTAAAATAGTTCGGACCGAGCCTGAGCAACCCCAGGCACAGCTCACCCAGCCCGATTTACAGTCCGACTCAAAAGGTACCACAAGTTTATTGATTTATTGATTCGATACAACACAAAACCACGCCCATAAACAGGAAAAATAAATAAATAAATAAAAATATAGATTTTGTTTCTTGGTCATAAATAAACTCCAAGTTTTTAACTGTGTTTCTTCATTATATTAGAAGCATAGCATTCAGATAATTTGCATCCCAACCCTCAATCTCAGAAGTGGATATAAAAAATATAAATTTGTAGTCTTAACTGATTTCTAAAGCTTAATTTGGGGGGGGGGGGGGGGGGGGGGAAGGGGGGGAGGGGGAACTTATAAAGACAGCTTTTCAAACTAATTTTCCAGAACAATTTGGGGAACATGAGGTCAAACTCAACTTCAATAAGAATGATAAACATGAAGACATATTTCGTAAACAGCACATGAATGTTCAACAAACATCCAGGAAACAAAAAATAGAGAATGACCCATATGCACACTATATTATCACCTCGAATTAAGAAAAAAATCCTCCCTCAAGCAAATGTTACACAATTCAAAGAGTGTAACCAAAAAATTACTAGAAAGTCAATGCCACATCAATTACTCACCAACAAATTCAACAGGGAAAACAGAGCATTTCTTCGCAATTGTAACATTCCTATCCGGTGCCGATACTACTGCATTAGGTGTTATGTGCCGAGTTTTATCAAACCACCATAAACTTGTCTCATTAAGAACCTGTAAGTTGTAGCGTCAAAATCATGGACTAATACCTACCAAATAATCTCAATAACAATGAAATGTATATCTATCAACTGTTTAACTACTACTGTTAAAGGACTTTCAATTCAATCCATAATTTGCTTTCCGTGCACTTTAATTTGGTCGAGTTTAGTTACTAATACATGTAATGTGTAGAGTATAAATTGAAGAGGGAAGCAAATCACCTGGCCTTTAAAGGGAATTGAAGCAAGAATTCTATCGAATGCACTTTGTCTATCAGTTGTGACCAGAACAAGATAGTCCCCACCATCATATATATCTCTGACCTTCAAAATCAACCAATTTGTCATTGATCTTCCAAAAAAGACCAAGATCATCCTCAGTTTGATTACTTAAAAGGGGGGAAGATTTTCAATGTACTACAATTACTTTCCATTCTCCAACAAAATAAAAAGAAAGAAACCTCACTTCATCCAAGTTAAATAGTTGCATTACCCTCCAAAAAGTGTAGTTCTTTCCTTTATGTGTGCGCATTCTTGAGATTTAGTTAATTGTCGTCTTGTGGGTATTGTTTGGGAGGGAAACTTTGTAACCTCAACTAGTTTTTTATACTATATCTTTAAAATACGACTATTAATTTGGAACTGATCAAAAGGAAACCATAGACTATTGATTTGAGAGGGGGGAAAGTATAGATGAACTAGATTGTCTGCAATCCAAGACTAACACACAAATTTAGTAAAAATAATTAAAATTGACCTCCAGCCCATTACTCAAAAGTCAAAACTCTTAAAACCCATCTAAAATTTGAGTTTATTCAAATTTTAACCAAAGTAAAAGGGACACTCAAATTTGAATAAGAACATCAGTAGAGACTGTTATTGCTCTGACATAATTTTGAGTAGGGAGTGGATATGGTCTTACTAAATATTCCCTCCCTTCACTATTACTCTTTGTCCATCCCAAATTAATAGTTCACTTTTCTTTTTCGACATAATGAAAGAACTAAATTCGAAGTTAAACAAGCGTTGATCTTGGTCATTGGGCAGTGTATCCTTAATATATACCAAATATGGATAAGGGACCGGGAGTATTTAATTTTTTAACGAAAAAATAAGAACTTTAAAAAACAAGAAATAAAAAGTTTAGGCCCTGTTTAGTTGTAGAAAAAAAAGGGTTTTTTTCCAGAAAAATTTTCCAATTTTTTTTCCAAATAAATGGAAAATTAAAAAATGCATTCTAAGTTTGATATTTTTCCAAAATAGAAAATTGAAAAACAGTTTTCCAAATTTTCTAATTTTCCAGAAAATTTGAAAACAACTTTAGCAAGTTTTCCACCAATTTTCCGTATCCCCAAAATTACATTTTAACCCTAAATTTTCTATAACTTACATCTAGATCCTTAACCTTTTGGTAAATTACATTTTAATCTCTTAGTTTTCTAAATATGACATTTTGGCCACGAAATTTTTGAGAATTACATTTTGGCCCCTGAACTTTTTATAAATTTTATTTTGGCTCTTTTGAGTGTCTAAATTACACTTGGGCCCTGAATTTTTTGTAATTACTATATAACCCTAAACTTTGTGTAAATTACCGAATTTTCTATAAACTACATTTTGAAAACAATAATTTATCTACAATATGAATGCAATTTCTATTTTTCTAAAATTGTCTATGGAAAATGAAAAACTGAAAATAATTTTCCACAAGTAAACATGGGGTTAGTGGTTCATATGAAATGAAAGGTTTTAATGAAGAAAAAATGATAATAGAAATGGGAGTGGGAGTGGGGTTACCTTGCCTCTAGTTTTGGATTTGAGAGAAGGGACAGTGAGATGGAGATTGGTTTCTGAGAGACAATTATGTTGGGACCTTTTTATAGCTTCCATGACTTGGTCTCTGTGGTGGGTGTCCAGAGAGAGTGGTGCTTGGTTTGACATTAGTATTGATGGTGTGAATTTCTTGGGGTTTGGTAAGCTTTTGAATCCGTGTGAGATTGAAGGGAGGGAGTGGTGGGTTGGTGAGAGGGTTTTGGTTGGATTTAAGCTCCACATACACTCGGCCATCTCTCCCCCTCTCTATCTCGGCCTTCAGGGAGTGGTGCAAAAACCTCGAGGTTTATTTTCAAGGGTTTTCTTTGCTTCAACATAAATTAAGCCTCATCTCGCGCACAATCTTATTGCTGGAAAACTAAAATTTTTTTAAAAATCTTATAAAAACTTACTAAATATTCAATACAAATCACACATTCTATTTATAGTCTAAAATAATTAGACCACTTAGATCCATAAAGTAGGGACAGATGTCAACATTATCATTGAATCTTCAAATAGCAAATGAGCCCGATCGACTCAAATATCATGTGGTCAGCCATCCAATTGACCACACCCATGAAGGTTAGCCATCGGTAATGTGAACACACGAATGGAATATTCAACAGCCACCATGCACATGCACGTGAATCAATTTTCAATTGGATATTATCATGTAAAGATGTAAATACCTAGTGTATAAAGGTGTTCAATCTCTTTAACTTCCAATTACTATAAATAGATTACTACTTCTCGCAACTGGGGGACACAACCACTTGGTTATAACCCTAAAGAGCGTTACTAAGAGACTTGTACCAAACCCTATAAAGATAGTGACATTACCCCGTGGATGCAGGCACCATTTTTGGACTGAACCACGTAGAACCTTTGTGTCTCCTTACATCTTTCATTTCTTCAAGCACAACGCAATTATCTGTGATTATAAGTATTGGGTAACTTGAGCTAAGATCATTCTAAATATCAAACCCAAATTTAGACATCAAAATATTGGCGCTATTTGTGGGAACGACAAGTTATTGTTGTTTCCTAATAATTTCTTTCAGATTCTACTTGGCAATCATACTATCTAAGTATGACAGATATTTCAGAAGGGAGTCTTATTGGAGGCAACACCTTCAATCCTTTTATTCCCTCTGGTGTAGAAGATCTTTAAGGAATCCCGTTGAACATTGCAAAGAGACGAGAAGCAATGCAAGAAACAGTAAGGCATCTTACTCAAATGCTCCAAGCCCGGCCGATTGGCACTCCATCTTCCAGAAGGGAAATGCCACCTCCAGCTCCCAGGAACGAAATATGCAAATCCAGGTACTCCAGATCCTCAAATAATAGGTCTTACCGCCCTGGCGTGACCTTATCCCTAAAATCCACTGATTATTATGATGGTCTCTCTCTCTCTCTCTCTCTCTCTCTCTCTCTCTCTCAAGAACAGTTGAGTGTCGTGGATAGACTAAGAAGGGGTTCTTCCTTCGATCGCCTAGGTCCCAGAGCAAATAGGGCCACAATCACAGGGAGCCATATAGATCTCAAGACCGTCGAGAAGATCCAATCAGGTCAAGAACCAGCGTACGAGGATTCGTGCGTGTCGAGCAGACTTTTCAAAAAAATAGCTCAGCACAAACGCACGGCCGAGACGCTAAAACTATTTCCCATAAAACTAATCCAGACGATCATCCCTGGAAGGGTTCAATCCAGCGATTTGAAAATAGCTTAGGATGAGAGTGCGCGCAATCTTAATGGATTGGTTTAGTTAATTAAATGCCTCTTAACACAAATCTAATTTTCTACCAAATTTTAGTCTCTGATTAAATTAGGTCTGGACGTGATAATAAATTCGCATGCCATCACAAACAGATATGAGAAAAAATCCATTTTCAGGGAAAAAACTTTTTTTTTGCACTTTAGATAATTTGACAAGACAACTTACTTGCAAAACTTTCTAAAGAATCCACAGGTGGCGGTCCACCCTCGGTATCCACTGATTAGCCTTTTTTTCAGCAATGATCCCTCGGGTCACAAGGTCAGCAGTATAAATCTCTCTCCATAAGTATAGATCGGGTATGAAACTATTTAGGGTTTCAAAAGGATTCACAAGTATATTGGGAGGTTGTTTTGTGAATCAATAGGGTGTTTTGACCTAAAAATTGAGGACTTTTACAACAAATATGTTGTTTGTGTTTTTCAAAAGTCTCTCTTAAAATCTTTTCGAAACAGGTTTTTATAGGTCGTACATAAAATTCGAGGTGGCTAAATTCGTTCGAACGAGAATGTCATCTCATTAGAGGGAAAATCGAGTTAGTTCGAACGAGACTCCAATCTCATTAAAACAAGCTTCTAACGATAAGATATGAATATCCCACCCTAAAGCTGACGAATAAGGGGACCTAGGAAGAATGTAAGCTCACCTACCATGCTTTTCTAAAACGCACTCTTCATCTCCTCCTCAAAGGTGTGAGCATGGATGGATCCAAAGACTATACTGTCCATATAGGCTTGGGCAACCAAAATGGCACCACTCTCTCTTCTCACAAATAACGTATTATCAACTATATCTCTCTTGAAGTTGCGAGCTAACAGATAGGAAGTAAGCCCCTCAAACCAAGCACGAGGTGCTTGCTTCAAACCATACAAGGCTTTCCTAAGATAGTAAACGTGTCTCGAGTGATTAGGGTTTTCAAACCCTTTTGGTTGTTCCACGTAAACCTCCTTATGTAGAATGCCATTTAAAAAGGCACTCTTGACATCCATCTGATATAACTTGAAGCGTATATGGAATGTTGTGGTGAGTAGTAAGCGGATGAACTCAAGTATAACAACAGGAGCGAATGCCTCCTCAAAGTCTACGCCCCTTGATTTGTGTGTAGCCTTGAGCGACCAACCTAGCCTTATTGCGAACTATGGTACCATTTTCATCCACCTTATTCTTAAAAATCTACTCGGTACCTATCATGTTAGTATTGTGAGGTCGCGAAACCAACTCTCAGACATCGTTCTTTTTGAACTGAAACAGCTCTTCTTGCATGACAGAAATCCAATACTCGTCCTTGAGTGCTTCTTTTACGTTCTTGGGCTCAACTAGGGATGTGTAGCACAGATAGCTACAAAAATTTTCGAGTTGAGCACGAGTCTTGACACCTAGTATAGGACCACCAAGTATAACGTAAGGCTCATGACTCTTTCGAACCAAAGATGGTGTATTCCCTACTCATCGATGAATATCCTAAAAATATACCTCGTCGCTCCGGGAGTAGAACTTTCCTAAGGGCTTTCTATCTCACAAGATGTAGCAAGTACCCACAAAGACATTAAAATATGATAGATTAGGCTTCTTCCCTGTCCACAACTCATAAGGCGTGTGAAGTGTGTATGGACGAAGATATACCCTATTCACCGTATGGCATGCGGTGCTCACCGCCTCTGTCCAAAAACATCTAGGCACATATATCCCAAGAAGCATTGATTTAGCCATTTCTTGTATCGTTATGTTCTTCCTCTCGACAATCCCATTTTGTTGAGGAGTACGAATGGTCGAAAACTCGTATTTTATGCCCACTCCATCATAATAGTTATCTACTCTTGCTTCTTTAAATTCAGTTTCATTGTCACTACGCATCCGATTAATAGTGACACAGTGTTGGTTCTATAGGATACGACACTTGGTTCTAAGGAACTTAATCGCATCAAACTTTTCTCTAAGGAATCCTACGATAGAATTGTAATACCCCGTATTTTTGTGATATTTATTTATGGGATTAATTAAATTAACTGCGTATTAATTGGAAATTAATACGGATTAAAATACTAGAGAGATGCGAGTTGGTATTTGAATATAATGTGCATATATGATTATACATGAATATTGAAGTATGAAATTTGTCGTGAGATTGAAATACGGTAATTTGGACATTTTGTTGAGACGCGTGTGACAGTCGCGTCAGGGAAATATTTATTTTAATTAAAAAGTGAATTTTAGTTTTATAAATCGTATGGTCGTTTTGAGTGCGCCAACGCGTCCGGAAGGGTCGAAATAGTCAGAAAACACTAGCCGGGGGTTAAGTTTGGGTCCCGGGGCATTATTGGGCCATACCGGTAACTTATAAGGGCGGTTTGGTAATTTTAGAATTTTGGGATTTTTGATTAACGAATTTTAGGAGTTTTAATTGGAAAATTAAAACACCCACTAACCCATTACCAGCCATTATCTGATTAGAGGGCTACGGGAGTTATTAGAATTAGCCCCAAAAGTTCCTGAGAGAAAAAACCCTAGCCTCCATTGCTACCATTAGAGAAGAAAGCTTGTAGAGGGAGAGAAAGAAGGATTCTGCAGAGAGAGAGAGAATCATTCATCAAATTCGTCATCAAATCAGAGATTCCAATAAGGCAAGTGATTTAATTCTAATTAATTTCAGAGAATGCTTCTTCCGTGTGTAGGAATTGATAAAAATCTTATTGTTCTTGGGAGTTTGATAAAAACCCATTAATTTGGAATTAGAAACTTGTATTGTGATGAGGATTTGCATGTAGAACTATATGTAGGGGAATAATCTGATGTTAATACGTTTTGGATGAAACAAAAAAAACGGATTTATTTAGACTCTTTGATGATTTATAAATTTTAGGGTTCATGTTCTTGAAATTTGGGGATAAATGTATGGATTTGATATTTTGATGATGTTTATAATGAATTAATCCCCACAAAAATGTTAGTAGGTGACCTATGTATGTTTAGGGACGATTAGGAACCTTGAACAATTGTTGAACTAATGTTTAGAAGAGATTAGAAATGAAGAAAAGAAGGAAAAAACGAAATAAGGATTTCTGGGCTCGAATCTGGCCACTCGTTAGAAGACCTGCCCAGGTCGTTCGAACGAGCTCGTTCGAACGAGCTTCTAACGAGTTAACAGTTTGGGTTCTAACGAGACGGATGTTCATTCGAAGACTTTCGTTCGAACGAGATCTCGTTAGAAGGCCCAGTTCGTTCGAACGAACTCTCGTTCGAACAGCCTCGTTCGAACGAGACTTCTAACGAGTTGACAGTTTAGGCTTTTTAGCCTGTTTCGATCCCGAGTGTCCCGTAACCTTGTGTATATGTAGAGATAACCTTACCTTGATGATTAATTGATATATTTGGGATGTTTGGGATATAATGAGGAGTCGAACCTAGAAGTGTAGTTTGAACCTAAGGGAAAATGTGAAGTAGGACGTGAGTGTCGATTACGATGCGAGAACTATTGACGACCTAATTTATTATATTAACCGAGAACATATAAATTGTGTAGTATTATATGTCGGTACGAAAATGAGAAGTGTACCACCAATATATTACGGTGATTACTAAGATGTGTGAATACTTAGTATATGTATTGATTTTATGTGTATGACATACCTACCATACTTGTTATCACGGGAGGTTTACGTTCGCTTAGGGCCTTCTAATCCTTGTGTTGCCCGGATTTAGATTGGTTACCTCGATGAACATAGGTCAGAGAAGGAATTATTGGGATGTTAATAAGTTTGCTGATCGTGGGAGCGCAGGTATGTGCATGACCCATGTGATGTGATTGTGTTCGCCTCCATTATTTGTGATGTTGTTATCTGAGAACGATTCCTGAGAGATTCGTAATACGTGATCCTTATGTACGTGATGTACCGGGATGGATAGCAGAGTATGTGTGCACCGCAGATTAGTCTCGGGGTGCTTGTATTGTATATTTATGATGTGAATAATATACACTTAATTAATGGGAACTTTCAGGATTGGTATTGTGAATAATATTATGGTAATGATTTGAGAAAACAAAACGGGTTAATTGATAGTGAATGGTATTACTAATTGAGAATCTGAGTTTAAGTAAAGCCCTCTATTTATTTGATAACGCTAGAATATAATATGGGAATCGAGTTGTAAGGGGTAGAACTTATTACGGTTTGGTTAGATATGGATATCTTATAGATGGGTACGGTACGTTAGGAGTGCACATGTAGTCGAGAGGTGAGAATTTCATGTGAGTGCACGTCCTAACATGTACTTTGCATTTAATGTTTTAATGTTATTAAAACACTTGCTGTTTTTAAAATGATTTCCACTTTCGGGCTCTGACCCATTTGCTTTCAAATCTATTTTTGTAAAAACCATTTTAGGTGCCCAGCCACAAGGACACCATGCTTAGGATTCTCATTCAGGTGACGAGCTGTAGCTGTTTGTGGAAGTTACAGGACCTTGCTTGTAGACGCTTCATCTATCTTGACTCGATATTCTTCAGTTATCAGTTGTAGGGCATGTCGCCCATTTCTTTTAGAGACATTTCATTTATTTCAGTTATTCAGACTTCTGGCATGTAATTATTCAGGATTCGGACTTGTCATATTATTTTTCAGTTGTGGGATTGTTGTGAGGAGTTTTCCTCCGGATTTATAATTATGTTGTTGGTTATTCATTACTTCATTATGGTGAATGGTTGTTATTCTTTCATTATCCTTTTACTGCATGTTAATCAGACTTAACTTAAATTTGGCACTTACTTTTTAAATACTAGGTGGTTAGTAATTATTAAAATGTTTTCGACAGTGATGCTATTAACTGAACCAACTTGGCATTTTGAATTAATTTAATAAAGGAGTAGCTACCCGGTATTTAATTAGTCGGGGTGTCACAGGTGGTATCAGAGCATCAGGTTCTAGTGTCCTTTGGGATCTGAACGGCTTACTATGTTTCCGCTGAGCTTTCTTTGATGTAGAGCCCTATATTTTAGGACTGTTGTATTCTTTTGTATATGCTACGTTCTTCAGCTATTTTAAGTTTATAACTGCGAACTTATAAACTTCATTCTTATTTCAGATGCCTCCATGACGTGCACAAAGGATTCTCAGGGATGCAACGCCAGAACCACAGCCCGCACCAGTTCAGGGCACGATGAATGCTGCCGAGGTTGCAGCCATTGTGGCCCAGGCAGTAAATGCCGCACTAGCTGTAGTTCAGCAGGCACCACCTCAGGCGCCGATAGCCGCGCCAGAACGTGTACGTGATGCTTTTCAGAAAGCACACCCTCCGGAGTTCGCAGGTAGCTCCGATGTGGTAGTTTCGAGTCAGTGGAGGAAGGACATCCAGCGACACCTGAGGATGTATGAGTGCACAGATGTCCAGAAGCAGATACTAGCTACCTTTAAGCTAGTGGGGTCTGCACTGCAGTGGTGGGAGTCTATTACCACCGTAGAGGAGAGGGATACTCTCACTATTTAGGATTTTTGGGTGCGGTTTGACCGCAAGTACTTTCCGTCGGCTGTTCACACAGAGATGAGGAGGAAGTTGATGAGCCTCAAGTAAGAGGGTAAGACTGTGGCCGAGTATGAGGCCGAATTCACTGATCTTCTGAACATTGTTCCGGATGAGATACCGACGGAGGAGAAGAAGATACAAAAATTTACTGACGGGTTGACATGGAGGATTCGTCAGCACTTGTTAGGGAACCTCTCGTTAGCCACTTATTCTGATGTGGTTAACGCTGTATTGCTCCATTGCCAGGATCACCGCTTTCACATGGCTGAGGGCAAGCGATCGGGAGAGTCTAGCCATCAGGGCAGGACTGGAGGAAACGGTGCCAGTGGGGCACAATTTGTTCAGGGGCAGAGACAGGGTGATCAGGGTACCCAGCAGGGGGATCACAAGAGGTTCAGGTCAGGAAATTTTAGGCACGGACAGGGAGGTTTCCGGCAGGGCCATCAGGGTCCGAACGGCCATCAGCACCAGCAGGGTCAGAATGGTCAATAACAGTTTCAGCAGGGCCAGTGGAGGAACGGTAACGGCCACCAGGGCCGGGGGCAGCAGGGACAGAGAGGGGGGAACTTCCCGGTAAAGTGTTTCGTTTGTGGCAAGACTGGCCATAAACGCCAGGACTGTTCTGATAGGGGCAGGGCCCTGCAGCAGCAGCAGCAGGGTGCTCGACATGAGCCACAGAGGCCACTCTTTCCACCAGCCCTCCTAGCTCCAGCCCAGGTGCCAGCTCTTTCAGCCATTCCAGAAGTTCCTGTGCAGCAGAGACAGTTACAGTATGGACGTGTCTATAACGTCCACCAGGCAGCAGCTCCGCAGGCACCACCCGCGATTGAGGGTATGTTTCCTATCCATGGTACTATGGGTCGGGTTTTGTTTGATACGGGGGCAACGCATTGCTTTATAGCTACACATTTTGCGAAAGCCTTAGGGTTGTTAGCCACAGCAGAGAGCACAGTGACGTGTGTAGACTCACCATTGGGGAGTGGGTCACTTATTTTCTTTATATGCCGGGGAGTAGGGGTAGAGATTGGTAGTCTGGTATTACTTGCAGATATGTTGGTATTAGATATGCATGTTCATGATGTGATTATCGGTATGGATTGGCTCGCAGATTATAGAGCCATGATTGATTGTTTCGATGGGAGCATTGTTTTTGCCATTCCGGGGCAAGAGATGTTTGTAGTGGCGATGCCTCGCCCAGAGGGAGGCTCGACCGCTCATTTATATTACATAGAGGAAGATACCTCTAAGGAGGTCGTGATTCCTTTAGATTCGATCCCAGTTGTCAGGGAGTATTCCGATGTGTTTCAGGAGATACCAGGCCTACCCCCCAGTCGAGAGATAGACTTTGTCATAGACTTATTACCAGATACGAGACCTATAGCACACGCACCGTACCGTATGGCTCCAACTGAGATGAGGGAGTTACGGGATCAGATTGAGCAGTTGTTGGGTCAGGGGTTTATACGGAGGAGTACTTCGTCGTGGGGTGCCCCTGTGTTGTTTGTGAAGAAGAGAGATGGTTCACTGAGATTGTGTGTGGACTACCGAGAGTTGAACAAGGTCACGATACGGAATAAGTATCCGTTGCCTCGAATCGATGACCTATTCGACCAGTTGAGAGGAGCTTCTTTCTTCTCGAAGATTGATTTGCGATTGGGATACCATCAGTTGCGTATCAGGGAAGAGGATGTCTCGAAGACTGTGTTCTTATCGAGATATGGATCTTACGAGTTTTGGGTTATGCCTTTTGGTTTGACCAACGCCCCAGCAGTGTTTATGGACTTGATGAATAGAGTGTTCAGAGATTTCCTAGATCAGTTTGTCATTGTCTTCATTGATGACATTCTGGTTTACTCCCATACAGAGGAGGAGCACGCCGAGCATTTGAGGCAAGTTTTGCAGACGCTACGTCAGAACGAGCTGTATGCAAAGTATGAGAAATGCGGGTTCTGGCTTAAGGAGGTCCAGTTTTTAGGACATATTATTTCCGACCGGGGAATATCTGTTGATCCGGGGAAGGTATCCACGGTGAGGGAGTGGGGACAGCCCACGACACCGACAGAGATTCATAGTTTCTTGGGCCTAGCAGGATACTACAGGAGGTTCATTCGGGGATTCTCGAAGATAGCAGGTCCTTTGACACATCTGGCTCGTAAAGGTGTGCCGTTCATCTGGAGTGATGCCTGTCAGTTGGCATTCGATGAGTTAAAGGATAAGTTGACCTCAGCACCTGTGTTAGCATTACCGAGACCGGGAGTTGAGTATTTAGTTTACACTGATGCGTCCTTGCAAGGACTTGGAGGTGTATTGCAGCAGGAAAGTCAGGCCATTTCTTATGCATCCCGTAAGCTAAAGCCTCATGAGAAGAATTACCCCACTCATGACTTGGAGTTGGCGGCAGTTGTATTTGCCCTTCGTATTTGGAGACATTACCTTTTGGGGGAGAAGTTTCGATTGTTCACGGACCACAAGTCCCTACAGTACATATTCACGCAAAAGGAGTTGAATATGCGGCAGCGAATGTGGCTTGAATTCGTGAAGGATTATCAGTTCGATATCCAATACCACCCGGGGAAGGCTAACGTGGTAGCAGACGCGTTGAGCCACAGACCTATTGATGAGGTGGCAGGGGTGTGGAAGGCGAAGTGGAAAGAATTGGGACACCAGGATGCAGTGGTCTGATCATTCATGTCGGTAATGACTGTTACACCGCAGATTGTCACGAGAGTGGTAAAGGCACAAGCAGATGACTCGTTCTGTCAGGAGCTGATAGTTCGATTACTAGCAGAGGGAGCTGAATCCTATACCGTTAGCTCAGACGGGGGATTACGCTTCAATGGGAGATTGGTAGTTCTGGAAGGGGAGGAATTGCGGCACGAGGTGATGGCAGAGTCGCACGGCTCACGGTTCGTGGTACATCCCGGTGGGGACAAAATGTACCAAGACATGAGACGACAGTATTGGTGGAGCGGAATGAAGAGAGATATTGCCGAGTTTGTTTCTAAATGCGCCACTTGTCAGTTAGTAAAAGTGGATCATCAGAGACCGGCAGTACTGCTACAGCCGTTGGAGGTCCCGATGTGGATGTGGGAGAGCATATCCATGGACTTTATCACGGGGTTGCCTACGTCACAGAGAGGTCACGACTCCATTTGGGTAATTGTGGACAGGTTGACCAAAGTCGCTCATTTTCTACCCGTAAGGACAGACTACACTGTGGGACAGTATGCCCAGCTATTTATTTCAGAGATAGTGAGACTTCACGGTATGCCCTTAAATATCGTGTCTAACCGAGATAAGATATTTGTTTCACGGTTTTGGGAGAGTTTTCAGGAGGCCATGGGCACGGAATTGCGGTTGAGTACGGCGTATCACCCGCAGACCGATGGGCAGACTGAACGTACAAACCAGATGTTGGAGGATATGCTACGTATGAGTATCATTGATTTTAGGGGTGGATGGGAGCAGTATCTTCCACTGGTGGAGTTTTCTTACAACAACTCCTACCAGTTCACCATTGGCATGGCTCCATTTGAGGCGTTGTACGGTAGACCTTGTCGTTCCCCAACATGTTGATTTGAGGTGGGGGACAACAAACTACTTGGGCCGGAGGTGATTCAGGATACTTCGGCAAGGATAGAACTGATACGGAGTCGCATTCGGGTAGTTCAGGACAGGCAGAAGAGCTATGCTGATGCGAAGAGGTTCTTCAGAGAGTTCCAAGTGGGGGACCAAGTTTTGCTCAGAGTATCTCCTATGAAGGGGATTATGCGTTTCGGGAAGAAAGGGAAGTTGGCACCGAGATACGTGGGACCATTTCCTATTATTGAGCGGATTGGACCGGTTGCGTATAGGTTTGGGTTACCGGAGCATTTGCATCGGATTCACGATGTGTTTCATATTTCCTCGCTAAGGAAATATCTTAGAGATGATTTGTCTCATTCTTACATTGCTTTGGAGGACATAGATCTCCAGCCCGATAGCTCCTACGAGGAGGGGCCGATTGCTATTTTGGACCGAAGTGAGCGGAAACTACGGTCAAAGATAGTTCCGTTAGTGCGTGTTCAGTGGCGACATCATAATGTCAAAGAGTCCACATGGGAGCGCGAGGATGAGATGCGCGAACTTTATCCAGAGTTGTTCTTACCAGGTACTTTCTAGTTCCGAATTTCGGGACGAAATTCAGTTATTAGGGGGGAAGTATGTAATACCCCGTATTTTTGTGATATTTATTTATGGGATTAATTAAATTAAATGCGTATTAATTGGAAATTAATCCGGATTAAAATACTAGCGAGATGCGAGTTGGTATTTGAATATAATGTGCATATATGATTATACATGAATATTGAAGTATGAAATTTGTCGTGAGATTGAAATACGGCAATTTGGACATTTTGTTGAGACGCATATGACAGTCGCGTCAGGGAAATATTTATTTTAATTAAAAAGTGAATTTTAGTTTTATAAACCGTATGGTCGTTTTGAGTGCGCCAACGCGTCTGGAAGGGTCGAAATAGTCAGAAAACACTAGCCGGGGTTAAGTTTGGGTCCCGGGGCATTATTGGGCCATACCGGTAACTTATAAGGGCAGTTTGGTAATTTTAAAATTTTGGGATTTTTGATTAACGAATTTTAGGAGTTTTAATTGGAAAATTAAAACACCGACTAACCCATTACCAGCCATTATCTGATTAGTGGGCTACGGGGGTTATTAGAATTAGCCCCAAAAGTTCTTAAGACAAAAAACCCTAGCCTCCATTGCTACCATTAGAGAAGAAAGCTTGTAGAGGGAGAGATAGAAGGATTCTGCAGAGAGAGAGAGAACCATTCATCAAATTCGTCATCAAATCAGAGATTCCAATAAGGCAAGTGATTTAATTCTAATTAATTTCAGAGAATGCTTCTTCCGTGTGTAGGAATTGATAAAAATCTTATTGTTCTTGGGAGTTTGATAAAAACCCATTAATTTGGAATTAGAAACTTGTATTGTGATGAGGATTTGCATGTAGAACTATATGTAGGGGAATAATCTGATGTTAATACGTTTTGGATGAAACAAAAAAAACGGATTTATTTAGACTCTTTGATGATTTATAAATTTTAGGGTTCATGTTCTTGAAATTTGGGAATAAATGTATGGATTTGATATTTTGATGATGTTTATAATGAATTAATCCCCACAAAAACGTTAGTAGGTGACCTGTGTATGTTTAGGGACGATTAGGAACCTTGAACAATTGTTGAACTAATGTTTAGAAGAGATTAGAAGTGAAGAAAAGAAGGAAAAAACGAAATAAGGATTTCTGGGCTCGAATCTGGCCACTCGTTAGAAGACCTGCCCAGGTCGTTCGAACGAGCTTCTAACGAGTTGACAGTTTGGGTTCTAACGAGAGGGATGTTCGTTCGAAGACTTTCGTTCGAACGAGATCTCGTTAGAAGGCCCAGTTCGTTCGAACGAACTCTCGTTCGAACAGCCTCGTTCGAACGAGACTTCTAACGAGTTGACAGTTTAGGCTTTTTAGCCTGTTTCGATCCCGAGTGTCCCGTAACCTTGTGTATATGTAGAGATAACCTTCCCTTGATGATTAATTGATATATTTGGGATGTTTGGGATATAATGAGGAGTCAAACCTAGAAGTGTAGTTTGAACCTAAGGGAAAATGTGAAGTAGGACGTGAGTGTCGATTACGATGCGAGAACTATTGACGACCTAATTTATTATATTAACCGAGAACATATAAATTGTGTAGTATTATATGACGGTACGAAAATGAGATGTGTACCACCAATATATTATGGTGATTACTAAGATGTGTGAATACTTAGTATATGTATTGATTTTATGTGTATGACATACCTACCATACTTGCTATCACGGGAGGTTTACGTTCGCTTAGGGCCTTCTAATCCTTGTGTTGCCCGAATTTAGATTGGTTACCTCGATGAACATAGGTCAGAGAAGGACTTATTGGGATATTAATAAGTTTGCTGATCGTGGGAGCGCAGGTATGTGCGTGACCCATGTGATGTGACTGTGTTCGCCTCCATTATTTGTGATGTTGTTATCTGAGAACGATTCCTGAGAGATTCGGAATACGTGATCCTTATGTACGTGATGTACTAGGATGGATAGCAGAGTATGTGTGCACCGCAGATTAGTCTCGGAGTGCTTGTATTGTATATTTATGATGTGAATAATATACACTTAATTAATGGGAACTTTCAGGATTGGTATTGTGAATAATATTATGGTAATGATTTGAGAAAACAAAACGGGTTAATTGATAGTGAATGGTATTACTAATTGAGAATCTGAGTTTAAGTAAAGCCCTCTATTTATTTGATAACGCTAGAATATAATATGGGAATCGAGTTGTAAGGGGTAGAACTTATTACGGTTTTGTTAGATATGGATATCTTATAGATGGGTACGGTACGTTAGGAGTGCACATGTAGTCGAGAGGTGAGAATTTCATGTGAGTGCACGTCCTAACATGTACTTTGCATTTAATGTTTTAATGTTATTAAAACACTTGCCGTTTTTAAAATGATTTCCACTTTCGGGCTCTGACCCATTTGCTTTCAAATCTATTTTTGTAAAAAACCATTTTAGGTGCCCAGCCACAAGGACACCATGCTTAGGATTCTCATTCAGGTGACGAGCTGTAGCTGTTTGTGGAAGTTACAGGACCTTGCTTGTAGACGCTTCATCTATCTTGACTCGATATTCTTCAGTTATCAGTTGTAGGGCATGTCTCCCATTTCTTTTAGAGACATTTCATTTATTTCAGTTATTCAGACTTCTCGCATGTAATTATTCAGGATTTGGACTTGTCATATTATTTTTCAGTTGTGGGATTATTGTTAGGAGTTTTCCTCCGGATTTATAATTATGTTGTTGGTTATTCATTACTTCATTATGGTGAATGGTTGTTATTCTTTCATTATCCTTTTACTGCATGTTAATCAGACTTAACTTAAATTTGGCACTTACTTTTTAAATACTAGGTGGTTAGTAATTATTAAAATGTTTTCGACAGTGATGCTATTAACTGAACCAACTTGGCATTTTGAATTAATTTAATAAAGGAGTAGCTACCCGGTATTTAATTAGTCGGGGTGTCACAAGAATATCTAGAAAAGTCATCGACCATTGCGAGAATGTACTCTCTGAGCGAGTAGGACCTATAAGATCCATGTGAATCGACTTCAAAACGCAAGAGGTGGTAATGGTATTCAACTTTTGATGGGGACTTTAAATTTGTTTACCTTATTGGCAAGGTCCACAAACTGAGGAAGTTGGTTTCCCAGGCGATGTTAAGCCATGAACTAGGCCTTTTTTCACTAATCTCACAATATCTCTAAAGTTCACGTGACCTAGTCGTTGATGCCAAAGGTCCATAGTGGAGACTGTTATATTGTTGCACACAAAGGAGGACTTAGTCAAAATCCCATAACAATTATCTTTCGTCCTCACACCTTGTAGTAAAAGTTTACCGAATTGATCATAAACATTGCATTGGGACCTATCAAACTTTATCGTAAAGTTTGGGCCGCACAATTGGATTATGCTAATTAAGTTTGCTTTCAATCCTTTTACGTACAATACATCATTTAACTTAGGAAATCCGTGTATCTCAGCACGACCCCGTCCTAAAATTCTTGATCTACTCCCATCTTCAAAGGTGACTTTACCTTTCTTGGGATCCTCAAGGTGGGTAAAAAATGAGACTTCGTCGGTCATATGCCTAGAACACCCACTATCAAAATACCATTAGGGATTATTATGAGCCTCGAGAGCAACATGAATAGCAAGGGCTTTGTCATATCGCTTAGGTCTCCAAGTGGCGGTAACCTTTTGTTTGCCCTTATTGTTATTGACTCTAATCGGAATGTTGGAAGCGTTCTCAAATGGCAAAGACATTCGTTGAAATTCTTCCATTAAACTATGTGAAGTCGTGACTAGAAATTCAACTTGCTCTCTAAGACTATTAAAGTCGCTAAAGTGGTGTACGGGAGTATGTGCACGCCTAGTTCTACCTAATTTATAGCAAAACTTTCTAAGGTGGCCTCTTCTTTTGCAAAAAGTGTAAATATAAACATGCATGGTCTATCTCGGTTTGTCTTTTTAGGTGGAACTCTCTTTTATGGTTTAGGTTGAGGGCTATAAGGATAAAAAAAAATTAGGAACCGATTCTGGTGCGGTATGGGAAGTCAATGCACCATCAAAACATATTCCATGCCTCTTACCAAAACTATAGCGGGGCCAAGGAACATCTTATTTACCTTCTTCGATGTATCCTCGAAAGTTACCTTGACCTCATGAGCATGCTCGAGATCTTTATAGAGTTAGGATAGAAGGGCTCCAAGTTTCTCACGAGTCTCTATGGATGCTTGGAGATCTCTCGTAAGACTATCCACCTTATTGGTAAAGTCCTCATCCTCTCTCTTAATTAAACAAACTCTCTCTCCTAAAGCTTATCTCGTCGAGGACTCACTCTCTCTCGCCTTTCTTAACTCTTTCTCTAGAGCTAAAACTCTCATAGCTAACCCTTTGTTTTTGTTTCTTAGTTGTAAAGTACTCATTATAAAGATCGACATAAGCACACTGAAAGGTCACTCTCGCTCTCACTTAAAATATTATTTCCCTCACTCTCCTCAGAATAATTAAACTCACAGTCGAAGTGTTCATCTTTAGTAACTTCCTCATCATCGTGAGGTGCAGTAGGTGTACTAATATGACTAGCCATGAATGCGGTGAAGTTACATCCATGCGGTGATTCATCCCCCGAACTCACTGACTCGACCTCGCTATCGCTAAGTGTGACATTTAATGCAGGTTTGCTTTTTTGTTTATGTTTCAACCTAGTCGGACACTCGTGAGCTTTGTGATCCTTTACCTCACACTCGTAACATCTTTCCTCATTTTTCTTTGAGAAATCTTTCTTTTCTTTTTCAAATTTTTTCTTGCCCGTTTTATATTTTTTTATCTTTCTCAAAACTTTTCTTATCTTTGGAAGTATTTTGCCTTTTAAGTTTGAGAAATTTCTTAAATTTTTTAGCAAAAAGGGTTAAATCATCTAAATCAAAGTCGTACTCAGAATTGGACGACGCTTCCTCTCTCTTTTTAAGCACTTCCTCTCTCTTTTTATCTTGGGCCTTAAGTGCAATTCCCTTTTCCTTGGGTTTTACTATTTTAGGGAACATATATATCTCGTATGTTTGAAGATCTCCTACAAGTTCTTCCAACCTAAGAGTGTCTAGGATCCCTAATGAATTAAGTACGCTAACCTTAGAATAAAACGGGCAGGAAGCGATCTCAAATTTTTTTAACGACACGCATCTTAGGTATTTTCTCACCTAAATTGAAACTCGAGTTAACTATATCGGACAACCGCGTATAAAACTCATTAAATAATTCAGTTTCAAGCATTGTGATTGTTTCAAATTATGTAGTGAGATTCTATAGCTTAGAAGGTTTAACAACATTAGTACCCTCATGAGTGAGCTGGAGGGTATCCCAAGCTTCTTTAGAAGTGGTGCACGTCATAATGCAGCAGATCAGGGGTGACGGCTCCCGAGATGGCACTCAAACAACGAGAATTAAAGTTTCTCCATTTAAAGTCGCCCCCTGTCCATTGAGAGACAGGTTTAGGGCCAACAACATTATCAACAGTAATAGTGGGTAGTGTCCACCTTCTTTCACAGAGCAACCATATGCGTTCATCAATTGACTTACGAGTAGACCTCAATCTAGCTTTCCAATATGCATAGTTGGCACCATTAAAGATGATCATTTGATTATAAACATTATCCATTAAAATTCGGCCTTTTTCAAGATCAACAATTTTTTTTAAAAAATGATATCAAAGAAAACAATTTTGCGAAAAAAGATCACAAAGTATTTTTGTGTGATTTGCTCTGATACCAATTTGAGAATGCACATGATTTTAATGGATGGATTTATTTAATTAAATGCCTCCAAACACAAATCTTATTTGCTACCAAATTTTAATCTTTGATTAAATTAGGTTTGTATGTGATAATCGTTCCAAACACAAAAATAAATTACTTATGCAATCGCAAACATATATGTGGATAATCCCTTTTCAAGGTAAAACCTTTATTTATTCACTTTAGATAGTTTTACAAGACAACTTACTTACAAAATTTTCTAAAGAAAACCACACAGATCCAGAGCAGTCCACAGGTGGCGGTCCAACCTTGGTATCTACCGATTAGCCTTTCTTCAGCCTTTTTTTCAGCAGTGATCCCTCGAGTTACAAGGTCAGTAGTAAAGATCTCTCTACACAAGTATAGATCATGTATACAACTACTTAGGATTTCAAAAGGATTCACAAGTATATTGGGGAAGCTATTTTGTGAATTAAAATGGTGTTTTAACCTTAAAGGACTGAGGATTTTTATAACAGATATGTAATTTGCGTTTTTCTGAAGCATCTTTTAAAATGTTTCGAAACAAGTTTTTATAGCTCATACACAAAATTAGAGGCAGTGAAATTCGTTCGAACGAAAATAGAAGTTATTCGAACAAGAATGTCATCTCGTTATAACGAAAACCGAGTTCGTTCGAATGAGACTTTAATCTCTTTAGAACAAACTTCTAACGAGCTTCAAACGAATTCTAACAAAACACACTCGTTGAATGTTCATTCGATGAAACGATCAAACGATATTGCCATTTCGTTCGAATGAGATTGACATCTCATTTGAAAGAGGTCGTTAAAAAAAATAAATTTTTAACTCTTAAAAATTTGCCTTAATTTTTACAAAAAAACTTTTATAAAAAATCTCCTAAATAGAAATGTAAATAAATTCAAACTCCTAAAAGGTTTATACCTTCATAATGTGAAAAAGTTTTGATATTTGGAGATGTTGGAGATTCGAGCCATCTTGTCGACACACGTCGATTTGTAACGGGATATGCCAATTATTCCAAAGTGGCAAGCAAAACAAATAACAAAGCCTAAGTTAAGCTATTTGCCCGTACATGGGAGAAATGGCCAAATCTAAAAATCCCTTACAGAGGAGTTTCGTGCGGGGATCACCTTTTGTTTCAGCTATTGTGGACTTCCACGCGGTTGCTAAATTCAAACCACAAGTGATTACTCCTAAGTGTGATGGAAAAACTGATCATTTCTTCACGTAGATCAATACTAGGATATAATCGACATCTACTCAGTACCAAATGAAATGCATTACCGGGCATTTTTAAGCACTATTACTGGGTCAACACAGATTTAGTATAACAATTTGCCTTGTGGGCAAATCTCTAGATTCCAGTAACTTATCGGGCTACTAATCAGTAATTTCTGCTTTGAGGACATACCTATCAAAAGGGTGGCTTATTTACTAAGTGTTCGTCAGCATCCAGGGGAAATCACTCACGAATATATCACTCATTTTAACAATAAAAGTTGGAAGTGGTAGATTATGAAGAAAAGACAATTATCACTGCTTTGATGAGCGGTTTGATCCCTGAGAAATTGTATTATGCTCTGGACAAGACCCCCATAAGGCCATGATTGAATTAATGGCTAAAGATGGAAAGATCATGAACACCGAGGAGGCTATGGCCGCAAAACAAACCTCTGGTTCTAAGGCCGATGGATAAAAGAACTCCGACAAGAAGGACTGAAAAAATAAGAATGCTGAAAAAACCCCAAAGCATGGTGAATAAACCCCCTTACTGTGGGTGTATATCATATTTTGAAAGAGATCGTGGGAAAAAGGGAACTAAAATGGCGTGAAAAACTGAAATTTCCCCTAACATTAGAGATAAGTCGAAGTACTGTGAATTTCACAAAGACCATGGGCATACTACTGACAATTGCATGGCCTTAATGAGATAGAAAGCCTGATCCGACGTGGAAAACTTTCCAAGTTCATTAACAAGACAAAGTAAAGACACGACAGAAGATGATCATAATCCACTTGTAAAGGAAGGGAAGACAAGCAAAGAGGAAGAGAGAATGATTCAGAAGATGACCCACACCTCTCAAAAAACCCCGAGAGCCTAAACTCGAGGTAAAGATAATATCTTTTGGATGTCATTTTATTACATGATGAGATGCTGATGGTGGTAATGAAATAGCTGAAAGGAAAGCCTACTTAAATAAAGCCAATGCATGTTCATACGTTTGGCAAATCAATATGTCTGATGATGTTAATGGTCGCCCAAAGAAGGTAAATAAAGACAAGATGGTAATAGTTTTTTCCAAGAATGATCTATATGGAGTACTTTATCCCCATGATGTGCCTCTAGTCATACTAGTACACGAGGCAAAAGTGGATTAAATTTTAATCGACAATGGTAGCTCAGTCAATGTCATGTTTTATGATTGCTTCAAAGGATTGGGATTACATGATAGAGAATTAAAACCCCATCACAAGCCCCTAATAAGCTTATCAGGAAAAAAATATGTGTCATTTGAGAATAGTCAAGTTGGAAGTTTTTATTGGTATATGGCCAGCAAGTCGAACAAAAAGGATTTGGTTCTTTGTCTTAGAAAATAATGTTTAATCAGCTTATAACATGATCCTTGGTAGGGCAGGCCTAAAAAATTTCGAAGGAATACCATCTACTGTCCACCCGTGCTTGAAATTTCACACTCATTATGAGGTCGGCATTGTCAAGAGAAATTAAATTGAAGCTAGGGAATGCTACTACACATTAGTCGACCAGGAAAAAGTAAAAAAGTTCACCACCACCTACATGATTGAGACCTTATATCCCCGTAAGGAGCTTGATTTGGTTAAAGGACAAGTTGTGGAAGCAATGAAAGTGGTCATCTTAGATGACGAGCATCTAAAAAGGACTGCCCAAATCAGTTCATCTCTAGACCCAACTTAAAATAGGAATTGATAAAACTCCTTAAAGAGCGAAAAATTATATTTTCTTGGAACCATGAGGGTATACCATAGATCGACCTGGAATTCATATGTCACGAGTTAAATATCATTAAAAAATTTAAGTCGATCAAGCAAAAGTCGTTCGTGTTTAGTCCTAAGAAGAGTACGATTATCTAGGAAGAGGTGGAGAAATTAGAGAAATAAAATGTCATTGAAGATGTCAAATACCTTGATTGGCTAACGTTGTGATGGTGAAAAAGAAGAGCAATAAATAACGCATGTGTGTTAATTTTACGGATCTTAACAAGGCTTGTTTAAGGGATCATTTCCCTTTGCCTATAATCGACGCAACAGTCAGGCATGGGTCGCTCAGTTTTATGTATGCCTATTCATAGTATAACCAAATCAAGATGAAGCCAAAGGACGAGGAAAAAACCTCATTCATCACCAGCCGAGGTACGTACTGCTACAACGTTATGCCCTTTGGGCTAAAAAATGTTGAAGCAATATACCAAAGATTAGTAGATAAGGTTTTTTATGAACAAATTATAAAAATACGGAGGTATGCGGATGAAATGATCACCAAAAGCAAGAAAACCACTGACCACATTATAGACCTGAGATGGACATTTGATCAACTAGAGAAGCACCAGACGAAGCTCAATCCCATCAAATGCGTGTTCGACGTACAAGAAGGAATGTTCTTGGGGTTCATAATAAATCAGAGAGGCATTGAAGTCAATCTGGATAAGATCAAAGCATTGATTGACATGCACTCTTCTCATGAAAGAAGGATGTACAAAAACTAACTGACAGAGTAGATACCCTTAATAGGTTCATTTCACAAGCTACTGAAAATTGCTTACCCTTCTTCAAGGTGTTAAGAAAGACTTTTGAGTTGAATAAAGAATGTGAGAATGCCTTCCTAGAGTTGAAGAAATATTTAGGATCTTCACCATTGCTCCCCCGACCACTCATGAGGGAAAAAATATATTTATATCTGAAAGTTTTTGAGTCAACAATTAGCTTGACACTCATTCGATTAGAAAATGGGGTATGAAAACCAGTATAATACACTAGTAAGGCCATTTGAGGAGCTGGAATCCTATACCCATGACTGGATAAGCTTACTTTATTCCTCATCGAAGCCTCATGAATATTGAAACTGTATTTCCAGGCCCGTATTATTATAGTCTACATAGACTTATCGATATGCCAAGCTATTCATAAACTAGAGAGTTTAGGGAGGTTAATGGCATGGGCAATGGAATTCAGAGAATATGATATACATTATGAGCCTAAGACAGTAGTAAAAGGCCAAGCAGTATAATATTTTATAGCTGAATTCATTTATGACGAAGGTCCTGCTGATCAAATTCTAGGAAAAGAAATATCACTCGAGCAGGCTTCTTCGAAAGAAAGCTCAAAGGCTAAGTCGAGCAGACTTCTTCGGAAGATATCTCCAAAACAAAAAAATAGAAATATCCACTATGCGAGAAGAAGCCAAACGGTACTCAAAGCAAAGGTAAAAGTTGTTTAAGAATGAGTCCCTAAGTGAAGGGAACTTCAATGGAGAAGTGCATGTATAAAAGATATACGTAGATGGGTCTCCATGTTGTACTAGTAGAAGTGTTGGGTTAATCACGAGTACTCCTAATGATATAGATGTGGAATATGCACTCCATTTTCAATTCCAAACTTCTAACAATTAAGCAGAATATAAAGCATTGATTATAGTCTTCGAATTAGATCTTTCTTTGGGCGCTGAGCAGGTTATGGCCCACGATGATTCACGGTTGATCGTTAATCAAGTGTTGGGGATATACGGAGTCAGAGGAGAATTAATGATGAGATACCTAAAAAAGGTCTAAGATAGAATATACAGGTATCTAGCGGTTAAAATGGTCAGAGTACCCAAATTTGAAAACACCCGAGCAGATGCACTTACTCGACTAGCTTCAGTGACCATAATAGAATTGAGAAGGACCATTATTGTAAAATTTCTAACAAGCAAAAGTATCGATAAAGAAATTATTACTCTAATTGCAATAGATTTGGTCCCCTCATTGATGGATCCTATCAAGGGATATATTAAAAAAGACACTACTAGGAGATGTTAAATAGGCGAGGAAGTTGAGATACAAAGTAGCTTGCTACATTCTGGAGGGAGGTGTTTTGTACAAAAGATGATTCATTATCTTATTTCACAGATGTGTTCATCCTATAGAAGTATAAGACCTGGTTAAACAGGTACACTAAGGGTCATGTGGAGCTCATTCGGTAGGTTGATTATTAGTATGATGAATGGATATACATGGATATTACCGGCTAATCAAGAAGGTCGATTGTGCTTTATATGTTAGTCGATATAATAAATACCAGAAGTTCGCCACCATCCATTTAAGACTGGGGGATACATTAACACCGATCACATCTCCATAGCTTTTTTCCATATGGGGTATTGACTTGGTCGACCTTTTGTCGAAGACAAGAGGAAGGTTTAAATATTTACTCCTTGGTATAGGCTACTTCACCAAATGGGTGAAGGCTGAACCCCTGGTTAAAATGCCTTATGAGAGAGTCTTCCAGTTCATATGGAAGAATATCATATGTCATTATGGTATGCCATATGCCTTTATCACGGACGATGGGACTTAATTCGACAATAAGGAATTTAAGGATTACTGCATCCGATCTAAAATTCAAAAATTGCACTTTGCACCTGGGCATCCTCAATGCAATGGTCAAACATAAATAACCATCAAAACACTACTTGATGACTTGAAGAAGAGGATAGATGACGCCAAAGGACACTAGATCAACGAATTACACAACGTGCTTTGGGCTTATAGAACAACGACGAGGATAACTACCGATAAAACTCCTTATATGTTGGCATTTGGGACAGAGGTTGTAGTCCCTACGAAAATTAGTCTACCCAGTCACAAAGTGATCAACGTTAACTCTCCTAAGAGTGATCTCATGAGGATACTGTATTTAAACTTAGTATAAAAAATGAGCGAAAACGCAACGCTGCACGCGGCGACCTACCGCAACGTACAACCAAATTTTATAGCAAGAGAGTAAAACCAAGCAACCTAAAATAGGGAGTTTATGTTATGAAAAAGGTGCTCCAAAAAAAAAATAAGTTGGAGGCTAACTGATATGGTCCATACTGTATTTCAGAGGTCGTCCGACTAGGTACTTATCACCTATAAACCCTGTAAGGAGAGTAATTCAAGAACCCTTAGAATGACGAGCATTTGAGGAGATATTATCAGTGATTACGAATTAAAGTTTCTAATATTTTTGTATAACGCCTTTTACAATATCAATGAAAATTTATTAGTTTATCGGCAGTTGATTTTCTTTTTTGTGTTTTTTTTTGGGGGGGGGATATTAGATGTCATAAATCTCACAACAAACAAACAAAATTAAATTCGAGGACAAAATTAATCCAAACCCTCGAACCAACGCAACTTTAAAACTTAATGTATGACATCCTCTTTGACAAGCCACGAATAAGAAGATTCTAGTCCTAAAAATTCATGTATGACATCTTAAAGTCAAGAACAAGAAGTTTTACCAGACCGAATTAAAGAAGAATCTTGTAAATTTTGATCGCCAATGGTAACTAACATAAACACCTAGTCAAAAATGACAAGATCCATTTGAATAACTATTGGTGTGTTAATAGAACCCAAGGCTCGACAACTTAGGTTCATCCAAATCGGTAACCAATCAAGAAGATTAGTCGACCAGCGGTCGGCCACATAATCATAATGTTAAGCTACTGGCAGGCCATAACCATACAAAGAAACATTAGCAACAACTCAGATGTTATTCAAAAAGAGAAATATGACATTATTATAAGTTCTTATTCATAATTCCAACATAAGACCAACACAGGAGCTTCTCATTCTGCTGATGTTTTCCTAAGGATTTCTCCATGCCTTCAAGAGGGATGTACAAAACCGAAGGAAGAACAGTAGATCCCAACTCCCTAAGCCTATTTTACCTACTAAAACTAGATTTATCCATCAAATGCAGAGGTCGAACAGGAGTATCTTACCTATGGAGTCCATAATCTCCAAGATATTTCCTAACTAAGCTTATGGGTATAGCATATGTAGGAATCCACCTGGTGTCCAGCTTAAAGGGAGGAGCAGGGTGATCCAAACAACCAGGATCGTGCCGGTGCCATAAAGGATCTTTTGCAGGTAACTTCACAACTGTCAAGGCATTGAGCCAGCCCTATTTATACCCTTCTCTCCTAGACCATTCCAATCATCACCCATATGTGTCAGGGATTTATCATACCCATTCATCAAAAGGGTGTGAGGCTGTTTGTGAAAATAAAAGGTAAGACAATCCACCTTCTCATTAAATTTTTTGTGCTCGTCGGCTGATTTTGTATCAAGTTGGCTTGGTCGACCAGAGTCTTCTTGGTTCCTTCTTCTTAAATTGTGGGGTGAGTGACCACAACTTACCTGGAGTATTGTCCATCCTTAGACTTCTTTAATCTCTTAATTTCCTCTATTATCCTGGCATTCTCTTGCTCCAAAAAAGAAACCCATTTTCTCTGAGGCACTTGTCGACTTCTTTAATCCCTCTAACTCTTTCCTCAATATTTTATTCTCTTGCTCCAATAAACTGGCTACCTCCTGAGCACTATCTACCTCACATTTCATCATAAAGTCCTTTTTATTATAAGTCGAAGAGATGCTCTGTAACTTTTTATCAAAATCACTCTCACTACTCAGGCGAACAAACTTATCCTTATAATCAACCTTCAAATCGACATGAGACTCCTTATGATCCTTTTGCATTTGAAGTATTATTGCGTAGTACGAGATATTGGTCACCACAATTTGACTAAACAGTTTGTGCAAATGAAGGTAAGGTTATTTAACTTGATTGGAGGCATCTAGGCCGAGTAGTTGTTCCAATTTATCCTTTTTTAGATTCTCATGACTAACCCTAAAGATCTAAACCTCCTTTTATACAAGTCACTCTCGGTAGCTTCCATAACAACCCTCCTGGAGTTAAACGAAAAATAGGGCATGAGTATGAAATGTTAAAGAAAGGTCACAACAAGCATCAACATCATTTATTCTAAAGATAGAGCAATTTCATTAAATTTTATTGAAGGAAATAAATAAAAAGGAGGACCAATCCAGATTATAAAAATACTATGTTACAAGATAAAAACATGAAAATAGTCCTAGATGGCTACAACTTCTCCTTGTCCTCAGCAACCTCTTCCTTAGGACGAACTACAGTTACTTCCATCTTAGGGGCCATAGAAGATTCAACCACTCCCTCCTCATCATCCATCTCATCACCAATCACATGATGAGTACTAGGGTGGTAGTATTAAAATAACTCAGAGTCCAAAGTTGTGCTGACCTTCCCTAGAGTAGCATCCTATCCTTTCTTAAAGGATAGCTTCTTTATAAATTCCACTTGCACGGCTACAATAGAAAATGCCTTATCCCAGCCCCTAGTATAGGTGTCATCTTTATCATTCTTTAACTTGGTTTTCAAACCCTCATACTTGCCATCCACATCGACAACAATCTTATCAGCCTTCTTCACAGCTTCCTCGACAGCCTTCACTGCATCGTTCTTATATTTTTTTGCCTTCTCTATAATCCCTTTCCAATTTTGCTGGTCCTTCACACGTGCCTTTTGGGAAGTATTCAAGGAATCCTTAAAACCCTTGAAGGTAGCTTTAATATTTGCCAAGGACTCCCTTACCTTGTCATCCATCCTCACAATATAATCGTAGTCAATTAAAAACTACAGAATTTAAGAAAGGCAAGGAAATCACTAAAGCACAACATTAAGGCGTAGATAGATGAAATAAAATCAATGGAAGAGATAGTTACCAATGCCAAATTATGGTTGTTTTTATTTAAAAGTCTTACCCTTGAAAGGGCAGCAGTAGTAGACTCATAGGCAGTAAGGACCCCTGAACCTATCAAACCCCTAGCCACACCGAGGTTTATTACAATAGAAGTAGCACCGACAGAAGCCTGCTCGGCTTTGATTTTTCCTGTCAACTCTTGGCGGTTAGCATGTTTATTTTTAAATATCTTAAATTGAGGTTCCCGGGGTTTTATTTAATTAGGCACCACTACAACAGGGCGCTTGGAACTGCCCTCATCAACACTCTTCTTCTTGATCGGGGGAGGAGATTTAGCTTCAGCAAAAAGGTTAGGAATTGTTCTCTTCACCATCTTCTCGGAAGGTGAAGTAATAGTTGGCATAGAGTTTATGTCTAAATATTCGAAGGAAGATGAGGTTACTCCAATAGCAAGATCCCCTTCTACTTGGGAAGAATACTCTAAAGCAGTGACCAAGGAAGATGTGGTCGACGCCTCTAAGTCTATAGAGACTATAGGTATGTCCTATGACGTCCGAGAAACATATGAAGTAATTGAGCTCTAGTAATCTGACAATATGGAAGCCGAGTGAGGATGAAGTTCTCCAAGTCTTTGCTGAATAGACCACACAAGCTTCAAATCAATAAACTTCACCTCAGATTCAGGTGAAATATCCTTGTTCCTTCTCTATGTCAAACACAAACACGAGAATATTGATCAGTAAATGAATGAGTTAAAATAAGCAAAGTAGAAAATATGAATATAATAAAGATGTCGACCTATGCCACACCCTCCACGAGGGAAACGTGACCCAGTATATTCTTCATCCTCGAGAAAAGGGAAAAACTGCCAATTCTTAACAATTAAGCCATAATCCCAATAATCTTTATTGGAGCTAGGAAAAATTAACCACCAACGCTCTGTTAGAATATCTTATCTTTGGATAATATATATTGTCGGCAGTGGTCCCCCAACTATAACAATACATAAGTTTTTTTATGCCTATATGGGTTCCAAACAACTTATTAGCGGGGTTGAACCCATTTATCACTCTCCACGTATTTGGGACCACTTGGGCTTGGACCACATCAAATATTAGTAAAATTCAAGAAATAAATGATTGGGAAGGAAAGTCACTCCACACTCTACTATAAAATAGTGGGAGGCCTGTGGCCCGCATCCAAAGCACAAGTGTCACACGAATCGGTGACTAGTTCAGTTATTACCCATTTAGGGATCCTACATTTTACTCTAAACTCCTCCAAAGAACTCTCATCTATAATATAAACCATTGTAAAAACTTATAAAGGAAAATACGAGTAGTAAAACATTCTTAAAGTAAAGACTAACACTCAGTCGCAGTTCTCTTCTCAACAGTGAATGGAATTCTCAATAGTAAGGGAGAGAGTTTGAAATTCAAGGTGATATGAGGTTGATGGGGAAGAGACCTTTTATAGGTGGAAGTATGTTCCTTAAGCAACAAGTTTTAAATAATTAAACGTACCAACGTGTTAGATATTGACAGCGTTCCATTCCTCCAGGCTTCTAAAAAACCATCGTACCCTTAGACAGTTCACTGTTTTTCTAATTATTTACAAAATTGCCACCGTCTTAGTGTGATGGATTGAAATTTATAAGTCCTTGATCTCAACAGCCATCCAACACCTTCCCAGAGAGCTGAGAAACTTTTAGAGAAGAATACTTCATCTTTTCACTGCCCCATCAAGAATGAAGTATTGGGGGCTTTTGTTGTAGCGTAAAATAATTAGGCCACGTGGATCGTAAAGTAGTGACCCTTGTCAACATTATCATTGGATCCTCAAATAGCGAATGAGCCCAATCGGCTTAGATATCTTGTGGTCGGCCATCCATCCGACCACACCCAGGAAGGTGAACCATCAGTAATGTGAACAGATATGCGTGGGATATTTAATAGCCACCATAC
Source organism: Sambucus nigra (assembly GCA_949130495.1). Lineage (NCBI taxonomy): Eukaryota > Viridiplantae > Streptophyta > Magnoliopsida > Dipsacales > Adoxaceae > Sambucus > Sambucus nigra. Next base: position 227,399,562 of record OX422211.1, on the reverse strand, counting down.
ACATGCACGTGAATCAATTTCCAACTACATATTATCATGTAAAGATGTACATACTTAGTGTATAAAGGTGTTCCATCTCCTTAACTTCCAACTATTATAAATAGATTATTACTTATGTCAACTAGGGGACACAACCACTTGGTTCTAACCCTAGAGAGCGTTACTAAGAGACTCATACTAAACCCTAAAAGGATAGTGACATTACCCCGTGGATGTAGGCACATTTTGTGGGTTAAACCACGTAAAACTTTTGTGTCTCCTTACATTTTCTTCATTTTTTCAAGCACAACGTAATTATCTACGATTATAAATATTGGGTAATTTGAGCTAAGACCATTCTAAATATTAAACCCAAATTTAGATATCAACACATAGTTTATACCCGAAGTTATCAAACTCTTTATATAGTTTTATTTTTTTTTATTTTCACTCATTTATAAATGTTTTTATTTATATTTCTCCTCGTAGCAAACATCGATTAAATTTTTACAAAATGTTTATCTAGATTTAACGATCGTATAAATGTTAAATCAAAACATAATGTCAAAAGTTAAAGTGCAACCTCACCTTCATCTGGTTATGGAAACTATACAAAAATTTATCGACCAGGAGACGATTTGATGAGATAAAAAACGAGGCAGGGAGGAAGATAATTTCCTATGGGAAATTTGTAAAATTAAAGGAGTTAAACAACTATTTACACTAGCAGATGAGCACCTCTTTTTATCTTATTAATGGGTAACTCTAACCCATTAATGGTTCAATTGACAATAAAATGTTGGCCTTTAGCGACCTTCATATTTAAACTCCCAGTGTGTGAATTTGGGACTTACATGGTGTTATTTTTCGATTCTTACATGTACAAATGTTGTTTTTTCCGATTGTATATTTTAGATCATTTTTTTCTATAATTTACTTTAAATTAAATGTATTTTTTAGGAATTCATGTTGGTCAAGGTAATCATTTACCAGACTATAATGATGATGACTAGAATAAGCTAAACGAAATTATCAATGATTATTGTGGGATTCATTATTTTTAATTAACGAGTCACGTGGAGCCCCCCCCGACTTGGGCACCGCACATGAAGGCTTGGAATGACCAAAAGATTTTATTTACTAAATATTAAAAGATCTTTAAGCTAGGACATAGATGATTCATGGGAGTGTGGATATGTTCAAATGAGGCTTATCAACGTGAGATGATAAGTGATGAGGGCAGAGCCCAACATTATACGAATACTGGAATTAACTATTATAAGACAACCCCACTAGCATGACATAAGTTTCAGAGCCTAGGAACTCTGCCAAATTGATATCCTCAAATCAAAAGAAATAAGATCCCCCTTGTGGGCGTATGCATTTCTTGTCGAACCACATACATCTTTATGTACTTTATATCACGTGCTTGGAAAAATCTGCTAGTGCGTTATATTTAACTTGTATGATCAAATTAACCATATCAATAAGTTTGCGCACTTATAACTGGCATCGTCTGTGGGATAGAAATACAATACTTGGTCTCTCCAGCCAGATATCAATCATCAGTGTTTTACTAATGATCAATGCCTTAGAAGACCATCATGGCTCATTCAACATCCAATAGAAAGAATATATCTCACCACCCCCTCCTTGATCAAGATCTGTTATGTATTCATAGTATTACAAAAGTTCCTCCATCTCCCGTTATCGATTTCGTGATAGGTAGTCTTACGACATCCATAAGTAACATCATCCCATCCAAGTTTCATTGATGGTTAATGCATACAAATAAATCCTACGCATTAAAGAGAGAGTTTCTGAGTGAAGGTGGGAAGAGAATGATGGACTCTGGTCACAGTTGTAACGAGTGGATAAAGAACTCTATCGATAAAAGGGTAGGCGCTCATATGTCATTGACACAACCAACCCTCAAACAAGCAAGGCTCACAGCCGAGGAAGGAGTACACGGTGACAAAGAAAATAACTTCCCTCAGTAAAGGACAACGAATGATCTCCAAGGAGAGAGGATAGGCATGCGAAAGATGATAGGTTGAGTCTTATCCGTAAGGAGTTTGATGGATGAGTTACTCGAGTTGGAACTTAAATGACCAAAAAGGTAGCTCATAGATCTCTCATTAACCAGATGAGATCCCCATTTGCTCGACCTTTAGAGTAGGTGGATCCTCCTAAGAAATTCATTCCACCTTGATTCAAGGTTTACGATGGAAAGATGGATCCAACTAACCATGTTCAAGTTTATCGACAAGTAATGGTTTTTTGGGTCAATAATGAGGCATTCATGTGTAGGATTTTATCCTTGAGCCTAGGAGACCTCGCTCATATGTGGTCTAAGAAGATCTTCACCAGATCGATCACCAACTCCAAGCAGTTGGTTGAAGCCTTCACTACTCGACTCATCACCTATAATTTATATCCAAAAAGAATGAACGGCCTCCTCATCCTCAGTAATAAGTCAAATAAAATACTTAAGGTCTACGTTAAGAGGTATTGGGAAATATACAATTAGATAATGGACTAAAATAATTAGGTCCTCCTAGTGTCCTTTAAGATTGGCCTTTCCAACGAGTTCATGCTTTATTAGTAACCAACCAAAAATGAGGTGAGCATAATTGATTATCTCGTATGCAAACGTGGAGGATAACATTGATAGAAATGACCTATTTATAGGTCGATTGAAGGATAACGACAGTAATACTAACAAAATCGCACTCAAGACGGGAGGCAAGAAATTAAATGAGGGTATAAAGGTCGGGGAGAAAGCGAAGCTGATAAGGCCTATCAGACGATTAACGGTGTCTTTAAGGAGCCGATTTATAAGATATTTCCAAATATAAAAGACAAGCAATATTTAAAATGGCAAAGAAAAATGGTTGGATATCCCGAAAAGAGAAACGTAACATTAAGATGATCTTAACATAAGGACCATGGATACAAGATGGATAATTGCAAGGCTTTCAAATCTCACCTAAAGGAGATCGTCCATGTCGATAACTTAGGATAATACATTGAACAAAAGCACAGTAAAGAGAGGGTCATAGTCAACCAGTGACCAGATAACATTTGGATGACAACAAAGATGGACATGTGTCCACCGTGATTTATGGGGAATTAACGACTTATCAAATAAATATCAACGATGTCATAACGTAGATGAACAAGGTAATTGCAGTAACGAAAGACTTTCAGATAGACCTTTCTTAAATCGTCATAGGGAAGCGGAGTCGACTCAATAAGGTTTGATAATCCTCCTTTTGTGTATATGTCGTTGTTACAAAGACTCGTTAATCAAAAATACCTTTGTACCTATAAATACACTAAAACATGTACATTGCAAGTAAGGGGTATTATTACGTGCTTCTTAATGGGGACAAGAGCAAAGTGGAGACTTTGTATGATTTTTAAAACAAAAGGGTAAAGGGGTATTTATTTAAACTAATGATTTCTATTGTTTTAAATAAAATAATAAACAAAAACTAAAATAAGACATGAGTGAGGTGAATAAATATGTGAACAACCAAGAGATAGGATTCCACTTCCATGGCTTAATTATTCATTTTAATTAAGTGAAGTTTAATTTTAGGAAACTCCGAGATTTATTTAAATGGAAAATTGACTCTCATCACAAATGTGATAAGAATAAAATCTTCTTTTAGAAAATCAATTTTAGACTTTCATAAAACTCTCAAGAATAAAACTAAAACTATTATAATAAACTACCTGATAAGGATCATTTTAATTTTAAGTACTTAAAAGTTAGTTTTAAACTTAGAATTTTTAAAATAATATTTAACTTAGGAAAAGCCTATATTAAGTTTTATTCTTAAGAAAATAATGTAATCAAAATTTTGAGTTCTTTCTCAATGACAAGATCACCCATCCCTCAAGGGAGGGGGATTTTTTTATTCATTACAAATAAATCACCTTATCTTGAAGCATGACTATAACATAATGCTTTATCTCGAAATTCATTTTAATATGTAAAAGTTCAATATTTATTTTCAAATGAGCATAAAAAATTTAGAAGTTACAAAATAAAATAAATAAAATAAGATGACGGATGCTTCATTTCTCTCCTCGAATGGGGTTTTTAGCCTTATAAATGAAGTATTTTTACATATAATATGTAGACAAAATTCATTAGATGCATAAAAACAAGAATAAAAGATGAAAAGAACAATATATAAACCACGTCTCCTTACATTTCCATTGAACCTCCAAGCTCAGGTATTGAAGAGCACCTTCAAATATGAGTTTATATTATAATATCGAAATTGTAGCTCACAAGCTCATAATTTATTTCTCGAAATATAAATTTCCTCACACGATTCACCACAAAATTACAAAATAAATAAACAAAAGATAACACTAAACTAACTTAAATTATCCTAAAAATACGAACTAGGATAATGTCTACTCTCTACCAATATTGGCTCCTAAATGTGAAGACCAAATGCCCCTTTATGGGTATGAAGAAAGGCTTGGCGGTATTTTTAGTATTTTGTAAAAGGATGGTTTGATAATTTAAATAATAAAAATAGGGTATGGGTGAAGGATCAGTTTATTTAAAAATATGGGTTGCTGATAATAGAGCATGGGAGAACAAATATTAAAAATTGGTTTCTTTTAAAAAAGAAATGAAGAATAACGGAGGTTTTATGGAAGAATTATTAAAAAAATAAACTTTTGGGGTGGAAAGTGAAAATAATAGAATCTTGACTGAATCAGGGGCTGGCACGGGAGCATGGGAAGGTCTGGGTGTGTATAGGCGATGATGATCAATGGGCAGAAGAGCTGCCACTTGGAGTTATCATGGTCGTCCACATAGCGTGTTGTGATAAATGGCGAAACAAGGGGAAAACTCCCCCTCCCCCATGAATCAAACTCGGGTTATTTATAAGTTGCAAAACACTGCACACCATTGAGCCACCGTGTGGCTAAGTTAGTATAACACGCAAAAATATATATATAAGCCTTAGTATATTCCATAATTTCATGATTGCATTCTAAGCCCCAACCTTCATAACTTTCACATACGACTTTCAATTTATATACTGTAAGAACCGATGTGACCCTCTTTTCGAGGTCGATAAAATTTAAATAGTGCTCGGGTCATGGAGTTCGACTTCGGATATGACTCGGGGCTTTGACTTTGACTTTCTTTCAGTTTTGAACTTTACATAGTCATACTTTCTTCATTTGAGCTCTGATTTACATGTCGTTTGAACCCAATCATCCCTTGATTTAAGTCCTACAATTTTCGTGTTTTGTCTAAGTCCGAAATTAGTCATTTGAATTTACCATATTACCTATGCAAGTGTATATGCAGCTGTTTCTTGACCAAATTGCATTGAAATAATACTTTTGAATCCGCAAGCATGTATCTACCTATAAAATAAACAAAGACGTGCATAAGGCCAATTTTATCAAGAACTAGCAATTAAAATGCGTCTATTTGAGGTATAAATTTAACACTTTTGGGAGCTTATCACGCCACCTCTAAATAGAACATTGCTAGTCATCGAGCAAGAATGAAGAAAAAGAGAGATAAGAAACCAAAAGTTTTCCACTTTTGCGAGTAAATGTGATTGTACTTAGCATGTGCAATAAGCCGTTAAGATTATAGATTGCCCTAGAGGGCTAGTGTTATCTCGTGAGGGTTTGCAGTGAATACACTCACAAAATTCAAAATATTTTACTTGAGAATGATTTATTAAAAGGGTGGTTAATCTCTTTTTATACATGGAAATATCACACAATTCATAATTTAAGAAATACGAATAACGAACTATGAGGTAAATGAAAAGTTATACTTAATGCACAAGGCAAATCCTTCCTATAACTCAACGTGTGTAGTGTGAGTTAATCAAACAGTTTCAAGTATCATAAGAGTAATTATTAAACTTCCTTTTAGAATCAATGTTTCAACTTCAAATCTCACCAAAATATATCTCTTTAAGACAATCTTCGAGATTTGGGTAAATACAGAGCTGGCAATTTTTGACCCGATAACCCGTTTATGGTAATAACCCGAAACGACCCGAACATGATCCGATTAACTTGTATAGATTTAAGAGTACCCAAAACTTACACTAAAATAAAAATCAACGTGACTAAAAAATGACACGACTAACCCGAATTGCCACCCCTTCTCTCTTTTGTGTGAGGAGATGAGTAAATATATACAAGGTCAAACGTCTCACACACGTGCATGAAATAATGAATACTAATATAAATTTGATCTCATGAAAGGAATGCAAACCACTATGCTTAGAATGTCGAGTTATTCACCACGTAAACTTTTCATTTGCCCGAACACCTCACCAAAGGTAAAAATCAATTTAATGTAAAGGATGAGGGGAACATGGATGATACGATGATTTTGGAATTCTGGGAAGAGTGGACTAACATGTGAACTATTAATGTCTTAATTTCACAGTATTTGATTGCATGTTTTTTTTAATTATTTTTTCTATTTTGTCATTCTTTTATATCTTTATTTTTCTTTTCCTTGCAAAGCATTTTTCCTATTGAAACACCAATAAAGATTTTTTATATTTATAATTCAACCACTCTTTTTCTCGAAACCACGGGTGATAATGGGGAAATGATATATGGATAGTGTGGGGAATATATATATAAGCATGTGGTAATAATGTGGAAAATGATACGCGTATGGAGAAATGAGCGAAGTTTTAGTGCTCGGGACGAATTACAAGACACGTGTTTCTTATAACTTGAAAGTGATGTCACTATCAATGGTTTAACCCAAATAAAATGAATAGTGAGATCAAGCAACGACTTTAATGTAGTATCCAAAGAAAGTTGAGTTAACTTGTGAATCAGAAATTACATAAAAACTCTCAAAACGATGGAAAGCTCAAATATCATGGGTTTAAGTCTCCATTATTGATCCTTAAGGTTCTCTTGAAAATGTTTGCACTCTTAAACTGTAGACTATCATGACGTGATAAGTGTGCAAATAGTTTTGAGTCTAGAAATTCATGGTGCAATATGCCTTATGAAGCATTACTTAAGTTTTTATGTTTAGAGATTTACTTCAAGTTCGACTTAGAGTATTCTAGACTTAGACGATGGGTAATAGATAAATCACGTCAGGAATATGATAAAACCGCGTAAAAAGTGAAAATCTGACTTGTTCCTGACAAAAAATATTCAAATTAGGTACAATTTTGATAAAATACTCCACCCCCAAACAAAAGAGAACATCATCCTTAATGTTTAAAATAATATTTTAAACTTTTAAAGTACATGGACTGAAAAATTATATCGAAATTGACGGCTAATGAATTTACACTGCGTGATGGACGGAATGGTAAACTTGAAGAACAATTGCGGAAAAAAAATAGGTACAAGTGTATAAATCATATACAACACATCTGGGAGTGGATAGAATAACACCCCCAAATAGGGTAAGACTCATACTCTGAAACGAGAAATAATGGGCTACCTCTTGGTAGCGCTAAATTTAACGTCTTTAGCCAAACCTAAGTAATTCACCCCTAAAAATATGAACTACGACAACATACATACAACGTGGCAGTACGTGTGGGTGATGGGAATCACCCAAAGAAAAGAGTGAAAAATCAGTCTTATTAAATAAAGGCTAAAAGGGTCAATCCACTTGTATGGCAAAGTGTTTCACGCTATGCAAAGTATCGGGGGACCAGGGGTGGGATGAAATAAGGGAATAAGGAATAATGGCAAGGGAGGGCAAAAAGGAAACTATAAGCATGGTGATATAGTTGGCTGAGTAGGCAGGAATGTGCGGCAATTGGGATATGGTGGGGTTCATGAAAAGCGCACGACCGTTCTATAAATGGACGATGATAATGGTCACATGATGACACATTGATGAGCTAACGATAGTAATAAACACCACAAGGAATTGGTGCAAAAGGAGGATCAAGCCCAGTGTCAATTGAGTTGATAGTAGTACTATAAATACTATAATAGATGGTGGGGTAGAGGAATAACTCACGAGATAGATCGTTTAGTTCAAGGGTGGAGGGCGGTGGTTGGAAGTAAGGACCTAAAATGATATTTGACAATAAAATAGGTATGATAGAAAGGTTTAAACATGGTGGAGGGTCGGGTGCAACAATGGCTAGGGAAGGATGATCTAACTCTAGAATGGGGGATGAACACTCATTAGGAGGGTCGGAATGATCCTCATGGTCATCCTGAAGAGGGAGTGTAGTATCAAGTGATGGAGAGATCAACTTAGCCACCACAATGTCACCATAAGTGGTAGGGGTGGACATGGGCCGGGCTTGGGCAGGACCGGCCGGGCTCGGGCCGGGCTTATAAAATTACGAGCTATCCTAAGCTCGCTCGGGCCTTATTATGTAATCCCAAGCCCGCCCAGATTTGAAATAAATTTTTTTTTTCTTAATCAAAGACCTATTTATTAATTAAAAATATGTTTTAAACTTTATATATTACAGAGTCTATATATAAAGTTCCCCACTCTACATAAAAAGACTAAGTATATGTTTTTATATTTATAAAAGTTACCCACTTTATATATTTATTTATAACTTTGTAGTCTTACACTTTAATAATAAATTAACACACACACACACACACACACACACACACACACACACACACACACATATATATATATATATATATATATATATATATATATATATATATATATATAATTCTCGAGCCTCGGGCCAGGCCGGGCCTCATCAGGCTTAAGAATTCTTGCCCAAGCCCGCTTTGCGGGCCTATTCACCTTACCCAAGCCCTATTTTTTTATTGGGCGGGCTTGGCGAGCCTTGGCCCTATGGCCACCCCTAATAAGTGGTGGTAAAAGGGCCTAACGGGGCATTAAGATTTAAAATATATGAATTACCATCAATATCATACTCAAATTGAGCTAAACATTTATGAGAAGGATCCATATCATGAGTTGTAGGAGCCATCTTTGATTCAATCTCAGTGCATTGGGTGGCGCTCATAACTGGACCTAACCTATAAGGAATAGGTGCCTCAGGACACACATAGTGGGCTCAATGGGTGAAAAATCGGGCATATTTTTGGATGTGAGAGGTAGGGAAACCTCAAATGTGGATTATTTTGGATTTTCAGGGTATGGGCGAACCTCGTCGTTAGGTTCCTTTGGATGTATAGGAAGCGGATCAGTCTTACTAACTACGAATAAGTCAACAAAATTGTCAACTTGGATCCCAGACCATGGGGTGGTCTTAACTTCAATATTCTCGGGTGATATGGTTGCTCACTCTCAAAATTTGTGTCACAAGACAACCCATTATAGTTACAGATGGGTGAAACAATTGGTTCACTTGGGGGGAAATCCGACTCTCTCGCATACTCAAATTAATTTAAGCTATATTCAAGCCATTGAAGGGCCTTATTTTGATATTGATTGGCTTGCTCTTGTTTAAAGATGAAATTTTGTAAGAGGTTTGAGAGATCAAATGTGGATGGTGGTGGGGAACTGATGAGTGATGGTATAATAGTTAATGGTTGATGTGGATACAACTCGTTATTAAAATGAGTAAATGTAGAATACTCATATGAAGTGGGAAGAACAAGGTCAAGTTCATCATGCATGAGAGGAGGGACTTCATGAGAGGAAAAATGTGGATAATCATCGGGAGCATAGTGAGGGAACTTATCAGGATGGGTTGCACTTGGTTGCTATGACGACCGTCGAAAATCATGAGGGTCCAAAACATGGGGTTGGGATTGATATTGCGTGGGAGGGTGATCAATCCACGAAGAATGGCTTATTTTCTCACACAATTCAGTATTGGATATGTCAGGGCAATAAGCTGAAGTGGGTTATAGTGTTATATGGATACACTTGGTACATGGTTGGTTCAGATGGATAAGGAAGGTATGGGCACTCACGGGATAAGTGATTGGATTCAAAGTAAGAGATACACGATGAATATGAGAAGTGGCCATAGTGGTCCTCCAAAGGATGTTCTTCAAACATGATGGGATGGATATCAGGAGAAAAGGGATTCTCCAAAAATGTTTTTGGATTTTTTAAATTTTTGAAAAAGAAAGAAAATCTCTTTGGGTTTTGAATTTTAAAAAAGAAATAAAATCTTTTTGGGTTTTGAACTTTGAAAAAAGAAGGGAAATATTTTTGGATTTTCGAAAAGGATAAAAATGGACTCACTATGAAATACAAAAGGACGGAGGATACAAAACCGACTACCAAAGGATTTGACTTAGACACATATAAGTAAAGGATAAATCCTAACTTGCACGTAGCCAATTTTTATCTTTGATTAAGTGATGGGGTAGTCAAATTTTAATTAATCCAAAAAGCACGCATTGTTATACGTCGCCTTTGAAAAATGTGTGTCCTTGCTTCAGATGATAACCAAAGGCGTGTCACATAAATTTTGCACAAAGCTATTATGACGAAACGACTGACCGGTACAATGCTGAGGATAACACAAACTCGTTTTACTGGGCGACCACACTTATAACCCATTTTTCTTTGATACTAATGTGCCTCAAAGCTAACCGATCAATGTTTTGTCGAGTGGAAAGGACTCTACAGTTTGTCCTATAAGTTAATTTGTTCAAAAAGGGTCATGAACATCGTATCCTGTGGGGCTAGCTAGTTGATTGATTTTAAATTTTAGTGGTAGTTAGGGTTGCACACAATGGATAAGTGATTGAGTTGGGTGATGAAATCCCTTCTCTAATCAACCCAATTATTTCATCAAACTATTCAAAGTAAGACTATGCATTAAATAAAGCCACATAGGAGCAAATAGTCATCCAATAAATGGACTCGCTAACTGGAGATGTGAGAGTGATAAAGAAATGTACCTTTTATGGCTTTTACACGCGTGGGGTGAAGATCAAGTTGAGTAGACCAGGAAATTTTTTGCCTAGCTTCAGTTGTCCTCAAGAGTCCTACGAACCTAAAATAGAGAGGCTTATAATCCACTCCAACGACACTCTCTCTTTCTCTTTAGTTTGTCATGCTTCACTTTTTGTTTTTTCCTTTTTATTTAATTTTTACAAATAATTGGTGTCTAAATCACCACAAATGAATGTAAAAGGTGTTAATATCATAATACAATCAATCTTTGAAAAATAAAAAATATATATAAATGAACAAATGTACAAGTCTTCAAAACACTCCTCCACTTGAACTTTCGTCAACAACAATTGATAGAATAACTATATCTGAAAAATGAGCAAAGTCTAACGCTTAAAAGCCAATAACAGTGCCATTTGATAACCCACCTTATGTATATATGTCGTTGTTGTAAATATTCATTAATAAAAAATTCCTTTGTACCTACAAATACACTAAAATATGTATATGTCAAGTAAGGGGAATGAATATGCACTTCTTAATGTGGACACGAGTAAAATGAAAACTTAGTATGATTTTTAAAATAAAGGGTTAAGGGATATTTATTTAAACTAATGATGTGCTAATATTTAAACTAAACTAATAAATATAAAATAAGTAATGAGCGAGGTGAATAAATATGTGAACAAACAAGGGATGAAAATTTACTTCCATTGTTTGATTATTTATTTTAATTAAGTGACTTTTAATTTTAGAATAATCTAAGCTTTATTTAAATTACAAATTGACTTTCCTCACAAATATGATAAAAATGAAATTTTCTTTTAGAAAATCAATTTTAGACTTCCACAAAACTCTCAAGAATAAACCTAAAACTATTCTAATAAACTACCCCCTATGAATCATTTATTATAATTATTTTACGTCTTTAAAAGGTAGTTTTAAGCTTAGAAATTTCTAAAATAATATTTAACTAAAGAAAAGCCTATCTCAAGATTTATTCTTAAGAAAATAATATAATAAAATTTTTGCATTCTTTCTCAATGACAAGATCACCCATCTCTGAGGGGAGGAGAAGTTTTTGATTCATTAAAAATACTCACCTTCTTTCCAAGCATGAATAAAACCTAATGCTTTCTCCTCAAATTCATTTTAATATGTAAAAGACAAATATTTATTTTCAAAGGAGGATAATAAAGTAAAGAAGTTATAAAAGTAGAATAAATAAAATAGGATGATAGAGGCTTCATTTCTCCCATTGAATGGGGCGTTAAGCCTAACATATGAAGTATTTTTACATATAAAATGTAAAAAAATTCATTAGAGGCATAAAAAGAAGAATAAAAGATGAAGGGAACAATATTTAAAACAAGTATCCTTGCATTTTCATTGAATCTCCAAGCTTTGAAGAACACCGTCAAATCTGAATTTATATTAGAATGTCGAAATTATAGCTCGCAAACTCACAATTTATTTTTTAGAATATAAATTTCCTCACATAATTCTCTGTAAAATTACAAAAGAAATAAATAAAAGATTACACTAAACTGATCTAAATTACCCTACAATATATGAACTAGGAGAATGTCTACTCTCTACCAATATTGGCTTTTAAATGTGAATACCAAATGGCCCTTTTATAGGTAGGGAGAAAGGGTTGGGGACATTTTTGGTATTTTGCAAAAGGATGGTTTAATAATTAAAATAATAAAAAGAGGGTATGGGTGAAGGATTAGTTTATTTAAGAAAGTGGGCTACTGATAATAGAGTATGGGAGAATAAAATATAAAATTATTTTCTTTTGAAAAAGAAATGAAGAATAATGGAGGTTTTATGGAAGAATTATTAAAATAAAATAAATTTTTGGGATGGAAAGTGGAAATAATATAATAGTGGTTGGACGTGTAATTAGGGACCATCTGGGCGACGTGTATTGAAGGGCAGATGCGCAGCCATATGGCGTGTTATGATAAATGGCAAAAATCGAGGGAAAATCCCCCCTCCCCGAGGAATAGAACTCAAGTTATATTTGAGTTGCAAAATAGTGTGCACCACTGAGTCATCGTGTGGCTTAGTAAATATAACATGCGAAAATATATATTAGTCTTAGTATATTCCAGAATTCCATAATTGCATTTTAAACCCCAATCTTCATAACTTTCACATATGATTTCCAATTTATGCACCGCAAGAACCAATGTGATCCTCTTTTTGAGGCCAACAATATTTCAATAGTGCTTAGGTTATGGGGTTTAACTTCAAGTATGACTCACAACTTTGACTTTTAATTTTTTTCGATTTTGAAATTTGCAGTCATAATTTCTATGTTCGATCTCTGACTGACACAATGTTTGAAGTCAGGCGTCCCTCGATTCGAGACCTACAATTTTTGTGATTTGTCTGATTCCAAAATTAGTCACCCGTATTTATCATATTACCCTTGAGAGTGCATATTCCGTTGTTTCTTGCCCAAATTAGTGTGAAATAGTACTTTTGAATCCATATGTAATTTTTAACCTATAAGATAAACAAATACCAAAATAAGGTTAGTTTTGCCAAGAGCTAGCAATTAAAATGCATCTAGTTGAGGTATAAATTTAACGCTTTTGGGTACTTATCAAGGTGGATCATATAAATCATGTCATCTTCACCGAGTAAGATTCGGTAGGAGCGAGGAAACCCATCACGATGCATTAGTTAATTCTTTACAAATATCTAACTCGGACATTGCCAAACTTTTGGTCCACCAAGGAAGGTTGTCTAAAATCACGTATCTTAAACTTTTTAATAAGATCAATATGTACCTAAAAATTCTCAGATAGGTTATTTTATTATTGGTGGACTTTGTTATAAATATAACTTTACCAATTAAAAATGTCATATTGCCAGTTGGGGCTAGAGGAATCTCTAAGTTGAACGAATTATTATTTGTAAATATTGATTCATTATACAATGAAATCATTGGGAGGGGATGGCTCCCTGCAATGAAGTTCATATCACCAACCTACGATCATAAGCTCAAATGAATTATCAATCGGGGAGTAATGGAGATAAGGGGCAATCAGTCCTATGCTTTATAATGGTTCATCGCAACATTCAGACTAAAGTTGCAAAAAAAAGAGAGGTCACGGTAGGTCGCCTTAGATGGAGTCTCCCCACCATGTATCAGTTAAAGCACTGATGACCAGGGGTGGAGGAAACTCGGGTAACCCTCGTTGATCATATAATGGTGCCATGGGAGGAGGTAGTGTTTAGCTATGGCCATGTGGATAAATAGTTACTCATCGGTAGTTTACTTGATAACAAATAAAAGCAAGATTAGCGTGACACCCCGCTTGATTAAATTTCGGTTGATTTACTATGACCCATATAGAATCGTGACCCCTCTGTGATACAGGCAACCCCATAGTAAAATCCATAGAGATGCTCTCCCATTTCTATACTGGGATCTCAAGCGGCTGCAACATCCCTGATGGCCTCTGGTGATCCACGTTCACAAGCTGACATGTGGCACAATTCCAGATGAACTCCGTAATGTCTCGTTTCATCCCTATCCACCAGTATTGTTGCCTCATATATTGGTACATCTTATGCCCACTAGTATGTACCACAAACCTAGATCCATGGGCCTCAGTCAAAACGACGTGTCTTAAGTCCTCATCCCCTGGCACGACCAACCTTCTATTAAAGTGTAGCCCACCCTCGGAGCTAATGGAGTAGGACTCCACACCCTCTGTTAGCAACTGCTTCACCCTGTCCTGGTAAAAAGGATCCTCCCCTTGATCCCTCACCACCCACATAATAATCTCTAGTATGACTACTAGAATCACTATACATGACCTGGCAATCTCTTCATCGTGCTGAAGTTCGCTTAATTTCGCCTTCCAAATCGCCGTCAAATACTCCTTAGGTCGCCGGCTCAATACGTTGGTCACCACGTTGGCCTTACTGGGATGATACTGAATATCAAACTGGTAATCCTTCATGAACTCCTAGAGTGATTCGTGATCCGTGAATAAAGTGAACCTTTATCCCAAAAGGTAATGCCTCCATATCCTCAAGGCAAAAATGACCGCGGCTAACTCAAGATCACGAGTGGGGTAATTCCTCTTGTGGGGCTTAAGATTCCTGGACGCATAAGCTATAGCCCGCTCTTCTTGTTGTAACACACCTCTGAGTCCTTGCAAGGACGCATCTATATAGAACTGATAATCCAATCATGCCCTTGGTAACGCCAATACGGGGGTTGATGTTAACTTCTTCTTTAACTTGTCGAACGCCAACTGACACTGATTGCTCCATACAAAGGGCACCCTTTTACGAGTTAAATTTATCAATGGTCCAGCAATCTTGGATAACGCCCTGATGAAATGGCGGTAACCCCAGAAAGCTCCTAATCTCAGTCGGTGTCGTGGGTTGCCCCCACTTCCACCGCTGATACCTTATTTGGGTCCACGGTAATACCCTACTCTGAAACAATATGGCCAAGGAACTGCACTTTCCGAAGCCAAAACCCACATTTCTCAAACTTAGCGTATAAGTGGTGATCACGCAACATCTGCAAGACTATATGGAGGTGCTCGACATGCTCCTCCTACATGTACGAATAAACCAAAATGTTGTCTATGAACACTATGTAAAACTGGTCGAGTAACTCTCTGAAAACCCGATTCATAAGGTCCATAGAAATCGCTGGGGCATTAGTGATCCCGAGTGGCATCACCCAAAACTCATACGAACCATACTGCGATAGAAAAGCGGTTTTTGGGACGTCTTCCTATTGAATTCGCAACTGATGGTACCCCAATCGTAAATCAATTTTGGAGAAATACGTCGCCCCTCGCAACTGGTCGAATAGATTATCAATCTTGGGAAGTGGATACTTATTTCTGATCGTAACCTTATTCAGCTCCCTATAGTCGACACATAAGCGGAGCGAGACGTCTATCTTTTTCACAAATATCACGGGAGCACCCCATGGCGATGTGCTCCGTCGAATAAATTCCTAGCCCAAGAGTTGTTAAATTTGTTCCCTCAACTCATGCATATCCGAAGGTGCCATACGGTAAGGCGCTCGTGTTATCGGCCTAGTACCTAGTACCTAGCGCTAGATCAATGATGAACTCAATCTCCCGACTAGGTCCAACCCTGGTATATCCGGGAATACATCCTCAAAGTTCCTCACGATTGGCGAGTGTATCGGGATCACCATCTCATGTGAGGTCTGCTCTTCAAGGTAATATAAATGAGTGCTCGATCCTCCTTCAGGAAGGGGCATTGGCACTAAAAATATCTCCTGCCCTGGGATACCGAATACTATGTCTCTCTCATAAAAATCCACCATCTCCATATAACCGGCTAACCAATCTCTGCCCAAGATAACATCATAGCCCCCAAAATATAATTCCAAGAGATCTGATGCAAAACTCGGTCCTCCAATCACTATGTCTACCCCCTACAAATCGAGTGAATGAGTGACCCACCCCTATCAGTGACTCCACACATATGAGTAGACTATCATCTGTATCTAATAACCCAACTACTCTAGCAAAACGGGTCGTAACAAAAGAATGCGATGCACTAGTATCTAAAAGAATTCTACCATCATGTCCATGGATAGGGAACGTACCCTCTACTACCGGTGGTGCCTGCGGTGCTGGGGGAATCGGAACATCTCGAACGTTGTACACACATCTGTACTGTAATTATTCTAACTGCTGATGAATCTGGGGAGCTGGTGCCGCTGGAGGTCCCTGCACCTGATGGCCGTGCGGGGCACCTTGCTGTTGACCCCTACCTCTCCGTGAGTAGTCCCTCCTGAAGTGGCCTATCTGGTTACAAATGAAGTGCTTCTGACCATCTCCTTAAAACTTGCCCTGCTGGCCTTGACGTGGTTGTCCCTAATGGCCCTGACGAGGTTGTCCCGAGTGTTGGCCCTGATGGCCACCCCCATTGTTCCCCTAGCCCTAGTGGTCCTGAGGAACCAACTGTTGATTCGGGCCCTGCTACCCCTGTTTTAGCCCCTGTCCTCCAAAATAAAATCTCTTGGTAGGATTCCCCTGGCGAGTATACTGCCCCTGTTGTGCTCCACTAGTAGCTCCACCATTAGCCTTGCCCTACTGACTTGGCTCACCACTCCTCTTGCTTCCCTTAAGACGGAAGTGATGATCTTGGTAATGAAGCAAAGCAACATTGACTACGTCAATGTATGTCACCAAGGTAAGATTTTCAATCAGATGTTGCCTAATCCTCTAGGCCAACCCGTCCACAAACTTAGCCTTCTTCCTCTCTTCGTTGCTCACCTCGTCTGGCATGAGGTTTTCCAAATGAGTGAACTCCTCCTCGTACTCGGCTATGGATCGGTCACCCTGAACCACCTCTCGAATCCTCCTCCTCTTCCCAGTCTCAACAGTAGGAGGAAAGTACTTGCGATCGAACCGTGCCCAAAATTCTGTAACAGTCATCGAATCTCTCTCTACAATAGTGTCTTGTACTCCCATCACTGCAAGGCGGCCCCAGTCAGCCTAAATGTTGTTAACATATGCCTCTTGACCTCGCTACAGTCAACCATACGCAAGTGTCTCTGCATATCCCTGTGACACCCCGACTCAGTTAATAGCATCACTGTCGAAAACATTTTTATTATTACTAACCACCTAGTATTTAAAAAGCAAGTTGCCAAATTTTAATTTAAGTCTGATTAACATGCAACAAAAGTAATGAAGAAATAAATAACACCATTCACCATGCTGAAGTAAAATGAATAACCATCACAAATAGAGTAAATAAAGTCTAGAGGAAACCCCTCAATACAATCCCATACTAAAATAAATAAACTGAACTGAAATAAAACATGCTAAAGTCTGAAACTGAAATGTAAAAGATGCTCTAAATAGAAATGGGCAACATGCCCTACAACTGATAGATAGTGACTCTGGAATCCAAAAGATAGAAGCGTCTATGAACAAATCCCTGTAGCTTCCACAAACCGCTACAGCGTGTCACCTGAATGAGTACCTATGCTTGGTGTCCTTGTGGCTGGGCACCTAAAATGGTTTTACAAGAAAAGATTTGAAAAGCAAACGGGTCAGAGCCCGAATGTGTTATATTTTAAAAACCTGCAAGTGCTTTAAAAACATTTAAAACATTAAATGCAAAGTACATGTTAGGACGTGCACTCACATTATATTCTCACCTCTCGTCTAACTGTGCACTCCTAACGCAAATACCCATCTATAACTACCCTTACCATTAGCTAAGTGACAACGTATCTAGCTAGACTGCCAAAGGTTCTACCCATAATACTTGGTTCCATTAACATAATAACGCTCTTAATTAAATAGGGTTTAACGTAAACTCAGTTACTAATTATGCCGTTGATATAAATATCAGTTAACTCATTATATAACTCGAAACAACACCGTAATATATTTACAACATTAACATGAGGATTCTATTAATATAATGTATATTATTCACATCATAAATATACAATACAAGCACCCCGCAATCTAAGCTGTAGTGCACACATACTCTGCTATCCATCCTGGTACATCACGTACATAAGGATCACATATTCCGAATCTCTCAGGAATAGTTCAGATAACACAAATCACAAATAGTGGAGGCGAACACAGTCACCATCACATGGGTCACGCACATACATACGCTCCCATGATCATGCAGACTTATTAATATCACAATAAGTCCTTCTATGACCTATGTTCATCAAGGTACCAGTCTATATCCCCCCCGTAGGCACACAAGGATTAGAGGGTCCTAAGCGAACGTAACCTCCCGTGATAGCAAGTATGGTAGGTATGTCATACACACAAGATTTTATGCTAAGCATTCACACATCTTAAATATCTCAATATTAATAAAGTCATACTCTACATCATTATACCATTATTCCAAATCCATATATTTCAAGTATTCCGATAATACATAATTTAAATGGTCGACACGTCTCACGTCGTAATTCCTTAAACTTAAAACCTATCTCAAATAGATTATTAAGTCTCCCATAATTCTCACATATGACATCTTTATACCTAAGGTCTTTGCTTCTGCCCCAAACCTTATTTCCTCAACTTATTCAAATTTGTACTATTAACCCAAATATTATCTCACATGACAAATTTCATTTATATAGAAAAATTCCTCAAATTACATTCCAAATAAAGTCCCATCTCATAATCATGCCTACTGGTCTTCCTTAAAGTTAAGGGTATTCATAAAGTCTCTAATAATATTATCCAAGGGTTAACATCACTAAAATTCAATTAAGGGAAAACTTCATTTATTCTGGGAAGGTCGATCGATCGACCTTGACCTTCGATCGATCGATTTGGTCGATCGATCGACTGATGAATGTCGATCGGTCGATTACACAGGTATGGTTACGGACTGCTTCGATTTGCAGATTTGAAAACATCCCAAAACTTATTTTTAAAGCATGATTCTCTAATATAACGTTATAGTAATGTCATATAACCATCCTACAATATTACTAACGTCCATAAATCAATATTTCAACAACTAAAGGCTACATATGGATCAATCTTTATCAAAAACCTAGTTTTCTAATTTATCTCAAGAACATTCATAAACCTCCTCTTAAATCCGTTTTTGGTATCACAAAAGTTAGTAATTCTCTTAATATGATCTTCCAGTAACATTCTACATGCAACCTATATCCCAAAAATTAAACTAATAACTCCAATCTTATGGGTTTTTCATTATCTTCCAAGAACACATAAAGTTTTTGAATAATCTAACATGGAAGAAGCATTCTCCGAAATTTAAATGGAATAAATCACTTGCCTTGATTGTCTCTGGATTTGTAAGCTCTTTCTGCAGATTTTCTGCAGAATTCCTCCTCTTTCCCTTCCTCTCTAAGCTTTCTTCTTCTAAAGGTGGCTATGGTGGCTAGGGTTTCCTTTGGGAGAGTTGGAAGACTAAATGATAACATACGTAGCTTTCTAGGTTAATAAGGGTTGGTTATGGGCTTAGTGGGCCTTATCCACATCAGATTTAATTAACCAAATTTTCGTCACTTTTAATTCCTCAAAACGTGAAATTACCAAAATACCCTTTAAGTTGCCGGTATGGCCTAAAAATACCCCGGGACCCAAACTATACCCCCGGCTAGTGTTTTCTGACTATCTCGACCCTTCCGGACGCGATGGCGCACTCAAAACGACCATACGGATTATAGATTTTAAATTCACTTTTTATTATCAAAATATTATACCGTGGCGCGGCGGTCCCACGCGTCTCAACAAAATTTCTAAAATGCCGTATATAAATCTCACGACAAATTTTATAATACCAAGTTCATATATAATCATATATGCACAAAATCAAATACCAATTCGCATCACATTAGTATTTATAACCCGGATTAATTTTCAATTAATACGCAATTTAATTAATTAATCCCAAAAATAAATATAGCCAAAAGTACGGGGTATTACATACTTCCCCCCTAATAACTGAATTTCGTCCCGAAATTCGAAACTAGAAAGTACCTGCTAAAAAATAGCTCTGGATAACGCTCGCGCATATCATCCTCGCGCTCCCATGTGGACTCCTCAACATTGTGATGTCGCCACTGAACACGCACTAACGGAACTATCTTTTACCGCAGTTTCCTCTCGCTTCGGTCCAGAATAGCAATTGGCCCCTCCTCGTAGGAGCTATCCGGCTGGAGATTGATGTCCTCCACAGCAATGTGAGAATGAGCCAAATTATCTCTAAGGTATTTCCTCAGCGAGGAAATATGGAACACGTCGTGAATCCGATGCAAGTGCTCCGGCAGTCCAAGTCTATACGCAACCGGTCCGATCCGCTCAATAATAGGAAACGGCCCCACATACCTCGGTGCCAACTTCCCCTTCTTCCCGAATCGCATAATCCCCTTCATCGGAGATACCCTGAGAAAAACCTGGTCCCCTACTTGGAACTCCCTGAAAAACCTCTTCGCATCAGCATAACTCTTCTGCCTGTTTTGAGCTACCCGAATGCGACTCCGAATCAACTCAATCCTTGCCGAAGTATCCTGAATCATTTCCAGCCCAAGTAGTTTGTTATCCCCCACCTCCAACCAACATGCTGGGGAACGACAAGGCCTACCGTACAATGCCTCAAACGGAGCCATGCCAATCGTGAACTGATAGGAGTTGTTGTAAGCAAACTCCACCAGTGGAAGGTACTGCTCCCATCCACCCCCGAAGTAAATAATGCACATGCGTAGCATGTTTTCCAACATCTGGTTGGTGCGCTCTGTCTGCCCATCGGTCTGCGGATGATAAGCCGTACTCAACCGCAATTCCGTGCCCATGGCCTCCTAGAAACTTTCCCAAAACCTCGAAATAAATATCTTGTCTCTGTCAGACACGATATTTAGGGGCACACCATGAAGTCGCACAATCTCTGAAATGAAGAGCTGGGCATACTGTCCCGTAGTGTAATCAGTCCTTACGGGTAAGAAGTGAGCGACCTTGGACAACCTGTCCACAATTACCCAAACGGAGTCGTGACCCCTCTGCGACGTAGGCAACCCCGTGACAAAATCCATGGATATGCTCTCCCACATCCACACCGGAACCTCCAACGGCTGTAGCAATCCTGCTGGTCTCTGATGATCCACTTTTACAAGCTGACAAGTGGCGCATTTCGAGACAAACTCAGCAATATCTCTCTTCATACCGCTCCACCAATACTGCCGTCTCATGTCTTGGTACATTTTGTCCCCTCCGGGATGTACCGCGAACCGTGAGCCGTGCGACTCTGCCATCACATCGTGCTGCAATTCTTCCTTTTCCGGAACTACGAATCTCCCATTGAAGCGTAATCCCCCGTCTGAGCTAACGATATAGGACTCGGCTCCCTCTGCAAGTAATCGAACTATCTGCTCCTGACAGAACGAATCGTTAGCCTGTGCCCGTACTACCTTCGTGACAATCTGCGGTGTAACGGTCATTACAGACATGAAAGATCGGGCCACTGCATCCTGGTGTCCCAATTTCTTCCACTTAGCTTTCCACACCTCTGCCACCTCATCTGCTGGCCTGCGGCTCAACGCGTCTGCTACCACGTTAGCCTTACCCGGGTGGTACTGGATGTCGAACTGGTAGTCCTTCACAAATTCAAGCCACCTACGCTGCCTCATATTCAATTCCTTTTGCGTGAACAGATACTGTAGTGACTTGTGGTCCGTGAACAGCTGAAACTTCTCCCCCAAAAGATAGTGCCTCCAAATCCGTAAGGCAAATACCACTGCCGCCAACTCCAAATCATGCGTTGGGTAATTCTTCTCATGAGGCTTAAGCTTACGGGAAGCATAAGCTATGGCCTGTCTCTCTTGCTGCAATACACCTCCCAGTCCTTGCAAAGACGCGTCGGTGTAAACCAAATACTCAACTCCCGGTCTCGGCAATGCTAACACAGGTGCTGAGGTCAATTTGTCCTTCAACTCATCGAATGCCAACTGACAGGCATCACTCCAAATGAACGGCACACCTTTACGAGTAAGATGTGTCAAAGGACCTGCAATCTCTGAGAAACCCCGAATAAACCTCCTGTAGTATCCTGCTAGACCCAAGAAACTACGAATTTCCGTTGGTGTCGTGGGCTGTCCCCACTCCCTCACCGCTGATACCTTCCTCGGATCAACTGATATTCCCTGGTCGGAAATAATGTGACCCAAGAACTGGACTTCCTTCAACCAAAACCCGCACTTCTCGTATTTTGCATACAACTCGTTCTGACGAAGTGTCTGCAAAACCTGCCTCAAATGCTCGGCGTGCTCCTCCTCTGTCTGAGAGTAAACCAGAATGTCATCAATGAAGACAATGACAAACTGATCTAGGAAATCTCTGAACACCCTGTTCATCAAGTCCATAAACACTGCTGGAGCGTTGGTCAAGCCGAAAGGCATAACCCGAAACTCGTAAGAACCATATCTCGACAAGAACGCAGTCTTCGAGACATCCTCCTCCCTGATACGCAACTGATGGTATCCCGATCTCAAATCAATCTTCGAGAAGAAAGAAGCTCCTCTCAACTGGTCGAATAAGTCATCGATTCGAGGCAACGGATATTTATTCCGTATCGTGACCTTATTCAACTCTCGGTAGTCCACACACAATCTCAGGGAACCGTCCCTCTTCTTCACAAATAAAACTGGAGCGCCCCAAGGTGAGGTACTCCTGCGAATAAAGCCCTGCCCTAACAGCTGCTCTATCTGATCCCGTAACTCTCGCATCTCAGCTGGAGCCATACGGTACGGTGCACGTGCTATAGGTCTCGTACCCGGTAGCAAATCAATAACGAAGTCTATCTCTCGACTGGGCGGTAAGCCTGGTATCTCCTGAAACACATCTGAGTACTCCCTGACAACCGGGATCGAATCTAAAGGAATAACAACCTCCTTAGAGGTATCCTCCTCTATGTAATACAGATGAGCGGTCGATCCTCCCTCTGGGCGAGGCATCGCCACTACAAACATCTCTTGCCCCGGAATGGCAAAAACAATGCTCCCGCTGAAGCAATCAATCATGGCCCTATATGCTACGAGCCAATCCATACCGATGATTACATCGTGAACATGCATGTCTAACACTAACATGTCTGCAGGCAATACCAAACCACCGATCTCTACCCCCACTCCCCGGCATATAAAGAAAATAAGTGACCCACTCCCTAATGGTGAGTCGACACACGTCACTGTGCTCTCTGCCGTCGCTAACAATCCTAAAGCTTTCGCGAAGTGTGTAGCTATGAAACAATGTGTAGCACCCGTATCAAATAACACCCGACCCATAGTGCCATGGATAGGAAACGTACCCTCGATCGCGGGCGGTGCCTGTGGAACTGAAGCCTGGTGAACGTTGTAGACACGTCCATACTGTAGTTGCCCCTGCTGAGCTGGGACTGCTGGAATGGGTGGCAATGCTGCCATCTGTGGCGGTGCGGGAAGAGCTGCGGGAAACATCGGCCTCTGTGACTCCTGGCGAGCACCCTGCTGCTGCTGCTGTGGGGCCCTGCCCCTATCAGGACAATCCTGCTTCTTATGGCCAGTCTTGCCACAAGTAAAGCACTTCCTTGGGAAGTTCCCTCCCCTCTGCCCCTGCTGTCCCCGGCCCTGGTGGCCGTTACCATTCCTCCCTTGGCCCTGCTGGCCCTGGTGAAACTGCTGCCCATTCTGCCCCTGCTGGCCCTGATGGCCGTTTGGACCCTGATGGCCCTGGCGGAATCCTCCCTGTCCCTGCCGGTAGTTCCCTGACAGGAACCTCTTATTGTCCCCCTGCTGGGTACCCTGCTCATTCTGTCTCTGCCCCTGACCGGTTTGTGCCCCGCTGGCACCATGTCCTCCAGTCCTGCCCGGATGGCCAGACTCTCCCGACCGCTTGCCCTCGGCCATATGAAAACGGTGGTCCTGGCAGTGTAGCAATGCAGCGTTAACCACATCAGAATACGTGGCCAACGATAGATTCCCAAGCAGATGCTGACGGATCCTCCAATTCAACCCGTCGATGAACTTCTCTATCTTCTTCTCCTCTGTTGGAATCTCGTCTGGAACAATATTCAACAGGTTAGTAAACTCGGCCTCATACTCGGCCACTGTCTTGCCCTCTTGCTTCAAACTCATCATCTTCCTCCTCATCTCTGTATGAACTGCGGATGGGAAGTACTTGTGGTCGAACCGCACCCAAAACTCCTGAATCGTGAGGGTATCCCTCTCCTCCGCGGTGGTAATGGACTCCCACCACTGTAGTGCAGATCCCACTAGCTTGAAAGTAGCTAGCACCTGTTTCTGAACATCTGTGCACTCATGCATCCTCAAATGCCTCTGCATGTCTTTCCTCCATTGGCTCGAGACAACCACATCTGAGCTACCTGCAAACTCTGGCGGATGCGCTTTCTGAAAAGTGTCACGTACATGCTCCCAAGCAGACGGGAATGCATTAAACTGTGCTGGCGCGGCAACCGGCGCCTGAGGCGGTGCCTGCTGAATCACGGCAATCGCGGCATTTACCGCTTGGGCTACTATAGCAGCAACCTCAGCGGCGTTCAACATACCCTGAACTGGAGCGGGCTGGGGTTCGGGCGTTGCATCCCTGGGAACTCGTCGTGCACGTCGTGGAGGCATCTGAAATATGAACAAAGTTTATAAGTTCACGGTTTATAAACTTAAAATAGCTGAAGAACGAAGCAGACACAAGAAGAATACAACAGTCCTAAAATATAGGGCTCTATATCAAAGAAAACGTACCAGAAACATAATAACCGTACAGATCCTAAAGGACATTAGAACCTGATGCTCTGATACCACCTGTGACACCCCGACTAATTAAATACCGGGTAGCTACTCCTTTATAAAATTAATTCAAAATGCCAAGTTGGCTCAGTTAATAGCATCACTGTCGAAAACATTTTTATTATTACTAACCACCTAGTATTTAAAAAGTAAGTTGCCAAATTTTAATTTAAGTCTGATTAACATGCAACAAAAGTAATGAAGAAATAAATAACACCATTCACCATGCTGAAGTAAAATGAATAACCATCACAAATAGAGTAAATAAAGTCTAGAGGAAACCCCTCAATACAATCCCATACTAAAATAAATAAACTGAACTGAAATAAAACATGCTAAAGTCTGAAGCTGAAATGTAAAAGATGCTCTAAATAGAAATGGGCAACATGCCCTACAACTGATAGATAGTGACTCTGGAATCCAAAAGATAGAAGCGTCTATGAACAAATCCCTGTAGCTTCCACAAACCGCTACAGCGCGTCACCTGAATGAGTACCTATGCTTGGTGTCCTTGTGGCTGGGCACCTAAAATGGTTTTACAAGAAAAGATTTGAAAAGCAAACGGGTCAGAGCCCGAATGTGTTATATTTTAAAAACCTGCAAGTGCTTTAAAAACATTTAAAACATTAAATGCAAAGTACATGTTAGGACGTGCACTCACATTATATTCTCACCTCTCGTCTAACTGTGCACTCCTAACGCAAATACCCATCTATAACTACCCTTACCATTAGCTAAGTGACAACGTATCTAGCTAGACTGCCAAAGGTTCTACCCATAATACTTGGTTCCATTAACATAATAACGCTCTTAATTAAATAGGGTTTAACGTAAACTCAGTTACTAATTATGCCGTTGATATAAATATCAATTAACTCATTATATAACTCGAAACAACACCGTAATATATTTACAACATTAACATGAGGATTCTATTAATATAATGTATATTATTCACATCATAAATATACAATACAAGCACCCCGCAATCTAAGCTGTAGTGCACACATACTCTGCTATCCATCCCGGTACATCACGTACATAAGGATCACATATTCCGAATCTCTCAGGAATAGTTCAGATAACACAAATCACAAATAGTGGAGGCGAACACAGTCACCATCACATGGGTCACGCACATACCTACGCTCCCATGATCATGCAGACTTATTAATATCACAATAAGTCCTTCTATGACCTATGTTCATCAAGGTACCAGTCTATATCTCCCCCGTAGGCACACAAGGATTAGAGGGTCCTAAGCGAATGTAACCTCCCGTGATAGCAAGTATGGTAGGTATGTCATACACACAAGATTTTATGCTAAGCATTCACACATCTTAAATATCTCAATATTAATAAAGTCATACTCTACATCATTATACCATTATTCCAAATCCATATATTTCAAGTATTCCGATAATACATAATTTAAATGGTCGACACGTCTCACGTCGTAATTCCTTAAACTTAAAACCTATCTCAAATAGATTATTAAGTCTCCCATAATTCTCACATATGACATCTTTATACCTAAGGTCTTTGCTTCTGCCCCAAACCTTATTTCCTCAACTTATTCAAATTTGTACTATTAACCCAAATATTATCTCACATGACAAATTTCATTTATATAGAAAAATTCCTCAAATTACATTCCAAATAAAGTCCCATCTCATAATCATGCCTACTGGTCTTCCTTAAAGTTAAGGGTATTCATAAAGTCTCTAATAATATTATCCAAGGGTTAACACCACTAAAATTCAATTAAGGGAAAACTTCATTTATTCTGGGAAGGTCGATCGATCGACCTTGACCTTCGATCGATCGATTTGGTCGATCGATCGACTGATGAATGTCGATCGATCGATTACACAGGTATGGTTACGGACTGCTTCGATTTGCAGATTTGAAAACATCCCAAAAATTATTTTTAAAGCATGATTCTCTAATATAACGTTATAGTAATGTCATATAACCATCCTACAATATTACTAACGTCCATAAATCAATATTTCAACAACTAAAGGCTACATATGGATCAATCTTTATCAAAAACCTAGTTTTCTAATTTATCTCAAGAACATTCATAAACCTCCTCTTAAATCCGTTTTTGGTATCACAAAAGTCAGTAATTCTCTTAATATGATCTTCCAGTAACATTCTACATGCAACCTATATCCCAAAAATTAAACTAATAACTCCAATCTTATGGGTTTTTCATTATCTTCCAAGAACACATAAAGTTTTTGAATAATCTAACATGGAAGAAGCATTCTCCGAAATTTAAATGGAATAAATCACTTGCCTTGATTGTCTCTGGATTTGTAAGCTCTTTCTGCAGATTTTCTGCAGAATTCCTCCTCTTTCCCTTCCTCTCTAAGCTTTCTTCTTCTAAAGGTGGCTATGGTGGCTAGGGTTTCCTTTGGGAGAGTTGGAAGACTAAATGATAACCTACGTAGCTTTCTAGGTTAATAAGGGTTGGTTATGGGCTTAGTGGGCCTTATCCACATCAGATTTAATTAACCAAATTTTCGTCACTTTTAATTCCTCAAAACGTGAAATTACCAAAATACCCTTTAAGTTGCCGGTATGGCCTAAAAATACCCCGGGACCCAAACTATACCCCCGGCTAGTGTTTTCTGACTATCTCGACCCTTCCGGACGCGATGGCGCACTCAAAACGACCATACGGATTATAGATTTTAAATTCACTTTTTATTATCAAAATATTATACCGTGACGCGGCGGTCCCACGCGTCTCAACAAAATTTCTAAAATGCCGTATATAAATCTCACGACAAATTTTATAATACCAAGTTCATATATAATCATATATGCACAAAATCAAATACCAATTCGCATCACATTAGTATTTATAACCCGGATTAATTTTCAATTAATACGCAATTTAATTAATTAATCCCAAAAATAAATATAGCCAAAAGTACGGGGTATTACAATCCCTCCTTCACTGATAAGCCAAAATCACATCCGCACCACCCTGAAACTTTGGAGGATGGCCCTTTTGAAAGGCCTCCCAAACATGCTACCAATCAGACGACCCTGGGTTGGCCTGTAATACTGGAGCCATAGGCTACTACGGCTAAGGCTGAGGAAAGTGGGCTGCCATAGCGGCATTAACAGCCTGGGCCACAATCCTCGTTACCTGATCTGTAGATACAAACCCTTGTGGATCTTGGGTCTGTGGAACATCGGGCTCCTGTGGAGCCTCTCCATCTCCGCCTCTGGCGGTTGCCCTCGGAGGTCTACCTCTCCCTCTCCTGGGCGGAATCTCTCTCCTTCTCCTAGGCGGCATTTGAAACATAGAACAAGTTGTATTAGTTTATAATTAATACAAATCTTCCAATAACAGAAGTGAGATAACTAATAAACATAAAGATGAGTCAACAGTCATAATAATAGGGCTTTATAACAAAGAACGCAACGCTGAAACTAAAGCAGGCCGTACAGATCCTAGGTACACTAGAACCTGATGCTCTGATACCATATCTGACACCCCGCTTAATTAAATTCCGGTTGATCAGGAATTTATTAAATTAAATCCGGATTTACATATGGTTCATTCTTAGCATCACTATCGCAACATTTAATTACTAACCACCTAATCTTTTATTAAGCCGATGCAAAATTTTATCTTATGACTTAATTAAAAACCAAAAAGTGTAATAAGAGTTCGAATAACCACACAATATAAGAGGAACTAATCATGCCACAAATACCTAATAAAAGTGTTAGCCGAATAACATCGACTATACAAGAAATCCAACAAAAGTCCAAAGTATGTAAAATGTTGCTAATACGCTCCAAACAAAAAGTATCGACTACAAGTGAGGGAAACATGCCCAAAATACAACTAGAATATCCCTATCTAGAATAGAATGACATAGGCGTCTAAAGCAATATCCTGCAGCACCCACATATACCGCAACTACGTACCCTGCATGAAGATCCGGCCTGGCGCTCCTGTGGTAGGACAACTAAAAGGTTTTGAAAAGATTTTTAAAGCAAGGGTTAAAACGTAAAACATTTGAAAATATTTAGCAAGTGAATTTAAATGAAGTAAATTAAAATGCATGAATGCTCTTCATAGTGTCTTACACTCTATTGAGGACACCTCACCCGTCGACTAATGTGCACGCCTAACGTACCTATACATGACCCATCTACCCCGTAACTAGTGTTGGCATATATATTCTAATACTTCCCACTACTTTTTCCCGAGTGAGTTTAATATACGTTTTATAAGTTATTAATCACACTAACTTATTTAAATCTTTTCTCATTCGATATCATGTAACAATCTCACAAGTTATATTATTAATACATTTTACATCATGTATTCACCCGTATATAAATTTGTACCATATATACGTATTAATATATTACAACATTCACACACATGTCGTACATATATAATTATTCACCCGAGTAGGCACTCACTGGGTATTCTCTAAATGTAGTTACAACAGAATAGGAGGCCGCCATAGTTCGCCCCGAAAGTGATCGTCCCATACCAAAGACGACTCACCCCTATAAACAGACGTTATGACATAGGGATTATACTCTACTTACATTCTCTAGCCAGGGGATTCACCCACATCTCACAATCTCCTAAATAGCATTAGAGCGGGTATATTTTTTTATAAATATTATTCACACAAATATTTATAAATCACACACACACACACACATGTATATATATATATATATCAAATCCAGGCTTCCGGTGTACTGCATCCGTAACACTAGCCTAAAACATGCAAGTCTACAATTCGACTCAATTTCAATTAATCATGCACTAATTAATTTCATTATCTTATCACTCTACCAAATATATCCGGACTATCTTGCTTGGCTCGAAATTAAAAAATCCCAATTCATTATACAATTTCTTTCAATTAAGATTGCCCACTTAATTTACAAGGTTTTAAATTATTCAATCATAAACCTCAATTCTCTAATTGGATTTATCCTCTATTAATACAAGGGTAAATTCTACAAATTCAAACCCTAATTTATAAATCCTAAAATTTAGATTCATCTGAAATAGGAACATTCATCACAAATTAACAATCAGGTCGAAAATCAGGGGAACGAAGAAATTTGGCAGAATCAATCAGGTCGTTCAAATGACCAACCATGTCGTTCGAACGACACTGGGTGTCGTTTGAACGAGACACCGGGTCGTTCGAATGATCCTGGTGTTCTCTCTACTTTTTCGTTGCCCAGAAAAACCAGTCCGCCATTAAAGAGTTAAAGCCTTCATTTCTGTACAGATTTTACCCCCAAAACATTCCAAGATTCATCCTAAATCCATCCATTTGATTATCTCACTATAACTAAATCATCTACACAAATTGGGGAAACAAAATCCACATATTCTTACATCTCTACAGATTTTTAAATGAAAATCATGAAATCCCCAAATTATCAAATATATAACTAACCCTAACATATTAATCAATTCACCTTCTATAATATGAATAAGAAAAATACAATTAATAAAATGCAAGTTAGACCACTTGCCTTAGGGTTTGTAGAATCGAATCCTTTGATGAAGATGGTGGGTTAAATCAAGGATCCCCTATCTTTTTCTAGGATTAATCACCCAAAATCTCCTCTAGTTGCTCTCTTCTTTGACTCCCCTCAATTTAGTCTTCTAAAAAATGACTTAAGGTTCCCTCACCCTTTCACAATTAGTGTTATTAACTCTAATACCTTTTTGGGCTTATGGGACTTCTAAAAAGGGCCAGGCACTTATTTGGGAGCTCAAATGTGCTTAGAAAAGTCCTGAAATCCAATATATACATATGGCCACTCATTTCGAACTATTTCAACCGTACCAGACTCAATCGTGCACTCAAAATCGCCATCTGGATAATTATTTTTAAAAGTTAAGTTTCACCCATTAACTAATTTAAATTCACTCACTTTTTAAATAACACTAATAAATTAATTCTTATCAATTTACGACACTTAGTAATTTAATAATTACCGAATTAATTAATTAAAATATAAGGCTAGAAATTACGAGGTGTTACAAATTGTAGATTTCTTTAGACAAATTAAACGTGTGTGCGTATGACAACTGTAAGACATTTTGGACATATGTTTATAAATTATGTGCGAAAATTTGCGTATCGATTTATCCTATTCACACTTCACTCAAAATCCTTATCGAACAACTCTAAAAAATATCAAAGTAGTCGAATAAGAGGTAGGGAAACTTTTAGAGGCAATATCCATAATGCAATTTTAATTATCTTAATGACTATTGAACCCGGTTCTGGTTAATAAGAGCAATGGGAAGTGGAGAGTATGCGTGACTTTACTAAATTGAACAAATCTTATCCTAAATTGAACAAATCTTAGCCAACAAAAAACTCTCCACACCCAAAGAATGACCAGTTAGGCGATGCCACTTCACCACGAATAAATGATCTTTCTGACTACATACTCATGGTACCATCATATTCCTTTTTTATTCCCGACCAAGAAAAATGATGTTTATCACCACACTTGGTCTTTACTACTACATTGTGACACATTTCGATTTGAAGAATGCACCGGCGACTTCCGAACGGTTGGTTAGAAAAATGTTAAAAGAATAAGTGTGCAACACTATTGAAGTGTACAATAATGATATGTTAGTGAAAAATAAAAAGGTTTGAGACCACCTGGAAGACCTCAAGAAAAACTTCGAGATACTTCGATTTTACCAAATGAAGCTTAACATTGTAAAATGTTCCTATGGAGTACGACTTGGAAAACTCCTTGGGTATATGGCCAGTTAAAGGGGAATAAACGCTAATCCCAACCTAATTGAGGCTTTATGGACCATTTTACGACCAACTACGGAGAAAAAAGTACAAAAGTTGACCAAATTGCTCTATTCCTTTTATTGTTTCACCTTCAAATCATTTAAATGGTGCAAACCATTCTTTTAAGTGTTAAGAACATAGTGGAAGGAGGTTTGGAACAAAGAATGTTTGACAATGCTAAAAGAAATTAAAAGGTAAAAAGGTTTGAAATTCCTTAACACTTCCTATCGATATGAAATCTAGTACTCGTACCTGTCCGTCTCAGAATACTTAGTCAATTTAATTTTGGTTTGCAATGAATTAAAAGGGTGAGACCCAATCTAATATATAAGTCAAGCTTTGGTTTGGGTAAAACAAAGGTAACTCCCTCTCAAGAAGTAGTCTACTCACCAGTAGTTGCATCCTAATAGCTGAAGAACTACTTCGAAGGGCATCTCGTCATGGTATTGACGTATTCTACGATCAAGTATATCCTTTAAAAGGTGACATATCTAGGTAAATGTCCAAATAATCGGTATAACTAAAAAAGTTTGACATTGACAGTAAACCTAGAGCAACCGTTAAAGGAAATGTCTTAACTGATTTTTTCACTAAATTTGCACCTAAAGGCTAGAAATATTATATGGAAGAAGTTATTACCGATCATATTATATATAAATGATCTTAGAATCACACTACTTGGACATTTTTCATAGATGAAGCATCAAACTCAAAGGTATCGAGGTGGGTATCATATTAATCACCCCCATCGGAGAAACAAATAAGCATGCAATAAGTCTTAGCTTTAACATCAAATAACTAAGTGGAATACGAAGCAATGCCCGGAGCACCAAGGAAGGAATTATTGATCAGAGCTACCCACCATTAGGTTTTTAGTGATTCAAGGATGGTCTTCAACCCGATATCAGGGGAAATTAGTTCAAGAGGCGGATGAATGCCAACCTATTTATAGAGAGCACAAGAGTTAGTTGTAAAATTTCAAAACGTACACATCCAATAGTTTCCTTGAGTAAATAATAACCATATTGAATCCTTGGCAATTTTAGCCTCAGTCTTTGATTGGAATCTAAACGAACTATCCAGGTGGAATACTTGGATCACCAAAGCATATCCAAGGAAATCGAAACACTAGTAATCAACAAACACCAAGTTGGATGAACCCCATAATCAAATTCTCTAAAGATGTAGTTCTATTGGAAGATGCTAAGGAGGCTCAAAAGCTTAGGAATAAGGCAACCTATTTTACTTTCACACATAGGGAAATTTGTATCAACGATCATTTACAGGGCCTTACTTACGTTGTGTTCACTATGATAAGGTAAATGAATCCCTATTAAAACTCCATGAAGGTACCTATGGGAGTTACATAGGGGGGAGGTTGTTGGCCTTCTGAACAATCAAGAAAAGATATTGAAGGCCCTGTATGCAACAAGATTCCATGAAATATGTGAAAAATTCAAGAAATGTCAAAAATTGTCCATACTCCTACACCAACAGGACACTATCTGAACCCACTATCTAACCCATGACCTTTCTCTTAGTTGGTACTCGACATCGTTGGACATATGCCCATGATATCTGCAAATTGGAAGTACTTGCTGGTCAAAACATATTACTTCAACAATGGATTGAATCTGAGCCGCTATTAGTATCAGAGATTCATATATGGATAAATTAATCTAGAGAACATCACAACAAGATTTAAGAGTCCATGACATTATCACAAGTAATTATGCCCACTATTTGAATGTTTAATTATTTAATACTTCTACACTAATCATGGAATTATGCATTCTTATATCTTTGTGTCATATCCTCGAAGTAATGGATAGGCGAAGGCCCGTGACACCTCGCATATTTTAGCATTGGAGGTGACCAATCCCCGCTACCAATATATGTCAGAGTAAAAAATTAAATACCATTCTTAGCTCATGACAAAAATATAAAATATTAAGAACTTTTTTCAGAAGCTATGATTTGAAAATATTTCAACGCATATAAACAACCACCATAATAAAATCCATCACTGTGATAACTCAAATGAACAAATATCAATTCCAAAAGATAAAATAATACTTGAATGAATAATCCAATTGCAATTATCCAACTTAAAATCGTAAATAATTGTGGAATAGGATGCCCCATGATAATAAATAAATGACTGTCTCATGATAAGCACGACTGGAAGGGAAAACTGAACTATTAAATCTATAAAAAGTAACTCCAGCTATAACTCCACAAATCTCCAATCAATCCTAAACATCTACTCTAGTAACTATACTTGAAATGTTAGTCAGTGCAATGGATCAGAATCCACCACATGAATACCAACTACTCCTTCCAAATAGGATTTGTGAATTTATACACAAGCATTATATAAGATAAATAAAACAGTAGATAATTT
Source organism: Sambucus nigra (assembly GCA_949130495.1). Lineage (NCBI taxonomy): Eukaryota > Viridiplantae > Streptophyta > Magnoliopsida > Dipsacales > Adoxaceae > Sambucus > Sambucus nigra. The sequence continues at coordinate 227,365,144 of OX422211.1, read as the reverse complement.
TAAAGTAAAAACATTAAGAAGATGTGAGTAAAATAAAACAGTATTAACTACCCACATAAACTAAACCACCCCACTATTAAAGTCCAATTATATTTATTTAATAACTTAGTTGTGTTTAAACCATTAACTTAGCTTTATGCAATTTGCCAATTATTTTATTAAAGCAACACCACTATAGTAAGCCAACTTTTTTTATCAATCCTACACAAATTCTGGCACTCCTAAAATCTCAACACATCACATCCTACCCATCACTATCGATAGACAACCCAATTTTATTAGCCATGCAAATATTGGCGATGCTCCACACACGACACGTCACTATATCCAAAAAATCCTATCTCGTTATCCATCCACATATTAGTTGTGCCAATACACACCCACGTCACTATAGCCAGCTAACCCAATTATCATTATTTTTGCACATATTGGTGATGTAAAATTTTATTTTTATACCCGTTTATTATCATATGCATTAATTATAATATCTCAATAAAGTTCTCTTTATTTCAATTATCCCTACATATAATTCAGGCAACACAACTAAAACCATCCCTAATCCTATACATAAAAATCACAAAACCATAAGTATTACCTGGTCTATCACCTAAGAAGAATACTTACCAAAAATCATCACCTTGTCTCTCACCTAGGCTAAAGGATAGCGTAACGACGTACTACCTAAGTCCACCCAGAAAAATACCCAACCGTACAAGCACACACCCACTAGTACAATACCTAACAAATGCCAACAATAACAAATTAATTCTACTAGTCTCATACCTAGCAAGAAACCTATCGCACGAGGGTGAAAGTACAATTACTCCCAAAAATCCTAGCATCCCCGTGGTGTCAAAATATTAACACGAATAATTTCTACCAAATCACATATTTATAATACAATGTTATAATTGCTCAATTAATCCTACGAGATGAATCCCACTCTATTTACATCAGTTTAATGTTGTAATAACCAAGTTCTACAAAATAGTTACACAAGTTGTCAAATTCCGTAATTCCAGTACGAGTGATATTATACCATTTCAACACATAATCCAATTCAAATATGTGTAGTAACAATGTTTTACAACATTCACTTCTATTCTACGATATACACATTAATATCGTAATTTAATGAGTCAAAAAATTATTCAAATTTCATATTTTAATTCTAACTTACGATTTGTCCCATAAATCTTCCATAATCCAATACAAAAATCTAAGCATGCAACGTTCCAAGCCTTAATTCATATTTTTAAATATAATAAAATAGTCTGAATTAATTATTATTTCCCCTAATTAATCTTTATAATTATTTTTAGTAAAAAATGATTAATTAAGGTTTAGACAACCTTTAAAACATAAAATACATGAGGGGGAACAATAGAGATAATAATTTGGTAGAGTATCTAGTCCCAACCGTATTTTCCACACTGCTAACCTACGCTAGGAGTTAGAAATTAAAAAGCATTTTTAGGATGTGACAGAAATATGAGACATTATCAATTTTTTTCACGGGATATGATTTAAAATTAGTACAACAAATATAAACAACTACCATAGTAAAATCCATCACCATGCTAACTGCAATGAATAAATCTCAATTCCAAAAGATAAAATAATACTCGAGTGAATAATCCAATTGCAAATGTCCAACTTAAATGTAACAACCCAGGTTTTTGAGCGACTATTTTATATTATTTTGCCCGATGGGCTAATTTTATAAAATAGGGGATGTTGGAGTAAATATTATTTCCCGTGAGATTTAGGGATAATATTTATTATGTTTTGTCTATTTACCGTATGAGAAGGTAAATAGCATAATATTGTGATATGTTGCGTCGTTATATGTAAAACGACGGTTATGAACTCATATTTAATTTGGAGTATAATTAATGAAATAAAATGAAGTTAGAACATAAAATTTGTTCATGTTATCCTGAATGCCAAAATATGGGGTGTGGTTGTTTTTAGAATAGTCAAGATAGTCGAAATAAGTGCCACGTTTTATTTTTGAGTTTCGGGCACTTTTGGGGTGTTATGACTCAATTATGTGGTTACGAGTCATTTTAATGGTGTATTGGCAATTAAAAGAGGGGGATTGTGTTTTATGACCCGTATAAGTCTCCCCCGCCCCTTTTTCTTTCTTCATTTGTGAGAAAAGCCAAAGGGGAGAGAGAGAGAGAGAGAGAGAGAGAGAGAGAGAGAGAGGAGAGTTGGGAGAAATGGGAGAAAATGGAAGATTGAGGCCGGAAATCGTTGCTACCGGAAGGGAATCCGAGACTACAACCTCGAGGCAAGTTTCTTACTTACTAGATGTTGATTTACTGTGATAAATTGCATGTATAGTTAGGTTTTGGAGATTTAAACCCTTAATGGGTATTTGTTGATTTTGATGATTAAACCCTTAAATCTTAGTTTTGATTTGATTTGAGGTAAGAATATTAGTTAAAAATTGTGTAGAATTGATTTGGGAATAATTATTGTTGTTGTTGTTAGAAGAAATTAAAGATTTGGGGTAATTGGGATTTCAGGGTTCTTGAACCCGTAGCCCTAACTGGGTAAAATTACAGGACCGAATCGATTTGGCCCTAGGGCGAATCGATTCGGATAAGGGGAAGAATACAGGTCTGGGGAAACCGAATCGATTCGGTGTGGAGCCGAATCGATTCGGCTAAGGCAGAATGCCAATTTTACTCACCGAATCGATTCGGCTTTGGGCGAATCGATTCACAACCAGGGGAGAATCGATTCGGCCCAAGGGTGAATCAATTCGGTTGCCCTGTTTTTGTGCGATTTTCCTAGTTTGATTTTTATCCCTTTTTCTTTTAGGTCCAAGGCTTAGGTACCTTCCTTTGGGAAGTAATGGGAGTCCTAGAGGGATGTTGTGGGTAGACTAATGTCCTAGGATTAAATGGGATGATTGGGCTTATCCCGAGGGCTAGTTGTTTAGGTTAATATCCGTATAATAAAATAGGAGATTGACCTAAAGATAAATTGGAGATAAAAATGCAAATGTTGAGGCTTTGGGGGAGATACTTCTTGAGGGAGGCTTACTTTGAGGGTGTATGAACTCTTGGAGACTAGTTTGAGGTTTATGGCACTTCGGGTCTTAGGTCATTAATAAAATATGATTCTAAGAATAAGAAGACATATTATAAAATGTGGTACTAATAAATAAGTACAAATGATTTTGAGAATGTAAAAATGGATGTTTACAAATGAAAAGGAAGATGATTTTCATAAATGTTAAAAAGGCATGGATAAACACCTCTCTAAATGACCTCATAAGGGAAGTTCACGCGTTGAGGTGAAGCCCCCTGGCTAATGAATGCAGGGTGGATATAGTCCTAGTCCATGTGAGCGTTTGTGTTATATATTTTTTCTGCGATGGGTAGGAGATTCCGGGTGTGGTCTTGACTATCCCGCAGGCATATGGCCGCTTCCTGATGTCTTGCGTTATAGGATCCCAGGTTGTCTTGATGATAAGCCCTGGAAGATGATGGTCATTTAGAGGCGCGCATAGTGGGGAAACCCGGACGGGTGGTCTTAGAGTCGTTATATACATATAATTATAACTATTCTAAATCAAGTGGGATTTGATGTATGATATGCCATAAAGAGCATGATGAAGTGCCATAAAGAGCACAATGAAATGCCACAAAGAGCATTTGATGATGATTATATTCCTGATAAGGAAGGTATTAAAAAAAGTGCCATAAAGAGCACAATGAAACGCCACAAAGAGCATAATAACCATGATTATATTTCCTAATAAGGAATGAAACCATGAAATGAATTAGTGTATATGATGTAATTGATTTGGTAAACATTTGATAAAATGTTGTACCATTTATATATTTCCTAAAGAAGAATTAGGAATTATGCTTTTAGATAGTGAATGGGATTACTTAAGTTTCCTGAGTAGCTATAGATCATATGCATACACATGCATATATATATATATTCATTACGTACTCAGGGTCTAATGGATCTCAATGATCAACCTTGCCTAAGTAGTAGTGTATCGAAGGCGTTCCTTGTTTGGATTTCGCTTTGCGAGACACCCCACGAACGAATAGGGCATAGTGTTGAGACTGGGGAGAAGTTAGCCTTTAGTACTTGGGTTAACTAGAGCATTTCATGATATTGCGCTAGGCTGCTTTTAGACTGAGAGGTGAGAAATGTTATTGTTAATTGCGAGAGAATTACGCACTTAACTGTCATGCATTTTAGTCACATGGGAATCATATCAAATCGGGCCCTGACCCGTTTATATTTCTATGTTTTTGCATATACTCTTTGCCATACAGGTTCTCTACCACAGGGACACCCGTATTTATATTTCCATTCCGGTTGTCATGGAGCTGCGGCATATTGCGGATGTTGTAGGTTAATTGTATTAGACGCTTTTTTCAATTGTACTCTAGTTATGTTCAGTTTATTTATTCGGGCGTGTTGCCCAAGGCATTGCACTCATTTGTTATATTGTAAATATTGAAATGTAATACTCGGTGTAACTAATTGTATTGGTCTGTTCACCGACAGCTTATTCGGTGATTATTTATTATATTGTCATTCCTTATTCTTTGGTTTTTGATATCCACCGTTTTTACAAATGGGATTGTCTAAGTGTTTTTCTTTTACTTATTAAATTTTTAAATTGACAGTCCGTTTTCTAAAATGATTGATGGTTATCTCGTACTATTATTTTAATCGACAGTGATGCTGAGAATGGACCATCTATGATTCGTGTGATTATTAGAGTATTGGGCTGGCCACCTATTATTTTAGTAAAAGGAGTTGTCACATTAAAATCTTAAACAACCGTTGAATCTAATTGGCCACAAAAAATCCATAAATGATCTCATGATAAGTATCACTATAAAGGACAACTAAACTATTAAAGCAATATAAAGTAACTCTAGCTGCAACTCCATGAATATCCAATCAATTCTAGGAAAATACTCCAACAACGATACCTGAAATGTTAGTCGACGCAATGTGTTCGAGCCCATCGTATGAATAGCTGTTACTCCTCCCATATACTATCTCTGAATCCATACATAAGCATCATACCAAATATATATGACAATAGAGTATTTTAAATTAAAACCAATAAAAAGGTGCGAGTAAAATAAAACAGTACTAACTATCCACATGAACTAAACCACCATACTATTAAAGTCTAGTTATGTTTATTTTGGGACTTAGTTATGTTTTAATCATTAACTTGTCTTAATGAAATTCACCAGTTATTTTATTAAAGCGATGCCATAATAGCAAGCCAACCTTTCTATTAATCCTGCATATATTCGTGCACGCCTAAAATATCTATACATCACACCCCTAGCCATCACTATAGACAAACGACCCAATTCTATTAACTATGTAAATACTAATGATGCTCTACACACAACACGTCACTATATCCAAAAAACCCTATTTCTTTAGCCCTTCACATATTAGTGGAACCAACACACACCCATGTCACTATAGCCAACCAACCCAATTATTATTAGTCCTGCACATATTGTTGATGCAAAAATCTTTTTTATATCTATTTATTATTTTAGGCATTAATTATAATATCTTTATAAAGTTCTTTTTATTTCAATTATCCCTACCCATAATTTAAGAAACACAATTAAAACCATCCCTAGACCGATACCTAGAGATCACCAAACTATAAGTATTACCTAGTCTATCACCTCGAAAGAATACCTACCAAAAACTATTATCCAGTTTTGCACCTAGGCTAAAAGAATAACGTAACAACGTACTACCTAACAATACCCAGAAAAATACCCAATCGTACAAGCGCACACTCACTAGTCCCATACCTAAAAAAGTGCCAATAATTACAAGTTTACCTACTAGTATCATACATAGCAAGCAAGCTACCGCAGAAGGGTGAAAGTACACATACTGCATAAAATCCCAATGTCCCCATGGTGTCAAAATATCAACACGAATAATAGTTACCTAATATCATATTTATAATACAACATTACAATATCTCAATTAATCCTACGAAACGAATTCCACTATACGTACATCAATATAATCTTGTAATAACCAAGTTCTAAAAAATAGTTATAGAAGTCGTCAAATTTCATAATTCCGGAACAAGTGATATTATACCAATTCAAGATATAATCCAGTTCAAATGTGCTTAGTAACAACATTTTGCAAGAATTAATTTCGTTTTACAACATACACATTAATATTGTAATTTTATGAGTCAAAATTCTATTCAAATTTTATATTTTAATTCTAACGTACGATTCATCCCTTAAATCTATCATAATCCAATACACTAATCTAATCATTCAATGTTTCAAGTCTTACATTATATTTTTAGATTTAATAAGATAGTCTGAATTAATTACTACTTTCCCTAATTAATCATTCTAATTATTTTTTTGAACATGGCTAATTAAGGTTTAAGCAATATTTAAAACATACAATACATAAGGGTGAAAATATAAATATTCATGGTTGAAAATAAGTCATCATAAAAATCTGATTACGCTGTTATGATCATCTCATGAAAATAACAAAATCCCGTTCTTGGTTGATCTTGAGAAAACTCAATTAAGCCTTCAAAAATTGGGTCGAAGCTTTGTTTTAATGGAGAATTAGGTTTTGTACAAGATGGGAGGAATGTTTTTGAGATTCTACTGCCTAATGAAAAGGGTTAAAAGTGTTTAACAAGTCTAATCCCTAATTCGTTTAATAAAGAAAAAAATATAGAGTTGAAACCAGCACAAACACTCACAAAGAAGCCATCCCGTGACTTCTGCCCTGGTGCGAATCAATATTTTGGTATTAGAGGTGGCCAGTCCTCACTGTTGATCTATAGTAGACATCAAAATTAAAATATCATTCTTACTTATCATGCGACAGAAATATAAGACATTAATTTTTCTTTAACAAGATGTGATTTAAAAATAGTCATATAAATATAAATAACCACCACAATAAAATCCATCACCATGCTAGCTCCAATGAATAAATCTCAACTACAAATGATAAAATAATACTAGAATGAATAATCCAATTACAAATATCCAACTTAAAATCGTAAACAATTGTGGAATCGTGACTCACAAAAAATCCATAAACGACTGTATCATATTAAGTAAGATTAGAAAGGAAAACTAAACTACTAAAGCAATAAAAAGTTACTCCACCTCCAAATCAACTAAATATCCAATCAATCCTATGAAGCTACTCCAGCAACTATATCTGAAATGTTAGTCAACACAATGGGTTAGAGACCACTGCATGAATATCAACTACTCTGTAATACCCCATAATTTTACGTCATTTATTTTAGTACAAAATAATAAACGAGAATTGATAGTTACTTGAGAGATTGGGTAATTTACATTATGTATGATTATGTAATTTGTTTGTACCGCATGCTTTGCATATTAAGATGATAATTAAATGTGCATGTTATATAAATTGTTTGTACCGCGTGTTATGATAATTAATAAGTATAATTAATGAGCCGGACTATAGGCAATTAATGTGTAAAATTATTAAGCGTGTCATTTTATTTTACGCCGAGAGGTTTTACCATGCGATTTGAGGTATACCTATTTTGAGTGGACTCCAGGGTGATTATGTGTTTTAAACATTTTAAGCTGGGTCCGAGAGGTAGGTATATCCTTAGAGGTATTTTGGGCTATTACGGGTAGCATTCTGGGCTCTTTTAAGGGCCCAAAATTAGGCCTCATTAAATATGTACGGGAATTATAGTTTTTAAAGGGAATAATACTCTTTCTTAATGTTATATTACAACCTAAACTAAACCCTATCATCCATAATCCCCTAGGAGAATTAGAGAAAACATGTAGAGGGGAAATCAAGGGGATTCAAGAGGGGATTCTTCAATCCTCAAACCTAAGGCAAGAATTTTCTTGTAACGTCATTAAATAATATGTACTTAATTTAGAATCATGTTTTTCCCATATCGATTTTAGGTTCTGGATTATGTTTGGAGATTTAATTTGTATTATATGAATTATGTTATTATTGGGACTAATTAGGATTAGTTATTAATTAATCTTATGCTAAAAGTTGATATTTTGGTGATAAACCTAAAATCAATATAGTTTAATAATTGGAAATCATGTTAGCATCCATGTTGTAGGGTCCATTCATATTTTTATATTGAATCCATGTATTAACTTGAAGGTTTATTCTGAAATTGAAAGAGAATTGTAAACTATTGATGTTTTAGGAAAAGAGGTAACCTTTATTGCTTAACTCTTGAAATTTATGAATTAATCTATTTATGATTATTAAGAATCAATGGAAACTTGTTCCCATACTTAGATTTAATTATCGTATTGTTGATTTGTGGTTTAGGAGATTTGGAACTCGTTAATGGAAGTTTGGGAAGAATGCCATTAGTTTTTAGGCAAATCTGGGCCTACTGCCCGATGCGAATCGATTTGGCCCTAGGGGCGAATCAATTCGGCCTCTGAGTCGGACCGGGTTAAGTTTGGGAAATGGGTCATGAAGTTATTATGAGTTAATTAGAGTATATGAGAGGTTATCCATTTGAGTAATGAATGGTATAATGTGTAAGTAAGGATTTGTATAATGGACCTAAAGACATAAATCATTATAATTATAGTAGAAAGTTAATAATTAAGAATATTAACTTATAACATAATTCGATGTTGTGGGAATTTAGTTAGATTGAATGGACGCACGAGATGCGTTATACCCTATAGAGTATATATATATCTACTTTAAAAGAGGAGAGTTTTTCTTTAATGATATAAAGATTATTTTACCCTCATACAATTTAAAAACCCATCAATACCCTTATATCTTTCTCTTTCATTCAAGAATATATTATACATTGTATTTTAATCCCACCCACATACACTACACTTTAATTTGTACACTGACCACGATCTCCTATGCACAACTTTCAACCCAATACACGAAAAAGCCCAATTTTTGCTATGAAGACTTCCCAAGTGAAACCCACTTCTCAAAATATCTCATCTCTCACTAAATCATCCTCTAACTAATCACAAAAAAAGCAGGTGGACTAGAAATAATCTTAGCAACACTAAACCGTCCCAAACATATATGCCATTGTGGAAGGTAACTCAAATATGAGGTTCGAATTTACATATAAATTTGTAATCATTTTGTGTAGATCTGTTTATCACGTTGTTTATTTTGTTTTAGAGATTAATATGTTTCATGTTACATAATAACCTGTTTAAAGCCCCCAAATTTGAACACATTAATTTATCTTGAGTTTTTAAAACTTGAGAATGTAATTTAGTATGTTGAATTTTGATCTTGAGACTGTTAAAATAAGGATTTTGATCTTGATACTTTTTAAATAATACCTGAACAGGAATCCACTTGGAACATATTTGGTACGAAATTTACACGGGTGAAGACGTTATTCGATTTTTAATGTTCATCTGCATTATCTTTATTTATTTCTTTGTGTGTATACTCCCTTTGTCAGTATTACCGACCATTGTATTTTTTTCATTTTGACAGTAAAAAGACACGTATGGAGAGAATCTGGTTCATCTGACTATGTTCTTATTTAAAATTATGGCATTTAATCCTTATTATTAACTCGAGAGAGTATAATTGTAAAAAAACACGGATGGAGCTCTTTAGATTTCATATTAATTGTTTTCTGGGGTTTCATGATCTCTGCATCTCTGAAAATACACCTCTATCTCTCTCTCTCTTATACATAAAAAGAGATGATTTCCTCTTTAATGGTATAATTTTTTTATGAAAATTATATTGTTTATAAAAACCTTATTTTTTAATTAAAAACTTCATTTCTTATAAGAAAAAATTGTATTCTTAAAAATATGTAAAGAAAAAAACAAAAATATATAGAAAAAAAATTGTATTTTTTTATATAAATTGTATTTTTAAAAAACGTTACTTTTTTATATAAAAAACAATAATTTTTTTTTGTTTTTATAAAAAAAATAATATTTTATTTATTTATAAAAAACAGTATTTTTATAAATGCTTTTTTAAATTGTATTTTTTATGAATACAAATTTTAACAATACAGTTTGTTTTAAAAATTAAGTTTTTTAGTAATACAGCTTTTATACACAAGAGTTTTTTTTATTAAAAAAATTATAATTTTTATTAAAAAAAAGTGTCTTTTTCATATATATATATATATATATAGTTTTATAAAACAATATGTTTTTAAAATTTACCGTTTTAAAAAACATATGAAATCTTAAAAAATATATTTTTTAATCTTAGGATTAGACCTTGACATATGTTTACAACCTCACTGTTCCAACTTTTCAGGTAAGTTTGTCTTACGTTTTTAACAAATATCTATAAGCTCAATTTTTGTTGTTCATAATTTGGGCACGCTATATTACCATTATTGGATATTGACTCATTGTTCAACCAAACACAAGGTACTTGCTTCAATTAATGGTTCAAGATGACAACGAAAGAGCAACAGTCACACTGTTCACGGAAACATAGTCTTTCATTGCCTGCAACATTCAAACTTTCATCGTTTCTAAAGAAAAGGTAATATCATTCTTATTAAAACTTAAAATTCATGCATACATTTCAAACGTTCTATACTAACTTCATATACTTATTTTTTTATGTTAATTTATTCCACAGGGGATTGTGCACTCGGACTATATTTGAAAGTTATATACGTGCATTGGCAAAATTAGCAGATTCTACATTTAAGGAAAATTGCTTAGAGATTCTAATCGAAAGCCTGCACATTTTGTCGCTCATAAAATTGAAGATGAATAAGACACATAGAATTCTAACAAATGTCAAAAGCAACATTATATTTTAATATTTTATCATTACACTTTGTTATTATCTTAGTTCTTCCATAAACAATTTGTCTCTTCCTTTGCATTTTACATTTTAAATAACTCGGATTCATTGGCATTGACTTTTACTATTTCATGAGATTTCATATCTTATTATGTGATTATCGCTCCATTGTTTTACACATTGATTTCATTTACTTCATTACTTGTACATAATTTGTTATAGTTTTTATGCTTTATATGAATAATTTTTAAATTCACATTCTCTTATTCATTTATTCAGCTAATCCAATTGAATATTTGGATTTGCCCACACGTGCAAAGCACGTGGGCACATCTAGTATATATATATATGTGTGTGTGTGTGTGTGTGTGTGTGTGTTATATATGTGTGTATTCTATAATTATATAAACATACCTTTACTCGTGTTGAATTTATCGGATGGGGGGTTGCGTTCGATATCAGTCTATGTACCACACACTAGCTGAGATGTGCAGGACGTAGTGGAGGTTATTGTGTTAGATCATATAGTGAGTGATCACTGCTTCGTGATGAGAGAAATAAGATGAATTGATCATGAACATGGTATGGGTATTGGTCGTTGGTGGTGTTTTCTGCGTAGTGATCACCCCATTATGTATTTGTGTGTTTTTGCTTAAGCCCATTAGGTGATGGATTACTAAGGACTTATCGATAGAGGCACGAGATGGACACCGAAGGTAATAACCTTTTTGTGATGTAATAACTATGTAAAAAAGAACTACTATAGTCTAAATATAGATAATTGATAATAAACATGATGTTACAAAAAAATACGTTGTGTGCTTTATTTGTATCCTTTGGGGGTGAAATTGTGGAGGTTAGTATTGGGTTGTACTCGTACACGCGTAGGTAGTTACATCCCTATAATGTGATAGTTAGTTGTAATTCATTCCTTATGATAGTGTAGAGATTAGTTAGCATAATATGACTACGGTCGAGTAATGCATGTAGTATTGCATTTAAATGAGGGGTAAGATACTTATTGCATGTGGGAATCGAAGGGTGGCATGTTTGTCAATCAACCGCATGATTATTTATTGAGATTGAAGGTAATTTTTACAACTCGAGGACTCTTACCCAAAATTATAAAAATATTTTCCATGGTCAGTTAGGCAGGGTCAGCAGGGCTAAGGAAAGATCAGACTTGTAGTTCCATTTTATGTAGTAGGTTTCACTATTTTGATTCTTGCAGACGTTGATATTAATTTTAATCTCAGTCGATGCCGTTTCAGAGTTTTCTATGGGCATAAGCTTGGATCTATGATTCATTTAGTTTTTATTTAGAGTCGTGATGTGTAGATTAAGAGTGCGCCAACAATCAAAGAATAAACTTCTTTGATTAAATTCCAATTTTTAATCTCAAAACCCCTAACTCTTTGCAAATAAATGTGAGTAATGAATTAAATAAATTCAAACATGCAAAGAAATCACAATATGAGGAAAAATCCTCCAAAGGGGACAAACCTTTTTATTTCACTATAATTTTCAACGTTTACAATTACAGAGAAATACAGTGACACATGAATACTGTCAATTTGTCATTGGTAAGAGATCCTGTAAGAGCTCCAAGTCAACAATGGAGAACAACATTCTTCTCCACAAGAATACTCTAGATGAGTAAAACAATCAATCTAGGGTTTATAAGGGTTCACAATATGTATTTGGGAAGTATTTGTGAATAAAAAAGGTTAAAACCTTAAAAGATGAAGTCTGAAAAACGTAGCAGTTCTATAGAAACGGAGGTGCAAACGACTTAAGAAACGTGCATGCAGAAACTGCTATTTATATGAAAATTGAGGCGGTGCATCGCTCGAACGAAATAACATGTCGCTCGAATGACAGTGTGTTGTCGCTCGAACGACGTCAACAAATTTTTTTTTCTCGCCTCAGCACTTAGAAAAATTTCTTTCTATGAAGGAAAACATCTTAAAATCCTTAAAAAATATTTTATAAAAATTCCTAAATAATTCTATAACCATTAAAAACTCCAAATTAATTATTTTACCATACATGCGAGTGGAGCAGTGAGAAAGCTTGAATGTTGAAGACTCACGTTGCATGATACTCGGTGATGATGCACTACGCACGTAGGAAGATAGTGGGAGCGTGATAACTTCGAATTCAGATCGAGGCCTTCATGGATGAGCGTGTTGACGTGCCGAATGTAGCTATATCAAATATACTAACTATGATCCAGGTCACACAGTAAAATTTCTAGATTCTAAATGAACATTTATAAAATCATGTCCTTACAAATCTCCCCTTATGTCTATGCCGGTACATACAAAAAAATTATTCGAATTATGCTACCGAATCTCAAAACAAATGACATACAATTTAATATCCCTATTAAACTGAAAAACTGGAAATACTAAATGACTTGTCTTCAAAATAAATCTTCAACATTTTCGATTCTTCAACTCTTCAAGCTTTCTTTGTTATCATCAAGGTGTGAAAAAATGATCCTCAATTTTGTACCTACACACATGAGACAAAAACTGTACCCGTGACGTGCAACATTTTGAAGTATAATGAAAAGCAAAAATAAATATCTATTAAGCTCAAGCAAATCATTATTAATCAAACAAAAATTCTCCCCCATAATTCGTTCTCCCCTTTCTTATGATGCCCCCAAATAGATAAATATAAAAAACACAAAGATATGCAAATGGAGAATGTCACAAGGTAATACACTTTCTCTTTTTAAATTGTTCAAAATTTTTCTCACAAAAATATACTACAAAGAATCACACCATGAAAGAACACGAAAATAACCAAGTCGTCGATAGAGGAAATGTAGGGATATGAAAAAATTCAATAGGAAAATCAATACATACAACCATAACATATGTGCACGATGAATTTTGGATATTCCTAACGAATGAACTCAACATCTTCCTTAGGTGTAAAAAGGGTGGAATTATAAGAAATTGACTCAATCAAATCAAATCAAAGCTCAAAGTGATTTTCACACCAATAACGTCCAAAACTATGTAACGTTTTTTCATGACTTTCAAGGAAGTGCAAACCCGTTTTATATTCCATCCAAACTCCCTCATAAATAATAATGCTTTTTATTTTTCGTTGGAGGTGATGAACTAAAACCTATTGGCCCACTTTTCGGCATATATTTCCTTTTATTGCCTATGAATTTTTTGGGCTCTTTTCAACCTCTTTGGACCTTGGATTTTGTTTTTGCCACACTTTTTCTAGGTCCGATTTAAACGGTGGCTTAATCGCAAAGGATAAATGAGTACCTTTCGTAGCCCTTCCCCATTTTTTCGAATTCTCGCAAATTCACTGCAGCGGTTTTTACATGCACTGCTTTCTTATCAAGTTGATCGCATTTGGTTAATTGTATTGACATAATAGAGATGGAAACACTCAAACCAATATGCGATAGACAAGTACAATACTCAAATAATACCATGCATGTGTGCAATAAAGGAGATAAGGAGCCAAACGTGAAGAAGATATCACTTATCGCATCTCAATGACTCTAAATAATATAAAGCACATGGATGAAATGATTTAGCATCTCAAATCACTATCAAACAGTCACCTGGAATATGGAAATGAAGTTGTGACTATGGCTATCTTAAATGTTCATCCATAAACGGTGCAAAATAAAATACAAAAATCTTTTTGTTTTTTTAAAATTTTTATAAAAAAGAAAATCTTTTTGACTTTTTAAAAAATTTATCAGAAAATAAAAACTTTTTGGATTTTTCAAAAAAATTAAGAAAAAAATCAAAACAAATAATGATGCAAATGATACAATCTAGAGATAGGAATCACATGATATGAACATGAAAAATGCATCATACTCTAGACATGGTAACCACCCCTCAGTCAGCCGTGCAAATTCCTAAAGACTTCATAAGACTCTCGAATCTAAGGGCATCTAAAGGCTTCATGAAAATATCATCTAACTGGAAGTCGGTGGACACAAAACTCAAGGATATGACCTTCTCTTCTACTAGCTCACGGATAAAGTGCTCGCGTATCCTAATGTTCTTTGTGCACGAATACTAGATTGGATTATGGGATATGTGTATCGCGCTCGTATTATCACGGGAAATAGTCACGGTGTCCTATGATATCCCATTATCCTCCAACATTTGCTTCATCTACCGAAGTTGCGTGCAACAACTACCAGTGGTTATGTACTCAGCTTCCATAGTGGACAAATATATGGAGTTTTGCTTCTTGTTCAACCATGAGACAAGAGCAGAACCAAAAAAGAAACACCCACCAGAAGTGCTCTTATATCCATCTGCATCCCCGGCCCAATTGGCATCCGAATAGGAGGATAAACGATTATTGGTATCAAAGGAATACCAAATACCAAATGAGAGAATCCTACTCATGTATTTGATAATATCTTTAAGAGCGAGTAAGTGCGACTCTTTTGGGGATGCCTGATATCGCGCACAAACTCTAGCACTAAAGACTATGTCGGGACAACTGGCAGTTAAGTGGAGAAGGCTACTTATCATAATTCGATACAAGGTTGACTCTACGCCCTAACCTGAAGTGTCATTGCTAAGCTTTGTTGAGGTACTCATCGGGGTACATGCGTGCTTAGCGGAGTCTAAGCCAAATTTCTTCACAAGGTCTCTAGCATACTTGGATTGGGAGATGAACATCATATCCTCTAGCTGACGAACCTGGAGACCAAGGAAGAATGTAATCTCACCAACCATGCTCATCTCAAACTCACTCTTCATCTCCTCCTCAAAGTCGTGATCATGTCGGGAGCACATGGATCCAAAGACTATGTCGTCCACATAGACCCGGGTAACCAAAGTAGCACCGTCTCTTCTCCTAACAAACAAAGTCTTATCAAATCCCCCTCTCTTGAAGCAACATGCTAAGGGATAAAAAGTAAGCCGCTCGTACCAAGCACAGGGTGCTTGCTTCAAATCATACAGGGCTTTTCTCAGAAAATAAATGTGATCAGGGTGCTTAGGGTCTTTAAACCCTTTTGGTTGTTCCACGTAAACTTTGTAAGGATATTATTTTATTGTCCGGTTTACATTTGAGTATGTCATATACCGCTACAATCGTCGAAGACTTATTCAAGTTCAATCATGCATCAAGACCAATCCAAATATCAAAGTTCTTCAATATTCAAGCCTCCGGGAGGTTTGTTTTGGTAAGGTTGTGTTTAAATACCTTAACAGTTCACTTAGAGTGTT
Organism: Sambucus nigra; assembly: GCA_949130495.1. Taxonomy (NCBI): domain Eukaryota; kingdom Viridiplantae; phylum Streptophyta; class Magnoliopsida; order Dipsacales; family Adoxaceae; genus Sambucus; species Sambucus nigra. The sequence goes on along the minus strand of OX422211.1, from coordinate 227,349,059 downwards.
AGGATAATTTTTTAAAAATATTTTCTAAGTGTTGAAGCGGGATTTTTTGTCAAATACTTTTTTCTAAATGTTGAGGCGGAGTTTTTGACGATTTTTTTATTTTATTTTTGCTCAGCCGTTCGAGCGACTTGAGCTTGTCGTTTGAGCAATAAGTTGAAGTCACACGAAGATCATTCGAGCGACACGTGTCCTCATTCGAGCGACATGGTGATTTTGTTCAAGCGATCTGCCGACTTAAGATTTTTATATAAATCATGTTAAACCACTCCGTTTTCGTTAAGAAGACCCGACATTTTTCATTCTGCACAAACTGCAAACCAATAGAATTCTCTGTCTTCTTCATTTAAGGGTTTAATCCTTTTTATTTTCAATTCCCAAAACATCCCAATATTTATGTGAATTGTTTTGGAACCCAAGATACAACTTTGGTGAAGTTATTTCTTTATAGAGTGTTATCTCTACGGCTGACTACGACTGCGTGTCATTTAGGGAGTGCTCGCGGGTGTTCCTGGATGAATTAGGACTGCGTGTTCTTATGGGCTGCTGCGGTTGTTCCATTACTGACTCTAGACTGTGTGTCTATGTGAGTGTGGTTACAATTAAGTTAAGCACAAATTATCAAGAAAAGACAATCACCAGAACAAATAAAAAAAGTAAGGAATGGCAATCACACAACACAAGATTTTACGTGATTCAACAAGAATGCCTACGTCCACGGTGGTGCTCTCAATATTTTTTCTCTATACTCCAGGGAGTGTTTTATAGGAAAAATAATACATGCCCTTTGTCCCGGGCTAAGGTTTTGTTATATACATGTTGGTTTCTGGGGAGTGGGGGTGTTGGACTCCCCCACGTCAATCTACGACTCTTAGAATATCTCTTTACGAGATTTTAGGAATATACTAGGTCGTAACTAAATGAGTTGGGGTGTGAGGCCTCCTAACTTTGGGTCGTAATTTATTGGGCTACTCGTCTGGGCCCAAGGTGATAAATCGAGGTACCCACAATTTCCCCTAAAGTTGTTGGGCCACAATTTGGTCTCAATAATTTTAAATGATTTGTCACAATGGCTATTTTATAAATCGTGCAACACTTTTTTAATATCAAAGTGCCTCTTCTGAACTGATTTAGGCGGCAGACTGCCTCGTTGCCCGTGTGTTATGATTAGAAACGTTTAAAAGTCCTTCAGAGAAGTCTTTTCTTGTTGTCGCTTCAAGTTTCTCCATATTTATAAACTTCTCCAAGCTTCAGTTGTTGCTCTTTCATTCCCATGTCTTCATCTTCCAATTTCAATCTTCTTCATTGTCTTTGCTTGTGACTTTGCATCGTCCCAAGCTAAGTTTTTACTTCGTAAGTTCCTCTTGCTCTTTCTCTTTGCTTTTTCTATTGAAATTTCTTCGCTTTTGTAATTAGGGTTTGTATCTTTCAATGGCAAAAATAGGCAATAGATCAATATTCGAATTTAGGAAGTTTTATAATATTCCAAATTGGGTAGACATTGAGTGTACCCCTGTCCCCCATAATGTTAGAGAGGTTGAGGACACTCACTGGATTCACGTTCGCTTGTTGTCCCAAGGGGGTCTTACTTTTCTTTCAAGCAATTTATTTTTACACTTTTTTGGTTATTTCAATATTGTCCCTGTACAGTGTTCGCCCAATGTCTGGAAGATTGGTACTGGTGTACATAGAATAAATCAACTATATGGCACCAATTTAGGGCTTGTTGAAATCTGCTTTTGTTATTCTTTCTCGCGAACAAGTTCTGGTCTTCTTTATCGCAAGGCCAAGAGTGCTGATAGGGTATTGGTAGTAAACCTCCTGATTCCCATAAGGATTATTGGCATGAGGGTTTTATTTCTAGAAATTGGCAGTTTCCTCCCCATACTAAGGGGTCGAGGTCTAGCAGATTTGTGGTCCCCTTTTATGGGGAGGAGTAAATAGGTAGGCTTATTCTTTGCTCTGTTCATCGATCCTCTGTTCATGTATGATTTCTCTTATATTTTCTCTCTCTTTATTTTTAGCGAGGATAAAGAACTTGGAACCCGATCTCAGCGAGGTTCGAGATGCTGAGTTAGTTAAAGCTTGGAACATTAGGGAGCTCTTGGCTGACGGTGAACACCCTCGATTAGTGGATTTTCTCTTAGAATAAAAAAATATTGGGTCCAGCTTTATTGCATGACCTGTGGACAACATCCCTGAGCTAGACATTACTGAAGAGGCTGCTGCCGATCCCATCTAATTGGTCGATGGAGAAAGAAGCTCTGGTGAGAAGAGCGAGGGTTCTGACAGGGGCGGTGCTGAGGTTAGTTCCAGTGAAGAGAGCTTCGGTGGTGAAGGGTCTTCCAGCTCGGAAGAAGTTTCATAGGCTCAAGAGTCTTCAAGTGAATCGAGTAGCTCTAGCGAGGATGATATGGTTCTTCCCAGGAGGAATTTGATTTGTGATGATGATGTGCTCCTCTCTCACCGATCAAAGAAGCAGAAAACTAGCAACAGAGGGGTTACAACTGGTTCCCAGTCTGCTACTCATGAGTAGGAGAAAAAGAAGAGGGAGGAAGAGCAGTTGAGAGGGAGGGAGAGAAATAAGGAGGAGAGGAAGTAGGTGGAGGAAAGAAAGAAGGTAAAAGAGAGAAGGAGAGCCGAGAAGGAGAGAAAGGAGAGGGAAGAGGAAAAAATGAGAGAGGAAGTTAAGACGAAGGCAGGGCAGGCTCTGGTGCCTGTATCTGCCTTACCCAAAGGGGCCTTTGTGGCCCTTTCTCCTCAGTTGGCACCTGCGTTACTCGAAAGAGCAGTTCTGCTGACTGATCGTCAGAAGGCGATGGGGACTGACTAGTTAGCTCTAAAAGTGAGTCAGAGGCTAGCATTGGTAAGTTTACTCTCACTTTTATATTTTTGTAATACTTTAATTTATGATTCCCTTGCTAATATTTCTCTTCTTTGCAGTTTGTGACCGACTTTGCCGTCCTCTATCGCAGCCGTGATGAGTTGGTAAAGAGGAATGCTGATCTTGAGTAGAAGAATATCGAGTTGGAGGCCAGCTTGAAGGCTGCCGATACTGTCCAGAAGTCATCTGATCTCACTCTGTCTGAAGCCAACCGAACAAAGGAGGCGACAATCAAGGAGCTTGGGGAGTTGAGGCAGTCCTATGACCTGGTCTACTCGATCAACTTGGCTATGGTGGAGGAGAATAAAGTGCTAGCGAAGAAGGTGGAATTTGAGGCAACCACCTTGAAGGAAAGCTCATACAATGCCGAATGGGCTGCTGCATACGAGGATGTCGATATTCAGAGAGGCTATATCAACCGACTGAACTTTAAGAAGGGCTAAAATAAGGCTCTTTTGGCTTCTGGAGTGGATATCAATTCTCTATTATTTGACGAGCATGATCCAGACCCGAAGCCTGTTGTGAATGAGGCACCTGCCCCAGGCATTGACGGTGGTGTTCCTACTTCTCAGACCATTCATGCTGATGCTTCTTCTGTCCAGGGAACAACAGTTGCTTCACCAGAGGGAGGTGTCCCTGCTGCTGCAGACAAGGGAAAACAATCGACGACCTCGGAGCAAACTGAGGTTATCGCTAGCCTGTTCTGAGGAACTTCTTTGTATTTTTCTTTGTTTGTACCGTCCTTCTGATTACTGATGTACTTAGAATGTTCCATTTTAATGAAATAAAAACACTTTCCTTTCTTCATACTGATTCTTCTGCTCTTTAATGCTTTTTATGGCTTGTAGTTGATAGATTTGGATGAGTTTATACTTGCTACCTCTCAACTGGGAAGGATCCTCGATCCTAATGCAAGTAATTAAGTTTGCCAAGCCTTTGTAAGGATTTGTAAGTACCTTAGGTCAAGGAATAAGAGCTTTAAAGATCAGTCCGAGCTCGTTGCCAAACTGGAGGATAGACTTCTGGAGATGGAAGAGGTTAGTGCTTCTGTTCAAGAAGAAGTGAACATTCTGAGGGCTAAACTTATGGATGCCTCCGAGATCAATCAAGTCAGAGAAGTTCTTCAACAGGAGAATGAAACTCTAAGGAGGGAGGTGTTACAACTCAGGGAGCATGTGCCGAGCATTGCACCTCAAGTTTTGCAAGGTTCCTTTTTATCGGCTGGTTAACGACTTGGTACAACAGCAAGCGCCACCCCTCAAGTTTTGTGAGGTTCCACTTTATTGGCCAATCTACGAGCTGGTAGAGATGCCGGAGGTCCAGTTAGGGAGATGGACGAGCTTCAAGGAGATGTTCTTCGAGCATACGTGATAGCTATCGGGCTCTAAAAAGATGTCACGCGACTAAGGCATCTGTTCAAGAAAGGTCCTCGGTGAGTGTGGGTTGATGGTTATGATCGGGGTTGGGCAGATGCTCCGACGAGGTTGGAAGAGTTTGAAGATTTATCCTTTATTAGGGGATGGTTGAATGCTCTCAGGGAGCTGAAAGTCCCCAGGAACTCAGTCCTCTGGTATCGTCATGAGATCTCCCCTTCGACTCTGATGCCTAACCCTTTTCGGAGGGATGACCAGTGGGTCCCCATAGATGCTATTTCCAGGCAGCTACTGGAGCCGAATGCAAATGAAGTAGAGTTGGAGTTAGCTCCCCATCCAGATGAAGGTCGAAGAGTGCAAGTAGCCGATTTCCTTACTCGGAGACCTAATCCCCAATAGGATTTACTTAATTTATTTAATGCAACTCTGTTGTAAATGCAGTGAAGTAATAAAATATTTATGTTTTGGGCGATTCGCCGACTGAACATGCGTTGTGTATTTTCTACTTCATTAATTTTTGTTTGATTATCTTGGGCTCTTCATAACCGACTAGATTTTATGTGGGTAGAGTTATTTTATTGCGTGAGTATCCTCCCAGTCCAGTATGCTTATGAGATACCATTCTGCCTTACTTTACCTTTTAGGTCATGTCGTCACACTCCCTTAAGCCTAAGTGTGGTAATGGAGAGGACACACCTGGTGTTGAATGTTCTATCCGATCAGGTTTTCTAAGCCAAACATCATTTGACGACCAATTGAATTTGGCCGAGCTGCCTAAGGGTCCCCTATAGGGATTCATCTATTGCTAGGGGCAATGCTAAGAGGTTGTTCGTGTTTCATAATGAAAACCTGAGGAGGGAGGCTCCTTACTTTTATATATTGAGTAATGTGCCTGTCGTTTTGAAAAGATATGCAAGTTATAAAGTTCACAATACACAATTAACACTTTATGGAATGCTACTGCCAAACAATCTTTTATTAATCAAACACAATAAAAATGAGTTGCCAATTCCAGTAATGTGATAAAAGATCAATGAAGAGAAACTAGAAATATAATTTCTTCAGGGTGGCTGCGTTCCAAGCTCGGGGTATCTCTCTGCCCTCCAGCGTTTCTAAGTGATAGGCTCCTTGCAGGTCGTCTCTTGTCACCTTGAATGGTTCCTCCTAGTTTGGACCCAAGTTGCCAATAGATGGTTTTACTGCGCTACCAAGAACTTTCGTTAGGACGTAGTCCCCAACCTAGAATTTTCTTGTATGGACCTTTTTATTATAATGCTTTGCTAGTTGTTGCTGGTAGCTCGCTAGTTTCACTAGAGCTAATTCTCTGCGTTCGTCGGCTAGGTCAAGTTCAGCGAGTAATGCTACATTATTCTGGCTTGGTCGACCAAGGTGGACCTCATGGTTGGGAGGCCAGATTCTAAAGGGATGATTGCCTCCATTCAATATGTTAGTGCGAATGGGGTTTCCCCAGTTGCTCCCCATGGGGTGGTGCGGTAAGCTCATAGAATATGTGACAACTCGCTCACCCATGCCCTTTTGGATCGCTCTAATTGCTTCTTCAGTCCATCAATCAATATTTTGTTGGAAACTTCAGCCTGTCCGTTGCTCTGAGGGTATGCCACAGAGCTGAAATGGTGCCTGATCATGTGGTGGTTACAGAAACCCTGGAATAGGCTGCTTTCGAGCTGGGTTCCGTTGTCAGTGATGATCATTTTAGGGATCCTGAAATGGGTAATTATATTTTTCCATATAAATCTCATCATATCTGCGTCCCTAATGTTTGCCAGGGGCTCCCCCTCAATCCATTTGGTTAAGTAGTCTATCGTGACTAACAAATACTTGCGATTACCGGCAGCGGTAGGAAGAGGGCCGATGATGTCCATTCCCCATTGGGAGAAGGGCCAGGGGCTTGTAAGTGATTTTAGGTCGCTAGAAGGTTGGTGAACTATAGGAGCGCATAGTTGACATTTCTCACACATGCAAGAATATATCTCAGAGTCTTTCTGCATGTACAGCCACTAGTAACCTTCCTTCATTGCTCGAAAGGCTAGCGGCCTGCCCCCAATGTGACTCCCACAGATTCCTTCATAAATCTTATGCAGGACTTGCTCGACATACTTTGGGTAAACACTTTGGAGGTAAGGTCCGGTGAAAGATTTTTTGTACAGTTTTGCCCTCAGGAGATAAGTGAAAGTGAGCAACTTTGACTCTTATTTGATTAGCGACTTTTTTTATCTTCTGGTAGTGCACCATCCTTCAAATAGTCCCTTAGAGGGTCCATTCAACTAGGTGCTGATTCAATCTGAAGAATATGGCCCATGTCTGGCAGCTCATCGCTCTGGTTGATGCTCGGCTGGGTGAGGAAGTCGATAGGGATTGTTCTCTTTAAGTAAGAGTTGATTGCTGAACTCAAGGCTGCTAGGGTGTCAACATGACTGTTTTATCCTTTGGGAAACTGCTGGACACTGACTTCCTTGAAGTTGGACATTAATTTATTTGCTAAGGTGGGGTAGGCTGCAATTCTCTCATCCCTCGCGTTGAAGTCTCCACTTATCTGATTAGAGACCAATTGTGAGTCACTAAACACCTATAGTTATTTGGCATCCAATGCATGTGCCTTTTGCAGGCCTGCTATCAATGCTTCATATTCCGCTTCGTTATTAGAGGCTTCAAATACAAGTCTGATTCCTTGCTCGAGGATTGTATCTTTTGGGGTAACGAGCACAATGCCTACTCCTGCCCCCTTGGAGTTGGAGGCTTCATCAATAAACAGTCGCTAAATTCCTTCTGTCGAGTGATCTTCCCTCTTACCCACAGTTTGCAGTTGGTCGCAAGGTTGTTCGCCTGTAAACTCCGTGATGAAGTCGACGAGGACCTGCCCCTTGATTGCATTCCTTAGTTGGAACTGGATGTCAAATTATCCGAGCTCGACCGACCACTTTGATAGTCTGTCGGATAGATCCGCTTTTCGTAGGACTGCTTTAAGGGGGTGTGACGTAAGGACGATGATAGAGTGTGCTTAGAAATAGTGCTTCAGTTTCCTTGAGGCTACAACTATTGCAAATGCAAGCTTCTCCAGTGGTAGGTATCGCTGCTCGGTGTCCAAGAGGGTCTTGCTCGTGTAGTAGACCGGGTGCTGGATTACAGTTCTTTTATATACCAGTGCAGAACTGACAGCGTGGTTGGAAATAACAAGGTATAGGTACAGGGAATTATTCTCTTGAGGTATTACGAGAAAAGGGTGGTCTGCTGAGATAAGCTTTGAGCTCTTCCAATGCTTTCGAGCAATCTTGATTCCACTCCACTGTTTTACTATCCTTCAATAGCTGGAAGAATGAATGGCACTTTTTGAATGACTTCAAGATGAATCGATTCAAGGCGACGAGCGTGTCCGTGAGTTTTTGTACGTCTCTTATCGTGCAGGTAGGTTGTACCTTATTAATTGCATAAATCTGGTCCGGGTTGGCTTCAATGCTTCTCTCACTAACCAAGTACACGAGAAATTTTCCTGACTGGATACCGAAGGAATTTTTGCTCGCGTTGAGTTTCATTCGGTATTTCCTGAGGATTTCGAAGGTCCTTGACAGGTCTGAGAGGTGGTCTCTTTTGTGCCTGCTTTTGACGAGCATATCATCGATGTAAACTTCCATGGTATCTCCCATTTGTTCTTTAAACATCTTGGTGACCAACTGTTGGTAAGTTTATCCAGGATTTTTGAGCCCAAAGGGCATAACTTTGTAACAGTATAATTCGACAATGGTGATGAACGTTGTCTTATCTTGTTCTGGTGCATACAAAGGAATCTGATGATACCCCGAGTATGCTTCCAGGAAGCTCATTCTTTCACGAGCTGCTGTGGCATCCACCAACTGGTCAATTTTCAGGAGAGGGAAACTATCCTTAGGGCATGCCTTGTTAAGGTCAGTGAAGTCAATGCAAACTCTCCATTTCCCATTACTTTTTGGAACAACTACTGGGTTTGAGAGCCATTTAGGGAATTAAATTTCTCGTATTGATCCTTTATCCAACAGCTTCTCTACTTCTTTCTCCACAACCTTGGCATTCTCAGGCGCAGTTCACCGAGCCTTCTGCGCGATGGGCCTAAAATTCGGATCAATGTGCAACTGATGACAAACCACACTGGGGTCAATTCTAGGCATCTCGTAAGGTTACCACGTGAAAACATCCACATTATTCCTCAAAAGTACCATCAATTCCTTTTTTTCTCGATCTGTGAGAGAGGCTCCAATCAAGAATATTCTGTCTTTTTTGCTGCCACCGATTGTGACCTCTTCAGGTTTTTAATGACCCGCTCAGAGGGGAAGAGCCCAATTTCCTCCACTCCGGGTCTTCCATACTTTAACTACAACCTTGAAGGTATCAAACCTTCTTGTTCCTAAGCCTTCTCTTTGGCCTTCTCGACCTTTTTTTCTAGTTTTGGACGGATGGCTGCTATAAAGCACCTTTTTGCCATCGCTTGATCTCCATGGATCTCCATTACTCCTTGCTCAGTCACGTACTTGAGTTTCTGATGGTAGGCTAGGGGACAACCTTCGTTGCATGTAGCCATCCTCTACCGAGGATAACTTGGTAGGGCGAGTCAATGTCGACTAACAAAACCTCGATCATCTTGGAGACACTTCCTGTCCTTACTGGAAGTACGATCTTTCCCAGCGAAGCCAGCTAGAGGGACAGTGTCTTCCTTCAAGTCGGCAATGCTTAACTTCAATTTCCTGAACAGGTCGAGATACATTACCTCAGATGAGCTTCCCTGATCGACGAGCAACTTTTTGACGTCATAGTTTGCTATTCGGAGTGTAATGATCAAGGCGTTTTGATGTGGGGTTCTTACTCCCACTAAGTCTTCATCCGTGAATACGTTGTGTTTGTTGTAGTCGACATTATCTTCTTACCGACGCTTTCATGACTGTGTTTTCACTGAATCGATTTGAAAAGCTTGCATTACTGCTGTAAGCTTTTTCACTTCCATCCGGACTGAATTTTCTTGAATCTACTTTTGATCAGATGCCCCATAAATCACTACGAAGTCATGGACAACATCGTCTTCGATCACGTTGTCGGTACTTGTGTCTCCGTTGGTAACGTCCTTCTCTGCCTTCTTTTCTATAAACTCGTTTAGGTGCCCGGTCTGGGCCAACTCTTCAAGGTGAGACTTAAGAGCCTTGCAGTGCACAGTTTTATTTCCTCCTTCCTTGTAAAAAATGCATCTCAGCGTGTTATTTCTCTTTGAGGCATCTTCTCCCATCTTTCTTGGCCACTTGACGAATGTCTCGTCCTTGATCTTTGCTAGGATCTTGTAGATTGGCTCTTTGAAGACAGTGTTTATTGCCTGAAATTCTTTTGAAACATCATTCTTATTTCCATTCTTAGATCCACCCTTGCCCCCATTCTTGCCTCCACTCTTCTGGTTTTCGGCCTTGTCGTTGCCCTTGGTAGCGAGCTTAGCTCGACCATTCTCCCCCGTACTGAGGCGGGTCACATCCTCAACTTTAATGTATTTCTCGATGCGAGCCATCAGGTCATCGATGGTTGTGGCCTCCTTTTTAGTCAGGGATTGGTGCAAGAGGAAAGAGCTGGGTAGGCTAATCTTGAAAGAGGACACTGCTACCTACTCTTAGCAGTCCTCGACCTCGTTGAACAACTCCCAGTATCTTTTAACGTAGTCCCGAAAACTCTCCTGGGGCATCTTCTTCATTGTTAGCAAGGCATCCATCCTTTTTGGATGGGAGCTGCTGGTAATAAAGCGAGCCCAGTGAAGAGCTCTGCGAGGGAGTCAAAGCTCCTGATGGATCTGTGAGGGAGTCTCTCGAATGACTTCTAGGCCACATCATGCAAATTCGAGGGAAAGATCCAACACATTAGTGCGTCCCTATGATTCCAGAGAGTCATGGCCTGCCTGTACTGCCTAACGTGATCGATAGGGTCAGTCTTTCCATCATAGATCTCGAATCTCAAAATTTCTAACTTCTTGGGGGATTCTTCTTCTTCTATCTCCTTTGAGAAAGGGGATTTCAACTAGGTCCTGAGAGCTCACTGGGCTATCTCTCTGGTTGATCTGGCACCCCGATGTGCTGGGTGCTGGTCTATTTCTCTTCGAACTAAATTTCGTATGTCATCATTTCCTCGAGCCGAGCTCCTACAGAGCAAGTCATCATCTGACGCGTGTTCCTCGATCCTTTGGGATCCGCATCTAGGGCTCCTTCCTCAGTTATAAGACTTGCTCGCTTGAGGGCTAAGAGTGTGTTATTGACGTCGCCTGGTGCTACAATGGAGCTTTTTTCCATCCTTTCCAATCTCCTTTTGAGGCGAGCATTCTCAACTTCTTGCTTGCGAGCGACCTATCATTGCTACTGTAGCCTTACCTCGTAGGCATCGATCAACCTGAAGATTTGCGTGGACCTGGAAGGTCCCTGACTTTCTTCCGAGGCTTGTCTCTCTGGGCGAGCCCTCTGATCTGAACATCGAACTTCAGATTTGATCCTGTGAGGGGCAGGCTGCTCTTGGATATCCCCTGCTTGAGGGACATTGCTACTGTGACTAGACATTCCAAATTCTTTGTTAGTGAGGGATTTCTAAAAGGAAGACAAATGTTCCCACAGACGGTGCCAATTATGGTTACAATTAAGTTCAACACAAATTATCAAGAAAAGACAATCACCAGAACAAATAAAGGAATGGGAATCACACAATACAATATTTTACGTGGTTCAGCAAGAATGCCTACATCCACGGTGGTGCTCTGAATATTTTTTCTCTATACTCCAGGGAGTGTTTTACAGGAAAAATAATACATGTCCTTTGTCCCGGGCTAAGGTTTTGTTATATACATGTTTGTTTCCTGGGAGTGGGGGTGTTGGACTCCCCCACGCCAATCCACAACTCCTAGAATATCTCTTTACAAGATTTTAGGAATAGACTAGGTCGTAACTGAATGAGTTGGGGCGTGAGGCCTCCAGACTTTGGGCCGTAATTTATTGGGCTACTCGTTTAGGCCCAAGGTGATAAATCGAGGTACCCACAGTGAGTATCCGCGTGATATTCATTGCAGATTTCATTGTGTATGTAAGTTATGATTTATTTTGCATAGTGAAATAAAGGTCTTACTCGAAAGTTTTTTTTCCTGAAATCTGTGAGTTAGCAATTTTATTTGTGACGGTTTTGACACACACAAACACATGTAGTTGAATGTTTAGGGGCTGAATTAATTTGATTTAAAAATTGACACCGATTAAATAAGGTTAACTTGGAAACTTGCGAATTTATTTAAATCGATATCACACGACATTCTCAAATTTCTATTAGAGCTTATTTAAGTGATCACCATTTTTACAAATTGTTATCAAAGCGGGTTTCTCTAAATTACTAAGTGATCCTTATTTTTCGCAAAATTGTGTGACATTGATTTTTTTTTTAAATTTGTTTTGTGAAAAATCGCAAATTTTTCGATGGAGCACTTATGTAATCGGATGTCCCCCTTTGATGACACGAGTCATAACTGTGATGAAATAAATAGTTTGAATTTGACATTTGCGAAAAGTATTGATTTTTTTTGAAAAAGAAAATTGTCGTTTTATATCCGCTATGGATCTTTTACAAACGGTTCAAAGTCAAAGAGATTTTTACCATGAGAAATTTATTTTTTTAAACCATGACTTTAATGCATTAAACTTGTCCAAAAAGGAGAGTGATGATAGAGTCATATTTTTAGAAAAAGAGTTATATGACTTTAAAAATTCTAGGATTTATGTTTGTGCCAATAAGGATAATAATATTTTAACCGATGAGTTTGTGGCACGTGAAGAGAATCTTAGGGATAAGTGTGCGTATTTTAAGGGAGAACGTGGTAAACTTTTAGGAATAATTGAAAATTTAGAAAAGGAGTACCTAAAATTGGAAGAGTCTAATTCTTTTCTTGAGTAAAAAATTTTGGAGTTGAAAAATAATTTGACACACTCAAGTAGTGTTGGTAGCAATGGTAGTGGCTCATCACGTTTACATGTTTCGAGTGTTAAAGCCAAGACCATTATTTATTTTAGAGGGTCAATAAATCTCAAGGATGTTAAAAAAAGTTAAACCATAGGTGTCATTCCACCTGTTTAAACATGTTCACATTGTGTTAGAGGTCACCTTAGGCATTTTTTATTTTAATCTTAGAAGAAGTCCTAGAAAGTTGAAGTCTAGTGTTCCCTTAGTTCCCAAAACTCCCACCCATCATTGCACACCTATTTGGGTTGGGAAATCTATTTTGGAGATGTTAAATGCTTCGTTGGTTGATTCTCACCTGCTTGCACATGATGCGTCACATGCTATTTCTTATGGATAGTTTTTTGCATGGTTTGTTTGTCATATGCTACGTGTGTGCCATGTTGTATTCTTGCTAGTGTTATGACTTGTGTACTTTTTGTATTAGGTTTTTGTTTTTGAAATTTTTTGGAAAAAGACAAAAAGATTTGTATATTTTGTTTTGCACCATTTATGAATAGACATTTAGGATGACCGAGTCATAATTTCATTCCATATCCATGTGACTGTTTGATAGTGTTTTGATATGCGTCATCATTTCATTATCGTGCTTTATAATATTTGGAGTCATTGAGATGTGATTAATTGTTACTACCTACTTGTTTGACTCATGAGTTCCTTTAGTACACACTTGCACGAATTTGTTTGACTATAATTCTTGTCTATCACATGTTGGTCGATGTGTTGTCATCTCAATTTTGTCTTTAAAACGAACCAAGTGCGATAAAACTCGACAATGAAAGAAGTGCATGTAAAGACCATTGTCGTGATTCTGTGTGATTTTTATGAAAAACGAGGAAGGGCTATGAAAGGTACTCATTTATCCTTTGTGATTAAGCCACCATTTAAATGAGACCTAGAAAATGCATGGCACAAAAACATAAACCAAGGTCCAAAGAGGTTCAAAAAGAGACCAAAAAAACTTAAAGGTAATTAAAAGAAAATATGCCAAACGTGGGCTAATTTAGTTTTGTTTCATCACCTAAAAATAAAAATAAAAAGCATTATTATTTATGAGGGAGTTTGGATGGAATATAAAATGGGTTTTGCACGTCCTTGAAAAGTCATGAAAAAGCATTATATAGTTTTAGACGTTATCGGTGTGAAAATTATTTTGACTTTGATTTGTCTATTTGATTAAGACGATGTCATCTAAATTCAAATTTTCAACATCTAAGGACGATTTCGAGATTTATTCGTTAGGAGTACACATATTCATCATGAACATATTCATTCTCCCCCTTTTTATTTGTCCAAAATAGACATGGAAACGAATAAACAAAAAAAAACATGGAGTGTCACGACAAATATGCATAGTAAATATGGATCAAACTGCGCTCATGCAAAGGAATCCTCAAAGGCATCCACAAACTATTTTTGATGTTATGTTTATCTCATTCCAAACTCGATACGTCACGAAGGTATTTGCTTTGTGTCACATGTGTAGGTACAATATTGAAGATCATTATTTTGCACAGCCTGATGAGAAAAGATTAAAGATTTGAAAATTTGAAGTTAAAGATTTTTGAAGAAAAAGTTTGATACTTGCATGTTTTGTACCTATTCAGTTTTTGGTTCATGGGAGGGTTTTAGATTTGTATAGGCATTTTAGATTAATAATTCAGATGTTTTTATTTTATACTAGCATAAACATAGGGGAGATTTGTAAGGACATTATTTTATTGTTTGGTTTACATTTGAGTATGTCGTATACTGCTACAATCATTGAAAACTTATTTAAGTTCATTTATGTGTCAAGGCATATCTGAATATTGAAGTTATTCAAAGTTCAAGCCTCCACAAGATTAATTTTGGTAAGGTTGTGTTTAAATACCTTAACGGTTCACTTAGAGTTTGGGGATAATTTTTATAAAATATTTTCTACGTGTTGAAGCAGAGTTTTTCGTCAAAGAATTTTTTCTAAGTATTGAGGCAGAGTTTTTGACGAAATTATTTTTTATATTTATTTTTGCTTAATCGTTCGAGCGACAGGTTGAAGTCGCGCGAGGCTCATTTGAGCGAACGTGCTCTCGTTCGAGCGACAGGCTGATTTCGTTCGAGTGATCTGCCGACTTAAATTTTTTATATAAAGCGTGTTAAACCACTCCATTTTCGTTAAGAAGACATGATGTTTTTCATTCTGCACAAACTGCAAACCGACATAATTCTTTGTCTTCTTCATTTAAGGGTTTAATCCCTTTTGTTTTCAATTCACAAAACATCCTAATCTTTAGTGAATTGTTTTGGAACCCAAGATATAACTTTGATGATGTTATTTCTTTGTGGAGCGTTATCTCTCTGGATGACTATGACTTCATGTAGATTAGGGAGTGCTCATGGGTGTTCCTGGATGAATTAGGACTGCGTGTTCTCATGGGCTAATGCGGTTGTTCCATTGCTGACTCTAGGCTGTTTGTCTATGTGAGTATCTGTGCGATATTCATTGCAAATTTCATTGTGAAAGTAAATTGTGATTTATTTTACATAGTGAAATAAAGGTTTTACTTGAAAGTTTTTTTTTTCTTGAAATCTGTGAGTTAGCAATTTTATTTGTGATGGTTTGACACATACATACACATAAACACACACACACACACACATGCGCGCGCGCGCGCACACACACACACACGCGCGCGTATTTGCATGTTTAGGGGCTAAATTAATTTGGTTTGAAAATTGACATCGATTAAATAAGGTTAACTTGGAAACTTGCGAATTTATTTAAATCGATATCACATGGCTTTCTCAAATTGGTATTAGAGCTTATTTAAGTGATCACCAATTTTACACCTCCTATAGAATGCCATTCAGAAAGGCACTTTTGGCATCCATCTGATATAACTTGAAGCGCAGATGACATGCGATGGCGAGTAGTAAGGGGACAGACCCAAGCCTCACAACAGGAGAAAATGTCTCGTCAAAGTCTACACCCTCTATCTCTATGTAGCCTTGAGAGACCAACCTAGCCTTGTTTCGAATTATGGTACTATTCTCATCCATTTTATTCTTGTAGATCCACTTGGTACCGATCATATTCTTCTCTCTAGGTCGGGAGACTAGATCCCAGACATCATTCTTTCTAAACTGAAGAAACTCATCCTGCATAACAAATATCTAGTGTTCATCCTTAAGTGCTTCCGTGACTTTCTTAGGCTTGACTTTAGACGTGTAGTAAACAAAACTAACCATGTTCTCCAGCTGAGCATGGGTCTTGACCCCTAGGGTGGGATATTCTAGAATGGAAGTAGGGTCAGGACTCCGGTGAACCCAAGCAGGTGTGTCCCCTAAGTCAGGAGTAGGGTCTACCCTGAGTGTGGGAGGCACAATGGGATCATCAGTAGGAAGTGCACCCTCCTCACATAAAAGGTTAGAATCAACAAACACCGACGAGTCGTCATCTTGAATGGTGACTTTTATAGACTTCATAACTTTAGAGATACTTAGGTGAAAAACTAGATATGCTCTACTAGACGATGAATAACCTAACAATATTCCCTCGTCGCTTCGAGAGTCAAACTTTCCTAATTGCTCTCTATCCCGTAGGAAGTAGAATTTACTCCCAAAGATAAGGGAGTATGAAAGGTTGGGTTTCGTTCCAGTCCACAATTCGTAAGGCGTCTTAAGTGTGTGTGGACGAAGGTAAACCCTATTCACTGTAGGGCATATGGTAGACACCGCCATTGCCTAAAATCTCCTAGCAACGCTACGACCTAGAAGCATAGATCTAGCCATCTCCTGAATCATCCGATTCTTCTTATCAATAATTCCATTTTGTTGAGGAGTCTTCATGATAAAAAATTCGTGTTTGACCCTGAGGCTATCACAGTAAATATCTACTTTAGCTTCCTTAAACTCAGTGCCATTCTCACTCCGCATTCTATTAATGGTGACACCGTGTTGATTTTGCAGGACACGACACTTGGTCATAAGATATTCCATAGCATCAGATTTCTCTCTCAAAAAACCTATAATCGAGTAACGAGAGAAATCATCTACCATCACTAGTATATACCTCTTACCACCCAAACTCTTAGTATGAGTAGGACCCATAAGATCCATGTGTACCAATTCAGGCACTCGTGAAGTGGTAATAGAATTCAACTTCTTGTGAGGGCTACAGACTTGCTTTCCTAACTGACAGGGTCCATAAAACGTAAAAGTTAGCTTTCCAAGTGATGGCAAGCCACCTACTAGGTCCTTTTTAGATAATATCTCCAAATCTCTAAAATTCACATGACTTAGACGTTGATGCCACAAATCTATAGGAGTGATCATGGCGCTGTTGCAGACAAATTAGGACTTGGTTATAATCCCATAGCAATTATCTTTAGTCTTCATCCTATTATCAATTTATAAAATACCGCAAGGGCACGGGCTATTATAGAATAGCGAGTGTAAGCACGGGTCGAACCCACGAGGATTTGTCAATTTTAATTATTAAAAGAATTTCAACTGTCGAGCTAGATCAAATGGGGTAGAGAATAATTATAAATTACACTAAATAAAAGGAACTACGATAAATGAGAGTAACACAAGATATTTGTAAACAATTAGGATTCGGGGTCCATTTCTCACGTAACTAATAGTGCACACTAATTTAATGTTGTCATTCCCTTTTTATAACTCAAATTAAAACGACTCTCGTCGTGTTTAATTTGGAAAATATAACAGTTATGATCAAAATATTTTTAACGTCTCTAATAGACGGCTAAAATCCCTATCCCTTTAGAAAATACAAGTTTTACAATTCGCAAATGTATTTAAGCATGGACTATCAAAACAATCAAAGTGAAAGCATAATCCATCAAAAATTACTATTTTTAAATCTCAAAACTTGATTTGACAAAACAATCTTGAAGTATCTAAAACACACTCTCGTGTCGCTTTAAAATGAATACCGAATCTTGAATAACAATTACAACAAGTAGGGAATAAACAACGATAAAATTAACGTGACAATATTAGCTAACTATTATAAACTTCACCCTACTCCGAATATAAGAATCAAGCTACCATAATGAAAGAGAAATTGCAAGAATGAGTAGAGATCTTCATTAATAAACCAAACTTACAAATAGTTCTCTCACAACAATCTTCAATCCTTTAAAAAAAATAATAAAAACTTGGCCCTCAAATTGATTACAATCACTCAAAGTTTCTCCACAAAATCCTCCACGAAAGTCCTCTCTAATTGTCTAAGAAATTATGAGCCCAAGGGTCCTTTTTATAGGATAAGTGGTGAGGTATTTGAGTTGTTGTGGGACTCTTTTTGATTGGCCGAATGGTGTTGGTAGCTATCTCTCCACCTCTTTAATATTTGGATCGTGATAAAGGATGAAATTTCCCCCCACTTGAAAACTCTTATCTTTTCTTGCCGAACACGCATGCCGAGTTTCATCCAAATCGGAGAATAGAAATTTTCGATTTTTTTACGATTTCACAGCTTTTTTCGAACGACCGTAAAAATCAGCTTTTTCGCGCCTTTTTTGAATTGATCATCAATTTGCACCAAACTTCATCATTATCTGCAAAAATTTCACTAGGCAACTTTTTTCACAAATTAGCACAAGAATATTATAAAATTATCGAAGTTCCCATTTTTGACTTAAAATTGCCATTTTCAATATGAATTCAATCATTTTCGCATTTTTTCCTCTTTTTAATGAAATAGTCCTAAGAACTTATTAAATACACTAAAATGGGACTAACAAAGTATAAATTTGGATATAAAATATACAAAATAATGCACTCATCAAATACCCCAAAACCTACACTTTGCTAGTCCTCGAGCAAAACTAAAATTTAAAATCTAACTCACTTTCGTAGGAATCACGATTGCACTTAGCATGTGCAACAAGTCGTTAAACCCCTAGGTTACCCTAGTGGACGAGTTTTGTCTCGTGAGGGTTTGCAGTGAATATACCCACAAAATGCAAAAACTTGACTCAATACAAAAGACATAAAGTAATATAACCAAGTTTGAATGCAAACTTCATAAATATAGTAGAATTTAATTTTTCAATCTCAACTTATCGTGGTGTGTGCATAGCCAATATAACCGTCCATTTCAAAAGATTTGATCGTTACATTTCTTATTCAAAAGTTCGTTTTGATTTTAAGATCTCACGGAATGCACTCACAATCGAACACTCAATGTGGATACCCGAATTTAGCATTATGGGCCCGGACAAGTAACCTAATTAAAACGACCCAAAATCCGGACCCCTTGCCTTAACTGAGTAGGATTACGACTTAGTCTCCTCCCATGCTCTCGTATAAGAGATGTTCCAGGAGAAGATGGTAAACGTGGGGGAGTCCAACACCCCTACTCCCCGAAGACAGACATGTATATAATAAACCCTAAGTCTGGGGAAAAGGACACGCACTATATTATCTGTAAACGCTCCCTCGAGTATATAGAAATAATACTGACTGCACCACCGTGGACGTAGGCATTCTTGCTGAACCACGTACATATTGTGTTGTGTGATTGTCATTTTATCTTCTTTATTTTTCTTGGTGATTGCGCTTCTATCATTTATTTGTGTTGAATATAATTGTCACCACAATTGGCGCCGTCTATGGGAACGTTTGTCTTCCTTGAGACAGCCCACACCAACAAAGAAGTTCAAAATGTCTGGTCACAGCAGTAACGCTCCTCAGGCAGGAGATATCTAAGAACACCCTACTCCTCGCAGGATCAGATCTGAAGTTCGACGTTCAGATCAGAGGGCGCTCCCGGAGAGGCTACGTCAGAGGAAAGCCAAGGACCAGCGAGGTCCACGCAAATCTCCAAACTGATTGATGCCTATGAGGTAAGGCTCCAAGTGCAAAGGGAGTCCTCTCGCAAGCAGGAGGCTAAGAATGCTCGCCTCAAAAGGAAATTAGAGAGGATGGAGAAAGATCTCCATCGCAGCATTAGGCGACGTCCATACCGCACTCCTAACCCTCAGGCGAGCAAGTCTCGCAGCCGAGGAAGGAGCCCTAAGCATGGATCCCAAAAAAGTGAGAGGCATGAGTTAAGCAACGACTCACTCGAGCACCCGCGACCGACTCGCCATTACAGGAGCCCAGCTCGCAGTAGTGAGAACATACAAAATTTTGTCTGAATAGAGATGGGCCAACACCCAGCACATCGTAGCGCAAGATAGACTAGAAATCTTGCTAGATGAGCTCTCAAGACCCAGATAAAATTCCCTTTCTCGAGGAATATAGAGGAAAAGGAAACCCCTAAGAAATTCGCTATTCCAAGATTCAAGATTTATGATGGAAAAACTGATCCCATTGATCACGTCAAGCTGTACAGGCAAGCCATGACCCTCTGAAACCACCGAGATGCGCTGATGTGCCGAATTTTTCCCTCGAGCCTGCATGACGTGGAGCAGAAATGGTTCGAAAGGCTCCCTCACAGGTCTATCAGGAGCTTTGAGTCCTTGGCCGAGCTTTTTACTGCCCGCTTCATTACTAGTAGCTCCCATCCCAAAAGGATGGATGCTTTGCTAACAATGAAGAAGACATCTCAAGAGATGGAGTTATTCAACGAGGTCGAGGAATGCTCGAAGCAGGTAGCAGTGGCCTCCTTCAAAATTTGGCTACCCAACTCTTCCCTTCTTTACTAGTCCCTGATAAATAAAGAGGACACGACCATCGACTACCTGATGGCTCGCATTGAGAAATACGCCAAGGTAGAGGATGTGACCCTCCTCAGCATAGGGGAGAACGGTAGAACTAAGCTCACTGGCAAAGGCAATAACAAAGCTGAGAACCAGAAGAAAGGAGGAAAGAATAGGGGAAAGAATGGATCCAAGAACGGAGGCAGAAACGATGTGGCAAAAGCATTTCAGGCCGTCAACACTATCTTCAGAGAACCAATTTACAAGATTTTTGCAAAAATCAAAGATGAGCCATTTATTAAGTGGCCCAAAAAGATGGGAGGAGATCCCTCAAAGAGAAACAACGCGCTGAGATGTGCCTTTTATAAAGAAGGAGGACATAAGACTGAGCATTGCAAAGCTCTTAAGTCCCACCTTGAAGAGCTGGCCCAGTTCGGGAATCTGAACGAATTCGTGGAAAAGAAGGCAGAGAAAGTCGCTGCTAATGGAGAGGTAAGACCTGACAACGTACTCGAAGAAGATGCTGGCCATGAATTCACAGTAATTCATGGGGTATCTGATGTAAAGCAGATTCAGGGGAATTCAGCTTGGATGGAGGTAAAGAAGCTTACAATAGTGATGCAAGCTTTCCAGATCGATCCAGCAAAGACCCAATTAGGAAAACATCGGTGAGCAGATGACATTGACTATAGCAAATATATCTTGTTCACATATGAAGATATGGTGGGAGTAAGAACCCCACACCATGACGCCTTGATCATTACGCTCAGGATTGCCAACTATGACATCGATAAGTTGCTCATCGACCAAGAAAGTTCATCCGAGGTAATGTATCTCGATCTGTTTAAGAAATTAAAGTTGAGCATCATCCACCTGAAGGAGGCCACTGTCCCTCTAGTTGGCTTCACCGGAAAAGTGACTATCCCGCTGGGAAAGATTGTGCTGCCGGTAAGAGGATGGCTACATGCGATGAAGGTAGTCCCCTCGACCTACCATCAGAAACTTAAGTAGCAAGAAGGTGCTTTATAGAACCATCCACCCTAGACCAAAGAAGAAGGCCAAGAAGCCCAACGAGAAGTGCGAGGAATAAGAAGGTCTGATACCTTCAAAATAACAGTTAAGGTACAGAAGACTCGGAGTGGAAGAGACCAGACTCCTTCCTTCTGAACGAGTCGTGGAAAACCTGGAGGAAGTCACAGTTGGTGGTAGCAAAAAGGACAGGGTATTCTTGATTGGAGATTCTCTCACAGATCAAGAAAAAAAGGAATTGACGATTTTGTTGAGAAGCAACGTAAACATTTTTGCATGGGAACCATACGAGCTGCCTGGAATTGATCCCAGTGTGGTTTATCATCGGTTGCATGTCGACCCCACTTTCAAATCTATCACCCATAAGGCACGACAAACTACGCCCGAGAAGGCAAAAGCCGTAGAAAAAGCGGTTGAGAAATTACTGGATGCAGGGTCCATACGAGAGGTCCAATTTCCCAAATGGTTATCCAACCCAGTAGTAGTTCTAAAGAATAAAGGGAAATGGAGAGTCTGCATCGACTTCACTGACCTTAACATGGCTTGCCCTAAGGACAGTTTCCCCCTCCCAAAAATTGACCAATTGGTGGATGCCATAGCGGCTCACGAAAGAATGAGTTTTTTGGATGCATATTCGGGATATCATCAGATCCCTCTGTATGCACCAAACCAGGACAAGACAGCATTCATCACCACCGTCGGGTTATACTGTTACAAAGTCATTCCCTTCGAGCTAAAAAATGCAGGGGCAACCTACCAGCGGCTGGTCACTAAGATGTTCAAAGACCAAATGGGAGACACCATGGAGGTCTACATCGACGATATGCTAGTCAAGAGCAGAAACAAAGAAGACCACCTCTTAGACCTATAGAGAACCTTTGAGATCCTCAGGAAATACAGAATGAAGCTCAACGCAAGCAAGTGTTCTTTCGGTGTCCAGTCAGGAAAATTTCTTGGGTACTTGGTCAGTAAGAGAGGCATCGAGGCTAACTCGGACCAGATCGACGGAATCAATAGGGTGCAGCCCTCTCGTACAATACGAGATGTACAGAAGCTCACCGGCATGCTCGCTGCCTTAAACCGTTTCATCTCAAAGTCCTCCGAGAAATGCAAACCGTTCTTCCAGCTCCTGATGGGAAGTAAGACAGTAGAATGGAATCAAGATTACTTGCGAGCATTGAAAGATCTCAAGGACTACCTTATCTCACCTCCCCTGCTCGTCATACCCTGAGAAAGAGATTCCTTGTACTTGTACCTCGCCATCTCCAACCACGCCCTGGTGTGCGAGAAAGTAGGAATTGAGCACCCCGTTTATTACGCGAGCAAGACTCTATTAGAGGCTGAGCAGTGGTACCTACCACTAGAAAAGCTCGCATTTGCACTTATAGTAGATTCAAGTAAGTTGAAGCACTATTTTGAAGCTCACACCATCCTTGTTCTTACATCATACCCCCTTAAATTAATCCTGAGGAAAGCGGACTTGTCTGGAAGACTGACTAAATGGTCAATCGAGCTCGAATGATTCGACATCCAATTTCAACCAAGGAATGCAATCAAGGGACAAGTACTTGCTGATTTTATAGCTGAATTCACAGGAGAGCCTCCTCCAGAACAACTTCAACCGATGAAGAAGAGAGAGAACTACGCAACAGAAGGAGTTTGGAAATTATTTATTGATGGCGCCTCCAACTCAAAGGGGGCAGGAGTGGGCATTGTGCTTGTTACTCCAGAAGATACAACACTTGAACAAGGAATCAGGCTTGGATTTGAAGCCTCCAATAATGAAGCGAAATATGAAGCATCGATAGTCGGCCTCCAGAAGGCACACACTTTAGGAGCGAAGCAGTTATAGGTGTTCGACGACTTACAATTAGTCTCCAATCAGATAAGTGGAGAATACAACGCAAGAGATGAAAAATGACGGCCTATCTCGCCTTGGCCAAAAGTCTAATGGCCAGCTTCAAGGAAGTCAGCGTCCAGTAATTTCCTAGAGGAAAGAACAGCCACGCTGACGCCCTGAAAGCCCTGAGATTGGTAATCAATTCTGACTTAAAAAAAACTATCCCCATTGACTTCCTCGTTCACCCGAGCATCAACCAGAGCGACGAGCTACCAGGCGCGAAACTTGTGCTCCAGATTGAATCAGCACCCAGTTGGATGGACCCTTTAAAGGAATATTTAAACGATGGCACGCTTCCAAGTGATTGGAAGATCACTCATCAGATAAGAGTAAAAGCTGCTCGCTTTCACTTATCTCCTGAGGGTAAGTTATATAAAAGATCGTTCTCTGGCCCTTACCTGCAATGTGTTCACCTGCGAAATGTCGAGCAGATTCTACACGTGCTCCATGAAGGCATCTGTGGGAGCCATATAGGAGGAAGATCACCAGCTTTTCAAGCTACGAAGGAAGGCTACTGGTGGCCATATATGCAAAAAGATTCAGCAGTATACGCTCGCAAGTGCAAGAAATGTCAACTACATGCTCCTATGGTTCACCAACCTGCCAGCGACCTAAGATCACTCACCAGCCCCTGGCCCTTCGCCCAATGGGGAATGGACATCGTAGGACCACTTCCTACCACCACCGACAACCGTAAGTATCTGACGGTCATAATGAATTACTTCACCAAATGGATCGAGGCAGAGCCACTAACCAACATTCGAGATGAAGATATGATGAGATTCATATGGAAGAACATAATTACTCATTTTGGAATCCCCAAAACCATCATCACTGACAACGAAACACAGTTTGAGAGTGGCCCATTCCAGAGCTTCTGCAATGAGCACGGGATCAGACACTACTTCAGCTCGGTGGCATATCCTCAGAGCAACGATCAAGCTGATGCTTCTAATAAAATAGTGATCGATGGGATAAAGAGATGATTAGAGCGATCCAAAGGCGCATGGGTAAACGAGTTGACTCATATTATGTGGGCTTACCGCACTACCTCACGTCGGGCAATGGGGGAAACCCCATTTTCGCTTACATATGGAATGGAGGCGGTCATCCCATTAGAAACAGGCCTACCAACTATGCGATCCACCCTTTTCGACCAGGGCCAAAATGATGCAGCATTACTCGCTGAACTCGATCTAGCAGATGAATGTAGAGAACTTGCATTAGTGAAATTAGCGAGCTACCAGCAACAACTCGCAAGATACTATAACAAGAGAGTCAATCCAAGGGCATTCCAAGTTGGTGACTTTGTCCTAAGGAAAGTCCTTGGCAGCGCAGTAAAATCGTCAGATGGAAAATTGGGCCCAAACTGGGAGGGACTATTCAAGATAACAAGAGATGATCTGCAAGGAGCCTATCACTTAGAAACTCTAGAGGGCAAAGAGATACCCCGAGCATGGAATGCGAGAAATCTTAAGAAATTCAATTTCTAGTTTTTTCTTTGGTTTTCTTTATCAGTTTATGCAAATGGCAACTCATTTACTTGTGATCATTGAAAGTTGTTTGGCAGTTGCATTCTATAGGGTGTTAGGTAATTAATATATGGACTTTATAACTTGCACACCCTTTCTAAGTGACAGGCACACTACTCAGCTACGATAGCAAGGAAAACACCCTCCTCAGGTTTTCGTTATGAAGCACGAACAACCTCTTAGCATTGTCCCTGGCAATATATGAAGCCCTACAGGAGATCCTTAGGCAACTCGGCCAAGTCAAATTGGTCGCCAGCTAATGTTTGATCAACAAAACCCTGATCGGATAGAGTATCCAACACCAGGTGTGTCCTCGCCAATTGTCATAATTAGGCCTAAGGGAGTGTGGTGACATGACCTAAAAGGTAAAGTAAGGCAGAATGGTATCTCATAAGCATACTGGATTGGAGGGACACTTACTCGATAATACAAACTTACCAATCTAGTCGGTTGAGAGAGGCCCAAGATTATTAAGCAAAGAATAAATGATGCAAAAAATATGGAACACTTGTTTAGTCGGCGAATTCGCCCAAAACATAAATTTTATATTATTTTTACAACAGACATGTACAACTTGTGTCTAATCGACGAGATCTCCTGAAGCATCGATACTACATTGTTTTATTATATATGTGTATAGAATTACAACTAGTAAAATCTTAATGAGGCCGAGGCCTCTGAACAAGATAATCAGTTACTTGTGCTCTTCGATCGTCATCCGGGTGAGGAGCTAATTCTTCATCGACCTCGTTCGCATCTGAATCCAATAGCTACCGAGGGATGGCATCAATGGGGATCCACTGATCATCCCTCCTGGAGGGATTAGGCCTTAAAGTGGAAGGAGAAATCTCATGATGATACCAGAGCATTGAGTTCCTTGGAACTTGTAGCTCACTTAGGGCACTCAACCATCCCCTAAGAAAGGCGAGATCTTCAAATTCTGTCAGCCTCATCGGAGCATCCACCCAACCTTGGTCGTAACCATCAGCCCATACTTGCCAGGGTCCTCTCTTAAATAGATGCCTCAGCCGCGTGACATCTCTTTAGAGCCCAGCAGTAATAATGTATGCTCGATGGACATCTTCACGAAGCTCATCCATTTCCCTAGTTGGGTTCCTTGCATTCGTACCAGCTCGTGGAACGATCGATGGGATCGAACCTCGTATCATCGGAGGAACGTCACTCTGCAATAGCTCGCGATGAGGAGGAACCCCTCAAAACGCAAGGCGCAGTGCTCGGTGCATGATCCCTGAGGAGCAACACCTCTCTCCTTAAGGACTCATTTTCCTGTTGCAGAATTTCCCCAACTTGGTTAATCTCGGTAGCATCAAGGAGACTTACCCTCAGAGTATTCACCTCCTCTTGAACAGAAGCTCCAACTTCTTCCATCTACTGGAGCCTGTCTTTCAGTTTAACAACGAGCTCCTCTATGACATGCTTATTCCTCAATCGCAGCGATTTACAAATCCTCACGAAGGTATGACGAACTTCAGGACTTACATCAGGACCAAGCATTCTTCTGAATTAAGAAGTGGCTGGTATATAGTTATCTACATCAACCAACTACAGGCCATAAAAGAGCAGTAAAGAAAAAAATAAATCAGAACACTGGGGGAAGAAACCTTCTCATTTCATTAATATGAAAAAGGATCAGAGTACATCGAGAAACAGAAAGGAAGATTACAAATAAAAATACAAAAGGAACCCTAATGGTAAATTAGATGGCGACCTCGGGCTGCCCAGAAGAAGTTGGCTGCTTCCCCTTATCAGCAGTAGTAGGAGCACCTCCCTCAACAGGAACAACCACTGTCGCCTGAACAGGAAGGGCATCAGTAGGAACCGACTGGGAGGCAGAATCAACACCTTCGATGGCTGGGGAAGGGGCATCATCCATAATTGGATTTGGTCCTGAATCGTGCTCATCGAACAGGGGAGAGGCAACATCCACCCCGGCAGCAAAGAGGGCTTTGTTCCAACCTTTCTTGAAGTTCAGGCGGCTGATGTAGCATATCTAAACCTTAACATATTTATATATAGCAGCCCACCCAGAGTTATATGAATATTCCTTAACGTTGGCTGTCTCACACTCCTTCTCCTTCAGATTTTCGTTCAGCACCTTGTTCTCCTCCATGACTTCCAGCTTGCTCGAGCAGGCCAAATCATAGGCCTAGTGCAACTCGCTCAGTTCTTCGTCCACTGCCTCCCGTTTTCGGTTGGCTTTGACAAGGGCCAGGTCAGAGGACGTCCGGGCAGTATCAGCAACCTTCAAGTTAGCATCGAGATCGGCACTCTTCACTCTCAAAGTAGCATTCTGCTTATCCAGCTTGCCATTCTTATTGATCAGCTCATCGCGAGAGTAATAGAGCACAGCAAAATCAGTCGCAAACTTCAAGTAAAAGAAGATATTAAAAGAAGGAAACAAACAGAATTTGACGAATATTAAAAAAGAGAAATAGACTTACCAAGGCTAGCCTCTGACTCGCTTGCAAGGCTAACTGGTCAGTCCCCATCGCCCTTTGGCGATCAGCAGGAAGGACTGCTCTCTCGAGCAGCGCAGGGGCCAATTGAGGAGAAGTGGCAACCGAGGCCCCCTCTGGCAACGCGGACACAGGCACTAAGGCCTGCCTAGCCTTTGTCCTCGCCTCCATTTTTCTCCTCTCTTCCTCTTTTTCCTTCTCCTTCTCTACCCTCCTCCTCTCCTCTACCTTCTTCCTCTACTGAGTCTTCTTCTTATCTTCTTCCCTCTCTCTCTCTCTCTCTCTCACTTGCTCTTATTCCTTTCTCTATTCTCCTTCTCCCGAGCAACAGATCGAGAACCAGTAGCAACAACCCCACTGCTGGACTTATGCTTCTTCGACCTTTGAGTAAGGAGCACATCATCATCATCATCATCATCACGAATCAAGTTTTTTCTTGGGGGAACCATTTCCTCGCTGGAGCTGCTAGATGAACTCGAAGGTTCTTGGGCTTCAGAAACCTCTTCTGAGCTAGAAGAACTGTCACTGCTGGAGCTCTCCTCGCTACAAACACCTTTGGCACCTCCTCTGGTATTACTCTCGGAACTTCTCTCTTCCTCGTCCAACTGAATGGGATCGACAGTAGCTTCTTCAGAGGTATCAAATTCAGGAATACTATCCAAAGGCCTCGCAATAAACTTGGACCCGATATTCTTGTACTCGAGTAGGAAAGGGGCAGACCGAGGATGTTCATCGTCAGCTAAAATTTCCCTGATATTCCAAGCTTTAATCAACTCAAAAGTTCAGAGCTCGCTGAGGGCAGACTCCAAGTTCTTTGTCTTCGCTGAAAAGAAAACAAGAAAGTGTCAGAAAAATTACACAATAACAAAGAAATCAGAAGGGCCGAGCAAAGACTACCTATGTACTCTTCCCCATAAAAGGGGACAATGAATCTATCAGACCTCGACCCCTCAGTATGAGGGGAGAACTGCCAATTCCTAGCAAGAAAGCCATCTTGCTAGTAGTCCTTGTGAGAATCAGGTAAATTTATTACCAATACCCTATTAGGACTCCTGGCTTTGAGGTAAAGAAGACTAGAGCTAGTTCTAGAGAAGGAATAATAAAAGCAGACTTGGGCGAGCCCTAATTTAGTGCCATAAAGTTAATTTATTCTATGGACACCATCAATTATCTTCCCTACATTGGGCGAACAATGTGCAGGGACAATGTTTAAATAACCAAAGAAATGAAGAAACAAATTATTTGGAGGAAAAGTAAGCCCCCTTGAGAAAATAACATGACATGAATCCAATGAGCACCCTCTACCTCTCTAACATTCTTAGGGAGAGAGGCGCACTCAATCTCTACCCATTCTGGGATATTATAGAACTTCCAGAACTCAGACAATGACCTATTACCTATTTTCGACATTCATGAACCTAAAAATAGCAAATTCAGAGAAAACTCAGCAAAATAAGCACAAAGAAAGAGCAAAGAGGACTTACGAGATGAAAAGATCACGAGAGAGAGTGAAAGTGAAGAAAATAAAGGCCCAGAGAAGAAGACATGACAGTTGAAACTCGTAGAAGGTGAATAAATGCAGATAAATTTGAAACGAAATGGTGGAACGCTGCTCCAAATAGTTTTTAAATGCTCCCAATCATCGCGCACAAGACACGAAGCAACTGCCGCCTAAATCAGTTCTCGACTTTGGGAAGAGTTACACGATTCACAAAAGTGACATTATGGAAAATCATTTAAATTTATTGAGCCCAGCTTGTGGTCCAATAACTTTAGGGGCGATTGTGGGTACCCGAATTTAGCATTATGGGCCCGGACGAGTAGCCTAATAAAAACGTCCCAAAATCCGGACCCCTTGCCTTAACTGAATAGGATTACGACTTAGTCTCCTCCCATGCTCTCATATAAGAGATGTTCTAGGAGAAGATGGTAAACGTGGGGGAGTCCAACACCCCCACTCAACAAAGACAGACATATATATAATAAACCCTAAGCCTGGGGCAAAGGACACCCAGTGTATTCTCTGTAAACGCTCCTCGGAGTATATAGAAATAATACTGACAGCACCACCGTGGACGTATGCCTTCTTGCTGAACCACGTACATATTGTGTTGTGTAATTGGCATTTTATCTTCTTTATTTTCCTTGGTGACAGCGCTTCTCTCATTTATTTTTGTTGAATATAATTGTCACCACACTCAGAAATGGGTTATTTTCTCTCGGTATATGTGAATAAAAAAGTAAATTTATATGAACAAATTTCACATATACATGATCAAAGCTGGATTTTTTTCATAACGGATGAATACGATCTCATTAATGGAAAATCGATTACTTGTTGGAAACGTTGAATCGCACAATAGATCATATTCATATTCTCTCCACACTATAACTAACTTTCCTTGAGATCGATTAGGACTTTCTTTGGTTGTATTGTAGGCTCGGGTTTCGCTAGAAAGAATGGTTTTTTCGGAGTTCAAAATTTCTCAGAATATAGAGGTTTTTCGGTATTTTGATTTTATGTCACTTTTTCTCACCTCCGTTTTTCTTCTCTTTCCTTTTTATTTTCAACTCACATTTTTCATCATCTTTTTTCTTTCTTTCTTTCTTTCTTTCTTTCTTTCTTCCCCTTTTTTCTGACACATCATTCTTTTGTGATTTTTTTTCCACCGTAATTTTACCCTAGTATTCTTAGAAAATGGGTATGATTTCTTTTTATGAGCTTCAAACTCCCAGTTGGAGTTAGGTAGGATAATGGGTTTTCAACAAAAGACATATTTTCTTTTTGGATCAAATGGGCTTGCAACGGAATACTGTAAAAAGGTTGGATTTTAGGCTTAATTTTGGGCTTTCAAACGATGGCCTAATCTCATTTCTCAAGTTTCGTTCAGTTAAGTTATGTCTCAAGAAGACTTATCAAGACTTTTAGTGCTTTAAAATTCACATTTTGACCTTTTATGTTCATTAATCGAACAAAACAAAGAATTTGAGATCATCAATGAATTTATCACTGAAGGAAAGTTTGAGTTATTTTAACTCGAATTGATTTAAATCCCTCGAAAATGATAAATGGTACAAAAATCTCACCGGGTTAAAATTTCCACATTTATTCATTAAGCATATTAACTTTCACCTCAATATCCATTTTCTATCATATTATATGGCTAGTGTGTAAAAAATTTCATAAGTTGAGAGATCGATGAATTAATTCTATATTAAGAAATCGTTTCAAAACTCAATTATATTGAAAATCTTTTTATATTTTTGAAAATTTTTCTGATTTTTTTCCCAAAAATATCATCCTTACCCCCAAACCTAAATTTTACATTGTCCTCAATGTATGCTCAAATAAAAATATGGACAAAGAAAATAAAGAAGTAAAATGATGATACCTGTTAACTAAAAAATAACAAAAAGAAAAAAAAATACACAAATAATGTACAAACACATGACAATTACCATCCTCACCATAAATTAATAATCGAAATAGTTGGGGGTCATTCCAATTAATAAACTTTATGACACTAAGTTCCAAAATATTATAAATTTGAGAACATGACCCTACAACACAAATTTCAATCTTAAATCTATGGTCATAATGGTGAGCACCGACATCATCAATAATAAATAAATTTGAATCGCATGAATTGTATTTCGATGCATCACATGGAGGTAAAAAATTGCAATAAGGATCCAAATATATATAATCCCTTTTTCGAAAATAGTCACGTAAAATTGAGGATGCATACTTCACTCCTAAATGTGAGATTTTATGAAAAGCGTGGGAAGAAGATGTATCACTGGGTGATACACTTTCTTCATAAAAAACAGGAGGACCGACATAAATACTTGAAGTATCACTAAAATCGGATGAGGAATCCTCAAATAAATTTTCCCACATAATAAGAAGCAGCATTTTGCTCAATTAAATTAGGAGAAAAATCTAGACAAACATCCAAATTATCGCAAGTATTACACATGTCAATATTGTCAATTTTTTTCTCCTCACAAAATTGATTATTCCCAATTAATTCATGATTAATTTAAGAAATATCATCATTTTACCGTTTGTTCACCCCTCTCCAATTGATACACTTTGGTAGACCGATAGTTATTACAGGGGTTGGAGTCTCATCCATACCTTCTTTAATTTTTAAAATGACTACTGACCCATCTGAATTAAATTGAAATACGTAGTCATCTAGATTTTCAGTATTTTATAAAAACACATACATAAGATCCATTTAGGAATATGAGAAAGATGACGGGATAACAATATGAAGATCACCCATTGCAATTTACAACACATGAATGGATTTATTTATTTTGGATAGCTCCTACCCTTTGACAAGGGAGAATTTAAAAGACGACCAACTACGGTTGTCTCCTCAAATTCCGATTTCACCTCCATGTAGGTGGTCGGTATGAAGACTCATTAAAAACCACCAATCCTAGACAAGGTGAAACGGAATCGATCTGACAAGTTCGCGTTGGAGTAGCTTTTAATTCTAGCCTCGTTAAGATTTTTTTTTTGTATGAATTTTTTACTAAAAAAATTGCAAAAAGTAAAACAAACTAGTCCAAACGTCAGAACTTTTTATTAAAAAAAACTGTCAAATCCACGGCAACGGCGCTAAAAACTTTTTGTCAATTTATAAAATACCGCAAGTGTACGGGCTATTATAGAATAGAGAGTGTAAGCACGGGTCGAATCCACGAGGATTTTTCAATTTTAATTATTAAAAGAATTCCAACTGTCCAACTAGATCAAATGGGGAAGAGAATAATTATAAATTACACTAAATAAAAGGAACTACGATAAATGAGAGTAACACAAGATATTTGTAAACAATTAGGAAATAATTAGGATTCGGGGTTCATTTATAACGTAACTAATAGTGCACACTAATTTAATGTTGTCATTCCCTTTTTATAACTCAAATTAAATCGACTCCCGTCGTGTTTAATTCGAAAAATATGATAGTTATGATCAAAATATTTTTAACGTCTCTAATAGACGGCTAAAATCCCTATCCCTTTAGAAAATACAAGTTTTACAATTCGCAAATGTATTTAAGCAAGGACTATCAAAACAATCAAAGTGGAAGCATTATCCATAAAAAAATACTATTTTTAAATCTCAAAACTTGATTTGCCAAAACAATCTTGAAGGTTCTAAAACACAGTCTCGTGTTGCTTTAAAATGAATACCGAATCTTTAATAACAATTACAACAAGTAAGGAATAAGCAACGATAAAATTAACATGATAATATTAGCTAACTATGATAAACTTTACCCTGCTCCTAATATAAGAATCAAGCTACCATAATGAAAGAGAAATTGCAAGAATGAGTAGAAATCTTCATTAATAAACCAAACTTACAAATAGTTCTCTCACAACAATCTTCGATCCTCTAAAAAAATGATAAAAACTTGGCCCTCAAATTGATTACAATCACTCAAAGTTTCTCCACCAAATCCTCTACGAAGGTCCTCTATAATTGTTTATGAAATTATGAGCCCAAGGGTCCTTTTTATAGGACAAGTGGTGAGGTATTTGAGTTGTGGTGGGACTCTTTTTGATTGGTCGAATGGTGTTGGTAGCTATCTCTCCATCGCTTTAATCTTTGGATCGTGATAATGGACGAAATTTTCCCCCACTCTAAAACTTTAATCTTTTCTTGCTGAACACGCATGCCGAGTTTCGTCCAAATCGGAGAATAAAAATTTCCGATTTTCTTACGATTTCACAGCTTTTTTCGAACGACAGTAAAAATCAGCTTTTTCGCGTCTTTTTTGAATTTATCATCAGTTTGCTCCAAATTTCATCATTATCTGCAAAAATTTCACTAGGCAACTTTTTTCACAAATTAGCACAAGAATATTATAAAATTATCGAAGTGCCCATTTTTGACTTAAAACTGCCATTTTCAATATAAATTCAATCATTTTCGCATTTTTTCCTCTTTTTAATGTAATAGTCCTAAGAACTTATTAAATACACTAAAATGGGACTAACAAAGTATAAATCTGGGTATAAAATATACAAAATAATACGCTCATCAAATACCCCGAAACCTAAACTTTGCTAGTCCTCGAGCAAAACTAAAATTTAAAATCTAACTCACTTTCGTAGAAATCATGATTGCACTTAGCATGTGCAATAAGCCGTTAAACCCCTAGGTTACCCTTTTGTCTCGTGAGGGTTTGCAGTGAATATACCCACAAAATTCAAAAACTTGACTCAATACAAAATACACAAAAGTAATATAACCAAGTTTGAACGCAAACTTCATAAATACAGTAGAACTTAATTTTTCAATCTCAACTTATCGTGGTGTGTGCATAGCCAATATAACTGCCCATTTCAAAAGATTTGATCGTTACACTTCTTATTCGAAAGTTCGTTTTATTTTAAGATCTCACGGAATGCACTCACAATCGAACACTCAGAAATGGGTTATTTTCTCTTGATATATGTGAATAAAAGAGTAAATTTATATGAACAAATTTCACATATGCATGATCAAAAATGGATTTTTTTATAATGGATGAATACGATCTCATGAATGGAAAATCGATTACTTGTTGAAAACGTTGAATCGCACAATAGATTATATTCATCTTCTCTACACACTATAACTAACTTCCCTTGAGATCGATTACGACTTTCTTCGGTTGTATTGAAGGCTCGGGTTTCGCTAGAAAGAATGGTTTTTTTTGGAGTTTAAAATTTCTCAAAATATAGAGGTTTTTCGGTATCTTGATTTTCAGGCACTTTTTCTCACCTCCATTTCTCTTCTCTTTCCTTTTTATTTTCAACTCACATTTTTCATCATCTTTTTTCTTTCTTCCCCTTTTTTCTGACACATCATTCTTTTGCGATATTTTTTTTGCCTTTTTTACCTTAGTATTCTCAGAAAAGGGGTATGACTTCTTTTTACGAGCTTCAAACTCCCAGTTGGAGTTAGGTAGGATAATGGGTTTTCAACAAAAGACATATTTTCTTTTTGGCTCAAATGGGCTTGCAACGGAATACTGTAAAAAGGTTGGATTTTAGGCTTAATTTTGGGCTTTCAAACGATGGCCTAATCTCATTTCTCAAGTTTCGTTCAGTTAATTTATGTCTCAAGACGACTTATCAAGACTTTTAGTGCTTTAAAATTCACATTTTGACCTTTTGTTATCTTTAATCGAACAAAATAAAGAATTTGAGATCATCAACGAATTTATCACTGAAGGAAAGTTTGAGTTATTTTAATTCGGATTGATTTAAATCCCTCGAAAATGATGAATGGCACAAAAATCTTACCGGGTTACAATCTCCACATTTATTCGTTAAGCATATTAACTTTCACCTCAATATCCATTTTCGATCATGTTATATGGCTAATGTGTAAAAAATTTCATAAGTTGAGAGATCGATGTATTAATTCTATATTAAGAAATCGTTTCGAAACTCAATTATATCGAAAATCTTTTTGAATTTTTGAAAAGTTTTCTGATTTTTTTTTTCAAAAATATCATCCTTACCCCCAAACGTAAATTTTTCATTGTCCTCAATGTATGCTCAAATAAAAATATGGACAACGAAAATAAAGTAAAGAAGTAAAATGATGATACGTGCTAACTAAAAACTAACAAAAAGAAAAAAAAATACACAAATAATGTACAAACACATGACAATTACCATCCTCACCATAAATTAATAATCGAAATAGTTGTGGGTCATTCCAATTAATAAACTTTATAACACTAAGTGCCAAAATATCATAAATTTGAGAGCATGACCGCACAACACAAATTTCAATCTTAAATCTATGATCATAATGGTGAGCACTAACATCATTAATAATAAATAAATTTGAATCGCATGAATCGTATTTCGATGCATCACATGGAGGTAATAAATTGCAATAAGGATCCAAATATTTATTATCCCTTTTTCGAAAACAGTCACGTAAAATTGGGGATGCATACTCCACTCCTTAATATGAGATTTTATGAAAAGCGTGGGAAGAAGATGTATCACTGGGTGATACACTTTCTTCATCAAAAACTGGAGGACTGTCATAAATACTTGAAATATCACTAAAATCGGATGACGAGTCCTCAAATAAATTTTCCCACATATAAAAAGAAGCAGCATTTTGCTCAATTAAATTAGGAGAAAAATCTTGACAAACATCCAAATTATCACAAGTATTACACGTGTCAAGATTGTCAATTTTTTTCTCCTCACAAAATTGATTATCCCCAATTAATTCATGATTAATTTTAAAATAACATCATTATACGGTTTGTTCACCTCTCTCCAATTGATACACATTGGTGGACCGATAGTAATTACAGGGGTTGGAGTCTCATCCATACCTTCTTTAATTTTTAAAATGACTACTGACCCATCTGAATTAAATTGAAATACGTAGTCATCTAGATTTTCCGTATTTTGTAAAAACACGTACACAGGATCCATTGAGAAATATGAGAAAGATGACGGGATAACAATATGAAGATCACCCATTGTAATTTACAACACATGAATGGAATTATTTATTTTGGATAGCTCCTACCCTTTGACAATGGAGAATTTAAAAGACGACCAACTATGGTTGTCTCCTCAAATTTCGATTTCACCTCCATGTAGGTGGTCGGTACGAAGACTTATTAAAAACCACCAATCCTAGACAAGGTGAATCGGAATAAATTTGACAAGTTCTTGTTAGAGTAGCTTTTAATTCTAGCCTCATTAAGAGTTTTTTTTTTGTATGAATTTTTTACAAAAAAAATTGCAAAATGTAAAACAAACTAGTCCGAAAGTCACAACTTTTTTAAAAAAAAAATTGTCAAATCCCCGGCAACGGCGCCAAAACTTTTTATCAATTTATAAAATACCGAAAGTGCACGGGCTATTATAAAATAACGAGTGTAAACACGGGTCAAACCCACGAGGATTTGTCAATTTTAATTATTAAAAGAATTGCAACTGTCCAACTAGATTAAATGGGGTAGAGAATAATTATAAATTACACTAAATAAGAGGAACTACGATAAATGAGAGTAACACAAGATATTCGTAAACAATTAGAAAATAATCAGGATTCGGGGTCCACTTATCGATGTCTTTTTGACTGGTCGAATGGTGTTGGTAGCTATCTCTCCATCGCTTTAATCTTTGGATCGTGATAATGGACGAAATTTTCCCCCACTCTAAAACTTTAATCTTTTCTTGCTGAACACGCATGCCGAGTTTCGTCCAAATCGGAGAATAAAAATTTCCGATTTTCTTACGATTTCACAGCTTTTTTCGAATGACCGTAAAAATCAACTTTTTTGCGTCTTTTTTAAATTGATCATCAGTTTGCTCCAAATTTCATCATTATTTGTAAAAATTTCACTAGGCAACTTTTTTCACAAATTAGCACAAGAATATTATAAAATTATCGAAGTGCCCACTTTTGACTTAAAATTGTCATTTTCAATATGAATTCAATCATTTTAGCATTTTTTCCTCTTTTTTAATGTAATAGTCCTAAAAACTTATTAAATATACTAAAATGGGACTAACAAAGTATCAATTTGGGTGTAAAATGTTGCCCAGAAAAATACTCAAGAGGGGGGGGGGGGTGAATTGAGTTTTTCCAAACTTTTCGGGTTAAATTAATATTTCAGAAAATATTTAATTTAAAACACTTAATACAAATTTCAAATTAAATAAATCTTAAAAGCTTAAACCAATAAAGATTAAATAAATGTTACCGATTTATTTAAACAATATAAATCAGGGATTGAAACACAGAATAACAAAAAAATAATCAAATAAATACTTTCAACTGATTAAACAAGAGATTACAGCATTCAATAAATAAATAATCAATTTTCGTATTTTATATTCTGGATTTAATCTAAAGTGATTCACACAAGAATAACAACTAATATATACTTCTCAAATGATTAAACAAGTTATATTTCAAGATTATAAACCCAATAAATTTATAAATAATTTTTGTAGTTAATAAAAATTAATATTCTGGAATTAATAATTATTACGAAAATAATTATTTTAACCTTAAAATAAAATTTATTAAATTTTCAGATTTAAATATCTTGCAAGTAAAGTGCTTAAAAAAATAAAATTAATCAATCACAAGCATATAAATAAATTTAAATGCTGAAAATAAATGACACCGTATTTTTAACGTGGTTCGGCCAAAACCCGGCCTACGTCCACGCGCCAAGAGCAAGCTTCCGTCTCCCGCGCTTCACTAGTCCTGATCCACTTGTACGGTAGGATCAAACCACCATTTACAGACACTTGAAGCAAATACCGGCTCCAAGTACAACCGAAGCTAATCACCGAGCTTCAAAATAAAACTGGAGTTTTGAATACAAAGTTTGAATGTTGAAACTCTCTAAAATACAAATTGATCCGAGTTTCTTCTTGAGTGAGACTTTACAATAAATCTGATTTTTGGCACTAGTCTTCTTCTTGAAATTTTTGTAGCAGAATAATGAATCCTGTGCTCTTTAAATTTCTTCTTCAACAAATAACTAAATATATTGATTGTTGGTGTCTCAAATATGTGGAGCTGAATAAATTTTTAGTTGATCTCTAATTTTTCATATATCTTGCTACTTTTGCGACTGAATGTGGTCTTCCTTTGTAGCTTAAAAAAAATAACCGTTGGAGAAAGCTTGAGCTAAGCTCATCTTCAACTTGGAGCATTAATTGTGAACTGATAGAGAGAGAGATTGGGAGAGCATTAAATGCTCAATATTCTTGTAATCAAACCGTATCTGTTGAACCACTTCCATAATATTTGATGTCTTAAATGTTGCAGATTTGTTCTGCAAGAGAGAGGTTAGAAAAGAAAAAAAATACACAATGATTTTTCCAAATGATGTCAAAAAAAAAATTGACCAAGAGATAATAGATATCAATACTACATCAGACAATCAACGTATGGGTCCCAACAATTTAAAATGTCAGTTCATCTTTATATATAAAAAAAATATAAAACTTTGTTCAAATGCAAACAAAAATAAACATCATGCTCATAAAACTTTTGGCATGTACTGACAGTCTAGAGAGACTGATATTGATAGTACTGCTTGTCCAAGTGGGTCTGAGAATAAATAAATAAATATATATATAACCAAGTATATGACAACGGGATAAAGAGTGGCAAACACTATAGCAGCTTTTACATGATGTGAGATCAAATCAAGTGTTCAGGTAGCTGGATTCTGGAAGGTAGAACAGATATTCAAATATAAGTAGGATATTTGGATACAAGACAATGAGCTCTCTAATTTTCTTTTTATTAAAAAAATCCGAGTTAGCGTTTTTTTATTTTATTTTATTTGTTTGTGAATAACAAACGTGTTTGAGAACAAAAAAAATATCAATTCAAAAAAGAAAAAGAAAAACGACGTGTAGCATACGTATATATAGATATGTGATTCTTTAACTTTTGGTATGTGTGGCCAAAAAAAAAAGAATATATATATATATATATATATATATATATCCATGGCATGAAAAAAAAAGTTATGTTGAGTTTTTCAACCTCATCTGTCAAACAAGACAGATTTGACCAAGTATGACACAAGCAACACAATCTCTTAAATTCATATAGTCAATTCTCACAAGACCTCTCTTAAAAAGTGACGAAATCAGCTCATGGGACTAGCATGTCAAGTACACATAAACTAAAGCATCCAATATCTTTATGTACTAAAGAATCCAATGAATAATAAAGTAGTCTTAGCTAATGAACTAATAGCAGGTATTGACAAATCAAAGCAAAGCATATTGTGTCAATTTATAAAAGGACAAGGTTTAAAAAATAAACCTAATAGCGTACTATTCGGCCAAAGTAAATACTAACAGGTATTATAATTAAAAAATATTTTTCAAAATGAAAAATTAATTTGACTAATAAATTCCGAAAATTATTTAAACAACGAAAACTGTATTTTTTAAGTAAGACTTATACCAATTTTATTTAAGAATTATTTTCAGAAAAAAATATAATTTCATTTTAGGAAAAAATATTTAGGCTCACAATTAATAAGACACACAATTAAAAATCATAGATCAAGAAATATGCATGTGTGTCTAATGTGTCAAGTGCATATGTGCAACATACGTGAATACCTTTAGTCGAATATGTTCATTGAGTAAAGTCAAGACATGTTGAGTCGTAAAAATAAAACTTGACATAAACATATATAACTCACTCAGAATAGATATGTAATAAATATATGTATATCATTAATGGTATATGAACAAGATTATATTATAAATATTATACAATAATAAATATCTATAGAATAACTTAATAAAAATATGTTTGGAATCATCAAAATCAATATATTAGATTTAAACAAAAATGTACATTAATTAAACTAATTTAATCAATTAGAGATAAATAACATTTTCGTTAACAATCTCCCCCTTTTTGATGATGACAAACAATGATTCGTAAAATGTATGAAGTAAGCACAAATAGTGAATTATAAATATTTCTCCCCCTTGACATTATCAAAAAGATATTTTAATATAAATCGTGTGTCATTGAGTATAATTGCGAAGCTCCCCCTATCAAAAATAATTCATGAATGGGACATAACCATAATTCGCAAAGGGCATAAAATTTTCAATACGCACATGTGTCAACATAGATTCATCATAAATATACATAGCATGTATTTGAATTTGTAGATAGACAAAAATATCATCAAATAATGCATAAGTCACAAAAATGATAAATGATACCAATTGTTGTAGTCACACACAAACCGTGCGTTGCACACAATGATTTCTCGGAACAACTTTTTATGTAAAAATAGAAATCATAACTCAATGTTCTCAAATAATGCAAAAACGAGAGATATATCAATGTGCATAATTAACTCTTTCACTAATGTAATAAAATTGCAATGTATAAATTTTCAATAGGCGCAATATCAGTTGTTGTATAAATCATCATGATATAAACTTTCAAGTGCACAACAAATAAACATTTCATAACTCGAGATATACAAATAATTTGAATTAAGCACATAACATGAGTTAGAAATAGCAGCAAAAAGAATATAGCATTTTGCTCAAGCTTTGCCGTTTTCAAGATACGAGCTAAAATTCTCGGAATAATCAACTAAATTGCAAAATCCATAATAATATATCAAGGTTATGATCAAGCATTTTTCGAACAAATAATCAAATAAATTTCAATAAACTTTTATCTCTCCCTAAGGGATACCAATAATGGCATGTATGCAAATAAAAAATTTGTTGCATCCGTTTTCAATATTTATTACCATAAAATTTGTATCGATATATTCATAAGTCAACTTCAAATGCAATAAACATAATTTTTTTTCATGTAACACAAATCTTACTTTCTTTCAAAAGAATATATTTTTGAATGAACATAATATACAAATAATGGGACTAACATACCAAGCATTGAAGCAAAGCATCAAGACCTTATATGGCAAAGAACCCAAAAGCTGTAAAACAACATGAGTTATGCATAGACAGATATGTATATAAATATGACACCAAGTGTTGCTTTCTTTAAAAAAAATGTTATTCATGAATTCCAATAGCTAATTATATAACATGCATAAATTTAAGTCATACAGATTAATATGTTCGTATAATTACACTCAATAAATTCAGATCTTCAATAATAAGAAGCTTAATACAAAATCAATATATTCATATTTTGAACTATTTAAAAATATATCCATAAATCACTCCAACTATATATCAAACACACGATAACTATGTGAATTTAAAATCAAGTGCAAATATCACAAGTTGTCAATTTCTTTTCATTTAGAGAATACTCTTCAAGTTGATAGTGGACTTACTCAACGACTCAATCCTCACAAGCCTTAACGCTCTTCAATCATTGATCCCTCCTCAACAATGCAACACATTAGTCCACCAATTCAAGCTTTTATAAAGCACGAGTCCATGTATAACTCGATATCCACCGATGAGACTCAACAACCATCTACGGATAGTGTGACAACCCGAATATAATTATGATAAATTCTATTTAAATCATGCTTACCTTATGTGATATGGATAATGTGATTAGTAATATATATAATGTTTAGTCTAATCCTACCTTCATAAATCATGAAATATCGAATTGGATATAAATATAAAATCTTGAAGTTTTCGTTAGGAATGTTCATATTAAAGACTAGTTTTGACCTTCATAATATAATAATTGACCCAAGATGATAGCTGGATAATTGTAGATATACGAGTTAGATTTGTAACACAATAAATGGCGTATCAAACAGATGTTCGAGTAAGAAGATATACCGAATTTACGAATGAGGGAAAATTTGTCCATTCCTTTTAAGTGGTAATTTGTCTTTTAGTAAGCCAAATGGTTTAATTCGATTGGTTGGAAAGGAAGGCATCCCTTGCCAGATTAAACCTTTCTATATCACCTATGACTTCAGCAAATTTAACCCTTGATTCAGTTTTGGAGAGTTTTAGCTTGATGAAAGAGAAATGTGAAGTTGAGGAAGAAGAGTGTGAGGAGAAAAAATAAGAAAAATCCATAGAAATTTGCGTAAGAGTCCCTAAGGTAATTCTATCCATAAATCTTATTATTTTTCTTGTATTACTGATTTAAATGATATAAATGATTAGGTACTTACTAAAATTTCATGACTTGATGTATATGTATGGATATATACAAGTTTGAAGGAAGTTGAAGGTGTAAATCCTTTATATTGCCTTGTTTATAACCCTTGTGTGTTCAAACTTTCATAAGTTTTTATATACTTACTGGAATTGAGTAATTAAAGTTGTATATGAAGCTAGACTTGCATATGCATAACATATACGAAAATTAGAATTATACTCCTTGGGGTTAGACTTTGGTGATGGTTGTAAGTCAATACATAGTTTATATATGCATAATTCGCTTCGATATGCCTTGAGTTTGATAAAGATTTGACATAGCAAATGAACTCTAAAAATTATGAAACTTTAATTTTGTATTATTAAATATGTGTATTAAAATTGGGTGAAAGATCATAGAAATTTATTATGTATAAAAATTATGAAAATTCTTAAAAGTTGGCTAAATGATAGAGGAGCCTGTAGGGCATATTTATAATGTAGTAAAGAAATGGGCATATCTTGCTATAACCTATAAGGATCTTGAAATGATGCATTGTCTTTTGTATTGGAAACCCAATATGATAAAGAATGAATTATAATGGTTGATTATGATTTATAATATGATTTGGATATGTTAAATATCTTAAGATGAATGTGGTTGGGACTTCATTTATGATAATGATTTGAATGGGATGATACTTATGAATTGGGTTACATTTAAGTTATTTTTTAGATTATTTATATTCTTACGATGATACTAATATTGTAAGAATGATAGGAAAGAAGAACCATTTGAACAAGTGTAAAAAAAAGGCAAGGGAAAAAACCCATTAAGTGGCCAAGGTGAGTGTACTCACTGGTAAGATGTTTTTATACATGGTTATGGATATGATCAGAATATTACTCACTGATAAGATATATCTATACATGGTTATGGATATGATTAGAATATTACTCACTTGTGAGATGTATTTATACATGGTTATGGATATGATCAAAACATTATGAATATGAAATTGTTCATTTCGGTCTATCGAAATGGGAGGTTATTCTCCGACCCAAAATGGGGGAGATTTGTTTGTTATAGACAAATGGTTACTCCTCGACCAGGAATGGGAGAGGCATATGCAAAAAGATCGTGCATGTGTGTGCGAAGGCATATACAAAGAGAATCCGTTAAGCGAATCAAGTTCGAAACATCTCCATGCAACATTATTAAGAACAATTAAAGTATTGATAATCATAACCAAATGTCCTAGTCATATAGATAACATGGAATGAGTTGGATTCAAACACACCAATATGCCACACAAAATGTGTAAAATCAAAACAGACAAAAATAAAAAAATCTTTTTGAGTTTTTATAAACATTTTCAAATAATACTAATTTTGAAAACAAATTAACTCAAAAGACAAACAAAATCTAATTGTATAATTTAAAAAAATTATCAAAATAAAGTCTTTTTACATTTTTTAATATGACTCAATAAAAGAAAAATCAAAATACAAAAGATATACAAGTCATAACACTAGCAAAAATATATCATTAAGTACAAACTAGTGTATGACAAACATGTAAGCAATCACTCGTAAGATATAGCACGTGAAAAGTCATGTGCAAGCATGCAAGAATCAACCAGTTTAATATTTAGCACCTCCAAAATGGATTTTTTAAACCAGATATATGTATACCTAACGTGTCAGGTTTCGAGAATCAAGGGTACACTAGACTTCAACTTCATAGGGTCTTTTCTAAGATCATAGCAAAAACACCTAAGGTGACCTTTCCTACCACAGTGTGTGCACGTGTAGACGCAACAAGGAACGAGACCTTCGGGTTGACCTATTCTAATAACCTGGAATGTGATTTACCCTCTAAAATAAATAATGTTCTCGTCTTTATCAACAAAATTATTAGAGTCATGAAAGTCATTACCATCACTACCAACACTACTCGAGTCTCTTAGATCATCATTTAACTTCAAAATTTTAGACTCAAGCAAATAATTAGACTCTTCAAGTTTTAGGGACTCCTTTTTAAAACTTTCAATCATTCCTAAAAGGTTGTCTCGCTCCCCCTAAATTTAAGAAAACTTATCCTAAAGAGTCTTCTCACGTGCTTTCAAATCATTAATCAAATTATCATTATCCTCAATGGCAGAAATTCAACCCTAGAAATTTTAGAGTTTTCTAATTCTTT
This sequence comes from Sambucus nigra, assembly GCA_949130495.1. Taxonomy (NCBI): domain Eukaryota; kingdom Viridiplantae; phylum Streptophyta; class Magnoliopsida; order Dipsacales; family Adoxaceae; genus Sambucus; species Sambucus nigra. The sequence goes on along the minus strand of OX422211.1, from coordinate 227,305,347 downwards.
CTCTAAAAATAGGACTCTATCCTCATTCTATTTATTGGAAGCTTCTAAATATTTACAATCATGGATCATGTCCACAATATTCTCACGAAGGAAATCTCTTTGAGTATGAACAGTTTGCATTAATCCCATTGCAGCTTTAAAACAAAAAAATTATTTTTCAATAATTTTAATTCTTTTTGAAAACTTCAAATTCAAACGAGTTAATTTATCAACACATCTATAAAGCTCATTAAACTCCTCCTGAACATAAAAGTTATCATTATAGAAAAATCGAATAACTTATCACCAGGAGAATCCACTGATAAAAAATAAACACGAGAGAGGAATGAACAAACATACCTCCCTAAATAGCATGAAACAAGGATACACGATAACTTGGTGTTCTATCTATGATACCACTTGTAAGCGCAAAAATCTTGCGCTCCTATCTAATGTGTGCTTAAGCAAGGATGGTATTGCAGATAAAAATTTATATTTTTTCTCAATTTTAAAGATAAAGCCTTTAAACAGATTAACCTACTAAAAACTTGTTGACTAATTTTTGAAATTGAGTTGTAGCAATAAACCAATTTATCCAATTTTATATTTTTAACTTAAAGCATGAATCTAAATGATAGAAGATAAAATAAATAAACCAATTGGGCAATACGCGATGCATGAGGAAAATCCACAATGGAAAAAATCTCGGACGTCCCAACCACGCAATTCACTATGATATGGAATTACACAAGATGACGGATGACTTACACAACGACTCGATCCCTATAATGCTGACACGTCTTCAATCTTTAGTCGCTCCTCCACAGTGACAACGTAGGAATCCACCCACGCAAGCTGCCATAACGCACGAGCCCACACATGTATTTGTATCCAGCGATTTAGACTCAACAATCGTTACGAATTGAAACATGAAATTCACTGCTTCTTCACCAAAACAAAAAAATTATTACAAAGATACGGAGAATAAATTGGTACCCAAAATTGGATCTTTAAAGCATATGTATGATGAATCTTGGATCCTCAACTTATTGGATGAAAAACTAGTGTTTTGGGAAAGTTTAAACACAAAAAGAATTCTCAAAAAGGCTCTTCGAAAAGTCTAAACCCGTATCTCTATTTATAAGGAAAGTTATTGCAAAATGATAGGCATTAAAGATTTGAAAAGGTATATTTTAAAAAACAAAAATACGCGTACTCGTTCGAACGAACTGACTTCTCATTTGAACTAAGTATCCATTCTCGTTCGAACGACGTCCAATAAAACTTCAAATAACATTCCAGAGTGAACCAAAAAGACGTTGATCCAGATCTTGTTCGAACAAAGGAATCTCGTTCTAACGATCAATGAAAACTTGTTCAACCGACATTTCAAGTTATTCTAATGATACAACGAAAGTTTCAAAAGATTCTTTTAAAACATTCTAAAAATATTTTAAAATATTTTATAAAAAATTTAACACGCGATAATAAAATATCCAAGGCTCAAAATAAATACGCATTCATACATGAGCGATTTTTGGAAGTTGAAGACGTAAATGAGCAGGAAACACAACACGGTGATATAATCTCTGAAGCTTTGTCAATACATCTTCATGCAACACACATTAAAGGCTTAAAGGAAAACACCAACTCTAACCTATGACTCATATTGTTTTGTCCGTAATGAATCGCGATTTTTTTCCAATAAAATATCGCGATTAATTAGTGCCGCTGGCACAGACCCAGATTCAACAAATGATTTGGGTCAGCGCCAGCGGAACTAATTAATCGCTATATTTTTTATTAAAAAAGTATCACGATTAATTAGTGTCGCTGGCGCGGCCCCTCTTTCAACAAATGATGTGGGACCTGGAATGTGAGTCCGCCCCAGCGACACTAATTAATCGCGATATTTTTTCAATAAAAAATATCGCAATTAATTATTGTTGCTATCGCAGACCCACATTCAACAAATAATGTGGAACCTGGATTGTGGGTTCGCGCCAGCGGCAGTAATCAATCGCGATATCAACATGTCAATAAACATAGTTTATTTTTATTTATGAAAAAAATTAATGAAAAATTATTAAGCTTTAATTAAAAAAATATTTTTTTTATTAATAGAAAAATTATTTCTTTTTAATTAAAAAAACTATTTTTTTATAATAGTAGAAAAACTATTTTTTTTATATAAAAAACTGTTTCTATATAAAAACAAAAGTATAAGAAACTTAAAAAAAAAAGGAAAAAAAGGATGCGGTCCCAAGGCGGTTCAAATTGACGGTACGTTTAGAATTAGTCAATCGAGATTTCATTTCAAAATTTAATAACTATTGCCACCACACAAATAGTTGATAAAAATATTAAATTAACAATGATTCTTAAAAAAAATGTGTAGTATTATCACTCACAAATATGATACATGGTTTGTACTTCACAAATTGTGTACTCTCTCTCTCTCTCTCTCTCTATATATATATATATATATATACAGAGAGTCTCCTGTAAAGACTCCTTATGGTGCAGACCCCGGTACATACCATTTTTTTAAAATAGTAAAAAAAAGGATTTTTTTGATGAAACTTCATGGATATGATGTCCACGGTTAAAAGATCATCTCCAATTTTTTTATCAAAAAATTCAATAAAAAAAACCATTGAGATGAGGTGATATGTAAAAAAATGGTATAAATATTCATTTTCAACCGTTGAAATGTTGGGCCGGCTCCAACCACTTTATGGATTGAATTTTTAGATGAAACTTCATGGATATGATCTTCTCACCGTCGAGATCATATCCATGAAGTTTCATCAAAAAATTGAATCAATAAGTGGGTGAGATGATCGTCAACATTTCAACGGTCGAAAATGCATATTTATACCATTGTTTTACATATCACCTCATCTCAACAGTTTTTTATTGAATTTTTTGATTAAAAAAAATTGGAGATTATCTTCTCACCGTGGAGATCATATCCATGAAGTTTCATAAAAAAATTCATTTTTTTACTATTTTAAAAAAATGGTATGTACTGGGATTTGCAACATAAGGAGTCCTTACATGAGAGGGCCTCTCTCTCTCTCTCTCTCTCTCTCTCTCTCTATATATATATATATATATATATATATATATATATATATATATATATATATACAATCAATTACATATGCATGCAAATTAGGAAGAAATAAAATATTCAACTCAACATTCCTTTCCAAGTATGATAAAAGACCCTCATGTGAATGCTGGGTTGCAAGCCTTGCAATTGCACCTGAACTCATGGAAGATATATTCCCTATGTGTTGAAAATATCCGATATACTCTGAGGATATAAGATCAGATGGGCTAACAAATAAGTGAGGGGAGTCAAAAGAACAACAATATATGGGCGGGGGAGGATGGGCTATAGGGGAAGATAAATTGTTTAGGGGGAACAATCAAGAGGCTGAACAAAATGAATCTTAAAAATTTCTAATGAATAGTAAATGGATCGGGCACATTTGGCAGATTTCTTCACACACTTTGGTCCCTATATGTAGAAAGAGAGGAGATGAATGGGAAGACCCATGTCATATGAGAATGTGAAGAGGCTCCGTTTTATATCATTTGGAAACCTTGAATTTGATAGTGCTGGCGATTTTAGTTATCTTTCACGAGGAAAGGTTAGATGAGAGAGAGTGTCAGATTTAATTTGGAGAATTTCAAACGACTAAATGAAGAAAACGGAAGTGTGTGCAAGTCGGATTTTCACATTAATTACAAGATTTCTCTATTAACTCCTCTAATATTATCGTATTAGAGTTATAACAAGCGGATTCCCCGCGCGATGCGCAGGCGTTTTATAATTTTCTGAAAAATCTATTTAACTTTATGATAATAAATATGTAGTAAATATAATTCAAGAAATTAATATACTCCCATGCAAAAAATATAAAAACTAAGTATAAATATATGATTTTTTTTATGGCTGAAGGGAAATGATTTAAAAGAATAAGAAATCATAGGTTCTCAAAGTTCATAAGAAAAATAAAACCATATTTTATGAAAAAAACAAATACATGAAAATATTTTTCTCTATCCTAATCAACTAAATCAAAATCATAGAAAAATAGTTATTATAAAAATTTATTTTAATTGCATAGAAATATAAAAATGGATTATATTAGATTTTTTATTTTAATAAACTATATAAAAACTAAGATATGTATATGAGTAACATATTTCTTAGAATATAATGTGAGAAATTAAATTGATGAATACCTGAATCATGCCTTCTTCTTGCTCCTGGGACAACAATTTTCACTCTCTGTGGTCTTTTTTCACACAAAACACATGAGAGTAATAACATAACTTCAAGTTAAATTGGAATTAATAGTTTCAATAGTCTTTATCACTCAAGTGAATTAGAGGTTTGGTTCGGTCTTTATCACCAATGTTTTGGTTTCAATTATTATAATGTATGTAGATGATAGGATGATATGATATTCATTTATTTTGATTCAATCTTGAAGCAATAATGGCCCATTCATGCCTTCGGAAAAAAAAAATAGCTTGATAGTTTATGATTGCTTTGCAATCTTACATGATACTTTGGGGTATTACGTAAAGAGTTTTTTTTTTTTAATAACGATACACTCCTCGAAAAACAGTAACCGATTCCATACCCATATCACTCCTAATCCTTAATCTCTTTCTAAAACACAATTCATTATATCTTTCAAAGTTTTTTAATAATAAAGTGTCAACTAATGAAGTGCCGAAATAAAACTAAAGGATATTCTCTTAATTTTTTTAAAATTTGTTTTAAATTGATAAATAATTAGAGTTATAATTTATTTTAGGAATAATTATCAAAAAGTCACACAAATATTTTTTATACATATTTAGTTCAGGTCCTTTTATTTTGTTCCAAAAAGTCCCCCAAACACATTTTTAATAAATATTATCTTATTTTTAAATGTCCGCACCGATGGCACTTCCCCCCCCCCCCCCCCCCCCCCCCCTCCCGGCGGAGCTCCGAAGACCCTCACTGAAGCTCTTTTTTTTTAATGTTTTATGTGGTGAGGGACTTTTTGGAAACAAAATAAAAAGACTGGACTAAACGTGTATTAAAAGAATGTTCGAGTGACTATTTTGTATATGCTCAAATTATTTTAAAGTTAAATAAACTTTATATTAAATTAATATTTAATTGGGTTATTTTGGATTTGGTATATACAAAAAATGAAAAAAATAGTCAATTAGTGTCGTGTTTTTGGGGTCGTGCTCACATTTGGCAAGAAAATAAAATATTGTGTTATGTGGTATCGCGTCTTAATTATGTCAATGTGATAAAAAAAAACAGTAATTCTAGGGCGACTCACGAAACTGACTCATTTTGTGCGACTCACTGACGTATCGTGTTTACATTAGTTTGTTTTGAGGGTCCTATGTTGTGGGTCCCGTTAGGGCCCAAAAATTAAGCAATATAGATGTGACACGTCAGCGCGTCGCACAAAATGAGTCGAATTTGTACATCGCTGTAGAATTACTCTAAACAAAATCGTGTCGTGCCTTACGTAACACAATTTAATTGACATTAGATATGACATACAACTAAATTTAACAAAAAAAAATTGTTACCTAAAAAAGATATAAAACTAATTTTAACATAAAAAATATTATCTAAAAAATTAATACCTAAAAAATTTCTATCTTGTCATATCGTGTTTTAATTAGGTCACGTTCCTATTTGATAAAAAAATCTTTTTTTGACGCATTTAATTAGGTCGAGTACGGGTTAGGTAATAAAAACAAAATTTCCTGTAAAATCTTATTTTTATTTAGTCATGTTCGTATTTATTTTTTTAATGGCTAAAATTTACATCTTAGTATTATATGAGTTTGTTGTGATTGAAGATAAAAGAGTGTGGAAAAAAAGAAAAAGAAAAGAAAAAAGTGTTTGTAATTTGATGATCAATTACCTCATATCTTCCTAATTGGCCCAACCCACAGATAAAAATGAAGGTTTGAAGATGATGATTGAAGATGAAATTGTGATCACATCAAACATATAAGAGACAAAGGTTTTTAAAGTGGTTCGGCTATGAATAAAGCCTACGTCCACTGTTATTTTATTCCCAAGGGTTTACAATAGCACAATATGGTGTAGAAAGAGAAAGAGTGTGTATCTTGTGCAAGGTGTTTCTTAGTTGTCCGTCCCTTTGGCCAAGGGAATATATGTATTTATAGTGATGGGAGTTAAAGAGATACAATGTCTTTATACATTCAGACATTTATATCTATATACAATGAATCTAACTGTTGGTCTTCTAGGATGGTTGATCTTCCTTGAGTTGCTTGGTATGTCATGTGTTGGCTGGTATGCCGACCAACTCTCATCGGGTGCCGACTAACTCTCCTCTGGTGCCGAACAAGTATAAATATTGCCACGTAGGATGACAGGTGTCCTTTTCTGATTGGTCCTCGTAGGTGGAGAATTTTTTGTGTCAACAGAAGCCCCCAATGCTCCATGCTTGATGGTTCACTGAAAGGATGGAGTATTTATTCTGCAGCGTTGCTTGGTGCTTGTGAAATTCTTGATCTGTCTTCTTGATTTGTTCAACATAAAGTGTATTATCTCTTGGACGGCATATGATTCAGGCTGATCGATGGTTGCTAATCTTCTTTTGAGGAACTTTGTTCGTTAAGCGAACGCGTGCTATGTATCACCCCTGGGAATTTGGATGCAGCCATGCCATAGTATGCAACTTGTATCTTGTCATAATCTTCAAGTATGTTGATTGGTTTGCTAGCCGACCAACTGCCTCCTGTGCCGAGAAACTGAGTGCTAACTTCACGTGCTTGATTTTTCTGATTTATGCTCCTCTGAATACTTTGTCGAGAAACATACTAGCTTTTGAACCCAACTCTTCAATTTGATTAATACCAAGCGAGTGGTGGACTTCGAAACATTTCCATATAACTTCTTCTTCAATATTGGTCGGGACAGTAGTAGTAAAGATCTCAGTGATGTAGATGCAGAATCTGACTCCTGAATGTGCATAATAAATCCTGAATATGCCTCCTGAACTTCAATACGCCTCCTGAACTTCAATATCAAAACTAATTCCTGAGCAAGAAAAACAACTCCTGAATGATGATTGGTCGGGGCCCCGACCATGTTAGTTTGTGGAGTTGAATTTGATGCTCGACTGCATGATGTTATAAGAATGTGCCGCCGAATGAACAACTATATCTGTAATAGAAGCCCCCAAGTGTGGAATATGAACTTTGAATGCTTTATTGGCCTTGAAGTATGTTGGTCTTTCTAGAAAAATAAGGCCGAATAAATGTTCTCTGAAATGATTCCCTGAGATCTTTGCATGTTTGCATTTTCATTTTCTTGGAAATACTCTGTAAGATGCTTTCCTTGTTATTTTGCTGATGAATATACATATGTAGAGGGACAAATTGTCCTGTTTTGCATTGATAATGAACTTGCTCCACCTGCTGTTAAATTATAGTGACTTGTCACTCTTTGGGCCTAAGCAATGGAATGATTTTCATCCCATGTTCCTGCTTAGTTGTAGTAATCTTACCAGTATTACATTGTCTCCTAGACAATGGATGCCCCAGGAGGTCACCCATCTTCTTGCCTAGTTTGGGGTGTCCCTTGAGATCACCCGTGATGCCAACATTGTTGGTTAAATTTATTGTTACCAACCAACCGTAGTTGGTGGTTATTGCCGTCCAACCGTAGTTGGTGGTTGCTGATATGCCGACCAACCAGAGTTGGTGGTTTGTTGATGCCGATCAACCTTAGTTGGTTTACCGAATTTATATAGAGAAAAGAATTTTCCTCACCAATAGTTCGTTGTGGATAAAATATAATAAATGCTGGAGACCTCTTGGAGCTGAATATATGATTATAAATATTTTGTCGGGTTCCATGCCGAGATAAATATAGAATATGCATCCGAATAGATATAAAGAATGATTCAGAATAATAATAAAGTGTCTCGCTGATCTGTCGAGGCGAAATTGTTTAATGCCGAACAAGAATAATATTTTCCAGAACATGAGAAAATGGCCGAGTACTTTGCCGGGCCTGAATATAAACAAGAATTACCCCGACCAACTATCCGTTGGGGGTGAAATATAACAAATGTTGTAGTTCTCCTCGGAGCTGAATAAGTATCTTGTCGAGGCAAAATTTTGCAAAATGCCGAACAAGAATAATCTTTTCTAGAACATAAGAATATGGCTAAGAACATTATCGGGCCTGAATATAAATAAGAATGACCCCGACCAACTGTCCGTTAGGGTGAAATATAATAAATGTTGTAGATCTCTTCGGAACTGAATAAGTATCTCGTCGAGCTCCATGATGAGATGAATATATAATATGCATCCGAATGGATATAGAGAATGATTCGTGCTTGAGCATAGATCAGAGCATTAATAAAATGAATAGTGCCTCGCTGAGGTAAAATTTGATAATACCGAGCAATGATAATATTTTCTAGAAGTTTAAGATTGTTTTCGAGCATTCATCGGCACTGAATCTTGTACCTGTGTAATTTAATAAGTTGCTCGAATATCTGAGTTGGCTAAATTAAATAGTCATTATCATGAGAATAATTTAGTCATCCAATCAATATACGATATGTTTTTGCTCGGGAAATAAAAATATCAATTTCAAAATATGAAGTAATATATGTCTGGCTGATCGAGGCAAAATTGCCTGATGTCGAGCAATAATAGTTTCCAGAAGTTTAAGATTGTGATCGAGCTTTCGTCGGGATTGAATCTTGTACCTATGGAATTTCAATAAGCTGCCCGAACACCTGTTGAGACTAGATCAGATAGTTATTTTCATGAGAATAATTATTCAGCCGAGCAATTATGATGTGTATCAGCATAAGGCAATAAAAATTTCAAAATATGAAATAATATGTTTTGTGCCAAATGTGTGAGCAAATTTTTCATCAAATATGCAAGACATTTTAATTTTGCGCAAAAGACCAAATATAAATTGGCTCGGAAAATTTATTCTAAAATAAAGCTCTACTTTATTTAGCTTTAAAAATTTATTTTATTAGAGGAGTGTGAGTTAAGAAATAGTAAGGAGCCATGGTAATGATTGTCAAAATTAGTAATCTGGGCATATAAACTTGTTGCTTCTTCATTTCGCCATTTGTCGTGAACAAATTCTGCCGAATAATGGTTACCGTCGACCAAGTAAATATCATCAGTAATCTTTTATTTTGTCTAAAACCTGTTGCCGACCAACTAATGGGTACTTCCGACCAAAAAATTGGAGGTGATGATTAGTGCAAATATTTCCGATTGACTTTGGCGACCAATAAAAATGATCCAGTGAGACTACCGACCAACACATAAGACCAGAAGTGTTTGCCGACCAAGTGTTCTTGTTTTCCAACAACCACCGAGGTGCTGCTGATCTAGTCCAATGTTGCTGATGGATCTTCACAGCCTATCACCGACCAACAAAAACGGTATAGTGAAATTACCGACTAACAAATAGGAGGTCGAGGAGTAATTTGAGGTGCTGACCAACAAAATGACATGTTGACCTAATTGACGTTGGTCAACAATTGATGTCGATCAAGACTATATTTCACCGATCTGCAATAGGTGTTCTGCCGACCAATAAAAATGACCTGTTGAACCAATAGAATTTGGTCGACCATTAATGCTGACCTAAAAAAATGTCTTCGACCAACAAATAGGAGTGGCCGACCAGTTGTTTGTAATACAGGGATGATCGGCCTGAGCCTACCAATATATAGGATTTGCCCACCAGATGTCGCCGACCAATAGTAGATGGTGCCGACCAATAAAAATGTTGCCGACCAACCCATCAAACGTTGTGGAATATGAATAAACATAATCAGCTGTTGAGACCCAAACGTTACAAACGGGTCTTGTCATTTGCTACCAATCAGTAATATAGATGTTGTCGATCAGACATACATGTGGGCGATCAACATATAAGAGGTTGGGAACCGTCAACCTGTATAATACCTGCTAACGTATTTAGTGACTGACTCAGTGTAGTACCACCATCATGGTCAGATTTTTTTTTTGATTTGGGGTTACTACGTGCGCCATGACGAAGAGGACCAGGGGATGGTCAGCGGACTGATGATGGTTTACCACAAGCCAGCGGTCAGGCTGCTGCCATTACACAGACTCTAGAGGAACAATTTATATCTCAATTACGCGGTCCTGCTGGCACCAGCTCTGCATTTATTAATAGTATAAACAGGGATATTCAATTAGGCTTTTTAAATTCCTTTCAAGTATGAGGGTTATTGAGTTGTATTTGGATTCAGGATCCCGAAAGTGAAACGGTTCCTCATAATCAATATAGAGAGAATGAATCTTAAATTTTCATATTACAAATAGAAATATATATATATAAATAAAACATTATCATGGAAATAATACAGTTCCTTAAAAGAAACTTTGTGGTTATCATCTCTGAAGATAGAGAATCGTTTTAGACGTTTATTCCTATTAAAAAATATCTGATATGGGAAATAAAATATCAGATCTAAACCAAGGAACATATGTGTTGTTTCGGAAAATTTACTAAAGCTTTTGATTGAAAATGTCTTTTCATACTATGAGATTCAGATACGTGTTGGGTTTGAATGAATTGATTTAACCGATGGTTTAAACACGTATAATCACAAAATTTTGAGAATCCCTATATTTTAGGGTTCGTACAAAACTTATAGAATTTTGAAATCTACTCTTTTACATATTCCCAAATTAAAATTAAACAATGAATTCATTCATATAAACATTATGATTAGATCAGAAGACGTATCTTCAACATATAATTGAATTGATCTCTAAGTTTATAGATATAAACATATGAGAATCATGATTTGAACAAAAAGATGCGTGCATATAATTAGTTATACGTAGAGAAAATAAAACTTAGCTTTGATGGAGAACAATGCTTGTAACACGTTCCCACAGACGACGCCAATCCGTTGATGACTAGAAATAGCATCCATGTTATCTTATTGGTATCAACAACAGATAAAAATGAAGGTTTGAAGATGATGATTGAAGATGAAATAGTGATCACATCAAACATATAAGAGACAAAGGTTTTTAAAGTGGTTCGGCTATGAATAAAGCCTACGTCCACTGTTATTTTATTCTCAAGGGTTTACAATAGCACAATATGGTGTAGAGAGAGAAAGAGTGTGTATCTTGTGTATGGTGTTTCTTAGTTGTCCGTCCCTTTGACCAAGGAAATACATGTATTTATAGTGATGGGAGTTAAAGAGATACAATATCTTTATACATTTAGACATTTATATCTATATACAATGAATCTAACTATTGGTCTTCTAGGATGGTTGATCTTCCTTGAGTTGCTTGGTATGTCATGTGTTGGTTGGTATGTCGACCAACTCTCCTCGGGTGCCGACTAACTCTCCTCGGGTGCCGAACAAGTATAAATATTGCCACGTAGGATGACATGTGTCCTTTTCTAACTGGTCCTCATAGATGGAGAATTTTTTGTGTCAACACCAGCGTTCGATTTGGATTCGGGGATATGGATCGGTAAGCCTAGCACTATTTTTTTCTTCTCATAATCAGTTTTGTTAATTCATTTATAAGTTTAAAAACAAATATTGCAGTTATGGAACTAATCAACTGCTTATATCCGTAATAGTTCACAAATGAAATAAAAAAATATTGCGATCCACAATAAATTTGTGAACTTTGTGAAATGCAAGTTGTGAACTGCTTATATCCGGACTGCTTTTGGAACTAAACATTTCACAAACTTGTGGTCTTTGTGAACCAATTTCTTAAATATGCATTTCCATAATAGTTCACAACTAAAACAAAGAAAGCATATGCAAATTGACAATTAAAAAAAGAATCAAACCTTTTGTAACCTTAAACCTATGCACTTCACATGTGAGAATTAGATATATCTATTTAAAAAGAATAAAAAGACATGTCATGCACATATAATATAAAAAATCTAAAACACAAAAAATTCTTATGCTTCCAAAATAACACAAAATTGGGGAAATAACAAATTGTAGGGGGAACTACCTGGGAAAAGTTGATTGTGGCCGTTTTTAAGGTGTGATTTCTTGTTAATTGATGGGACTCGTGATTAAACTGAAAATAAATGGGTATTGAAATGGAATGTCAATTTGGCACATAGTAGGTGGGGGAGCGAGACCAACGGTTTGGTGAAAGTATTTGAGGCCATTGATTGGGGAAGATGAAGTGATTTGGCAGAAATGATACGCCACTGTACGAAGAGGAGGGGAAAAGGTTTGTATGGACATGCTTTTAGTTACTCAAGACCACGTAAAAAAACTTTTAGTTACCCAAAAGTATAATTACGACCGAGAAGAGAGAATTCATGTATTAAGTTGCATTATACCTCTAAGACTATCGTATTAGAGATATACTAGCATGTAACCCGAGCAATGCGCGAGCGCATATAGTTTTTTTCTACCATACTTCGATACATACATGTGCTCAAGATCGTAGTTATATCATGGTGGTAATTTTAAAACTCACACGAACATGAGTGAATCGATATAAGTAAAACATACCTCATTTAGACGTCTATATATGAACATCTTAATACATGAACCAACTAAATGCATGTATTGACTAAATACATGAACTTCCATTTAAACTCCTATACATTAATTTCATAATACATGAACCAACTAAATTCATGTATTGCCCAAATATAAGAAAAAATATTATGGGAGAAGAAACGTAAATAATTAATATCGAGAGACGTTTTTTTAGAAATTGTAAAATTTAGGAGAAGGGAGAAGATTTTTAAGAAATTAATTGAAATAAATTTTAAAATGATAATAAATACTCTTCATTAAATTCCCTTTATATTGTTTTTAAAGTATAACTAGCATGTAGCTCGCTCGATGCGCGGGCTCATTATAATCAATTACAAAATATCACAATAAACATGTAAAGAACAATATATAATAAACAATATTTACTAAGATCTTATATGCTTGAAATCCTAATTTAATGCCTTGAAACTCGAATATTTCTAGTTTTAAATTGTTAAAATTGGGGATCTCGAACACATCCTTAATTTTCTTTGGGTGATACATTCTAAACCTAATACCTAATTATATGATCCAACATTCAAATCAATAAAACATAGTAGTAGACATAAAGAACTTATGGCGTTTGGAATGGAATCTTCAAATAAGTGAATTAGGTATAGTGAATAAATTACATTAAAACCAACATAATTACATGTACATAATCAATTAAAGTAAACATAATAAGATCATAAACAAAGACTCCACCCTTATGAATCCCCGTAGGTATGAATAATTGTTGAAGGATACAATGAATGATATGCAAAATATAATTGTTTATAGATCCGACGCCAAATCTTGAAAATGAGTTATCCCTGTAGAAAATAGTAAAAAATAGAGAGGAGGAAAAGATGATAAAAAATATAGTTAGTAGGGAAAACATAAATAGATAAATGTGCATTATCATTAAAAAATATAAATAAATAAATAAATACTATGTATACACTTTGAGCTGACAAAAAAAAGAGAGATGCAAACTCAAGAACTTGAAATCTAAAACCCCACTAATTTAGAACCCACATGAAAAAATAAAATCAAAGAATTTACTTAAAAGAAAAGAAAGTTACAGACTAACACACAACAAAAACCATATCCTAGTCAACCAATAAACTAAAATATGATACAATAAAAACCTTAAAAGTTGGCCTCAAGTATGTAGATCTAAATTTGCGTTGGATTGAAATAAGAAACCAAGTTAAAAAAATGCATTAGATTGTGAGTGTATGGTGACCACGGTGAGGCGGGCAACACGTGCATTATAACAACAACACAACTTAAATAACCTGCACATGAATATATGTATGCTGAAAAAAGAACAAATCTCATAAGAATATATGGGAAGCAGTGGCGGACCCAAGATTTTTCGTCAGGGGGTGCGAAGATTATTGGCGAATGTAAGGGGTTTGGGGGTGGGAGCCCCTGAGGCGATTTTTTTGTTTTTACCTTTTTGCAATTTTTAAAACCTAAAAATCTTGAGGTTAATATCACCAAATTTTTAGGTCTTACTTTGTTTATGGATTTTTAAATGCCTCAACATAATATTGCCCTAAATCTCAAAAAATACTCCAAATTATGTTTCAACAATTAAAAATACAAACAACGAGCAAACTAATACAGTCATCAAACAATCCAATGACCCAATATTTTTAACAATCCAACAAACAAATATATTTAAGAAATTTAACGTTTAAAGTTTAAACTAATTTAGCAATGTTTTTCTAGAAATTATATTTAAAGTTTAAAATATTTAAACTTTTTAAACTAAACATTTAACATTTAAAGTTATAAACATTTACCATTTAAAATTATTAAACTAAACATTTAACATTTAAAATTTTAATTTACCATTTAAACTTGTTAAACTAAATATATATCATTTAACTATATAAACATTCAACATTGAACTATTAAACTAAACATTATCATATTTGAGAAATTGAAAGAATTTGAAAAAAAAAACGCAAAAAAAGATTACCTGTAGGAGGGGGTAGCTTGCAGAAGTTTTTTTTTCTTTCTATTACTTAGATCTGTAAATAAACAAACCACACCATAAACTCTACGAGTACCCATGAAATCAAACAATTTGTCCAAAAAAATAATACACATATGAGACTTATAAACAACAATATTAATTGAACCAAATAAACCATGTTTTCACAAACCCAATATGATTGTTTTGTCCATTGAACTTTACAAACCCAAATGCATTATTTAGCATCACTATTGGAAGGATTTTTTTTTTATAACACAATCTATAATTCTTCCAAAAATATAAACAACTAAACTGGAAGTCAAATAACCAGAAAGCAAATCCTCAAAAAGATCCATGACTGAAAAATATAAAAAATAATGCAATGAACACTAAAAATGGTCATTCTCATCAAAATCAATTAACGAATCAAAAAGAAAAATTGAAAGTACCTAGTTGTACCCCTTAGGTTCTTCCCATAGTACCAAATCGATACATTAAACTATGGTTATTGAATTAGCAGGTAAAAAAAAATAACATATTTTCTGCTAACACCATAAAAAAAAATCAAAGGACCAACGAAACAACCTCGAAAAAATCAGAAAAACCTCCAAAAGCATCAGAGGATATAGGCGGCTAAATCCCAATAAAGAGATCACTGGAAATATGACGTGGTACTAACGTCTGTCAATATACGGGAATTGGCGCCAGGAAATTATAGAGACTCAGGGCGTGAAAGATTACTCTGATAGAAAGTGAAAGTATTTTCAATTAATCTAAAAAGAGGCATCTTTGTAAACCTTGCTTTTAAGATAATTGCTACACCATTCAAAATGTTACTGAAAAATACCCATTCTAAATGTGATACAAAACCATTTAAAACAAACAGAATGAATAGTTGTTGAAATACAAAACCAAATAAAAATCGTAAAACATACCTCGGTTTTTTAAGCGACAAATATTAAAATTACAACTGCAAAAAATAAGAGAATACTAAAAAGAGTGCAAAATCTATTGTGGAGAAATACTCAAAGAATGTAAACTTAGGCTTATTCTCCGAGATTTCATTGTGGGTAGGCCTGTCAACGGGTCGGAATCGGGTCGGATTTAGGGAGATCCAGATCCGTGTAATCGGGTCTTCATCGGGTTCGGGTGTGGCCAAATATGTACATTTATTTTATATTATCCCCCTTATTTATTTTTTAATCTTAAATTAAAATATTTTGTAATGCATTATAGAATATTATTAGTATAAATAAAATATATATTATTTATATTTATTATATACATAAATATATATTTATATATATATTACTTACATGTTATATTAATAAGATATATTTATAAATATATATAAATTTATAATATATGTATATATATTTAAAAAATAATAATGTACAATCCGGGTCGGGGTTTCGGGTCCGGGGCTTGTATAAGATTCAGACCTTACCCGTTTAATAAATGTGTATTCGGGTCTTCGGATCTTCAGATCCCGGGTCCAAAAAAATATGCTCAGACCCTATTATACGGATCGGGTTCGGGTCCAGACCCGACCCATTGACATACCTAATTGTGGGGGGTTTGGAGTAGCATTTGTTCCGCATGTAAATCAGGTAGATCTGGGGGGAATATGAAGTAAATGGGGGAGGGTAAAAGACGTATATGAAATGGGAAAGGGCATTAGGAGCTTTATTTGATGGACCTTTGATTTTTCAAGTCTTAACAACTTTGCTGATTGTAAACTGCACCTTAGAGGTAAATGTAGGGGGAAGATGAGCAGGTGATGAAAATAGGGGTAGTAGAAAAGTCTTCTACCAAATTGATGTAAGACGAAATAAAAATGAATGATGGGCCTTCCATCATCTGGTATAGCTTGATAACATTAATGACTAATTATACATCTATTCTATCGTAATAGACGTACTATATAAATATAAAAATGAATTTTAAAATAATAATAAATATTCTTCACTATATTCCCCTTCTATTATTTTTAAAGTATAATATAGATAATAAATATAAATAATCTTAATTTATTCAGTGTGTCAAAATATCAAAATTTTAATGCTTTAAAGTCTTCTACACGGGTCGGGGGTTCGATCCCCGCTTTGGACATGGAGTAGCCTTAAATCTCTGGGCCAGATGTTCCATCCATCGAGATATCTACAAATCAGCGAAGGAATTAGTTACTAAGTCGCTAGTGTATACCCTGATGTAAAAAAAAAAAAAAAAAAAAAAAAAAAAAAAAAAAAAAGGTCTTCTACACGAAATGACATTATTTCACATGTTCCCCGTGTAATGTCCGTCGTGATAACAATAGGTTTGAGTAGTTGAGTTGAGATACATTTCCGCATA
Organism: Sambucus nigra; assembly: GCA_949130495.1. Lineage (NCBI taxonomy): Eukaryota > Viridiplantae > Streptophyta > Magnoliopsida > Dipsacales > Adoxaceae > Sambucus > Sambucus nigra. The sequence goes on along the minus strand of OX422211.1, from coordinate 227,288,406 downwards.
AAAGTAAACAGTAAAACCCCAAACAACCAAACCCTCTACCTCTACCTTTACCTCTGCCTCTATCAATTATTATTGTTTACTTCATCCCCGATTTCAGATTTGAGGGTTTCTCATTTCATTCATATTTTTCTCCCTAACCCTTTGCTTCTACATACCCACAACATTGTTAAGGTTCTTCTTTTCCCCTGTTGTGTTATTACCTATCAATCAATTTAGTTAGATAGATCTATTTTTGTTATTTGTTTGCATTAGTTTTTATATAGAACTGGATATTTGGACATTGTATTGTGATTAATGAAGAAGAAGAGAAAAGGAAGTGATTTATTGTGCTCCCATCAGAAAGATATTTTGGACTCTGGATCATTGGTGTCTAATAGAAAGTCTCACCATTCATTAGAGGATTATGCTAGGTTGAAAAAGAGGTGCAAGGAAGATGTGGTGGGTGTGGAGACGGTTGGGTCGTGTAAAAGTCGGCTCGCGGGCATTGCAGCCACGGCCCCACCGTGTGGGACGTCGTCGTCGGTTTTATCGGGACGCGGGATTAAGCGGAAAATAGGGTGTATCGATAAGGCGACGCAAACGGGTAGGAAGAATAAGATTGAGGATGATTATGTTGCGGGTGCTACCATAGGGAGAGGGAAATTCGGGTCGGTTTGGTTGTGTCGGAGTAGGGTTACGGAAGTGGAGTTTGCGTGTAAGACGTTGGTTAAAGGGGAGGAGACGGTTCATAGGGAGGTGGAGGTAATGCAGCATATATCGGGGCATCCTGGTGTTGTGACATTGGAGGCGGTGTATGAGGATTCAGATTGTTTTCATCTCGTGATGGAGTTGTGTTCAGGTGGAAGGTTGATTGATCAGATGGCGAAGGAGGGGAAGTATTCTGAGCACCGGGCAGCTAATATATTCAAGGAATTGATGTTGGTGATCAAGTATTGTCATGATATGGGGGTTGTACATAGGGATATAAAGCCCGAGAATATTCTTCTCACAAATTCTGGGAAGATAAAGCTTGCGGATTTTGGCCTGGCCATGAGGATTTCAAATGGTGAGTACCTATCCTCGTGTTTTAAGCATATTAGTTCATTAACTGTTTCCCTGCATTATGTTTTGTGTGTGATTGTGTGTTTCCATATTATTTTAAGCTGCTTATGAATGGATGACACCAATATGAATTTCATACTTTGCAATTTTCATGAAAGGTGCAACAGTGCAGGTGGGAACCTGACTTTAAATCCATGGTGTTTCTAAGTTGTGCATGGCTTGTGCCCTTTAATTGTATCTTTAAGATGTAATTTATTATGTTTGTAAATGTATTTCACCATTATTAATTGGCAGAACTGTCTTGCTTATTATTTGAGTTTAATGAACTTGTAGCTGTTCAAACTTAGTACATAGTATTGGCATGCAAAGCTTTTGTATAAATGGTAGCCTCCATGATTTCTTCTTCATCATTTTCCCATGGGTTGGCACTACCTTTATCTATTTGCGTGGGTACGATGAATGGTAGTAATATGGGGAGAAGTATATCTAGTTGATTCATCGAACATTTTCGTACTTGGTAAGCAAAGCCAAAACAGCAAGATCATGACTCATGAGATCTTGAGTTAATATGACTTTTATTTTTCGGCTTTGGGACTCTGTGTCTATATTGTGCTAATACTTATTTGCTTGAATATATGATTTTCACTCACTGAATAATGGGCCCCATCAAAGATCACGGCCATCTTAAAGTTCAGTCTAACTGAATTTCATTTTGGGACGCATCGCACACGTGTTTGTGTGTGGGGTTGGGGGGATGCAACATTAATTAAGTGTGCTATTAGGTATGACAGGTAGTTGGCCTCGTGCCACTGAATGATGCGACTATTTGAGAGGGTGTTTTCCTTCTATCAAGAAAATTTTCCCGTGTCTTTTAAACGCTATAATCCATAACCCTTTTAGGGTGATGATATGGGATAGGAAGGTCACACGTAAGTGATCATATGTCAGCCATTATCCGCTCTATTGTAAAATCTACATGGCATCTGCAATAAAGGCCACATGATACATGGAAACATCTCTCTCTCTCTCTCTCTCTCTCTCTACACACACACACACACACACACACACACACACACTAGGTTTAACTTGTGCCATTGGCACGGTAATACATTTGTTATGGTGTAACACACTGTGTCTACGACATACCTTGTGTGTGACTCCAACATCACACTTAGTGCTAATAGTAAACGCATGTGTTGTACTTACAATACACTTGCTTGTAGCGTCTACAACCACCGAACATGTGAGCTCAAATTGTTGAAATGCACATGAAATTCACGAAATAAAACGAATACTTAGTGTATACCAAAATAACCTTTATAAAATGCCCATCCAAAAATACTAATGACTATCAAATGAAAATTGCAAACTCAACTCAACTCAACAAATGGGCCAAATTAACAACACAAATCCAATTATAATTAGTCTCCTCAAATGCACAACGCACGTCAATAAATAAATTAAAAAAATTGCTGTACACAATACACGTGCCATAGCTACATAAATAAATATGAATCTTAGCCATTATTAATTAAACGTAAAATAGCAAAAAATGAATAAGGACCCAAAAAATACCTTATGTTATTCAACCTTATTTTGCCTGAGAAATAAAACCGAATCTTCTTCTTCCTAACTTATACACCGAGTATTATGCTATTTATTTGTTTCATTAAAAAAGTAAAAGAAGAAATGCAGATCTGGTGTGAATAGTTGCATATCTGGGCATCGTAACCTTTCGCGGCAATAGTCGCGGGCTTGAATGAAGTCGTGTTGGTCTGATAGTTGTAATGCGTGCTTGTGGAGAGGGATTTTCTATATCAATTACAGTTGTGCTATAAGAGTCGAGAACAAATAGAACCAATATATCAGCTGGCCATTATCACCTCCTGCACCCCAAAACTCATACGCTAACCGCCAGCACAAAAAAATCTACCAAAGAAACCAGAAGGGAGGAGAGATAGGAATTTAGACATGGAAAGATACCGTGCAAGAGAGTTTAATTTCTCGAGAAAAGGTTGAGGATATATAAGTAGTAGTGTAAAATTACATATAAGAAAATGTAACGACGGAGAAAACTGATTTTAAATTGAATATCATGTTCCCTCATTATTTTAGACCTCATCTAAACATATGGATTCTCTATTTAGGCAACGAGTACAGTATGAATTGGAAGCATTAAGTCCATATGAATGGAAGAAATTATTCTATGTTTTATGCCTCCAAATCAATTAGTAGGTGGGAAATCTTATTTCACTCTTATAATGACTTGTAAAAGGAAAATTGTTCCAACCAGTAACTATAGATCCATCTTGCAAACTTAATCCAAAATAAGTACCAACTAAAGAAAAACACATCGTTTGAGAAAACGTTTGATGGGTTAAAATTAGCTAATAAGCTTCGCATTTTCATGGTTTAATATCACAATACTACCAAATAAATTGTAGAAGAGAAGAAGTCTCTACAAGTTTATCGAGACATTGGATTAAGAAAATAAAAAATCGCTTTTCAAAAATGCATTCCCAAGAATGATGCGAGTTTTTGATACGCACTCGCTGCATATGGCCACCAATTGTTCGTTATCACCCAGCTGATTTTCTGAGAGAGAACACAAACACATGCACACATTATAAACATACAGATTTATAGGATTTAAACTCCTCTATCAGGACTCAATAGATGTCTATATACACATTGCAATGTACACACATACCCATTAAGGAAGCATCCCAAATTGGTCTTTGGAATATTAAGTCCATTGCAAGCTTTGTGTTTACACAATTAAAATAAAATGTAGGACCCCACATTTAGGGAATCAAAAGTAAGAAGCTAAGGCATGGGAACACTTCAATAAATTGTTTGAAGAAACAAAAATAATTTGCTTTTATGGATAAGAATACCAATGAAAAATATGTAAATTACATAATACATGTTTCATAAGTCATGACCACCCAAAGCTTGCACCTTATAAATTCAAGTCACCTTCAAGTCACCTTACTTTGTTAAATTTTATTGAAATTAATATAATATGAAGACAAATCAGCCAAAGGGAGAAGAATTTTAATTGTATAAATTAATATAATATTTCTAAGCTGGTGTGGACATATTTCTAGGATGAATTGTTCCCAATAGTAGCAATTATTAAGGAAACATTTTGTAGACGTACATTCAGACACGTGATGTGCAAAGTAAGACCAACTTTAAAATTACCCATAAAGAATCAAAAGGCATGAAAGAGTCCCTTTTGAGGGATATAGGTTGATTACATTCAACCGAACTAATAGCACCACCTGAACTAAGAAGAACCGCATATATTGTTAATGCATCTAGCATCTACAGACTTTTGACAAACCATTAAAGAAAGCAAAAACAATTACGTTGATTTCAATAGCACAATAGCACTGCTTACCCTTCAACGACAACACAATATTTTCTCTCCTTATGCACTTTATTCCCGTTCACAAATGCTTATAAAATTACCGTTAAGAACCTTAATTACTTCAAAAATATGATTTCAGAAATTAAGAGAGTTGAGAGAGAAGATGTTTAGACCTGTGATTTGAACCCTACAATATAAGGTATAAGAAAGTTATTTCAATTGAGAAGTTGAGAACCCCAAAGAAACCCCTTATTTGAGATCCCCCAAAATATGAAAATCTTGATTAGAATGGGAGTACCAAGATTTACCTGATTAGGGTATTGAAAATGAGATCATGTGATAATAAACAATAAAAAGCATAAGAAAGAAATTAGAATTCAAAACTCTAAAATAGAGTCTACCTGCATATCAGAAGAAAATATATCAAATCAGAACACATGCCCAAAAGAAACCCACATTTAATACAGGACGATGATCAAGAAAGAGCAATGTATCCCAAAAAAACCACGCCTTACAAAAGAAGTGTTAAACATTCACCCAAAAAAACCCCAGTCGCCGAGCGAATCATCCTTGAGAACATGAGAAATGTCTAGGAGGTTGTGGTGAATGATGTTCGTCCTCGCCTCCAATGCATTTATGTGTAGTGGAGGCAGAAGCATAAATGCATTGGAGGCGAGCACGGACATCCGTTTGAATGGCAGTCAATCGGTTAATGAACTCAACTGCTGTGGAGTTGACTGAAGTGGCGGGAGGTAACTCAGCTAAGTCAACTGGGATGGTAGGGGAGTTACCCAACACAATCTGGAATGGAGACAATCCCGTGAAGCGGTTCCCAACGTTGTTGAAGGAATCGAAACATCCTGCCACGATCGGTCCGATATAAGAAGAGTGTACGACTCAACATTTGTGTGTTGTCCCATAGCGGTCTGACAAGTATAACATTGTCGAATATGAGTGTTTGTGTCTCGCCGCATAGTGGGCCAATAAAAGCGCTCCCGAAGGACAAAGTGCGAGAGGGTCTGACCCATGTGTCCCGCCAACCCACTGGAGTGAATCTCAACAATAACCTTCTCCCGAAGAGAAGAAATGGGAATGCAAAGGGCTGTCCTCGGAACATAAATCCATCTTGTTGTAAGTAGTTGACCGATGCCCTATTGTTCTGCTGACACGCGACATAAGTAGGTCAGAACTAAATATGAGACGGGTATAAGGCCTGCACCTCATCAGAGCCACGTGGCTGCGAATTGTGACATGAACATGACGGCTAAGGGCATCAACCACTTGATTGTCCTTCCATATTGTAGTGGAGGTGAAAAGCGTATTTTTAGAGTAGAGGTAAGCAGTTCACTTGTCATGGCGGTTACTAATTCGACTCTGACTATGCAAGAAGCGAAGGGCCTCATGGTCTGACTTGATGACAAACTCTTTGGGGAGAAGATAGGTCTGCCAAAACTTCACTACCTTGGTGACAACGTAAAACTCGAGGTCGTAGGTCGAATAATTCAGGGACTAAAGTACGCAACTGGCATCCCATTCTAGTTTTGGATGGCACCTACTTCACTCTTGCAGGCATCACAAGACAACTCAAACAGGGAGGGCGAGGACGGGGGTTGAAGCAATCAAATCCTTGATGCGACGGAAGACGCTATCTTCCTCATCCGTCCATCGAAACTTTATGGTAGAGGAAATGAACATCAGGTTGGTGATGGGAGCCATGACGGTACTGAAACCTGTGATGAATCGTTGGTAAAACCCAGCAAGCGCGTGACAACTGCGGACTTGAGAGACAATGGTGGGGGTGGGCCAGTCCACGCCTCATCAATACATACCCCGTCGCCAGAGACCATATATCCAAGGAAAGTGACTTAAGGAACCATGAAGGAACATTTCTTCAAGTTGAGGTAGAAACGCTCTGCACGAAGAACGGCCAATACTTGTGTCACATAGGTCAAGTGCTTCTCCTCAGATCGGTTATAGATGAGGATATCATCAATATACACCACTACAAACTTACCCATGAAAGGTTGGACGATCTGGGTCATAACGCACATAAAAGTGGAAGGAGCGTTGGATAATTCAATTGGCATAATCGTTCACTCGTATAGGCCGTCCTACGTCTTGAAGGCGGTCTTCCACTCGTTCCCGGAGTGCATACGGATCTAGTGATAGCAACTCTTCAGATCTACCTTGGAGAAGACTCGGGCACCGCCCAACTGATGAGAAATGGAAATCGGTACTTGACTGTGATCTTGTTGATGGTTCGACTATCTACACACTTCCGTCGACTCCTATCCTTCTTGGGAGCTTGGAGGGCAGGAACGACACAACGTGACATGCTGTCCCTAATAAGACCAATGTTTAAAAAGACCGCTCGAGGAGCCTCGAGGCGTAAGCCTCACCGAAAAGGAAAAAAAGAGAAGAATAATATTAAAAAAAAATACTAATAAAACCATAAAAATAAAATAACAAAGAAATAGAAAATAAAACTATGAAAAAAACATCTTTGAGGACTTTCTCTCATAGTTTGACCTTTTTTTGTTTCCCCGAGATAACTTAAAATTTTTTTTTTTTGACAAAACCAATTTTAACATATTGGTTATTTTACATTATGACAATAAATTAATCAATGCAAAATCAAATTGACAAAATCATTTTTTTAGCTTCATTCACATATTGGTTATTTTATAATATGACAATAAATTAATAAATGCAAAATCAAATTAATAAAATCATTTTTTTTAGTTTCATTTTAAAAAAATAGCAACCTTATTAAAAAAAAACATTGTTTGGTTTCGTTTAAAATATATTAGTTTCTTAAAATATATTCAGTTTAGTTATAGAAAACATATAAATCTAAGTTTAAAACTAAAAAAGAACTTATAGTTAAAAAAAAAGAATTAAGATAAGTTATAAAACAACAATCTTTCTTGGTCGGAATAAAAAAAAAAGGTTTTTACAAAAAAAAAAACAAACTAAAAAGGTTTCTACCTAGGGCCGGAACCCAAAAAAAAAATTAAAAAAACAAAGTTTTTTAACCAAATAAAGGCTGTAGAAGTTAAAACAATAGAAAGAAAGGCCGGAGTTCTTACCTAGGGCTGGAATGAAGGCCGAAATGGGAGAAATAGGAGAATTGAAGGCCGGAATGGAGAAACGAAGGTCGATATCCACTTTGGGAGCAGAGAAGAGAAGGTATATGGAGCTAGGCTTACGGTTTTTAAAGTTAAGGCCGATTTTTTACGCCCAGTACAAGAGGCGTATGCCTTGAGGCGCACAACCTCAACCACCAAAGGCATAACCCTCACTTTCCACCCTTGAGGTTTAAGCCTCGAGGCTTTTTTTCCCCTACACCTCATTCGCCTTTTTAAACATTGAATAAGGCCTCGATTACACAACTCCGATACCCGTTATTGTAACTCCTCAAGCTCGGCTGGAGACATATGATAGTGAGGAAGATTAGGGAGGGATGCTCTCGACATGCAATCAATCGCATGCTGAATGTCCTTTAGGGGTGGAAGCTCGTCTGGAGGTGTGCAAACATCGGCGCAAGTGTTCAGGAGGCCATAATCTTCGGGGGCACATCATGGGGCTGATAAGGGCGTAGTTGAGACTGGTATCGGCAATCTCAATGGCCAAATCCTCTTGGGATATGATAAGCGCTGAGGGGCGAGTAGGTTGAAGCTCACGCATCGGTCGCAACTGGAATGATTGGTCGAGGTCCGGAATGTGTAGGACCCTGGTACGTCCATCGTGCATACTCGAATGGTCATAGTGCCAGTGGCGACCGAGGAGTAAACAACACACCCATAAGTCAACATCGTTGCAAAGGACTTCATCGATGTATGTGCCAATGGAAAAAGAAACTTGACACTGACGACTCGGGAAAATAGCTCCGCTGCTACCAAGCCATTCGAAGCGGCATGGTCTGGAAAGAGGTTTTATGGGTAGGGACAATATATCAACCATCTCCCGAGCGTCCATATATCGTTGGTTCCTCCGTCGGTGCATAAATGACCTTTAGCAGTGCGTCGGGCGGCCTTGTGGTGGCTTTCAAAGTTTAAGACTGATTTATGGCCTTGGTAAGGTTTTCTGGCAGCAGATATGGTATAAAGATGGTCGGTTGGGACATTTCTGCTGGTTTGGTGAGATTCCATTGGGTATTGAACTAGATTTGGGTCGAAAGTGGGCCAGGATAGGTAGGTGGGGCAAAATGGGGGACGGAAGTGCTTCGGAGGGGATCGGGGTTTGATCTGGGCAGAAAGGTGGTCGATTGGTAGCATATCTGGGTCGGAACTCTGCCGACTGATGTTGGTCGGAGGTTTGGCATGCCGACGGGTCAGGGTGGACAATTATGATGAAACCATAATTTGGGCCGGTTGTAGCCTCCGGTTGGGTGGGAGTTGTAAGGCCAAATGGGGTTGGGTTTTTTTTCCCTCCAAAGTTACCCATGGTGGTGGTTCGTGCTTCATCCGGGTGGTGCCACCCCGAAACGCAATTGTCTACATTCATCATTGAATACCCAAGAGCAAACATCTCTCTTATACCAATTTGATGTGTACCGGAGGTGGAAGCGATTAAATTTTAACTACACAACAACAACAATATAATGTTTAGAGGCTAGTGGCGTAAGAAATATCACTAAATCAACTCTCAAAATATTAGCTAGGACAAATGACGGCCTGAGGACTTATTTAAAGGAAAAGGTTAGCTTGCTAGTCAAGCTAACTCTAAATGAGTAAAAGATTAAAAAGGATACAATAACAAACAAACCCTTTACTATGCTCTTGCATCAAAGATGGAGAAGAATAGAGTCGGTATAAGATATACAAATTAAAGTGTAGGTGTATGATGTGAGGGTAGTGTATGTGAGGAAGTAATATGGGCATAGAGAGAAAAAAAAAGGGGTGGTGGTGTATGGCTTGTGGCTGGGTTTGGGGAGATTAGCGAGAGGACTGGTGGGATAGAGTGTTTTAAAATCATTTATCACCCCTTCATTTTGTGATGTGTTGGCCAAATTTCCATTTAATTGTACAAAAGCATTTGTGAATAGTAAAACACAATGCTCTCTTAAATATAGATATGTATGTGTCTGACTTGCTCACACACATCAATCACATCAATACTCAGTGTCAAGACACCGACCGACCCACCCTCCCACACCCCCACACATACACATACACACGCGCACAAAAAAAAAGGTGGATTGATTTATTATTTCTATGTTAAATGTGTGTATGCTTGGGTTTGTGCAAATTTGGAAATTTGAAGAGATGTTCATAGGGGCCACAAAAAAGACTTGGACATTGGAGTAATAATTCATAATATAATATTAGTTTATAGTCTTTCCATGAGCCTATATTGCGGCTTGCTTCTTTGGTAAGGTTTGGTTTCTTCATGGCATTTTAGAACAGTCTTGCAATGATTAATTCAAATTATGTTGTAATTATGATACTTTGTGTCAGCTAAGGATTCTTTATATAAATAATGTTTAGTAAGATTAATGATGTTTGTTTAAAAAAGTAAAAGGTTAAAACAAGCATCTGATGCTTATTGAATTTGAATAACAGAAAGATTCCTCTACATTATTATTATTATTATTATTATTATTATTATTATTATTATTATTATTATTATTATTATTATTATTATTATTATTATTTCATTTTCTGTTATTTATAATTAGATTTATGATCAATTTGTTCTTGGGACCCCATCGTTGAGTTTGTTCTGTTCATATCCAGTTCTTTGCGATTTCTTGTTTCTTATCTCTTGCAATTTGAATTTTACACTACAGGTCAAAGCTTGGCTGGTTTGGCTGGTAGTCCGGCGTATGTTGCCCCTGAAGTTCTATTAGAGAATTACTCTGAGAAAGTGGATGTGTGGAGTGCTGGTGTCCTCTTGCATGCTCTATTGGTTGGTGTTCTTCCATTTCAAGGAGACTCCTTAGAAGCTGTTTTTGAGGCTATAAAGACGGTGCATCTTGATTTCCACTCGGGTATATGGGAATCTGTATCTAAACCTGCACGGGATCTGCTCGAGCGAATTCTTACGAGGGATGTCTCAGCCAGGATAACTGCAGATGAAGTGCTATGTATGTGTTTCTGCTGGTTGGATTTCTTAAATGTTTCATAATTATTGGCATTTTTATGATGTTTACACCATTGGCTTTTATGACTTAATTGCATCATATTTTAGTGGGCAAGTTATGGATCCCTCCCCTCTTGTTAGGCATAGGTACGAATACCTCCCCTCTTGTTAATGTTATGTTACATTCGCTTCCCTCTTCTTTTAAACATTGTACTCACTTCTCTCTTTTTTTACCATGTAACACCCGCTATTCCTGTGAAGGGAATAGTAAGTGTAGTATTAAAACAATAAGGGGTGTATTTGAATTATACCTAGACGTAAAGTCATAAGGAGGCATTTGCCGTCAATATATGATTTATTCTTCCCGCAACTTCTATTCTGATCATTTACTTAGCCTCTTCATTGTATTATTATATATATATATATATATTTGTGTGTGTGTGTGTGTGTGTAGCGGAAGGCTCTCCTACATCACACTCTATACATCACATCATACATCACACCTAGTTCTAGCCCTTAAGAAACTTTTTTTTCCATTTTTTTTATTTTTTCTATTAAAATTAACCTTTCAATCGACAAATGTTCAAAGAATTAGGTCAAAATACATTTTCTAGCTATTTTTAAAAAATTCACAAAATTCTGTTGGCGCAGACCCTTATAAATAACGTATTTTCAGCAGTTTTTTGTTGGATTTTTGAAAAATAGGTAGAAATTGTATTTTGACCTAATTTTTTGAACATGTGTTGATTGGAAGGTTAACTCCATGGGTAAAATAAAAAAATAGAAAAAAAAAAGTTTTTTACGGCCTAGAAATAGGTGTGATGTATGAGTGATATATGACGCATGATGTATAGGAGCCTTGCCAGGTGGCTTAGAAAGCGAGAGCTACGGGCTGTTAGTTTTGTTCAGATCTTGGTCGTTACTTGACAGCTCATCAGTCCTATATATATATGTATCCATATAATAAAGGAGGGGTTTTTGACATGTCATAAGTTTGTATACAAAACTTATATAAACAGGTTTTGTATCTATATATTTTGAGGTTCACAAAAATCGTTGGTGCCTTTTCAATTTTCATACACGCGACCTAAATCTGTGAGTAGTACTCTAAATCTGCCAACCGCCTCTTCTATCATACACGCCACCTAAAGCTATCTGATATTTCACATGTCTCGAGGGTTTAACTTTAACAGTAAATGTTGAGACAACTATCAGGCTACTCTTTTCGTGCCTTTCCTATTCGAGCTTCCACATGATGGTTTGTTCTGTGAGATAACTAAACCCAACTGGTACCAGTCAAGCCTCTTGGATAATAGTTTGGTAGCTAGGCTAAGAGTTTGCAATGGTGTACTTTTAAGATATTGAATATCTTTTATTCATTCAAAGATCTTCTCTCTCTCTCTCTCTCTCTCTCAAGCTTTGCTGATTAACGTTTGTTAGAGTGAAACATTTGATCTCTTTTCTTGACAACACTACATATCATTCCTCCCAAATCAAAAGGTCTTAGATCACCTTCATTCGAACCCACCCAGATTATCTCCACCCAAGCAATAAAAGTATTTAGTGTCTATTCATTCAATTTTTTATCGTACTTCATTTTGAAGTGATAAGAATTATTATTTACGCAATGTTTTATTTTTTATGTGTTTCATTGGTATAATCTCCATGTCTATTTTTTTTAAATGTAACCTGTCTTTCTTGATATCTCATCCACTATCTCATCCAATACAAAGAAAGTTCAACTAATGCTTTGTTGTTTATTTGATTGTATTTCAGTAACAATATGCAAGTTTGAGATAATTTTTGGAAAGGTTAACTAATTCTTAAAATATTTCAAGTTCATGTATGATGTACATAATTGGGACAACTAGACTTACACACAAATGGGACACACATATTAGACACACTCACTAAAAGACAAGAGAAAATGTTAAAAATTGTTAAAAAAAATGTTAAATATTTTTTAAAGCAATTAAAAAAATTGTTGAAACCTTTTTTTCAAGAAAAAAATGGTTTGTTTATTTCTTAAAAGTAATTTCTTCTAAAAACTGTTTTTTATTAAAAAAGTGAAAAACAGTTTGGGAATGATTGAAGTAGAAATTGGGACATTAAAAAAATATTTTCATATAAAAAATTGTTGATTGGCAAAATAAATTCATTAATTTTTTTAACGAGATGAAACACTAGAACACTAAAAACAACGATAGACCTGTGGGGTTGAGTACTTTAATATGCTTGAAAAAAATTGACTTAATTTTTGTTAATTTACCATTTGCCATCACATATTTTGACTATTTATAAAAGTTTTATTATTATCTTGCCATATGCATGGGCACTCTCATATCCTTGCTAATGACACGGTGATAAATTTATCACAAATACTTGGGAGAAAAATTAACCATGTTTAAATAAATTTGAAAAAAATATTTGTCCTTTAGGAAAATTAACCACACGATTCATACTCGGGAGAATTGTCAACGTGACGTCATACGCCCGTAACCAATGCTTCTTTAAAAAATTGTGTTTTTATTGGCTTACATTTAAAATCCGGTATATAAAGAATCAGTTCGTTGTAATTGATTTGAAATTGACGTATGTATAAATGTTTTATGTTCAATTTAAAATTTGATTTAAATAACCCTTAAATTAGCAAATTAGAAGTTAGTTTTGTAAAAAATATTTACTTTTAAATTTAAATTTGGTCACGCTACGGTGACACGACATGAAAGACGAAATAAGCGAGAGAGAATTTTTCATCGTGACATTTACACGGGTATGAATGTGCTATAATCACATACAATCGTTTCACACCGTGTCATCGGCACGGGTAATTGAACACGCTACGGTGACACGACATGAAAGAAGAAATAAGCGGGAGTAAATTTTTGATCGTGACATTTACACGGGTATGAATGTGCTATAATCACATACAATCGGGAGCCACCGTGCCATCGGCAGGGGTACACCCTAGTATATATATATATATATATATAAAGGGAGAGCAAAAGCATTTAATGCTTCCATTAAGTAGTTATCATACCTTAATATGTTAGATATTATAGAATATGTAGATAGAGGACTACTATCCATATTCAGACAACTATTTTGTTAGCCCATCAACCTCGTGAACATGAATTCATATGGTAGTATACATGGAGAAATTCTAATGTATTAGTACTACCATAAAGATGTTAAAATTATTTTGTGAACAATTTATACAAGGATAACTCTCTCTCTCTCATTCAAACTTCACCTTCTTCCTCCATACTCCCCGTTTTCTCAATCAATAGTTTATGTATTTTTTTCTCTTTTATTTCTTTCTAAACTCTCCCTTAATCTATTTTTCTCTCTATGAAAAATGTGTCTTGTCAAACCTTATAACCGAGAGAAATGGTCTATTTATAAATGAGAATGGAAGCTCCTAGAACCCTAAAGAAAATAAAGGGTGGAGATCTATTTAATTGATCTAACAAATGATAATTGTGCATAACTCTTAAGTTGTTATAACAAAATACCCTAAACCACCAAAATATAGAAAGGACCGATATTTAAAAAACATTTGATGAAAAAATAATATTGCTTCATGATTTTGGAAACTAAGGGCCCGTTTGGGTCGCTACTCAGAAAACTCGATTTAAACAATATTTTTAAATACAATTTTAAAATTCAGTTTTTTGTGTTTATAATTATTGGTGTGTCCCAAATCATAGGCAACATTGTAAAGAAAAATTTACCTTTCCATACTTATCTTACTTGGATCATTTGGAGCACTGCTTTCCCAATATTGTTGTGACGAGTAACTTTATAATTTCACAGGTTTGTATGCTCCCCCCTTCTCAAATTGATAGTTGTTGTTTGAAAGTTGGAACATTTTACGATTTTTTTTTACTTTCCATCTATATCCATTGACAAATTGATGAGTATCTTTGACTGCGAAGCATCCACATGGATCATTGTTCTTCGGAATTATATACAATAATTTGAACATGACTATTCATACAGGAGAGACTGAAAAGGAAAGCAAGGCTATTAATTTAGGAGTGAGGTGCACCATTTTTAGAAACTAGACTATTATTCGTGACGAATAAAAAATAAATAGGACGGAGGGAGTACCCTTTTTAATATTGCACACACACAGCGTGCCACGGCTTGTACTATATATTATTTCTGGTTGCCAGTCTCTTGATTCATTATATATTATTTTTTGGGTGCTAGAGCTACTCTCTCTTGATTCCAAACATCTACATGGTATTACGAATATCCAAACTTTGAGTTGTACTATATTAGTTTAATTAACATTCAAATTTATGTTTTTTCAGGCCATCCATGGATTTTGTTCTACACCGAACGAACCCTAAAGACGCTATCTATCAAGTCAAAATTGAAGAATCAACCAGGACCACCTTCGTATCTACCCATTACCACAACCAAACCGGTGTCTAATGGCTTTCCCAATGAGAAAACAAGTCCAGCTTCATCATCTGGCTCTTTGGATCAAGAGTCAGAAGAGCAGGATGACTGTGATGGTTTAGTTGATGCACTTGCTGTGGCAGTTTCAAACGTAACAATCTCTGAACCAAAGAGGAGCAGGCTTTGCGGGCCCACCAGCCCGATCAGGGAGCAGTGCTCTTCTAACATGACGACTAACAATCTCTGCAAAGCATTTTGATTCTGATATGCTTACAGCTGACCCACTGACTGCCATCAAATGATTGTCTACCATGTTACAGGTAACGAAAATGCCAAATTTGGGGTTTGCAATTGCAGGGGTTTGTGAAATTGAATTTCGACGCTTTGGCTTGTTTGATATTATGTTTGTGCTAGTTAACCTAACTACCCTCCTAGTATGATGATGTACGAATCAGTTCGATGTACAGAGTATGTAAATAGGTGCTGGATAGTGTAACTGAAGTTATTTTCTCGCTTGCTGCGCTGCAAGCCAAATAAAGTCCTATAAGATTTTTTTCTCTTTGGTTATCAACTTGATGATACGTTTGGATCTTGAGAAGTATACAGGAAAGATTTGAGGGAAGACATTATAGCAGTAATTGTAGCATATGTTTTCATTACACACAAATGAAGACGGCCACCACTTAAAGTCAATTAGAATCAAGACAAGAACCAATGGTTTATAGTTTCGTTTTTAGTTTTAAGGGTGTGTTGCAGTAGTCCACGGGAAGTGAAAGGGAACATTTTAAAAATGTTTGGAAATGTGAACATTGAAACATAATGTGGGGTTTGTAAAAAACCTTTACATTTTGAATTTACATGCTGGTCAATGGTGGATCCCTCATTTCTGGTGAGGAGGGGCGAAAATACACTTTTTTCATTGTAAAAAAAAAAACATGCAAGTAGTAAGAACATTGTATTATTTAGTCATTGTTAGGGCCGGCAAATGGGTTGGTGTGGGTGGATTTCGTTGGGTCGTTAACGGGTTAAGGTCAGATATCGTCAGGTTAGTAGAGGATTGATGGTTGTTGCGGGTCGGATTAACTGCCGACCCGTTTTCTCATTCAAAATTTATAATTACAAATCCCTAGTTTATATTAGTAGGAAAGACGACGGTCATTTATCAACCCATCTAAACTTGCAAATAACTGGTGAATTTTTAGTGATCCATATGCTATCCGTTTGAAGTAAATATGATGATGTTCATTCTCAACCATTATGGATAGAAATAGATGGACGATACTATTTAGGTTCATTTTGCCGCCCTAGTCATTGTTTATATCTGGGACAAGCTTATCATTACCAAATACCAAGACAAGTTTCTTGAGCTTATAAAACAAAATGAAATTTTTTGGCCCTGTAGAAAAATCAATGAATAAAAATTGGCAAGGGTGTCGGACCAATTGCTCACGAGTTACAATATGAACTTAAGCAACCTTGAAATTGTAACAAACTAAATCATATATTTGGAAAATACTAGCTACCAAAAAGAGCTCCTAATTCTAAAATCTTTGAAATTTAACATTCATTTTCATCGTTATTTGGCATGAACTCTAAATTAAATTCGTCTCAAATATGACTAATTTTGATATAATATTTATATATATAAAGATTATCAGTCAAATCTATCAAAATAGATCATATTGTAAAAGATTGGTGGGTGGGTGGGTGAGTGGGGTAGGGTGGGATGGGGGTGGGGACGGAGATATGATGTGATTAGGATTTGTTAGTGGAGATGTGCCCGCGAGGAATTGAGATCTATATTTCACGATGAGAGACTAATATGTAAAGCAAAGTTTTTAAAGAGATTTTCATTTGTCCTTGGTCAATATATATATATATATATATATATATATATATATATATATATATATATATATATATATATATATATATATATATATTGGGAAATGATCAAGTGAGGTCTCAGTTTGAGGACCCTGAATGAGGTCTATTTTTTTAAAATAGTAAAAAAAATATTTGTGAGCTGATTTTTTTTTATGATTTTTAAACATTTCAGTAGGAACATAAAAAAATAATCAACTCAAAATGATTTTTTTTACTATTTTGAAAAAATCGGTCAAACTGTGTTAGTTTTTACGCTGTTAAAAACTGACAAAGTTTGACCAATTTTTTTAAAATATTAAAAAAAAATCGTTTTGAGTTGATTATTTTTTTATGGTCCTACTGAAATGTTTAAAAATCATTAAAAAAAAATCAATCCCAAAATATTTTTTTTACTATTTTAAAAAAATGGACCTCATTCAGAGACTTCAAACTGGGAGACCTCTCTCTCTCTCTCTCTCTCTCTCTATATATATATATATATATATATATATATATATATATATATATATATATATTAAGGAAAGTACGCTCAGGTCCCTCGCAAACAAATTTTGAACATTAAAGGAATTTGGACAAATTTTTAACACTTAGGTCCGCTAATTCTCTTATTGTAAAAGTCCACGCTCGTGGCATAACAAGTGGAGGTAATAATAAATTATTATTAAATGTTTAAAAATTGTCACCAATGGACCTAATTATAAATTGACCTATTTTTTTTTGGATCAAATACCAAAAAGTCCCTCAAACGTTTTTTAATACGTATTTAATCCAAGCCTTTTATTTTGTACCAAAAAGTCCCTTATTCTCTTATCTTTAAAACTCCGCGTCAGCTGCACGGTAAAGCCTTTTTGGCATGATGAAGGACTTTTTAGTGCAAAATAAAAAGACTTGGACTAAACGTGTATTAAAAAAAGTTTGAGGAACTATTTGGTATATGCTCCCTTCTTTTTGCTCTAGTGCATTAACATATTTTTTTGACATAATGTCCCTCACTCCTTAATGTATACTTTTAAGTTAGGCTATACATAAACTTTAACATGTGTATATTACAAAAAAATTGTATATACAATATATAATTCCACGCACAAATTATAATTTTTTTTCGAAAATTTTAGAAAAGAATTATATATATATATATACATAATGCGAGAGGGTCCCTAGCGCCCAAACAACATGTTAGTGGACTAGAAAAAAAAACGACCATGGAGTCTGGACAAAAAAATGTTTTTTAAGTACTTTACAAGTTGATTTTGTATGAAATTTGCATATATATAGAGAGACACATGTTTTTATTACTTTCCGTTGTATGAACTCTATTTTCATAGATGTTTTTAATTTTTATTTCATATTTTGTTATGTTTAAGTTATCTATATGTTTATTGAATTATTTATATCTTATTCGTAATTTAAGTATGAAAATGTATTGTACTTTCGTTTGTTGTAACAAATATAATGTGATATATATATATATATATATATATATATATGAGAGTGGATCTAGTGCGGACCTAGTTTGTGGACTGAGTATGCGGACTAGCTACAATCCAAAACTTACCCAGGGACCACCTTGTTTTTATAGGTTTTCGTCTTATTCTAAAATTTTAGGGAATTGGATTTTCTACCCCAATGATTTCTAAAGTCTTTTAAGCATATTTAAAACTTAATTAATCTGGAAGTCTAATTGTAGAAGTTTCAGCGCTACTGCTACTTCTTAAGTTTCTTCCGTCACTATCGTACTGGAGTTCTGAATAGCGATGATTATCTATATAAATTGTTTCTTCAGCGATGATTATCGTACTGGAGTCTAGAAATTGAAGGAGGTTTTGATGGAAAATATTCTAGTCTTAAATACCTTATACGGTATCGTGGGTTTATTAGTCTAGTCTCTTTATATATTTGATTAATAATATCAATTATATCGTTATCTATGAATTCGTTTAAATTATTATCACCATAAGATGACAAAAATCTACGGTATGTTCTAGGGGCAGCTGTCTCTACGTTTTTAATAAGAGAGCGGATTCCTCTGGCTCTAATTAAAATAGCCTTTGTTTCAGCAAACCTTTTTCGTCTAATAAATTTTAATACGTCTATACTATCTTCAAGTATCCTAGTGTATTCTTGATATTTTTCAGGTCTTGATAGTTCTTCTCTAAAATCTTCAGTTCTTAATTTTTGTCTAAAGAGATCACGGATCCCTGTTCTAATTATTTCTATTCTAGGTACTTCTCTTCCTAACCACTCAATGATCTGGTCTATATATTTAAAAGTACCACCTGCGTATACTAAAGCGGATTCTATTAGTTTTTTATCTTTAGGTTCTGTAAGAGTCCAGTCTTGAATTTCTCTAGTTAAGTCTAAATTCGTTTGATTAATAAATTCTAAAAAGTCTTTAGTGATTTGTAAGCTCATATAAGTTTCTTTTTAAAACAATAATATGTAAAATAGTTAAGGGTTTGGTTCGAGTTATACCTTCCTTCCGGTTTGCAATATCTTTACCTTCCTCCCTTCTTCTCTTCAGCCTTGCTACTATTCTTCTCCGGTCTCGGCCTCCTGCAACTCTCTCTTTATGTGTCGCACCTCAATCCACTACTTTGGCGGTTGACCCGTTTCCTGCCTGTACGCCTTCACGCCTAACGCCCACCTGGCTAACGACTCACGGCTAATCGACACTTGACGGCGGTTCACCAGTATAACATCTTATGTGCTACACCATAGGTTCCACACAATAGTCCTCTATGAACAGAAAGTTGGAGACAATTTGGAAAATAATAACAACTTAGCATAAGAGATTTCTCGAAAAGAAAATACTTTTATTGCATTGCATAAGTAAATACAACTCTCCCCTCTCCCCTAACTATGAGAGGTTTACTCACTCATATACATATTACTCTCTACAAGCATACTCTCTCTAAAAGTCTAACAGTTGATCACTCTATAATTTCTGATGTCTAGAACTCAGCTGGACGCTCCCTTTTATAGCACAAGGGCACTACAATCGACTGACAACCGGCTACCAAAAGAGATCCGATTTAAAGAGATACAAATTATTAAAGTCTTATACTATTTGCTTTACATAAAGTAAATCTATCGTCTAGTAATAATTCTAACTTAACGTCTTTGCAAGTGTCCTTTTCTTCTTTATGAAAAGAAGCAATCCGGGTCCCGTGTGGGGCATGTCTGAGCTGCAGGCTGCAGGGGAATCTAATTGTAGTCTTGTCGTCTTGCATAAGTCTTATCACAGGGCATCTTCTGTCTTCAATAATTCTTCAGCTAACGAGGGGCCCGTCTTTGTTCCATCCGTGTCTTCTTCTTCCTTGTCTTGGTTTGGTAGGGCATTGTTGAAAAATTCATCAATGAGGCCACAGTTCTAAGGCTAGCTGGCAAAGCTATCTCTACCATTTCCTTAGATTCTTTCTTGAGCCTTCCGTTGAATGGCTTATCAGCTTGGATTATCAGGTCTTCTTTGTGGTAGGCAGTGTACCACCCGTCTTCTCCTGTCAATAACTCTTTGATTTCAATCATCTCCATAACATGAGCAATCTGGAGCTTGGACTTATCAACAATTAATTCTTTAGTTTCGTCTTCTGATAAAATCTCAACGTCTTCGAATATATAATTAGAAAATCTAATAAGTCTGAATTCTTCAACTCTCATTCCTCTACAGGAACTTGGAGCAATCTGATAGATTCTAGCAAATAGAGGAAGGAAGTCTTCGGCCTTCTTAACATATTCATGGAATATTTTTCCAAGAGCAACAGAGTCTTCAATATCTTTTATCTGGACAAGTTCAATGAACCCGTGGTCTGCAAGAGTTATATGAGCCATGTCTGATTTTCCAAAAAGATATATTTTTGGAACGTCTTTGAAGAAACCTTTAATCATTAAGGCATCTCCATTTATTTTTGATAATAACATATTAAAATGATCAATAATGTTATTAGCTTCTTTTTTAAAGTCTTCTGTTAATCGGAGATTATTATGACCAAATGGTATAACAATCTTAGTCTTAAAAGTCTTTTTCTGATAACAGAAATCAGTACGTCTAGTTTTGGAGGATTCTCCAAGAGTCTGAGCGTAAGTCTGGATCTGAGGTCTAGGTATAGCAGTACCACTGAGCTTGGTAACTGCAAGTCTTTGAGTTCTCATAAATCTAGCAATGGCTACCAAATTTTGTTTGAACTTAATCCATAGTCTATTCTTGACGTTCCACCATATAGCGCCTATGAGAGTATTTTCATCTTTCGAAAATTCTCGTCTAAATTTGATCAAGTCTGGATATCTTTGATCAAGTCTATATTGGGGAAAATACATTTTCCCAATGAGTCTATTTTGAGAAATAATCTCTTGTCTAGATTTTCCAGGAGGAACTAAGATATCATCAAAGTTCTCTAGGATTGGTCTTTCTTGAGAGTCTTGAATATGAGTTGGTCTTTGCGTTACACCAGCATTTGGTCTTACGCGTCTAAGATAGTCTGCAACGTCTTTCTTGTTCAGTCTATTTGTTCTAGAGGAACTCATGTCTTTTAAGTCTTCTGTTTGCAACATAAAACATGAAATCATATTAGTGTTAGCAAACATTGGCTCTCTTAATATAATGTCTGGAATGGTATTTTTACTTCCCTTAATATGTATAACAGAGAAGTCATAACCATTAAGCAATTGTTGCCATCTAATTAGTCTATTAGTCCTTGATTTGGACAAGTCTAAATCTCTGAATTTTACTGCGTAAGAAGAGTTAGTATAAACAGTAAAATGTTTAGGTCTAAGAAATAATATATATTTTTCTATTGCCCTTACTATGGCTAAAACTTCTTCTTCATGGGCAGTGTATCTTGTTTCTGGGTCTGTAAAGGTTCCAGAGCTATGTCTACACAGTTTCTTCTTTTTTGTCTGATGATCAATGGCAAAGTATACTGCTCCCCATTGTTTATCAGAGGCATCTGTTTCTACTACAAACTGGTCTTCTACATTAGGCAGTTCAAGTAAAGGAATATTCTTGACTGCATCTTTAATTTGTCTTATGACTTCAAAATCATCTTTAGTCCAATAAAAGGGATTGGTTTTGTCTGTTCCTTTTAATTTGGATGTTAAGCTTTGTCTTTTTGAAGCAAGGTCTTTAATAAAGTCTGCAGCACAATTAAGCAATCCTAAAAATGATTGTAATTGTTTTCTATCTTTGAGTTGATCTGGAAACTCAAAAATCTTTCTAGTTATGTGTTTTGCTAAGGATAATCTTCCTTTATTAATATGCATTCCCATAAAGTCTATTTCAGTCCAAAATAATTGCATTTTCCTTTCGAAAATAACAATACCATGTTTGTCTAATTCTAAAATAATCTTTTTAAGATGGTCTATATGCTCTATCTCAGTCTTACTGTCTATAAGAATATCATCTATGTAAACAAGACAAAATTCTGAATAAGGTATAAATATATTATCCATTCTTCTTTGGAAAACTTGAGGAGCATTCAAGTATCCAAATGACATTACTAGCCATTCGTATTTTCCTTGGGGCATACTAAAGGCTGTCCAAGTAATACTGTCTGGATGCATCTTAATTAGCCAGAAGCCTGATTTGCAATCAAACTTACTGAATATAATTCTATCTTCAATCAAATTGATTAGATTATTCTTGTCTGGTATCTTATAAGAATCAAATTCACAATTCTTATTTAATTGTCTTTAATCTATAACCATGCGTATTTTTCCTCTTTTACGTTCAGATTCATTTTGAACATAGAAGGTTAAACTATTATGTCTACTCTTACTTTCTCTAATAATGCCTAACTTAAGCATTTCATCTACGTCTTTCCTCGAATTTTTCCCTATCTTCTTGTGAGTATCCTTTCTTATAGGTTCCACCATTAATAGTGGCGTATGGGTTAATAGGGATGATTTCACAATAGCTTTGGTCTTTATCCCACTTAGCGATGGGATTTTCTCCTAAAGTAGGCTCAGCTAGTTTCCTAATCTTTTCTTTCTCTACTTCTATATCCATTTTCTTTTGTTTGGATATAGCTTGAACCTGTAATAAGGTTTGCTGGGCTTGATCTAAAATGTCTTGTTGTATAAGCGCTATTTGCTTATAACACTTTTGGTCTGGACACTTACACTCTTTTTGTAAGGGTTTAGTAATTTCTAAGGCTTCTTGTTGGGTTGTAGGTCTAGGTCCACCATGCTCAGCTGAAGAACTCTGATGTTTTATGGGTCTATAATTGGGTTTGACCTGCATAAGGTCAAAGGCGATTATGATCTATTAGAGGGGATTTAATATTATTTTCCTCTTGATCACTAATTAATATCTTATCGTTATACTGAGTATAAGGATGATATTTACTAATAAAGTCTTGTCCTAAAATGATGTTTCCTGTGAAACTAGGACGAGGGTCCATTATCCAAAACCGATGATTAACGGTTTTGTTGGTCTGATATCCTAATTTAAAATAAATAGGAATAGTCTGGAAATATAAGGAAAATGGATCTCCATTAGCCACTTTACCATAGATTTCTTGAGTACTTTCTAAAAAATAGTCTTCAGGGAAGGCATTAGCCTTGCAAATACTCTGAGAGCACCCTGTATCGATAAAAGCTGAAAATCTTTTAGGATAGTCTTTATGTTGAATAAATAATTCTACAAAACAAGCATGTGGTTTAGTAGAAATTCCTAAAATGTTCTTTTCTAAAATAGATATTCCTTTCTGAGGTTTATCTATAAAATCTAAGGGTATTTGGTCTTCTGAACTACTATCAGAATGGTATTCTTTTAAATCATAGGAAATTCTTTTTCCTTTGGAGTCTTCATTTTCTTGCAATCTTTTGGCTATATTTTTATCAATGACTTGATAATACGTTTTAATATCTAAGTCTATTTGAGCGTCATGATGGCTAGTATAAATTGTTCTAAATCTAGTTCTCCAATAGTCTTCATGGTAGTGTAAATGACAAACAATACAAACCATAAATAATTCTGTTTGTATAGTCTCAAAGCATTCTACGCATATAAAGTCTTTTTTGCAACATTTCATTTCAAATGTGTAATAATGTCTTTCATCAAAGTAGTATCTAGGTATATAGGTTAGTAACTCAGGATTACTGACTGTCCATCTTTTCTTTAAGAATGGGCTTAATATACATATATACCAAGCTTCTTCAAAGTCCATATATTCATCATCTAAATCGTGTTGATTAGTCTGCATCATATATAAGTCTAGAGTGTCCTGAGAGTCTTCGTACTCATCAGTATCACTATAATCTTTCGAATCACTATTTATATATGCACTATAGATACTAGTATTGTCATTATCTTCTATGTCTGATATTTTTATAGCATATAGAATATCTAACTCTTCTTGATCTGCATAGTCTAATATTGTATTAATAATCTTAATACTTTCTTTATCTTTCTTATTAGGCAAGTCTTTAGCAAAGTGTCCTTCTTTACCGCAAGTCCAACATTCTTTGGTGGCAGTCTTAGATTGAGCTACGTCTTTCTCCTTTCTATAATTAGGAACCTTCTTATACTTACTAGTATTTTTCTTAAAATATCTTCTTTGATTAAATCTATTTTTCTTAGTCTTAGGATTCTTTTCTCTAAAGGTAGTAGATTGTCTAAATTTATACTTCTTTGGAAATCCTAAAGGTCTAGTCTTAAACTTCCTATGTTTCCATTCTAATTTCTTTTTGAATTTCTTAGATTCATTTCCACATCCCCATTGGATTGGAGCGATGTCTCTTTCGTATTTGATTGGAGGGATCTGCTTGAAAGTCTCTTCTATCAACTTTCCTTGAGTTATATCACGTCCCTTAGATATGATTTAGTCTTTGGCGAAATTGATTCTTTCACCAAGGGAGTTATTCTTAACTCCAGCTACTCCTGGCCAATTCCTATATTCATTAATTAGGATTTGTCCTATGGCTGGTATCTTCCTAAAGTATTCGTCTTTTAGGGTCTCTCCAAATTCTTTAATTTGGTAATATAACTGCTCATAATTATTGCTATATTCAT
Source organism: Sambucus nigra (assembly GCA_949130495.1). NCBI lineage: Eukaryota > Viridiplantae > Streptophyta > Magnoliopsida > Dipsacales > Adoxaceae > Sambucus > Sambucus nigra. Next base: position 227,263,600 of record OX422211.1, on the reverse strand, counting down.
TTATCTTATCTAATATGCAAATGCTAAGGAGGGCTAACTTAGTTTTTGCTAGGTCTTGTTAATTGATTTGAGCTAGATGTCCAGCTCCAATGAATTCTGATGTGAACAATTGAATATATTCTTCAATTGATCTTTCTTCATCTGTAGCCTTTCTTAAACTATCTAAGTAATCTTTTGCAATACCTCTAATGGATTGCTCAGCGTACTGCTTACATGAACTTGCATCCCATTATTCATTAGATGCAAAACACATGTTCATCTGGTTACGCCATTCATCTAAGGCTTTCTTCCTATCTTGAATATTGTCTAAGTTAAGGTATATTCCTACTGGATTTATGGCTTGGCTTGCCATAGTCTTAACAGGAGTGAAACTCTTGTCACTAGTTGGAAAGTCTTTTATATAATCAGGTTTAGTCTTTACTACTGTGCTTGAGTATATAGGAATATTTATTCCTATTAGTTTACTAAAAAGTCTAGGAGCATATTCTAGCCTACTACTACTTCATATCTCTTATTTTCTAGGTTCTACTTGAGTAGATGGCATTAATCTTTGTTCTCCATCTTCTATTAGTCTTAGGTTTCTAAGAAGTTCCTTGGTATTCTTAGATTCTTTTAATTTTAATATGCCGTCTTGGGCTATCATATTAAATCTTTCTCTTTCTTGAAATCTAACAGAATGACTTTTCTTAAGGTTATCTTTAAATGTCTTCATATCCAATTCTGAGGGTTCATGTCCAAAGTTTTGGATCCTAGCTTTTTCCTTAACTAAGTCTTTTTGTTCAAATGATCTTCTAGGTCTAATTACAGGGTCTTATCTTAGTAAACTAGCACTAGTCTTACTACTACATTCTCCTTTTGAAGGATCATTGATTATGGCTTCTCTCATATTCCTAAATCTAATTTCTTCGGTCTGGATGTTCTTATTGACAATCTTAGGGGGACCAAACTGGATGGTAACATTTCCAGTGACGTCGTCTTGATTAATAAACCAAGGTTTATTTTGTATAGTCTTAGTTTCTTGAAATTCTGGCAATTGCCAGAGAGTCTTAGCTTTCTCTCTCATATGTCCAGTATTCCTAATACTATAAGTATGATTATAGTCTGATACATTGGTTCTAACTAATATTTATTCATTAAGTCTACCGCTAGGAATTCTCGACTGCATTCCTTCATAAGGAAATTAGGAGAACTTCACATAGCTTTGTAATTCTATATTTATGTTAGCGTCTGGGATAATATAGTCTTCATAGCCACTAGCATATAAGATTAATTTAAAATGTTTGGCTGTGTCTACAGTTACTGTAAATGCTGGAATGACATTAAAGTATCCTATGTTGTCTGACATTCTAATTGGGCTATCCCAATAAGGCTTTTCTCAAAATCTTTCCATCTTTTGTCTACTAAACAACATAATATGTTGATATTATTCTGAGGTCTATGTAATCCTTGGATTCTTGCTTGAAAGAGTCCAAAGGTTAGGAATTGGAACTTCCTATCAGTTCCTCTAGATCTAAACCATTCTGAGTCAAACACTTGGAGCTCAGTATAGGTTTTGTCTAACACATAATTCCTACAATGGTAAGTCATGTTATAATTAGGAGTCTTAGGAGTGGCACCTTCCTTAAACAAGTCTATGTATCAAACGGCTGGAAGTTGTCCATTATGGATGGAATCTTCAACAATGTTCCAGTCAACTTCACCCCACTCTTTCCATCGGAGAGGATTGGTGAAATTTCTCTCTTTCCACCATGTCCTAGCATTGGAGGATGAATCCTTAAGTCTTTGGAGCATATGATTACTCTGTCCAATATTTGGGATATAGCTAACTATCTTGCTAGTCTTATCTAATCCGTCATTTATGACTCGTCTACCTATGGTATTATTTTCTCTAGTTTCTATGGGAGGGGTTTCTCTAAATTTACAGGTGGTTACCTATTTTTGTTCAAGTCTTTTTTCAATTCTTTCTAAGAAGTCTGAATAATCTTTTTGTCTTTTTATCTGGTTAAGGATTTATTCTTTAAAATTCTTATTCTCTTTTCTAGTCTTCTCAGAATTTTCTTCACTATGTCTAGCTAGAGAATTAACTATGGTTTTACCAACATTAGTAATATAGTCTTTTATTTTATTATCTTTTTCTTGTTGTTGCATAGTTCTAACTTCTATGGCTTCTACAGTCTTTTCAATTTTATCTAACCGAATTAGAATAAAAGGAGAGTCTATTTCAGCTTGGGAAGGCTTATTATATATAGCTTTAATTCCATTTATAATTTCTTTGTATTTTTCTTCTACTTGGGCCATGTCTAGTCTAAGTTCATTAATAATACTATCCATTTTGGATAGGTTATGGCTTTACCTATTATTAAGGTAATTTGCTAAATTTTGTTGGAATTTAACAAAGTCTGTGTAGAAGGTGGTTAATCCTTCTATCTTAGCCTTTAAGTCTAAATGCAAGTCTTTAACAAAGCTACTATTGTAATCTTGGGTAGATGCTATGGATGTAGAAATTAAATTTAATCTTTCTAATATAAGTGTAGTTGCTTTAGCAGCGTTGGCAATCTCATTTTCATCTATCTTATAATAAAATCTATCATCATTTATCTTTTCTAAAATTTTTTAATAAAATTCTGATAAAGTCTGAATGGAGAGGTCTCTAGGTACCTCATTCCAGTTTGATCTAACTATCTCCATTAGGAAGATAACTATCTAGTCTAGGGATAAGCTTAGCTTGTTCTTTGGTAAGTTTAATTAACTCACTGTCTTGATTTTTAAATAAAGTTTTAATTTCTAAATTATCTTTGTTAAGGACTTCTATATGATTAGACTTAATATTTATTTCATGTAAAACGTGTACTAAGTCTATTGGGATTTGATTATCTATGTCTAATAATCTTTTAGAGATATTTTTGATCTCTGTTTCTAAGGTTTGAGTGTCTTTTATTAATTGTTTTAATATAAGGAGTATACACTTATTTTGGTCTATTATGCTATTAATAGCACTAGCAGTGGCATGTATACTGTCTGCGTGTTTGGCTGGGATATGCTCAATGTGAGAACAACCGTCTATGTGAGAGGTTAAACAACCTACTGAGTCTAAATCAGTTATAGGTATGGATTGGTAGTTTGGGTTGGATCCAAAAATATCTTGGTAAATGCGGGGGATAAATCCCAAGGGCATTAAAATATTTTTACTTTTAGTCTAAAAGGAACATCTTATGGCTCTGATACCAAAATTGGGGGATTGGTCGAAATTTGGTGAGTTTTTATTTCTAAGGTCTTAAAGCTTAAAATGCAAAAATTATTATCTAAAAGTATTGGGGTCTAAAATAGAATATTACTAAAGGTCTTACTTTTGTCTTATTATGGACCTCACATAAGGACCTCATTTAAGGACCTCACTTGAGCCTATGCCCCCCCCCCATATATATATATATATATATATATACATACATATATATATACATACATATATATATATATATATATATATGCTAAGGGGATGCGATAAGGATTTTTTAGTCTAGATGTGCCCGCAAGGAATTTTTCACGTTGAGAGACACATGTAAAGCAAAGTTTTCAGAGAGTTTTTCATTTTAGTCCTTGGCTAATATATATTTTTTGGCTCTACCCACTAACATATTTTTTAGGTACTAAAGTCCCTCACCTTTGAATAAATACCTTTAAGTTAGGGTATACATAAACTTTTAACACGTGTATATTACAAAAAGTCATATGTACAATATATAATTCCATGTACAAATTACAACTTTTTCAAAAAATTTAGAAAAATTCATATATACTTTCCAAAATTCATTGTATACATCACTGATAATCAGGTACACATAATGGGAGAGGGTCCTTATATAAAATCATTCTTAAGAATACCCTAATATTAATCACGAACACATTAATATGATTAAACTTTAGCATACAATTGTTCTTAATAAAAGGATCTTGAATCTTCATGTTTTCACAAAATACGTCTAAAAGATAGAAAATAAGACTTACCTTGATCAAGGATCAATCTTGATTAATTGCTCCATCAATCTACCTTCTTGGAAAAAAATACACTCTAATGGAATCTCGGAATTTCTCTCCTACCTCAGAAATAGTGTGTTATGAGATAACTCAGATGGTGTAGGGCTCCTCTATTTATAAGGGGAAGAGGGCCGGAATCCTAGTCAAGGTGAGACTCTTTTTCAAGTCTCCCACTAATTCCACTAACCATCATGTGACTAACGGATAAGATTGGCCCAATCTTCTAATATTCTTATTTATCACGTTCCTAATTAATTATCTGATATTTATCAAGACCACATAATTGGAAAATTCATAAATTCAGAATTTAATATAATTGAAATTAAATAATTAATTTCGACACTGAATATTAATTTCCAACAGTCTCCCACTTGGTCTTAATAATCCTCATAATTAAATTAGGTACCATAAGGTGCACAATAACTGATAAATATAGTTTGCTTAAATCAAACAATTCACGGATGCGAGTCATGGCGGTTCCATGCTATTCAAGAGCATGGTTCCTTCCATGTACCACAACACCAATGTTTCATTCAACTAAGCCTTTAATATTGGGTATCATATTGGCCTCATAATGTCCTTTTGAATAAGGACTATTTCTGTCAACAATAATTCATAATCATATGCATGCATTCACAAAAGACAGAAATAATTGAAATCAGAAACACTTTTATTGAATTCAAGTAATAGTGTCAAACAACTAAGCCAAATAGCAATCATAATTTTACTAATCGAGATCCATCTCTTTGACAGGTTCCATAAGGCCTTTTGGAATTAGTCCTTTCGTAATTGGATCTGCTATGTTATCACTCGTACTAATGTGATCAATTGACACTCTTTGTTTTTGAATTTCTTCTTTAACTAATAGGCATTTCATTCAACGTGCTTAGTTTCTTTAGGAATACCTAACATTTCTTCATAAAGAAGATTGCAGCGACATTATCATAATATTTCAGCGACTTGATAATAGTGTCGATAACTCCAAGTCCCGAAATAAAGTCACGCTGCCAAAATACATAAGTTGTAGCATCAAACATGCTAAAAACTCAGCTTTCACAATAGTTAATGGATGGATTGTGTTGCACTCCATCATTATATTGGTTGATAAACCAAAAAAATATTCTTAAGCAAGAGTGAACTTCATACCATCCGTACAGATAGTCACAATAATTGTTCATATTTAAATGAACACATACATCATAAATGTGAGCATATAGTCCTTTAAGTATCTCATTACTTCATATACAACTTTTAAACCCATAAGATTATTTTGATTCTCTACTTTCTAAATATGTGCTTGAATATAGAGAAAATATATAAACTTACTCCCACTAATCTTAAGGTGTATACAAATATACAATGATTAAAAAAAATAATGATATTATTTCTCAAAATACGTCATGTGGGAAGCTTATGTTTATAAAATGATCTCCTAAACATATACGCATGGTTTATAAGACTTCAAAAAGTAATTTTCACATCCAATTCATGTAACTCTCAATCATAATGAGCTACTAATGTCATAGGCATTCCACGTCCTTACATATAATTGAGAAGGTTCATTTATAACCTTTTCTTCATTAATAGTGAAATATTTTACTCCAATTTAGCTTTATCTCGTTTAACTACCGTTAGTGTGGCGTTTGGTCGTGATGACCCCCTTATACCCGACTTTAGTGCGTCAATTATGTAATTCAACGAGATTTCAACCTTAGTTGTAGTCCATTAGTTTCACTTCTTATGACTTATGAAAATAAAATAATGTCATTATTTATCCCTACGCCAAATTCATGTTCATGCAGATACACCACATAATCATCGAGGAAAGTAGACCTTTTAGGATATTCTTAATGCTAATCCTTATGATTTATTCTACATTTCTCTCACGATGACAATACTATCATTTAGTGGTTGATCATTTATTTGTTCTTTGTTGTTTAGAAAATCTAACAACTAAAAGAACAAGGATTCAAGAAGGTTATCGGTATTGGGATAAGTACCCTACCTTCCTTTATAACCATATTTCATGATTTTCTACTACCACTAATTTCACCTTTCATAATGAATTTGACTTCAATGCAATAAATACGTGCCAATGACAATTATATGATCTATGTAGGTCCACTTTAAGGGAAGTTTCTCATAGTCTCCCACTTGGGCCACATAGGTCATCCTTATATTAGACATCGTAATACCTTAAGAGCACAACTTGACTATCAAAATTTGTAAGAGACATTACAAAAATCTTGTCCACGAAAAGTATGAAAAAGAGTCTAGATTTAATTTGGCACAAGATTTAAAGAGTTTCATCAATAACGCTACGATTATGATGCAGGGTCAAACAAATCTTTAAAGAACTATGTCCAAACTTTATTTTGTACAAAACATCAAAAGGAATATCATAACCCTTGAAAAAAATATACATCAAAAGATTCTTCAGAACATATCCCTCACGATCAAGTATAAACAAACATTTTCCAAAAGAAAAATTGAGGGTTTATGAAAACAAATGGCGATTTGATTCCTCGAGAACAAAAGAAAAGAATCTTATTATCATTTCTAGTTTGTTTTGTAAGAAATCCTTGCATCAAAAGTAAATACTTTCTATAACACAGTAAGTATAACTTGCAAACTCTACTGAGATGAAAAACTCGTTTCAAATCATAAAAGATACATATTATCTTTATCATTATTAACCCGAGTGTGCAATATGTAAACAAACTTAATTGGTTTAACCAAATTAAATATGAAATTTTTAGAGAAACAAAATGGGATACAATAATATGTGATAAGATAATGAGATAAATTGCTCACTTCATTAATGCTTTGATTTAACAACACACACATCGATTACATGATAATAAATTGAGTGGATAACCGTGAGTTTTCTTCAGTAGTAGCCGTGAAATATCGATTATATGATGCTTGTAGATTACTTTATTGGGTATAATGTTATTTCATTATATTGTACACAACTTATTTTCACATACTATAATAATGTATGTGATCTATGATGTTCATTCAATCACTCAAAATTAATTCCCTGTAAGGAATAATCTTACTTGAAGAAATAAACTCAATATACTCCATTAATATCTTTACAATTATATGCATCACGAGTTACTACTACCATCATCTTTACATTTAATATTCATTGCCATTCTAGTTGGGTCACTGTAGTGACTACCAAACATTTCATAATATGAATATTACATTACGTAAAGACTTACATACACAAGTCAATAAAATTTTCACTTATTTTCATTAAATATAGCATGATCAATAAACTAAATTATTCATGTTTATGGTTTTCATAAACTTAATTGGTGATATGATAGTGAAAGAAACTATGATATCTGCATTTGACGACCATTATTACCTTCCCAAAATATGTATCACCACTAACATTTTGTTCAATTATTGTAATCACAATAAATGAATAAACAATAATATGTATGCAACATCATAAAGTATCATCATCCTAGCATTCAATATCATACATGGACCCGTAGGCAACCAAAATATGCATGATATTAATGCATTAGTCTAATATTTATATCTTCTGGAATGGAGCACTTTAATGAACACCAAACCTTATATTATATAAATATTAGAGATACGCATATATGTTCAAAATACCCGTAATACATGAATAATTATATTATCGTCTATTTCCTAACTTGAATTTCACGAAAAATTAGACATAATGCGAAAATCAAATAGACAAAGAGTTTACATGAGATATTACACAAATAATAGTAAATGGAAGACATAAATCATTTACTTTCACTTCATCACTTATGTATGAGTAACAAATCAGAGATATTGACCCAAATCATTCATGGTCAAACTAATGCACAATACGGTTATAATCACAATTATCATACTAGTGGCATATGTAAATATGACTTTTTAACATTGATGCCAATTATTTAACATTTACAAAAATTCTAATGTTTATTTGATTCAAATTTCAGCATGTGTTGCGCTTCAATTTAACCTTATAACAAACATTAGGATAATCTGAAATGACTACAAGTATAGTATCTTCACATGTAATCTTAGCCTGTATTTGACATTTGATTAAACTAAATGAATACCTACTTATGAGTCTCAAAATTTGCAAGTCATACATTCAAATATGCATATAGGCAATGAATAAATCTAGTATCCGTACATATGAATTGTAGCCCGTGTTTGGCAATTAATTCAACTTAATGGGAGTACTAACCTTAGAATAAACAATAATTTTGATTTTCAACTACATGAATCGTTGGCCTGTGTTTGGCATGAGACTCATTAAAACACGAATATCATAATATTCAACAATATGAATCATTGGCTTGTGTTTGGCACGAGACTCATCAAAATATGAATATTAACAATAATGCAAGTTTAATATCCTACCATATGAAATATGTTGGCCTGTGTTTCGCACGAATATTCAACTAAAAAAGGATCATTAGAGCAAGGTTTTATCACATTTCTAGATAAAACATATATGAAATATGGGAAAACCTAAATTTTTCCAAAAAAAAAAAGAGTTAGCATCATGGAACTGTAGGAAATTAAAATATTCGACGGAATTCAAAAATATTTTTTCTGGAAGTCAGAAACATTATTTATGCAAAATCAATGCCCCCAAAAATATTATACTTAAAACTTAATGTATAATTAATTGTCCAAATATAGATGCATACATAATAATCAAATATTTACAATTATAGATTAAGACACTTTCATGTCTTCCCCATCCAACACCATATAAATATTATTGTCTAAACATCAATTCATAATACATTAAAACCTTTGGGCTACCAAATATAGATTATGCACAATAACCTAATATATCGAAATGTTATTGTCAAACACACAACCATACATCTAATATTCAAAATTTTATATTGAACTCTTTCATCAATACCAAATACTGCATAACGTGAATATTAGAATAACCATGAACATAAAAAAAAAACAGCCCCCGTGATGAAAAAAATACATAATATTCGGAAAAAATCGTAATTTTTGCCAAAAATAGAAAATTTGAGTTAGCACTACAGGGATGTAGATAATTACTCCAGAATCTCAAAACAATTTGCGGAATTCAAAGATCAATTTTCTGGAGTGAGATATTGACGCTAACATTATTACCAAAAACGACAAAAAAATAATTTTAACGGTCTTAACGACGTCAAAACGCAAAAGTAATGTGGTGCCCATTGTATACAATGGGCACCACATTACTTTTGCGTTTTGTGTATACAATGGGTTTTGTTTATTTCGACGTTTCCAGTCGACCATATAAGTTTCGTACGAGCAAGTTTTGACCTTTCATTCTAACCAGAGAGTATTGGTGACAGAAGAAAAAAGTCACAAAAAATCTCAGACACACTTTAAGAACAGATTTAATGACAGAAATGAACGTCGCAGAAGGTCTCAGGCACAAAAGCAATTTAATGACATAAATAAAAATGTCGCAGAAAGTCTCAGGCACATATTTCATTATAGACGAACATCAATAAGGAAAATCATGAGATCTTAAACTTTAGCTCTGATACCACATATAAAATCATTCTTAAGAGCACCTTAATATTAATCACGAACACATTAATATGATTAAACTTTAGCATACAATTGTTCTTAATAAAAGGATCTTGAATCTTCATGTTTTCACAAAATACGTCTAAAAGATAGAAAATAAGACTTACCTTGATCAAGGATCAATCTTGATTAATTGTTCCATCAATTTACTTTCTTGAAAAAAAATACACTCTAATGGAATCTCGAAATTTCTCTCCTACCTCAGAAATAGTGTGTTATGAGATAGCCCCAGATGGTATAGGGCTCCTCTATTTACAAGAGGAAGAGGGCCCGAATCCTAGTCAAGGTGGGACTCTTTTTCAAGTCTTTCACTAATGCCACTAACCATTATGTGACTAATGGATAAGATTGACTCAATCTTCTAATATTTATATTTATCACGTTCCTAATTAATTATCTGATATTTATCAAGACCACATAATTGGAAAATTCATAAATTCGGAATTTAATATAATTGAAATTAAATAATTAATTTCGGCACTGAATATTAATTTCCAACACCTTATTGCCCCCAAAACATGTTAGCGGACTAGAGCAGAAAAATAAAATAAAAAAAATAATGACTAGAGAGTTGAGCCAAAAAAACTAAATTTTTAAGTACTTTACAAGTTGATTTTGTATGAAATTTGTATATATATAGAGACAATATGTATTTATTACTTTCAGGTCGTATGAACTCTATTTTCGCAGATGTTTTTACAATTAATCACCACAAAACTAGAAAATGAACTAAAATAAATATTTTCCATAAAAAAGAAATCAACGAAAAAGAAAATTATTTTCCTTTGTGCATTTGTTTAGTAGATTTTTTTTGGATACTTAAAATTTTTACACACACACACACACACACACACACACACACACACATATATATATATATATATATATATATATATATATATATATATATATATATATATATATATATATATATATATATATTACGTTATATTTGTTACAATAAACGAAAGTACAATACATTTTCCTACTTAAATTACTAAAATAATATAAATAATTTAATAAACATCTAAAATTTTAAAAATAACAAAACATGAAATAAAAATTAAAAACATCTTTCAGGAGCATAGTTACCACAACAACGTGCTAAATGATAAAGTGCTAATAACAAACAAATTCAGGAGCAAAATGCACATGGAGTTGGTTGTTTTGGGCGAGTATACATCATCATGGAGCAACAAACCTAATACTGCAGGGAGGACCCACGCAACAGTTTGACTGCAATGATACCAATGTACAAAATTCTCACCATACTATATGACCCCCCTTAAAAAAAGAGTTTTAGGTAATATGAAATTTATATCTATACATGAGACTAGGGGTGGTAAACGGACGGATACGGATCGGATACCATGTTTTCCATATCCGTATCCGCTATCTGAATGTATTATCTGTATCCGTATCCGCCCGGATAGTTAAAACAACTATCCATATCCGTATCCGCTCGGATACCTCGGATTCGGATAATATCCGTATCCGTTTACATTATTTAGCCATCGCAAAAAATAACAATTAAAATATCCAATCCAATCCAATCCAAATAAATATATAACAAAATTACTGCCTCCTAATATCAACAATTATGGATTTCATAATAATAATATCATTTCATAATGATAATATGGCTTAAAGTCGTCCATAGTTTACAACCATATAAGTTTAAAGCCATCCAAAAAAAAAAAATAACAGTCGCATTCCATGACAGTAGAAATAAATATGCACCTTTTAGATTAATCAAATTTATTGAGAATGATAACCTCATGGACCTTTTGTCTTCAAAACATACTAATATTTTTATTTTAATAAGTACACATTTTTATTTTGTATATAATATACATGTTGTTAACTTCAGTTCTCATCACAATCAAAACCATCTCTTTACTTTTCTATTTCTCTCTTACATTCTATTATGTTTTTCTCTTACATTTATTTATAATTAAGAAAACTAACGAACAACCACATGAGAGTTTCTTTTCTCTTGTTTTGTACGAAAGAGAAATGAAACAAAGCTTTTTTTTTTTAAGTGGAGTATATGTTTTTTAGTCGATGTATGTTGTGTGGGATAGGGTGTATTGTAATTTTAGTGTAACTCTATGATAATATACCCAATAAAATAATAATACATGACATTTTATAATATACCCAATAAAATAATAACTTTAGGGTGTTTTTGTTTGGAGTGGAGTATGTGTTTATTTTGTTTTGGGGAATAAACGATTAAGGTTTTCTTTAATATTTATTTACTAGTAATAATAATACTAATATTATTAGTAATATTTTAAACATATGTTTGACGGATACGGATATCCGATAAAACGGATATCTGATAAAATGGATACTCCGCATCAGATACGGATTATCCATGTCGGATACTAGTACTATCCGTATCCGTATCCGTTTTCTCGGATATTTTTATAAAGTATCCATATTCGTATCCGTTTCCATATTTTCGGATAAATATCCGCAAATTCGGATTCGGATATCGGACGGATGCGAATTTTCGAATATCCATTTACAGCCCTACATGAGACAATGAGTAATTCGATATTTTACGTTGCTTTCAAGGGCATTTGCCCCGATATTTACAATAAAGTTCGCTACGCAATTTGGCAAATGAATGGTTGAACTGAAAAGTTTGTTTGGCACAAGTGACATTCATTGTGTTTGTATTTGATTTGAACCTCGACTACTATAACTATCTGGTGGAGGCAAACTCATTCCATAGCTGCCCTGGCTCCACCTGCATCTGCTGAACCAGTGACGAAATTCAACATGACTTTAGAACCGAAATAAATGTTGGATACAGAGACATCCGAACCAAAGACGACACCAAAACATAAGTTTTAAATGGGTAGTGTCTCCCGCCCCCATTCAACATAATTACCACCACACCCCAAAGAAGTCTTCGAAATCAGACAAGTTGTAAAACCTGTACATTTTAACCGATCTAAATAGTATCATCAACTACTTAAAATTTCCATTATCTCCTTTATATGTTATTCAAAATCAAAAACCTAACAAAGAAACTACATCATTAAACATATAACTTTGAAGTTTTAAGTTTATAACTATACCTCTTGAACTTTTCAAACAAGTATAACTTGACTTATACTTAATCCTAAGACCCAAACTTTATATCAAATCAAACCTCTAGATTTCAACTTATTAGAATTTATAGTTATAACCCTTGAACTTTCATGAAATTAAAAAAATGCCCCTAAAACATAGAAAAATTCCATATTTAATACCAAATAAATATAAAAACTTCAAACCATGGACCAAAACTTAAAACCCAATATTTACACATTACCCCCTCCTACATCAGCCTCCACATAGGCAAAAGAAGCTAAAATCACATCGTTACACCATGTAACCATGTGTAGTTCAAGTCTCCACAACTTTATCTTCTTAAACAAAGGAATAATCTACCTCATTTCTTCTCCAATGATCTCCCCTCACCTCATGATATAAATCTCCCACGATCAAAAGCAACAAAATCCATCCCTTGAGCTCGCCCAACGTTCAAAATTTTCCCTCCAATCTAGTATGTTATTATTTTATGTGTTAAACTTCATTTTTTCAATTCCATAGTTTTCTATGTTGTTAATAGGTTCATATCAATCAAAATAACCAAACCTTTACCTCCAAAACAACCTCTGTTTGAAGAAACTACAAAAAGCCTCCATTAAAGCTTGAACTTTAATGGTGAAATTTGATCTCTTGACTTTGAACCAGTTTCAAAGTGAGGAATTGGTTTCTTATGAACTCAGGAGCGCAAGTGCAATGGACATTTTCAAAAAATCACAACTTTTGAGTCTTAATTTCTCCGAAGTGTTTTATATTTTTGTAAATTCAAAACTTTAAATTCTCTCCAACCAGACCACCTTAATCCTTCAAGCCAAAACCAAATCCTTCCTTAGGATAGCAAAAACACAACCATAATCATAAACTCCTCTGCCATATTCGATAAATCTTCGAAAGTTTGGTAAATTTTTTTGAAAAACACACAATATTTGTAACTAGATGAATGCTTAACCTCAATACATGAAACTTATATCCTTGAATTCCTTGTGAAAAATTAGGTTGGATTGGTTCAGGAATCATCTCAAATGGTTTAGAGAATCAGGTGTTATTCACGGTCAAAGTTTTTTCAAACCCTAGGTCAATTATTGAGAGGTTAAAGATGAACTTTTCAACCAAAAACCTTGACCAAGCGCATGAGGGCGCATGACCAATCAAAATTTTCTAATTTTTTTCAATATTTTAATTAATTTTTTTTGTCAAAATGATATAGATAAGACAGTGTTTGGTCAATTCTAGTTCAAGTTATAGGAAATTAGGGTTTTAGATTATAAATATTTTCCTATAATTACAAACTAACCCTTCCCGACTTTTTCGAGTTATGAATTTTAAACCCAACTTTTTTCTACATGTACTTTGCTAGATTTTGAGTCAAAAAGTCTTATACACCAAGTTTCAAATTTGAACCTAAGTCTTAGATTTTAAAGTCCCTAAAATATTTACATATTAGCCCCTAAACTTTAACAAACACAGTTTTCTTAGTTATTTTCATCAAAATAACATTATTATCAACCACACTAACTTACAAAAGTATTTGTGTATATATAATCAAGTACCAGTCCCTCCTGATCTCCTCTTCAATCATACTTAATATCGTTCGATACTATGTACAAGTAGGTTTTACCATTTTAATAGTGAATTTAGCGTACTTGTATAAACTATTATTAATATCACCATGTGATAACCCTACTTGATTCCTAGTATGAGTAGAAATTACCATACTAGTATGATATTATGTTTCTGGTTACTTTTAACTATGATCAATCAAAACAATTTTAATCCTTCTCACATAATAACTGATATCATGAAAATCATTATAATAATTGAACCAGTTCATCCTGTACCTCTATGCATATTATTTATTGAAAGAAGCATCAGTATTAATTAGGGAGTAGACTATCGTTTTATTCCACGAAAATTTTCTACTTGGCCTAAGGACTCAAATGTTTGAGGGCCTGAATTTTAGCAACATAAGTATAAGTGTCACTCTAATTGTATGTCTAGTCGGTTATTTTTTCTCAAAGGTTTTGAGTTGATTATAATTTGATTATACTGATGATGCTTCGCTTATTCTATACACATTTGTAATTAGGTAAGTATGGGATTATCAACTTAAGTTCCTTAACTTTCTTATAATAAAGCTTGTAACACGTTGTTGCACCAAATAGTAAATTCTATACACACTAAGTTTCTATCTACATATAATTTGTTATAAAATTAGTAAGATCTGCATAATATATTTATGCTATTTTTTTCCTCCAGATGTTCTAGGAGAAAGAGGATAGTCCCCTTTCCTTTTTGTGATATACACGGGCTGCATGTTTGCATATTTAACTATATGGGTGGAGACTAAAGAAGTTGAGAGCAAGGAGTGGAGGTTTTTGATGACCTAATTTATTTTTCAGTTTAAGAATAAAATATAATTCACCCCTATGATGGTAGTATAATAAGTGTGCGACGTTACTTAATGAATAAAGTTTTTTTTTTCCGCCATACTTTAATTCATTGATTTATTACTCTCTTGTACATTTATACCAAAAATAGGGTGTGACACACGTATTTGTAGGTATGGTGTTATGGGCCCTAATATGGACTCGAGGGGGAGCGGGGTGTGAACATGCGTGTGTGCACAAGGGATGCGTGACGTGTCGGTCCGTGAGCAGGTCTACTATACATGGCCTATGGGGACACGAGAATGCTTATTTCTCAGTCTGTCATTTCCCCCAAGGTCTGGTTTATTGAGATATTGTCCCTGGAATTTGTTCGAGATCATATCCAGTTTTTATTGCACGTCCCTATTTAGGCCTAAGCCTATTCTTCGCGCGAGTAGTTATCGTTGTTCAGAGTTGCTAATTTATTTTATATAAAAACAAATAAAATGGGTAGTGTTAGCCCTTTCAGGTTCATCCTAAGGCAGGTTAAGGTCTGTGAATGGTCCATAGATTCTTAATGTGGGTTCTTCGAGAATCGGGTTACAAGTGGAGAAGATATTGTGCACCCCACTTGTTCTTTTATACTTGTTGTGATACTCTGATTTCCGAGGGTCAATGCGAAAAATCTTTTATACTTTGATTTCTTTTAAGAAAATCCTCCTTTTGAAATAAAATCCTGCTTTCACATTTTTGTCATAAAATTCCTTTAGTTTGATTAATGAGATGATGTCTAGCTTTATGAAGTTTATAAAGATACTTGACATAAAAGAGCTTTACCAATTTTATAGAATAAATAACAATTTAAGAAAGTCCACATCATCCTGTCTCATTACAAACCAAATTTAAAATTCTTCAAAACAGTTCCAAATAACCTTGCCAAAGTTCCATTTAAATAACACATTTATAGTAAACAGTAAACAAAGTTATACTCGCGCATAAATCATTCCTTGCCTCTCATGGTTTCATTAACTTTATCTTTTCCTGAAGTACCTTCCTTTGTGTGTGTGTGGGTGGGGGGTGGGGTGCGGTGGGGGGTGGGGAGGGGGTAAGGTATTGGCAAATGGTGGGATATGAGTGTGTGCCCAATAGGAGAAATACTAGCAGAATAATACGTAGAAAGGGTATCTATACATATAAAATATATTTTAGCAATTATGAAATCATCCTTAATTTGATTAAGTATTCTCATTCAAAATGAAACATGACACGCAATTGACATTTTGACCACATAATCCGGACGATAAGTCTACTCACATATAATCTTTCTTTTAACAATACTCATATCCGTTAATTTGGCCATTAACATACATTCAATTTTTTCGTCAGTTGTTTCAGAAACTTTCATCTACATTAATGAGTGTCGTACTCACAATCATCTTTTCACTTGATTAATTAAGGTACCAATCCATGAGTGTTATACGGCCTTTCACTAACTGTCACCATACCACAATATGCTACTGATTAGTTGTCTGAGGTCTAAGCATTAAATCACACCCTAGGGCTCTGGGCACTTCTTAAATTTCCTGGTTATCTCTGAGTGACTTTTACTTGTTATATCTTTGTAACACTTTTTTCTTTATTTTTTTCTTATTCACTTTTAAACCTTTTTCCTTTATTTCTTATCTACCGGCCGATGAGGCCACATACCCAAGATGAGACTAGTCCCTACACTTAAATTCCAAGTTTCACACATTAATAAAAGTTTGTTCTCATTTTGCCTTTAATTTGATATTTCACTTTTGAATATAAATTTGATTATACTTCCTTTATGAAACTTTAACATTTGAGTTCAAATACCCATATATACATTTTATTGTAGTTTTCACTATTCACATACATTTTTAAACTTACATTTCAAACACTTTTTTAAAAAATGCTTCTTTTTACTTTTACTTTTTAAAATATGAATTTTCACCATATAAAATTCAACTCCTTTAACTAGAGTCTTTTAATTTGGAAAATTTACTCATAAGTCCAACTTTTCATAAAATGACATTTTTGTACTAAAAGAACACTTTTATCATTTCAAAACTTATATTTTCAAATCATTAACTTTGCATCTTCTATAATTTTTATCATCACTATGTGTTAACATTTCTTCATTTAACACTGATTTTCTAAAATAATACTCATGTTTGCAAAGATTACTACTAAATTTGTACTTTTCATAGAATAACACTTTTGTCCCAAAACTACACTTTTGACACTTCAAGACTTATTCTTAAAAATTTATAACTTTTTATTTTAGACTTTGTATCCTTGTCATTATATGTGTAAATATTACTATATTTCGTATTCTAACTTCAACACTTTACTATTCTTACTTTTAGTCTCTTAATTATAAAACTTTTTAAACGTTCTTCACATAAAGTAACGTCATTTTACGTGACTAATATGCTGATTTTTCTAAGATTATTATTTAATATTCCAAGACTTATTTAAATATGTTTTCAATATATTAAACCCATTTCTCATAACTATATATGATATTGTTCATGAATGGAAGGATTTATACCAATTAAACCTACCTATGCTTCCTATATTTCTTCACTAAGTCCAACTTTTCTTTTTTCATAAAATAATTAGTTTAAATAGGATTGTCATATGGAATAACTTCCTTAAACATTACGAAATTTTAACTTAATTCAAATTTTAACTTTTTTACTATTTTTATCACATATTTGTCAACATATATTCATAATAGTGATAGTAATCATACATAGTCATGTAAACTATACATATTTATACATAAAACTAGCATACTTAATTTTATACTTAAAAATAATGTAGAACCCATACCTCTTACAGATATAAATCCTTTTAAGAAGAGATATAAATAAATCCCATATAAGTTCCTAGTTCCAAGCTCCTTGTAAGCTTTTTTCTTCACATTAACACTTTCAACACCGTCTTCAACTCTTTATAATTGAAGGGTGGAATGGTGTTCTTGCAAGCTTGATATATTTAGATGTTTATAGAGATTTAAGCTACTGAAATAGGGGAGATAAGACTCAAGGGTATTGGTTTTGGGGGTTATTTTACCTCTGTAGAAATGAGATGAGTTGTGAGGACAAAATACCTTACCCACCTCTCTTGTAATGTATCAAGATATAAAAAATATTCCCCCATCCCTCAACGATGAATACACCATGATAGCTAGGATAGGAATACTAAAAAAATGAGCAAAAATCATGAGGTAGGTCCCTAATCAACACATATCCTTCGCACATGGTGACAACTCAGAAGGAGATGCAGGTTGCTGTCTCAAGTGCGCCGAATCGATCCAGAATCATTTCGAATCAATCCAAAATTCATTTTTTAATCAGTAATTACTATTTTATTTTTGACTTTATCTTAATCCAAGTTTACAACTGTAAAAACTCTATATAACATAATTTTTTTAGAAATTTTGACTCATTATTTTACAAAACTAATTGTTACACTTATTATCATATTTTACAAATCATAATTACTTTTATTTATTATAAAACATGTTGAGAGACCTTAGTTTGAAAGTTGTTTAATATGTAGATATATGCTTAGGTTTTAAAATTGTGTTAGCGAAAGGTGTAGGAACCTCTCTAAATCGATGTAAGTCCACAAGAGTGCTTATATGTGAATATGTATTCGGGTAACGGGTGGCCAGTAGTATGTATGTAAGTGTTAGAGGAAGATATACTTATGTAACTAAGGGCCATTGATGTGTGTATATGTAACGAAGGGCCGTTGGTGCGTGGAGAGACTTCTGCTCACAAGGAAAGCCTCAATATTTAGCCTACATACTTATGCAGTCACAAGTCAAAGTCTACACTGTTCATTATGTGATTTGTGTATACGTGTTTGAACGTTTGTGTTATGTTGATATAAGAGAAAAGTCGTAGTTTGAGATAGTCTGATATCTCATTTATGGTTTAAGAGTGGGATAAGAGATAATCATTGTGAGTGAAATACATCAAAAGACATATTATCGAGACTTGTGATCATGAGAAAGACTCAATATTTTGCCTACGTACCTATGTAGCCACTACGTCAAATCCTACGCAGTTCATTTTTAGCTATAAGACGTGTAGAAAGGTTCCAACATGATGTGCGTGCAAGTGTGAGGACTTGGCTTGAGAGGATGAGGACATTTGGGAGCCAGGAGGCCAACTCTAATATGGGTGAAGAATGGGAGTGGACCCGAAGTTGTTGACAAAGATATTCATGTCTTTTAGGAGATCACTAACTCGAAGTTTTTGTTGAATCTCAGGTTGATTTGCACAGGTGACGGATGCCATGTTTAAGTCATCTTTCACTACCCGCGAATATAGGGATAGGGGTGTGTGTGTTGATGACATTATGTTTGAGGGCCGAGAGGCTATCTCTTACATAATATTTTGGGTTGGAGTGGATCGAAATTCACTAATAGACATCTATATATCCCTTATCAAAATGGATAAAACCCTGGAGGTGTCATAAGGCCTCGATCTCCCATCCTGGTTTGTAAGGACTTTTTTTGTTTCATCTCACCAAGTCTCTAGGAGGTCGCGATAAGGAAATTATTCTCCCCAAAGATAGAATTAACCAATCTACCCATAATATGAGTCTTTAAGATAAAGGGCTTGTGTCTTTCCAATGGGGGGTGTAGCAAGACTGACTTTACGCGTGTGTTTTGTAGCTCCGACTGCCTCAAGAGCTCCCTATTGATTCATCCCATCCCATCTCATAAATGATTCAGTTGGATATATTATGAATAATTGAATTATCTATATCACGCGAACGAGTGCGATGATCCAGAATCTACTAAGAAAAATGTCACTACTGTTGTGGTGGGTTTCTAGGAGTGGGATGATACTGGTATTAGTGATTGGGGCCCAACCATCATATCCTTGGATTTTAATAACCTTCGTGTCAAAAGGAAACCTGACTTTAATGTGTAGGGATTAGGTTAATGCCCCAGGGGATGTATCCAGACTCTTTCTAGTAAAAGGTTGAAGCTAGCGGGGACGTCGAGTACTTGAAATTCAACGTCGCATTTGATAGGATCTACTATAAGTGTGTGGGTGATAACTATAAAAACCTCTCGATGATTATAATCATAAACCCTGATGGCCGTGGAATATGTTGTAAAGTCAGAGGTCGTGTCTCCCAGACCGATGGAGGTATGAAGGGCGCATACATTGATGGTGAACCCGTTGTCTATTATTACTAAGGGCATGACCTGTCCACATGCTTCAGTAGTATTATGTAGTGAAAAATGGTTACGGCCTTGTATGGGAGGTACTCATCAGAAATGTTAATGTACTGCTACATGTTAAAAAATACGATGGTGGTGGACGTTTCTTCCGGTGATAAGTCCCGAGGCACAAAATCTTAGGACATTAGATGGATGAAGGTTGATTGATATTCCCGAGATACAACTAGAAAACCCCAAATAGTAATGTTAGCAAACATTCGACAGATATTCTCTTAGATATTATTATTATTATTATTATTATTATTATTATTATTATTATTATTATTATTATTATTATTATTATTATTATTATTATTATTATTATTATTATTATTATTATTATCATTACATTGAGTAAGTGGAGTGATAACTTCTTTAGTTAGACCTTTCCCTTTGTCAGTGGGATTATGAGGAGTTATCATCCTGATCGTGTGAGGAATCCAAACTCTTTCTCTGGGTAGAGTATGGGTTCTTCCCATGATTCTTGTTCACAATTTTCTAAGTAGAGTAAGACTTTTACCAAGGATAATGGTGGGGAGGTAGGTGATATTGTATTAGGGGCCTTCGATTCGATCCAGTCGAGGGTATGAGGTTGCTTTGGTTTAGTGGGAGTTTTGTCCTGAGTTTAGGTGAGAGTCTTGGATACTATATTATCTATCCAACGCACTTCCATGTCAGGGTTAGGACAAGGGGATGATTTACGCCAATGTTATGTGGACCTCTTTGTTCTCACCATCTAGAGAATTAGAGGGTGACCTCATAGATGTGGATGAGCCTAGCCAGATATCGTCATTTGAAGTGGTCTTTTTGAGGTCTTCATCATCAGATGAGGGTTTAAAATATTTCAAACTTATTTACCTTACTATGTTTAAGGCCTCGCAATAGATGTCACCGTAATAGTATCAGTATTCAACCTATTCTGGTCCCTAGGGTGAGAGTTTTTTTAATAAATCTATCAGTAGTAAATGATGATACTATATACTGAAGGCTGTCAAACTTCCCTTGTGCATGGTTATGGAGAGAAGGGTTGACTAGTTCTGTCCCTAAGTTATATAAATATCTTTGGGTGGCGGGACCTTCTACTAGGGGATGAACTCATTATGTGATTCTGTATTGGAGTTTAATGATGCCAATAATTTTAGCTACTTGTAGATATGTACTCCCGTAACTACGTCCTATATGGGTGTACTGATGGGTCTATGGTGATATTCTGAGCACAAAGAGGTCGAATACAATTGTAAAACGAGCAATTCTAGTTCACTATAAGGACCAACAGGGCCTTCTCTGGGATATTTCTTGGGGGTGGATGACTTTATTTGGATTGGTATATTTTTCAATAGATCCATTGACGGTGTCTTATATCTCTATTTATAAGTCATCCCATACAGAGGGACAAATGTTTTGATAGATGTTGACATTGGTGTGTTGGAGTTCCCCCTCGCCGTTGAATAATTATAGTGGAGGCCCTTCATAAGGGGGTATGATTATAAACTGTCAGCAGTGTAGCCTCATCTCTTCATTTGGTTGGTCCAGTGTTCATGTTCTTTGAGGCGATCAAGATCTTCTAGGAATGTCTTGTACATTAATCCAAATTTATAACCTCGGGTGTTGAGGGATTATAAGGAAGTATATCTTTAACCATGGAGGCCTAATACTTTTCCCAGGGAGGGGTCCTATTATGTCATAATTTCCCATATTTAGGGACAAGAGAAAATTAGGCTTTGGGTTTTGAAGGTTTATTTCCCTTGGTGATCACGAGTTGGTTGAAGCATTATGTGATGCTCTACTATAAAAGATTGGTATAATAGATATGTCCAGGTTTTGTGATTGTAGGTTATAAGATTGGTCCTGAATTATTTAAGGTAATGTTTATCACAATGAGGCTTTACCTAGGTTTCAGGCCAATCAACCAAAAAGGGTCAATTCTTCCATCGGTGTCTATTCATGTTAATGGAAGTAAGAGGATGATTTCACGGTTAATCTTATTGGGGAGGGTCCCAAGCAGGAATTTTGCATTGTATAAATATTCTATGTGGAACATTATTTGGGCAACCATGACCCCTTGGAATTTTCACCCTCCCCCTTGGAAAATTTAGGTGAGGGAACTATACTATTGGTCCAGGGTTAGACCTTAATTCCACTTCCCAGACA
The DNA here is from genome assembly GCA_949130495.1 of Sambucus nigra. Lineage (NCBI taxonomy): Eukaryota > Viridiplantae > Streptophyta > Magnoliopsida > Dipsacales > Adoxaceae > Sambucus > Sambucus nigra. Next base: position 227,241,067 of record OX422211.1, on the reverse strand, counting down.
ATGTTCCTATGAGTGACATAGGCCCTAAATATTTCTTCCTTCTCGTAGAATAATTAGTGACGAGCTTAGTATCTCCAAGTAATGTGGTCATATTCCCTGAGCTGATGGTCTCGCTGACTTATCTGGATGAGGGGATAGGGTATCTAGGTGTCCAAACCAAAGGCTCTTCTTTTTGGTGACTCGAGAAGGTGGCCTATCCTCTGATTTTTAAAGATCTGACTAGGAACATATCCGTAGTAGTATGAGAGTAGACATTGCCACTTGCATTCGAGTTTATGAGTGAAAACAAATGCACTTTGGAGGTCGATCCACACCATCCAGTGGATTTAATTGGAAGTAAAAAAGTTTCATGATCTGTTACCTAGAGAGCTTCATCATATATTTCCTCCCATTGTGTTGAGTGATCAGTATCCTCTATTAATAGAGTCAGTAGTCCTGGTTCTTTCGAGAATATGAACTTCGTCGTGATAAGGAGTAAGTATAGGTTGAAGTGATTAGTTGGTAGAAAATGTATGGTCATAATAAATATGGTCATATTATTGCTGGTGGATTTGGTTTCAATGATTATTCATATGGAAGGTGATGGGGTACTCAAAGGGGATACTGTTTGGAAGGGTGTGTGTGTCCTGATTCTCAAAGTCTAATGGATGGAAATTATTAGGGTGGATGGGTCACTGTTTGAGAGGGAAGTGTCTGATATGGTGTTAGTATGAGGGTTGGAGTGGAAGGTTAGTGGGATATTCATAATATTAGGCTTTGGTGGGATAAGGTTCCCGTTATCTATGGGGTCTTGGATTGCATACATGCGTGCCCAATAGTTATCAGTGATGTATTTGGCCCCTTGATGGAACTCGTAGTGTGAGTCAACCTACCAATTTTTATCTGAGTAGGTGGTCTAGGATTGAGTGGCTTTAGGTGACCATCGAATTTCAAAGTTGTGAAGCCCTGATCGAGATAAACTTGTAAATCTATGAGCTGTATCTACCTAGTTTGTACTTCTTTGGGCGGAGGAACGATTTGATACGATTGTTGAGAGTACCCAGTTGATAAGGTGCAGCGATGTCGACCATTGCATAAAAGGTGTTTTTTTGTTTGGCACGATCTCGAATGTGGAATGACCATCATGGTAATGATGTGGGATGTAGACGATCCAGATGAGATTTTTTTAAAAGAGAATTAATTTGCGGGTCGGAGGGAGTCTTTAGAGTATTTGGATTTTTTGGCGGTGAGATTATCATTGATTTTTCACCCTAAGTGGCTGGGAGCCTTCTAGTCAGGAATCCAGGTGAGACCCACTTCGTTTTAAACTTCCTTATGAAGATTTTGATCACAATCTCAATTTGGTCATTTTCTTGGGGGCTATTAACCATTTAACTGACCATTTCCCTCTGACGGGTGATAAATGTCTCGACTATTTCTCCTTCCTCCCATTTTAACATCCCAGGGTCTTTACGAGTGATGACGAGTTCCTCATTGTATTCTTATTACTTGAGGAAATCCCTACTAGGTAAGATCCTCATACTATGCGATTTATTCATGCTTTAGACCCATATACTAAGTAAGATCCCCTCTAGACAAAATGGAGGATAAATCCTCTATAAAATACATAGGTCTACATTTCGAACCTACATCTAGAGGTGATTAATTGGATAAATATGTGGATGGGTAACCTAGATATCCCTTTGTATGGTTAAACAATAAATCATCTTAAACTTATATGGGAGTTGGGTTTCGAGATAAAATGCCATGTTCTTAATGTTGGTCAACTCATCAGAGGTTTGCATTTTGTCAATAACACCTATAAACGACACAATTCAATTTGAATCTAGGTTATATAATAATTTGTGGGAGGAGGAGGAGAGACCTAGTCAGCTGGTGGTTGGGCCACATATGCTTATCATGGGGGTCATTGGTAGGCAGGCTGAGGATACTCATGGTATTGGTGGTAGGGTTCAAAGTAGCCATATGGAGATATTGCCACTTGAAAATGATGGGCAACGACAATAGCATGGGATGGTGCTGGCATTGGTTCAGGTGGGTCCTAAAGGCTTATTGGTACCATCTCAAGTGTTATTAGCGGGATACTAATGTGGGGTAAATGGGGAGGGGGTATAACTTCCCCTATTCCTGGTATGGTGGTAGTTTTCTGAAGGAGAATTTACGAGGGCCTCGATCTCTAATTGCATAGTGTTTTGGGAGGCAGTGATATTCTGCAATTTTCTCAAAACTTAATCCATTACGGATAAAGATGGATATTATTCCATAGACATAAAGCGTACAAAAGAACAAATTTGGTAGTCATGTGTAGGTAATTTATTGATGAGGAATAAATAATCGCACGGAGCACGAATGTTGGTTTCAAGGGTTAATACTTTATATGTATTCTAAGGGTAATGCTAATTGTAGAAAAAGGCCGTGCACCTTTGTTGATGTCGAATGACTGACAAAATGACAATACATAGAGGGATGACTCACACATATTTGATTTCTTCGCTGTAGTTATTTCATTTATCTTTAACTATGTGGACAATATTTTTTGTACACTCTTTTTTGGTAGTATTTTTTGAAGATAGGAATTAAGTAGAGTCCCATTGGATTTGGGTGATCTTGGGTAGGATCGCGATTAGAATTTGAGAAATGCAGACATGATATGATGAGGACTAGACATCTCCCCAAAATAAAAAAATGTGGGTAGGGGAATCCAACATAAAGGAATTATGCTTTGACGATAAATTGCAGATTCGTATTGTTGTATCTCTCATTTAAAAGGGAAGATAGTCAACCTATTTTAGGGGTTTGGACTAACTTCGAGCCGTCGGACAATTTTGAAATTTTTTGTCAAATCAAGTGGCTCGTAAATACCTGTTTAATTGTGAAAAATGGCGTGCGTCTGTAGTTTGTCTTTATATGAAAAAGGTGATGCGATTCAGTGATCGGTGGATCATTTTTATTGTCATGGATCACGATATACCAGTCTAGTTGGACTGATCAACCTTTAAGGTACATGCGAAACTACTTTACCTTAGTACTAAATAGCTATGAAAGCCTGTTCAATATACCCCAGTAATAGAGGAGATCCAAACATTCATTGTCACTAAGACTTTAGAATCAAGAGATGAGCTGCCTGATATACCAAACAGATGAGATAAAAGTGTGAGAATAGTCATTATCTACCAGCCGTTCGGTTGATCGCTTTTGGCCTCTCAAATATAAGGTTTAAATAATATGAAAATCAATACTATGTATTGCATGATGAAAATGGGTAATATTTATTTTTACATAGTTTTTTTATTTTATTATAAGGTCCTTCGTGCATCCCTATATGTTTGAACAAATGTACAATGCTATACAAGGGTATCTAAGCACGTATCTATATTTTGAGGGATTCTAAAACAAAGGTCGCTAAACAGTTTTAATATGTATGTAAAGTAGTCATGGAGGAGTGTGGTATTAAGTATATAAAAAGGAATCATAAGGATAGTTAAGCTCGCCTAACGTATCCCTAATATAGTCACCACTGTGGTGTTTTAGTCATAGAGCTGGACTTAAGGGGAGTGATACGAGCATGCGTGCACGCGCAAAGGAGGCGTGTTGCGCTGGTCCACATGTGTGTCTAACTTGTGTTCCCTATGGGAATGCGAGAGTGTTTGTATCCTGGTCCATCATTTTTCCTTGAGGCCGTGTTTATAGTCATATTTCCCCTATAAGGTATTCAACACCATATCCATTTTTATTACACGCCCCTGTTTATTCTTAATCCTCTTCTTCATGCGAGGGATTTTTATGTTAAATAAAAACGAAAAATTGGGTAGGGTTAGACCTTACGGGCTTACCATAAGGTAGGTTGAGGTCTGCAAATGATCCAGAAATTCTTGGTGTGGGATGAAAAATTGGGATACAAGTGGGGAACGTATTAAGCACCCCACTTGTTCCTTATGCTTCCTTATCTTTATACGTATCATCGCATTTTTCATTTAAAATTCTTGGTGTGGGATGAAAAATCGGGATACAAGTGGGGAACGTATTAAGCACCCCACTTGTTCCTTATGCTTCCTTATCTTTATACGTATCATCGCATTTTTCATTTAAAATTTTTTAGTTTATTTTGAAACATGTTGAGAGACCTTACTTTGAAAATCCCTCATAACGTAGATGTATATTTGGGTTTATAAATGGAGTTACCGAGAGGTGTAGGAACGTTACTAAACTGATGTAAGTCCATAAGAGTGTTTGTGTGTGAATATGTATTCGAGTAATGAGTGTCCGTAGTATGTAAGTGTGCGAGGAAGATAGACATGTGTAACAGAGGGTCGTTATTGTTTCGATATGTAACAAATGGCAATTAGTTCATGGAGAGACTTGTGCTCGTGAGGGAGGGCTCAACATTGCGCATACATACTTGTGTAGTCGTAAGATCAATGTATGCGTAGTTCGTTATGTGATTTATATATATGTGTTTGTATTTGGAAAAATAACTTCGAATTTACATTTAAAATGAAAAAAAAATCAGCCCCATAGATCTTTGGCTAATCATGCATTGAAAAGAAAAATAAGAAATAGGTTTAAATGTTAAACCCAGGATTTCAAGATAGCAAATCTTGTTGTGATTCGTATGAGAAGAAATTGTTTGATGATGAAGATGATGTTTTTGTCCATCCATGGTCTTAAAAAACATGCTTAACCTTGTGTAAATCTTGTATATTTTAGTGTATGATACTATCCAAAGTTAGATAGGTGCGTCGGCATCTTTGAGATGTAAACCTTTCCTTAAGAGTGAGATATGGCCCTCTTCCTCTGGTCCTCTTCACAAAAATTTGAATAGTATTTTCTTTCACCCCTTTCAAACCCTTTTGACCAACAATAATGATTAAAACATCTTCCAACAACTTTATATACTAGCACAAATAGTGAGATTGGGACAAACTGGGTTTCTTGAGAGTTTGGGCCTAAATAATTGGGTATGTGGATTACATTAGGGAATCAAGATTTTTTTTTAAAATTAGCTTCAAATAAATACTCGGAAAGCCCAATTACCAGTAATGTAATCCAATTCCGTTCTAAGAAATCACTCGAATATAATGATGTCTTATTTTCAAAGTTTATTATGGTACATAATATGATCTCCACGTTAAGTGTTTGATACCTGCTTGGTCAAATAAAATTTGCTATTAATTGATATTAACCAACATGTAATCAATTCCTTGATTCTCAAGCTTAACTTACTTACTTCTCCACCAAGATTATAAGATAATCCATCGATCAGGTTTTATTTTGTGGAAACAAAACATATAAGTCTATTAATGGGTATCACAATCCATGGTATCACCTGGACAAAGGTTCCTCCGAATTATGATCTCAAACCTACTCGCATAACTGTCACCCAATATGTGAGGATCATTTAATTCAATCTAAAATTGAATTTCACCCATAACAACCAAAGAGATAACTACATAAGTATTCTAATCCTCATAATTCTCGGGATTATGAATCTATGCTCCTTTTTCAAATGGTGTAAGATTTCTTAAGTCTAATTTAAACAACCCTTAGACTCAAATCTCATGGGTGGTACCGTTCAATACATTCGTGGGATATACCGATTACAATCCTCTATTCAACTATCGCACAAGTTCCTGAACCATCACACCGGTTCCTCGTAGTTTGAGATAAACTACTAGGATTTCATCGCAACCATTCTGATAAGATGCGAAGTCCCTATCCAAATTGTGAATATTTATAGAATTGAAATTCCAATCTCCCTGCGACTAACCCGAACTCACCTAACTGGAATTCCTATTGAGCTCTATTGATCGACAATTACATTATATTTAAACCATATACAATTCATTATCGTAACCATGACTGTTATTTTAAAATAATCTGACACACCTTTTTCGAAAGGTGACCGTCATACATGGTTTTAAGAATAGACCCCCAAATTTTTTGAGGTTTGTCATCCTCCTCCTCCTCCTCCTCCTCCTCCTCCTCCTCATCATCATCATCCTTGCCTTAATCCGATCATATGGGGTTGGCCACATGGATTATCCTTTTTCATTCTAATCTATTGCATGAATTATTATCATTCAAGTTTAATTCTTTAAGGTCTATCCTAATAATTTCCTCCCACGATATCTTAGGGCGACCTCTTTTTCTTTTACCCTCTATTTTCAACAATCCCCCTCTTGTTATAGGGGCATCTACTGGTCTACGCAACACATGTCCATACCACCTAAGTCTACTTTCTCTTAATTTATCTCTAATGGGAGCTACTCCTAAATTTTCTCTTACGTATTGATTTTTTAATTTTATCCTTTCTTGTAATTCCTATCATCCACTCGAGCATCCTCATCTCACTAACATGGAGAGTCTGTTCATATTTTTTCTTTAATGCCCAACACTCCACTCTATACAGGGTTACTGGCCTAACAACTGTTGTATAAAATTTTCCATTTAATTTATTATTTATCCTCTTATCACATATCACCCCACTCGTTTGTTTCCATTTCATCCAATCAATTGATATTTTACTCGTAACATCCTTATCAATATGACCTAGATAACGAAATTTATTAGTTTTGTTTATCACTCTTTCTTCAATCTTTATTATTATGTTACTCTATGCCTCATTATTAAATCTACATTCCATAAATTTTGTTTTATTTCTACTGAGTTTTAGTCCCTTGGACTCTAGGGATTTTCTTCAGGTATCTACTCTCATCGCTAAGCTTTCCTTTAAATTGTCTACTAAAACTATGTCATCCGCAAACAACATACACCATGGGACATATTTTTAATTTTCTTAGTAATCTCATCTAAAACTACAACAAATAAATAAGGACTTAAGGCCGATCCTTGATGTTAACACACTTTAATCGTAAAGTCATTAGTTTCTACACATATAGTCCTTACTCTTGTCTTTGTGTTATCATATATATCTTCAATAACGTTAATACAACCCATAGGGATTCTTTTCCTCCTTAAATCCCACCAAATTATACACCTAGGTACTTTATCATAAGTCTTTTCTAAATCTATAAAGACCATATATAAATTTTTATTCTTACTTCTACATTTCTCCATTAACTGTCTTAATAAGTTAATAGCTTCCGTGGTGGATTACCCTAGCATAAATCCAAATTGATTGTCCAAAATTGTTGATTCATTTATTAATCTTTGTTCTATAATCTTTTTCCATAATTTCATACTGTGATTCATCAGTTTGATTCCTCTATAATTACTACAGTTTTGTATTATGTTACTATGAGCGGGAAGTTGTGACTTTTGATAATTTGATATCTTGTTTGCTGTGTAAGAGTGGGAGAAAAGATCGGAGCATCTCTCTAGGGAAATACATCAAGGGACGTATCGTCAAGGCTTGCACTCATGAGAAGGACAAGGTATTATGCCCAAGTACCCATGTAATCACTAGATCAAAGCCTACATAGTTCAATTTTGACGATGAACCACATGGAAAGGTTCCAACGTGATATGTGTGAAAGTTTTAAGACTTGTCTTAAGGGGCGGGGGGGGGGGGGGGGGGGAGAATATTTGGATCCAGGAGGCTGACTCTAATATGGGTGAAGAATCGGAGTGGACCCGAAGTCACTAACGAAGATATTCATGTGTGTTGGGCGATCACTAAATTGAAGGTGTTGTTCAACCTTCGAGTTTGTTTACATATATGAAGGATGTAATGTTTTAGACATCTTTCATTGCTTGCTGATGGTGTGCATGTGCATTAAGGAAATATGTTTGGGGGCCGAGAGGCTGGATCTTACATAATATTTTGGTTGGAGTGGATCAGAAGTCATTGACAGAGATTTATGTATCCCTTATCGAAATGTCTACAATCATTGAGGTTTCGTAGGGCCTCGGGTTGGTCCAAGGTGGTGAAAATGGACATTTTGGGAAGGAGGTGTTTTGACTTGATATGAAGACATCCCTATAGATAATACATTAAGAGACGTATTATAAGGGATTGGCTCAAATGTGAAGCTTGGTATTGCGGCTACTTACCCACGAAGTCCTAGGATTAAAGCCCTCGTAGTTCCATCTAAGGGGGCATATTTACGGGTGTAGGCTAACGAATACTGAGTATAAATTTTACAACATTATAGAGCCTTGTACTTTGTATAGAATTTTAGTTTATGAAATAGAATGTTATATTTTCATGTTAAAATTACGTAATAAAATATAGGTGTTTGATAAGTATTTTAGGAAAACACGGATTCATGGGTTTCTCTATGGAGACGTGAATGTTTGCTCGTATAAGTGGTAAAGATTTCAATTTTATAATTTAGTTTTAGAAAATGTTCGAAGTAATTAGGTTCACAAACACTTTCTCGAAAGATTTTAAAAATGTATGTTTTCGTGTCATAATTAGTATATCAGTTTTCATTATTATTATTTAACATATGGATATGTTATTCCGCTCAATAAATGGAGATACTGGAGAAAATTCAGGCCTTAAAATGTAAATGCTAAAAAATGCAGACCTGATCTCTTAACGGGGGAAAACTATGTTGTTTAGGAAAATATGAACAACACTATATCACAATGTTTATTTTTTATATTAATCTTAATTTTCTTCAGAATATTTACCCTATAGCATGAATCTAGTTTCTCCCTGGGGTTTTCCCTATGAAGTGGCACCGCTGAATAGAGCTTCGTTTGGATGGGCTCATCTTCATGGGATGAACATAGAGGTTTGCTCCCATTTTTTGGAGGAAGCAATTTTTTTGTAAAGTCATAACTTCTCTCGGGATTTTGGATAGAAATTTATATTCTTAGATGCTTGATATTGAAGAAAATTAGAAAATTGAAACAATGGTGGGTTTTGGGGTACCATTTCCAATGGGGTGGGACCCCTTATTATAGCTTCCATTGTGAGGACATCAACCATGCAATTGAAGTCCCAATCAACTGTGCGATTGAATTGGTGTGTCACGTGTCACCGTGGATGGGTGTTAGTGGGAATGTCACGACAGAAGAATTTTGGGGTACATGTGTTATGATTTTATTAACCTTGAGGTTGATAATTTGATATTTTAATCATTGTATTGAGATTTTCTACCACGTAGTTGATGTATCACTCATGCATCAAAGGCGTATTCAACCACACGATTAATGCACTAAAATGGGTTAGTTTTTATGTTTGCAGTCGATATTTTGGATATTTAGAGATTCTACCCACTTTATTTATCATACATATGTATATTAGTGCTACCAAAAATTTACAGTATTTATATTTGTACCCATTTTTGGATTTGGGGTGTTCGTGGTTGAAAATATAAGCCGTTATTAAGAATCGAGGTGTCCACAATAAGGTGTTTAGATTAATTTTATGATAAATTATTTTATTTAATACAATGAAGACTTATTAATGACATGCATTGGAGTGAAACAAGTATCTATTAAAATGCGATATGCTAATTTAATTTAGTTACGAAAATGATCAAATAATAACTCCAGACAATTAAAATTAAAAGTTATATTCACATTTTTTAAAAATTAACATAAATAAAAACTAATACTTAAACATTATTTTAAAAAATGCCTCCTTCATCGGGGTACTCAAAATACCATTCTCTCATCTGTTTCTTCAACTCGGCTTCCATGTTATCCTCCCACTTATTGAGGATGGAGTTTTTTCGGTCCTCCCAATGAACATGTGTATAGGCGTCCATGTCAGAGTGTCAGTGATTCACTATATTTCCTTCTTTTTTCATTCCATCATCTTTTTTTCTAGATGATTCTTAGCTTCATCTTCAACAAGGTCTGTTTTTTTAGCCTCCATTATTTTTTATTATGAAGGGAGTGACTCTACAGTGGTGGATCAGCTACTGTTGACTTTCCTTTTTTATTTTGTGACGTCTATACCAATGTGTCGTTGAATTATTTGGTGACTGAATGTGGGGAAGGAATAAAAGGTTACTCATTAGGCATATAGAATAGGTTGTTCTAGGAGCTGGTGGATACACATCCATGTAATGTTGAGATCATAGCCTTCTTCCTCGAATTTCACTATGTTTGTAGCCCAGAGTTCCATTTTGAAGTGTACTTGAGATTAAGGTAGCACTTCATGAACTTAAAAGTCTCCCCTAAATCCACCTTGAATGTTTGTGTGGAGAAGATTAGTACATCATGAGTGGTGAGTCCATTGGTCAACCCTCATCTGACCCAACCTATGGTGATGCATAAATTTCTTGTGGTCTGGTTAATGGTGCCAAATTGTGTGTTGCACGAGCATGCAGTCTGATACTTGCAGAATTGATAATGTAGGCAACATTCTCCCACATTCCCATCTTTTTATTCACTCTCTTAATGGAGTCCTTCTGAATATTATCCCACACGTTACCAATTAGGGCATCATTATCATTAGTGTTTTTTATTCTTTGTTGGATCCCCTTTTGTGTTTGACTATCTAATGTTTCTTGCATTATTTAGAATTCGGTTTCTTTGAATTTCTCTTGTTGGTGGGCGGGTAAGTTTTCCATTGAAAGTTTTAAGAGGTTAAAAGTGTAGGAAAAGTTGAGAACAATATTAAGGAGTTTGAGGATGAAAGCGATGGTGAAATATGTTAAATTTATGGGTTATTTATGCAATGTGCAAAATTATCCATTGAAGAACGGTTTTTGGTCATGCGACCACCTGACAACCACGGGGCCTAGGACGCATGGAATACGAAAAGCCGCCGGATGTTCACACATACCCATTTCTTTGGAGTAACCCAACTTTTTTGGGGTGCATGGTTGTTGGGAGGCCATTAACTTATGTGAAAACTCTCTAAAACAACTCTGACTAAATCTTATCTACTTCATGAATAAGTGACCATTAGCACAATTACGGACGAAATCAAGTACTGGATATCTTTAATAATACAATCTAAGGGCATTTGTTAATAAGTTAACGAGTTGATCACTACAACGAAATAAGACTTCGTTAGACCAAATATCTTTCGATAAAATTCTAGAAATTCTCCAAGAATTTTGAAATTTAACCTCTCAGAGCATAACGGGCGGCGTCAAGTTCCTTCATTGGAGTGAAAGAAGGTGTGGCACCCATTAAATTTCATAATTAGGGTGATTATTTCTAAATTCCCAATTTATGATAGTCAAACAACTAAAAATATTCTTAGCACATGGAATGACATAAGAGTGAAACACAATATTAATAAACTCAAACCATATGAGTATGCCGATAAATAAAAACCTGAATAAGAAATGTGTGATTTAACTTAATTATCTTATAACTTCTCTCATTATGGACTAAATAAATAAATAAAATATCTACCACTATTCAAATAAAATAGAAGAACATAAAACTATACAACCCCCCAACTATGATTCCTGCCGAGGTATCAACAATACTTAGCATATCCTTGGCTCCTCATAATAGAACTTGTAAATATTAGTCAATGAAATAGGGTAAAACCCCATTGCAAAAGATCTTATAATTAAACCAGTAGTCATAAGAATGGATCATATTAAAAACACGTGATCCTCAAGATATCAAAATGTAAATCCCTAAATGCATAAACAATAACATGTATATAATATCTCAAATGATTTTAGATAGAAAATAACACAATTCCAAATTATGAAATCTCGATCCAATGATAACTTGCTACCTTAAATAACTCACAAACCAAGATATACCTTTAACCGTAAGGAAATCCTACCAATATACTATTACTAGTACTACCCTAATCTAATATATATTCGAATACTAGCCACCAAATATCTACTCATCCTTAGGAAGCTAACTAACTTAACTCCTATAATCTCCATACTATAATTAAACCTCACATTTTCTCCTAACTCCCAACTAATACTAGACTCCATGCATTAAAAATAAAAATCAAAATAAGGACGACCCTAATACATTTCTCTCTAGATTAGTTAGCCGTTGAAACCTGATGGTCATTGGACCTCAATTACTAATCTATATCGTTTATCCAAAAGTATATTCGAAGTCACAATAACCTATCTCGAGAGACATAATTACTAATACAACCATTTGCATCTTATAAAGAATAATCTTAATTTCCTAACCCGATGATAACTTGATATCCCACACTCGCTATCTAGGATAAAACTTGATAACTAAGTCCTCCATATGCTAACCCACCTTTAGGTTTTACCTATTTTCAATGTAATAACTAACTCCTGAGATGTATCCCATCCAAGTGTTCTAGAAAATATAAGTATAATAAATGGATATTAGGGCATAATTCTAAACACTAATAATTCCAATAGAGCATGCTAACAACTTGTTAATCCAAGTGGTCATTCACACTACCCATCATCGAAGCATTTCACATGAAGTCGAGCATAAGAATATAATAATCTAAACTATTGTGAGCTACTTTATCCATAAGGTAAAACTCCTAGATGACCATAACTTCTTAACCCATCACCTAAACTCAAACCTTAAAATAAGCTTAAGCTAACTACCGAATCACATAAAGCGTCATCCTCATCAGACCCATTCTCTTATATTCGCCATATAACATTTGAGTTACATTTTTAAATTAATTAACTAAATGATATAGTGATAAACTTAGATATCACAACCCATACCCATCATATGTAAACCTATATAAAATTCACAAAGGTTGTGATAACCCGAATATAATTATGATTAATTATGCTTAAATCATGCCTAGCTTATGTGATCTGATTAGTGTGTTATTAATATATGTGATGTTAATTTATTATGTTTAGTCTAATCCTACCTTCAAAAAGCATGAAATGTCAAATTAGTTACAAATACAAAATTTTGAAGGTTTCGGTAGGAATGTTCATGTTTAAGGCTAGTTTTGACCTTTATGACATAACAATTGACTTGAGGCGAAAAGTATATAGTTGTAGACAAGTGAGTTATGGTTGTAACACAACAAACGGTGTGTGAAACGGAGGTTCGAGTGAGAAGTTATACCAAAATTATGAAACAAGGGCAAAATAGTCCATCCGTTAAGTAGTATTTTGTCTTATTATGGCAACAAATGTTTTATTCTCATTGGTTGGGAAGGGTGGTGGCTTTGGCCGACCTTAAAACCTTAGAATTACCTCTTTATTCATCCAAAATGCATCCATGAGAGATTTTAAGCTTAAGGAAAGAGAAGTAGGAAGTTAGGAAGAAAAAGTGAGGAGAAAATTAAAGAAAATTCATAGAAAATTACGTAAAAGCCCCGAAGGTAACTCTAACTGCAAATCTTATTGTTTTTCTTATATTTATGTTTTAGATGATAGAAACCATCATTTTTTTTATTAAACTTTCAGCCCTTGATATATATGGTTGGTTAGATGAAAGTTTAAGTTAAGTTTAATGTATAAAACCCTAAAATTGCTTTGTTTAGAAACTCTGTTTATTCAAACTTCCATATATTTTCGTGTACTTACTGGAATTGATTGATTCCAATTGGAAATTAACCTCTACTCATATATGTATGACATATGCGAAAATCATGTTAAAATACAAATAAATGAGCCTTTGGTGAGAGTTTGAAGTTCGGGTATGAAATCTGCCCTAAGGGTGAAAGTATGTCTGCCATGTGTTCGATGTTTTGATTGACATAGCTAACGAACCTTAAAAATTATGAAAATTTAATTATGAATTTTTCAATATGTTTACTGATGTTGGATAAAATATCATAGAAATTTATGATGTAGAAAAATATGAAAATTCCTGGAAATTGAATGAACGATAAAAGAGCCTATAGGGAAGATTTGCTATGTGGAAAAGAAATAGGCATATCTTGCTCTAGGAAACTCAAAATTATGTTCTGCCTTTTGTGTTGGGAACATGATATGATAAGGATTGGATTACCAAGAAGAATTAAAGAAGATTTGGGCTGTAATTTGAATATGTTAGATATCAGAACCTGAGTCTAGATGGGACTTCATTTATAATGAATGATTTGAATTGAATAATATGATGTTTATGAATTGAGTTATGATTGAAGTTATTCTTTGGACCATTAATATTCTTATGATGATACTAATATTGTAAGAATGATAGGAAGGGAAGAAGAGCTGATTGAACAAGTACCGGAGAAAGGCAAGGGAAAAGCCAGTTAAACTGTCAAGGTGAGTGTACTTATGATTTGTTTCATATATAAATATGAATATAGCTCTAAGAGAGGATTTGCTTGAATACTTCGGTATTCAGGATTTGTTTGGATATTAAAATATCCAGGATTTGTTTGGGTCTCATGATCCAGTATTGGTTTGAATACTTCGGTATTCAGGATTTGTTTGGATATTAAAATATCCAGGATTTGTTTGGGTCTTATGATCTAGGATTGGTTTGAATACTTCGGTATTCAGGATTTGTTTGGATATTCAAATATCCAGGATTTGTTATTGCCAATGGGCAGAATTATTTGGATCTTATGATCCAGGATTTGTTATTGCCAATGGGCAGAATTATTTGGATCTTATGATCCTGGATTTGTTATTGCCAACGGGCAGAATTATTTGAATCTTATGATCCATGATTTGTTATTGACAATGGGCAGGATTGCTCAGATTTTATATTCACATATTCGATATAGAATTGTTATTCTATTGTAGGGAAGGAGTACCTCACTAAGCTTAATGCTTATGGTTTATATTTTAGAAATTTCAGGTTTGTACGCTGCCAGCTAGGATAATATATGACCGATAACTTTGAGAGTTGCACCGTTAGAAGAGATGGGGTTTAAGTATGGAGATTTTATCGTTGTCACACTGAAGATTTTGATATCCTCATACATTGTATATATTGATTTAGTATGGATTGAGTTGATCATAGTTAATCATAGTATTGTATAATCTCTAATTATGACTATGATGTTGACTTCGTTATGGCACAAGAACAATATTATGTTCATTATGCAAAAAAAAAATATTAATAAAGAAATTAAATTTTCAATGGGCTCGAGATTATGATCCAATTATTCTAATAACAAATGATTAGTATGGATATTGGGTTTGGGGTGTGACAATTAGTGGTATCAGAGCGTTGTTATTAATTCTGGACGTGTGTGACGATTAGATGGCAGTATTTAGTTGATTTTATATTTATGAATTGTTTATATACTAACCAATAGTTTAGTATCATAAACTGTTTATATTGGATGTTAGAACTTTGTTGTATTACAGATAATTCTAGATGGAACCTGGGAATGGACAACCTAGAGAAGAGGGAGTCGCTTCTCGTACAGAGAATACCGAAGTAGCGCAAAGTGTTGCTGGAAGGGATAGAGAGCAAGAGCAGCCTACAGAGATGCAAATAATGGCGCAGATAATGATGAGGATGGCAGAGAAACAAGGGAAATATGGCGCAAATGGCAGAACAACAGGCTAGATGTCTAGAATCAAAGACTGTGGCCAGGATTGAGAAAGAGGCAAGGAAGGAAATGAAAGATTCCATGCATGAGAAGTTTTTGAAGTTGAATCCTCCAGAATATTCAGGGTCAGTTGAACCTACAGAAGATGAGATGTGGGTTAGGGATCTAGAAACTATCTTTGCAGTTATGAAGGTTCCAGATAACCAGAAAGTGAATCTAGCTGTGTTTAAGCTCAAAGGAGAGGCGAAATATTGGTGGGAAGCCAACAACCATTTGGTGCCCAGGATGGAAGGTACATATGTTATTACTTGGGCTGAATTTATTAAAGCTTTGTATGTTAAGTATTTCCCTAAGGTCTATAGGAGGGAGAAGCTAAGGGAGTTTATAAATTTAACCCAAGGGAACATGTCTGTGAGGGAGTATGATGATAAATTTACTGCTTTGTTTAGATTTTATACTAAGTATGTACAGGAGGAAGAAGATAAATGTAGTAAGTTTCAAGATGGATTGATTTGGCCTATTCAAAATAGAGTGGCCACTTATGAGTTAGAAGATTATGCTTCTCTGGTAAACAAAGCCACGATAGCAGAAAGGCAAATAAACCAAGGGGCGGCGAGTAGAGAGAGTTTTAAGAAGAGTAGATTCGACGCATCTCACTCTAAGGGAGGTGAGGGTGGAAGCGTTAAGATGGAACGTCATAAATTTCAGAGAGGTGGTAGAGATAGTGGTAGAGGTTTGGGGAGATTTGGCAGATATATTAGGGGTGGAGAATCTTCTAGTCTGGTTAGGAGGTCAGAAAAGGGTGAGGCACCGACAAGAGTTGTTACATGTTTCTTTTGTAAAGAGGAAGGGCATTATAAATCCGAGTGTCCTAAACTTAAAGGAGTGGAATGCTACCATTGTCATCAAGTGGGGCATGTTAAGAAGAATTGTTCGCAGTTGGCACAGACCCCAACAACACCTAATGAAGCAGCAAGTAGAGTGTTATCTCCAGGAAGTGCAGTGAAAAGTATGGGAAGAGGACAAGCCAGTGGTTCTAGGCCAGGTGGAAGAGTCTTTACGATGAAAGAGGCTTATATTACTCCAGATGTGGTGACAGGTACACTTTCTGTTACTGATAGAAGTGCTTATGTTTTAATTGATCCTGGTTCCACACATTCTTTTGTGTCCTATGATTTTGCTGTGTACCTGAATAGACCATGTACTCGTTTGGATGTGGGGTTGGGTATTTATATGCCTATGGGGGATATGGTTGTAGCTGAATATGCTTTTCGTGATTGTGTTTTGACTGTGGGGTCTAGAGATACAGTTATAGATCTACTTCCATTGGATATTTCTGATTTTGATATAATTCTGGGAATGGATTGGTTATCTAAATATCATGCATCTATGGATTGTTTCTGTAAGGAAGTTGTTTTTAATATGCCTGGTGAGTCTGAATTTAAATTTGTGGGGGAAAGAAAAATTGTTCCTAGTTGCATCATTTCTGCTATTCAGACGGGGAAATTATTGAGTAAGGGTTGTGAGGGTTTTATTGCATACGTTCTTGACACTAGGAAGGGGGCTTTACAATTAGTCGATGTTCCTATTGTACGGGATTTTCCTCAAGTGTTTCCTAGTGAGTTGCTAGGGTTACCTCCAGAAAGAGAAGTTGAATTTAGTATCGAATTAGCACCGGGGACAACCCCTATTTCTATGGCACCGTATAGAATGGCACCTGCTGAGTTGAAAGAACTCAAGATTCAGTTGCAAGATTTACTTGATAGGGGGTTCATACAGCCTAGTGTATCTCCATGGGGTGCGCCAGTTTTATTTGTGAAGAAGAAAGATGGTACCATGCGTTTGTGTATTGATTATAGGCAACTGAATAAAGCTACAATTAAGAACAAATACCCTTTACCTCGTATAGATGATTTGTTTGATCAGTTACAGGGTGCTAAAGTGTTTTTAAAAATAGACTTACGATCGGGTTATCATCAGTTGAGGGTCAAGGAGAGTGATATTTCTAAAACTACTTTTCGTACTCGGTATGGTCATTTTGAATTTCTGGTGATGCCTTTTGGGGTGACTAATGCTCCAGCTGTATTTATGGATCTTATGAACCGGGTTCTTCATCCTTTTGTTGATTCATTTGTGATAGTTTTTATTGATGATATTCTGATTTATTCACGTGATATGGTTGAACATGAAAAGCATCTCACAACTATTTTGAATCTGTTGAAAGATAAGAAGTTGTATGCCAAGTTTAGCAAGTGTGAATTTTGGCTATCACAAGTTACATTTTTAGGCCATGTTGTTTCGGGAGATGGTATATGTGTTGATACTAAAAAGGTAGAGGCTATTGTAAAATGGGAGAGGCCCAATAATGTGACTGAGGTGAGGAGTTTTCTGGGTTTAGCTGGGTATTATAGGAGGTTTATAAAGGGATTTTCTTCAATTGCCTTGCCGATGACTAAACTAACCCGGAAAGATGTTAAGTTTGAATGGAATTATAATTGTGAAAATAGTTTTGATGAATTGAAAAAGAGGTTGGTAACTGCCCCTGTTCTTACTATTCCACATGGTGGAGATGGTTTTATTATTTATACTGATGCTTCACACCAGGGGTTGGGTTGTGTTTTTATGCAGCATGGTAGAGTTATTGCTTATGCTTCTAGGAAGTTGCATACACAAGAACATAATTATCCTACACATGATTTGGAACTTGCTGCTATTGTGTTTGCTTTGAAATTATGGCGTCATTATCTATATGGTGAGGTATGTGAAATTTTTACTGACCATCAAAGCCTTAAGTATTTATTTACTCAGAAGGAGTTGAATTTGAGGCAGAGGCGGTGGATGGAGTTAATTAAAGATTATGATTGTACAATTCACTACCACCCAGGAAAGGCAAATGTAGTTGCAGATGCTTTGAGTAGAAAGGCTTCAGGCAGGTTAGCTTGTATTCGATGTGCTAGAGTTTCTCATATTATGGAGTTGAGATTGATGGGAGTAGAATTACAGCTAGTAGATGGGGATAGATTCTTTGCTCATGTAAGCGTGAGGCCTTTGTTAGCTACCCGTATTCATGATTTGCAAAGTCAAGATCCTTTCCTTGAGAAGAAACGACAAGATGTCCAAGATGGTAAGTCTGAAGATTTTTGTATTGTGAATGATGGCACTTTATTTTATAAACAGCGGTTATGTGTGCCTAATGTGGGTGGATTGAAAGAGGAAATTTTAGATGAGGCTCATAATTCCATTCATACTATGTATCCTGGTAGTACTAAAATGTATAGGGATTTAAAGGAGCATTATTGGTGGAATAATATGAAGAAGGAAATAGCTAATTTTGTTGCTAGATGCCTTATATGTCAGCAAGTAAAAGTGGAGCATCAGAAACCTACTGGTTTACTTCAACCATTGCTAATACCAGAATGGAAATGGGATCATGTAACGATGGATTTTGTAGTTGGGCTTCCTCGATCTCAGAAGGGGTCAGATTCGATTTGGGTAGTGGTAGACAGGTTAACTAAGTCAGCTCACTTTCTAGCAGTCAAGACTACGTATACAGTTGATAGGTATGCTAGATTGTATGTTAATGAAATTATTCGATTGAATGGAGCACTTGTTTCTATTGTTTTAGATAGGGACCCTACTTTTACCTCCAGATTCTGGGATAGTTTGCAGTATGCTATGGGTACCAACTTAAAGTTTAGTACGACTTTTCATCCCCAGACAGATGGGCAGTCTGAAAGAACAATATAGATTTTGGAAGATATGCTTAGAGCTTGTGTGCTCGATTTCAAAGGTAATTGGGATGAATATTTGCCTTTGATAGAATTTTCATATAACAATAGTTTTCAGTCTACTATTGGTATGGCTCCATATGAAGCGTTGTATGGTAGACAGTGTCGTACACCCGTATGTTGGGGTGAATTTGGTGAGAGGAAGATAGAGGGTCCAGAGTTGATTGAAGTTACCACTGAAAAAGTGAAGATTATTCAAGATAGAATGAGAATAACTCAAAGCAAACAGAAAAGTTATGCGGATAAACGACGAAAAGATTTGGAATTCCAGAAAGGGGATTATGTGTTTCTTCGAATATAACCATGGAATGGAGTTATGAGGTTTGGAAAGAAAGGAAAATTAAGTCCACGCTACATTGGACCTTATGTAATCCTTGAAAAAGTCGGGATGGTTGCCTACAAGTTAGCATTACCACCAGAGTTAGCTCGATTACATGATGTTTTCCATGTTTCTATGTTGAGAAAGTATGTAGAGGACCCTTCACATGTATTGGTGGAACAACCTATTGAGTTGAAGGAAGATTTGAGCTACGTGGAAGAACCGCTTGCTATCGTCGATAGGAAAGAACAAATATTGAGATCAAAGGTGATACCACTTGTGAAAGGTTTGTGGAGAAGCCATTCCATGGAAGAAGCTACATGGGAGAGTGAGGATAGCATGAAAATGCGTTATCCGTAGTTTTTTGATTCGGACAACCAAGGTATGTAAATTTCGAGGACGAAATTTCCTAACAGGGGGAGAATTGTGACAACCCGAATATAATTATGATTAATTATGCTTAAATCATGCCTTTCTTATGTGATATGATTAGTGTGTTATTAATATATGTGATGTTAATTTATTATGTTTAGTCTAATCCTACCTTCAAAAATCATGAAATGTCGAATTAGTTACAAATACAAAATTTTGAAGGTTTCGGTAGGAATGTTCAAGTTTAAGGCTAGTTTGACCTTTATGACATAACAATTGACTTGAGGTGAAAACTATATAGTTGTAGACAATTGAGTTATGGTTGTAACACAACAAACCGTGTGTGAAACGGAGGTTCGAGTGAGAAGTTATACCAAAATTACGAAACAAGGGCAAAATAGTCCATCCGTTAAGTAGTATTTTGTCTTATTATGGCAACAAATGTTTTATTCTCATTGGTTGGGAAGGGTGGTGGATTTGGCCGACCTTAAACCATTAGAATTACCTCTTTATTCATCCAAAATGAATCCATGAGAGATTTTAAGCTTAAGGAAAGAGAAGTAGGAAGTTAGGAAGAAAAAGTGAGGAGAAAATTGAAGAAAATTCATAGAAAATTACGTAAAAGCCCCGAAGGTAACTCTAACTGCAAATCTTATATTTATGTTTTATATGATAGAAACCATCATTTGTTTATTAAACTTTCAGCCCTTGATATATATGGTTGGTTAGATGAAAGTTTAAGTTAAGTTTAATGTATAAAACCCTAAAATTGCTTTGTTTAGAAACTCTGTTTATTCAAACTTCCATATATTTTTGTGTACTTACTGGAATTGATTGATTCCAATTGGAAATTAACCTGTACTCATATATGTATGACATATCCTAAAATCATGTTAAAATACCAAGAAATGGGTCTTTGGTGAGATTTTGAAGTTCGGGTATGAAATCTGCCCTAAGGGTGAAAGTATGCCTGCCATGTGTTCGATGTTTTGCTTGACATAGCTAACGAACCTTAAAAATTATGAAAATTTAATTCTGGATTTTTCAATATGTTTACTGATGTTGGATAAAATATCATAGAAATTTATGATGTAGAAAAATTATGAAAATTCCTGGAAATTGAATGAACGATAGAAGAGCCTATAGGGAAGATTTGCTATGTGGAAAAGAAATAGGCATATCTTGCTCTAGGAAACTCAAAATTATGTTCTGCCTTTTATGTTGGGAACATGATATGATAAGGATTTAATTACCAAGAATAATTAAAGAAGATTTGGGCTGTAATTTGAATATGTTAGATATCAGAACCTGAGTCTAGATGGGACTTCATTTATAATGAATGATTTGAATTGAATAATATGATGTTTATGAATTGAGTTATGATTGAAGTTATTCTTTGGACCATTAATATTCTTATGATGATACTAATATTGTAAGAATGATAGGAAGGGAAGAAGATCTGATTGAATAAGTACCGGATAAAGGCAAGGGAAAAGCCAGTTAAACTGTCAAGGTGAGTGTACTTATGATTTGTTTCATATATAAATATGAATATAGCTCTAAGAGAGGATTTGTTTGAATACTTCGGTATTCAGGATTTGTTTGGATATTAAAATATCCAGGATTTGTTTGGGTCTCATGATCCAGGATTGGTTAATATACTTCGGTATTCAGGGTTTGTTTGGATATTAAAATATCCAGGATTTGTTTGGGTCTCATGATCCAGGATTGGTTTGAATACTTCGGTATTCAGGATTTGTTTGGATATTCAAATATCCAGGATTTGTTATTGCCAATGGGCAGAATTATTTGGATCTTATGATCCAGGATTTGTTATTGCCAACGGGCAGAATTATTTGGATCTTATGATCCATGATTTGTTATTGCCAATGGGCAGGATTGTTCAGATTTTATATTCACATATTCGATATAGAATTGTTATTCTATTGCAGGGAAGGAGTACCTCACTAAGCTTAATGCTTATGGTTTATATTTTAAAAATTTCAGGTTTGTACGCTGCCAGCTAGGATAATATATGACCGGTAACTTTGAGAGTTGCACCGTTAGAAGAGATGGTGTTTAAGTATGGAGATTTTATCGTTGTCACACTGAAGATTTTGATATACTCATACATTGTATATATTGATTTAGTATGGATTGAGTTGATCATAGTATTGTATAATCTCTAATTATGACTTTGATGTTGACTTCGTTATGGCACAAGAACAATATTATGTTCATTATGCAAAAAAAAATATTAATAAAGAAATTAAATTTTCAATGGGCTCGAGATTATGATCCAATTATTCTAATAACAAATGATTAGTATGGATATTGGGTTTGGGGTGTGACAAAGGTACTCTCGACCCTTCACATAGTACATAAGGAATCTTGATAGTCCCCACATAACACACAGGGCATCCTGATAGCCTGCACATAATACGTCATCCTCATAGATCCAATATACAATGTCTTATGGAGTTTTACCCCTACACTCCTAGGGGTCTCCCATTTTTCTATTAGTTTTGACTATTAGAAGGTTCCAACTCATGATGTCTTCAAACACATATATAAGGAAATGACTACATCATCACACATATAGTGTAACCACATATATAAGTCTATATGGAAGGATATAAAAACATTGTCATAACTTGGGAGATGATGATCTTAACACATCAGATCGGGATAAGACCTATACCGAATAAACATCAACCACCTGTGGTTTTAACCACAAACCCACATATATAAGAGACCTATGCCTAATAGGCATCATCATCCCGAAATTTTTAACTGCAACCCAAATGAATGTGCCCCTATTAAGTACACAAATAGTAAATTCTTCATGAGCCTACACATACACCCGTGGGATGATCATGCATGTAAAACCATTGAAGTAGATACACCCAATCTACACATCACAAGCTATAGATATAGTTTCACTAATCGACCCACCAAAAATGCATTGGTCCCTAACCATTAATTTAAGTTCCAAATTGACCTTATCCTCTCAAGTGGTATAAAGTATTCTCTAATTTAAATAAATTAACAATCTAGTCCTAATTTAATTCTTGAAAGGATTCTAAATTTTGATTAACATTTATAAATTCTCAATGCTAATTAGGTGTACCAATTAATACCTATAAAAATCTCTATGGTTTGGGTTATTCTTTATTTCTAACCCCCAATACTTAACCTAATGTCCCAAAATATCACATGACATCACTTAGAAATCATCCTGAATAACCCGTATTTAAATAAATTTCAAAAAGCCAAAAATTTCCCAAGCTGCCTCTCTTAGCCTACCCCAATTGATTGATTACCCCCAAACCTGATTGACCGGGTCCTAAGAGAAATAAACAATCCCATAGTTTGAGTTTTATTACAATATAACCCTCAAATTAAATCCAATTATATCATACTTCAATCCACATCAGTTTCCAATATTTTTGTTACAATTTAGAGTTAGTTTACATAACTCTTAAATATCTAAATTAATAATTCTAACAATTATAAAAAGATCAAAAACATAATTACGCATACTACATAATGAACAATTCAATCCCATAACATGAATTCTAAAATGGTTGAACCTCCCTATAACAAGAAATAGTGCTACCAATATGGCTTCTAGATACTTAACTCATAAAGATCATAAGAATTTAGGAAGTGAAAGACAATTTCATCAAGTACCATACTAATAATTTAAAAAAAACCCTAATTCTAGCATATGACTCCAACTAAAACCCTAATATCATAACATTATATCAAATTCCTGAATTTTAGATTATTATTACTAATATTATATCTTGAATTCATACAAATCAAATACATAAATATACTTTACACTATTCTAATCAAAGGGAATATATATAAGAAATTCTTACCTAGTTAGAGAATAAATACAATTTGGTGTAGAATTTCATCTCCTTCCATATTCTCTCTTAATTCTCAAAATCTTATCTAAGTTTAATTGTCGATAGCCTCTAATAGCCTTTCTCTATAGTCTCCCACTAGGTTTAGGATATGTGAAAGATAATGTAATTAAGATAAATAATTAACATAATTGATGTATTATAGTCCAATTTTATTCATTTGAATTAATCCTTACTCATCTATAACTTATAGGACCTAAAAAGAAACCCAAATTCCTCTAAACTTACTCCAATGGGTTACTGAATCCATATACCCAATTTGCCATCTTTTCAAACATTATTCGGGCCTCCAAATGATCCCATAAGTCGCACCCAAACCTAAGAAGATTTATTATTATAAATCAACTCTAAAGATTTTAGCATGAAAACTACCCAAAGTAATGTATTATGTAAATTCTTCAATTTAATTTAATGCCAAAAATTCACACAATTTAATTTATAAAAAAATCCATTTAATTTATTATTAATTTTTCTGTTCAATTTGAATCAATCAAGCTAGTTATTTAAAATTTATCTGTTAAAAAAATGATTTAAAATCCCAGGGTATAACAGAATGCTTCGCTAAGAGCAACTACTAGCGAAATGAGGTATCTAAAGGATAGGGAAAAAATCTACGTTAAGAGTGCACTCTAGGCAAAACTACTCGAAACGAAAGATCATACTAAATTAAATTTTATGTTTCAAATTTTAATTGGGGTTAAACTAAAGACCACAACCTAAAGGTGTATTTCGAATGATTTACAAATGATTTAATCAAGACATCAAATTTTAGTCTGCAAAACATTTGAGATATAGATTGCGTGAAAAAATACATCACGCCACAAAACCAGATGTATGCGTAAAAAAAACACCAATAAAAAACTTCAGGTCAGTGAAACAATCTCACTAAAAATTTGGTAAAGACCTACAGAGGGCGTAAGCTTCTTATAATCATGCACAATACTAACTCGCACTCCACCCTTTTTTCACTCTTCACCTTGCACTAACTTTAATGTTTGTCTTTATTCACTCTTGATGAAATCCATAAAGAACTAAACGATCACAAAATCTACCTAGGATTATATATCCTAAGTTTAAAAATATTAATATGACAAAAGGGTTTAGAGGGTTTACAAAATTTACTTCTAATTCTTTGATATTGATCAGACTAAGACAAGGTTGATCTAGTGCAAAAAAAAAAAAGGAAAAGGAAGAATGAGGATGAACAAGTATTTTTTCATTAGAAAGGTTTTAGGATATAAAAAATTAAGAACACAAAACTTTAGAATTTTCTTGATAATTTTGTTCTTAAAATATTATTCCCCATGAAAGAGAAATTTCGAATGAGGGTTATAACGAGGAAAACCCATATTCCACTTGCCTTGACAATGCATAGATTAGTAATCTAAAAGTTTCCATCAACTAAAGGTGTTGGTGAAAATATCTTGACTAAGATATTTTATTTTTCTGATTATCATCGCCGACCATTCGCTTCAGTGAACAATGGTCTTCACTTGAGCGAACCATCAATGAAGCTAGGTTATGAAATCATCGGGTTTTTTCTATAATAAAAAATATCTAAGGTAGCTAACGGCTAGATATTTTTCTAGAGCGAATTTGTGCTACTCTGTAGCGAGATATCAATGAAGTAAGTCCCTGATACTTCCAAAGATTTTTCTAAAATATTTTAAACATATACTTTCATAATAGAAAAATAATATTACATTTGAAGATGACTAAATAGAAAAACATACTACAAGGTTTTGAAAAAGATATCATCGTTTATTTCAAAATCATAAAAACTAAGTCCGCTGGGCCACACTTATAACGGGATGAAAAAAGACGACTTCAAGATCTTGAACATTAATTAGGATTTTCAAAGATCTCTAGGACATACACAACATATGTTTCAGAAATTATAATAAGACAATTTATCTTAACAATGACATAGTGGGTATACTTTATTCTTACAATCTCCCTCTTTGTCTATTCTATGACAAAACACGAAAAGTAAGAACCAAGTAGACAAAAAAATATAACATTCGTGACAAGACCAACCAAGGGCACATAGGGTAGATCATGCTCATATGAATTTTAAAAGAACAAGGTACTCTACAATCTTCAATGAAGCGGTTAAACACTGTATTTCTACACATGCTAGCAAAAGCTCAGCAACGTCCCAATGCGTAAATAAAATATTATTCTACAAAGTTTGCATAATTTATAAGACATATAATGCCACTTTCAAAAATTAGCATGCCACTTTAAAATTATTAATATTCGTATTGGTTGAATTAGGTGAATTATGGCATAAGTAAGTGAGTTTAATGCTTGATAGTTTTATATATTTTTTGTAATATTATTATAATTGAATACGTAGTTATATTTCCTTAATTAAATAGATATGATAGGTATATTAAAAAGTGTTGAAAGAATTAATTTTGATATGTTATTAATAGTGATATAAAGTGGGGTGGTGATGTGTAATTGTCCATAAATTAACAAAATGGTTAAAATTATAACTTGGACTAAGTTAGGATGTATAAATTTTTATTCTTATGGTTAGGATTATTTAAAGAAACAAAGAGAAGTTTTGATAAGAACAAAAGGGAAAAACAAAGGAAATTGGAAGTGTTAGATTTTGGAAGAAGAATTGTTTCATAAAATTGAGATTAATTTCTAAGGTAATTATTTCTTAATTAAAGTTATTTATTGAGTTGTGTTTCTATAAGTTTATATTTTGTTTATTAGTTTATCACAAGTTAGTTCATTTTAGGCCCCCCATTAACTTTTGTATGCTTGATAAGGCTATCTAAGTAAGATTAAATATGATGCCTTTAACAGATGTTGTGTTACGACACACGACTATGGGATTTAATATTTTTTGGATTATGATTTGCCTCTCATTAAGGCACATATTAACTAAATATTAATTTTTAAGGGTCTATCTATTTAAAATTGGCTATATTGACCATAACTAAATTTGTTGGACTCTATTTAGGGAATATGTTGGTGCGAATTTATTTAATTATTATTTAAACATGATCAGTGTAACATTTAAGTTAATTAGTGACATATTAACCTCTTGCGAGGTCAAATCAGTATTATTTAGCATTTAAAGTTTTATTATTTAATAATTCTGAAATGAAGTGGTTGTGAGCATTATTGTTGATTTAAATGTGGGGAGACATATAAACATGTGTTGTATATTAGTTAAATTAGTAAGTTAATAAAAGCTAATCATCTTGCATAGATTACTGATTGTGTTGGATTATTAGGTTCTGACACAACGCTGATGACTTCAACTCAGATTGACAAGGAAAATTATAAGTAAACACACATTTGAGATGAGTATACTCGTTGAGTTAATTATCTAAATGATATGTATGTATTATATAGAGATGTTATGGATTTATAAAAGTCATGATATGTTGGGTTGTTATGGCATGATTAAACTTAAGATAATGGGTTTTTATGGCTTATGGAATCCAAGATATGTTAGGTTGATATGCAATTTAGGTGAGGTTAGATTATTGAAACCCGCAGATGTTTTTATTGCCTATGGGCTGAAGATATGGGGTTTATTAAACTCTGGATATGTATATGGTCTTATCTGGAACACATATGGAGATGTCTATATATTTTAGATGTTATTATAGCATTTTACTATATAGAGATATGGTACATTCACTAATATTTTAAACTCACTTTTTATATATCTATGTTTTGAGGTTTTGAAGCAGCCAACATCAGGTCTACTATTGGTTGGACATTAGCAGGATTTTGTCAGTTTTTCAATAATGTAATAGTTGTGATTATCTTAATTTATTTTTGTAGTTTATTTTAATTATATCTCCTTAAAAATGATTCGTTTTTAATATTTGGCACTTTGACTTTGAGATTATCTCAATTTGTATTAATTTGATGTTAAAAATGGAGGTGATTAGTGATTTATTTAATTATCATTGTGCTAGTGGGGAAAGGGCTTGGTAGTTCAATTTTAGAGCTTTAGGTTTGTATATTCTTGAGTTACCGAGTCAATATTTATAAGTGGCATAAATAGTATGTCATAAGTCATTGATATTGACTTGTGAAAAATACTAACCATCATGTTAGAAATAAGTGCTATGTATATGTTTCTATAATTGTGATTTAATATATTATTGAGATATAGAAGGAGAAATTGTCCATGAGAGAGTTGAAGATTAGACTTCAAATACACCAATTACAACTGAGGTAAATCAACAAAGTCTAAATAATGTAGAGGGGGCACCAGAACAACTTACAGATTGAATAACTAGTGCCATAACTTTAATGGGTGAAAAACAAAATAAGTTTATGATGAAAATAACAAAATACAAGAAAGTACTTAGAGGAGTAAGTTGTGACAACCCGCCTATTCTAATTCCAAGTGACCAATCCTCTGTTAAAATAAAATAGGAATCCCAGTATGGTCTCATTCTAAGCATCACTATTGCAACAATAATATAATTATCATATGAATAAAACCATACAACGCAATGAATAGAATAATCCTCATGCGTAGAATAAATATTAAGTCTGAACTGAATAAACCATAGGTCACCAAATAATACGATCCACTGTATGAAATCGAATAATAAAACTGGGTGCTGAAATAAGATCTCTGACTTAAATATAAAAGCCTATCCATCTACAGGAAATACGACTAAAACTGAAATGAAATGATCCCATCTAGATAGAATTAGCTAAGGCGTTTAAACATTAATGTAGCATCTCCATCTATTGTAACGACAAGAATGGATTTATTCCTGCGGTCCTGGCTGCTGCACACTTGATGTATAAAAGGAAAAACAAGGAAAACAAAAGCCTGCAGGTCAAAACCCGAGAAGTAGAAAATATTTTGCAAGTAGATAATTATTTTAAATGAATTAAAACAATAGTGTATTACTTTTGAGATTAACCGGTCACACTCACATGAGACAAACATCACTTATCAACTATAGTGCGCACCTAATGCATTCATTTATAATACCCATTAAACTACACAGTCCAACTAAAATATGTAACTGTTATCCAAACCCAATCTCGCTAATACACTCTATTAGTTAAGTATAGCTACCTTCACTAGGTATACGCTCGTAGACATATTGTAGTGACACATTTGATATAAGTACATATCGCGTAATAAACGTAACACAGCTACGCTCGTGCTATAAAAAGATACATACACCATATTATAAACACACACACACACACACACACACACACACACACACACACACATATATATATATATATATATATATATATATATATATATATATATATATATATATATATATATATATCACTTGCTATAAATGTATCACCATATCCTCAGAGCTTGGGCCTCTCGGATACATCCCTCGTATGCTATCCGACTTCAGGTATCATGTATCACACTGAGCCATGGGGTCGGAATCTCACCACCATCCCAAATGTAAACACATACAACAGAGGTAGTCTTGTACATACGCTTGAGGATCGCAACCATTCCACATCACACCCACCCAGTCTCCAAACCAATATCCATCCTCACACATGGATAGTGGCCATGGAACAATCCTAAGACCCGAAAATCAATCCAACACCCGTTGATCAACGCTAGGGTGGACCGCCCACTATATGCAACCTCCTACAATAGAACTTCTGAGTAAGTATGTTTAATTAAAATAAATAGCACACACACACACACACACACACACACACACACACATATATATATATCAGGTCGGCTCTAATGCGGACGCAACTTGCGAATTTAACTTGCGGACAAATTTTTTCGTATATATGTATATCAGGCCGGCTCTAATGCCGACGCAACTTGCGGATTTAACTTGCGGACAAATTTTTTCGTATATATGTATATCAGGCCGGCTCTAATGCGGACGCAACTTGCGGATTTAACTTGCGGACAAATTTTTTAGTATTTTTTAAAAATAGTACAAAACTTTTTTTGACTTGATTTTTTTCTATGATATTTAAACATTCCAAGGGAATCCTATAAAAAAATCAGCTCAAAATGAATTGGTTTACTATTTTTAAAAATCAATCAAACGTATGTCAGTTTTTAAAGCTCTTTAAAACTGACATATGTTTAATCGATTTTTTAAAAATAGTAAAACATTTCATTTTGAGGTGATTTTTTTTACAGGGGTCCCCTAAAATGTTTAAATACCACAAAAAAAAAATCTAGTCAAAATTTGATTGTTTACTATTTTTAAAAAATACACAAAAATCCGTCCGCAAGTTAAATTCGCAAGTTACGTCTGCATTAGAGTCTGGCTGATATATATATATATATATATATACACACGTCACTCTAATATGTATATATAACAAGTAAAGAACTCACACGCATATCCCACAGAGCACATTTCACCCAATCCCGAAGTTCAACCTAACTTTTCGATTATAGTTTTAAATAATCACTCACTTGTATCCTCGGTTCTCCCCACTCATACCCATCTATCGTTGGCCTATCACACATACCAAGACCTGAAAATCTTTCCCCAATAATTATACAATACCCTCGAAACCCCTATGGTAATTCTCCAAGTCCTAATGTGTCAAAATAATGCACAAATAAAAACTGGGCAGGCCAGCAAACCGAACCAATTCGCTAGCGAATGGAGCCCGTTCGGTTAAGCAAACCGAATTTCTCTCCCAACAAATTGGTTCGGTTTACTAGGTTGCCTGTCATCTTCTTCCTCGGTTTTTCTCATCCAAACCCTCTAATGAAGGTCCCAAACCACCCAAACCTCAAATAGACATAGTATATCACTATAATAATATTCTAGAAGTATTAAAACACATATCTAACCATGAATCCTACATTAAACATATAGGATTACGAATCAAACCTCAATTTAATTCAACATAGAATTTTCTCCAAATTAATTTTCAAAGATTCAAATTCCTATCCAAGTTCTTCATGTCCACCATTTAAATCCCAGAATTAATTTCAAAATTAAAGTGTGATTATTCTTAATTAATAATCAATTTAAAATTCGCAATCCCTTACCATTTAGATCTCTACATCAATTAACCAAGTTTCAATCTTTCATGCTTTGAATCTTAGATTTCTATTTCTAATCATGAAAGTAATTAACTTCACTCAATTTGCGATATAAAGCAAGTAAGTACTTACCTTGCTGGATTATAATCCAACTTTATCTATGTGTTTGATGACAGTTTGAAATCTCTCTCTTTCCTCTCAAAGATTTTTCTTCTTCTTTCTCTCTTCTCTTGCATTTTCTCTCAATATCTTATGCAGAATTTCAACGGTGGACTGCCATCCATCTTTAGAACCTATCAAATACCATCTTTATTACCTTAATACCATTCTCCACTTAATCCTAAGTGTAAAATAACCCTCATACATGTCCTTTTATGTTTAAAAGCCCCTAGAACCCAATCATAATGCATGGTTACCTATTATGGACTATTTTGACCCTTCCTAGATCACCGATACACTTAAAAAGGTCATCTAAGTCACCCAACTATAAACATGCTAACATCTTATTAATTGAGCCAGACATGCGCATACCCTATGCGTCACCCATAAGTTATACCGATCCATCGATGTAACACTCCATTGACATATAATAATAAATAGTTGCTTTCAGCCATACGTGACATATAATAAATCACATAACTATTTACTTAGCACACGCAAGTAAATATTAATAATAACAAGTATTAATCTTTTATCTCGCTAATTAATATTTATTGAAACCCAGTTTAATTTAACCAATTAAGTTAATAATATTAAGAACACGAAAATTAATTAATAACAAAAGTATGAGGTATTATATTCTTCCCCTAATAATAAAATTTCATCCTTGAAATTAAAACGTACCTTCCATGAAGAGCTCTGGACTTTTACCATATTGCATCCTCGCACTCCCACGTCGACCTAGTAATGTTGTGGCAATCCCACTGCACACGCACTAACGGTACCACCTTTGATCGAAGCTTTCTCCCGCTATAACCTAAAATGGCGACATTTCTTTCCAATAAGGGCTGCAAGTGAATCTCTTCCAATGGTATATGTCAAAACATCACATCATCCTTGAGATACCTCCTTGACGATGACACATGAAACACATTGTGAATCCCCTTCAAATGCTTTGGTAAGGAGAGCCTATTTGCAACCGTCCCTATCCTCTCGATAATGAGAAAATGTCCCACATACCTAGGTACCAACTTCCATTTTCCAAAAATGTACTCCCATCATGTGAGATACCTGCAGCAACTCCCTATCACCCATATCAAACTCTAAAAAATTTCGGTTCTGGTCGGCATAACTCTTATGCCTGTCTAAGCCACTCGAATAAGAATCCTGATAAACTTGATCTTTGATGATGTCTCTTGAATCATGTCTATTCCGAGAAGCTTATTTACCCCCACCTCTATCCATTATGAGAGTTAACGCTAAGGTCTCCCTTACAACGCCTCAAAAAGTGCCATGCTAATGGAAGACTAGAATTAGTTATTACATGCAAACTTTAACATCGATAAATTCTACTCCCTGATACCATTTAAAGTACATCATGTATATCCTCAACATATCCTCCAACATCTGATTCACCTTGCTTAAATGCAACTCCATCCCTACCTCCTTTTGAAAACAGTTCTAGAAGTGGGACACAACGATTTGAAATAATGTTGAGATTCACCCCGTGCAATTTCACTACTTCTGTAATGAAAATTTAGGCATACTGTCCTATCGTGTAATCTAACCAAACTGGTAAGAACTAGTCAACCTTGGTCAACTAATTCGAATAACCTGGATGGAATCGCGACCCCTCCACAATGTTGGTAACTCCGAAATCAAATCCATTGATATATACTCACCTTCCCACAGTAAATATCTAATGGATGCAAAACTTTGGCTAGTCTCTTATAATCAACCTTCATCATCTGAAAAGGGGTGCATATGAAGACAAACTCCGCTACGTCTCGCTTTATACTAGCCCACTAATATTGATTTCTCAACACCTGGTACATATTATCCCCTTCGAGATGCATCAAAAATCATAACCCATGCATCTCCTCCATATTTTTGCGCTATATGTCCTTGTTATCTTAGATAATCAACTTCCCATTGAAGCCTAATCCACCATTAGCACTGACTGAGTAAGACTCGGATCCATTGCCAATAACTGTTGTATCCCCTTATGACATAGGACATCCCCTGCACGTGCCTTCATAACCCTCAAAATGATTTCTTGTGTGACGATCATCACTATCATATAGACCCATACTACTTACTCTTCCTGAAGAAGTTTATCCACTTCGTATTTCACACTTCTGCTAACTGCCCTATAGGCATATGTCTTAACATATCTTCCACTACGTTAGCTTTCCCAGATGATACTGAATATCGAACTGACTATGATGCCCGTACACCTTATACCACATGCACACATGCATAATTATCACTTGTGCAACTCATATACAGTCTAAAATTCAACCACTCATATCATGCCTGACCATACCATAGAGATATCCTCATTTACCCTACTAATCGCGACTCAACCTCACTTTAGATTGCCCCACTTATTCAACCAGTGGTACAACCATCCCTGTATGCTCTCGACGTTGCACTCCTTGCTTCTACTGGCCTTAAATTATATAATAGCTTAGTGCTCGATGCGTTACATATTCACACATGTAATTCCTAGTATAAATAAACTATCATCCTAGAGCCCAATGTCTCTCAACTCCCGAAACTTACTAATACTCATGCATGGGATGTCTCCCAAGAAAAATAAAAATAAAGAACCCTCCCGATACACTATCGTTTAGCTCTATCAGTTATTGAGATCCGTTGACCCAAGACACTGTACTGGGTAACCCTAAGGTAATGTAATCATACGCAAAAAAACCTGTGCCAAAAGCTACTAAATTTTAACTCTCGACTCCCACATCTGTAAAGGAGACATAAAATACGACAGTCGTATTATCACCTAGTCCCCGACAATAAGTCGATTACAAACTCAATATTTGGACTTAAGGCAAACCTTAATATCTCCCGAAGCACATCATTAAAATCTTTAAACACAAGGATAAAATATAATAATACAACTATACTCTCCTAAGTCTCTTCCTCAATTTAATAAAAATACGTGCCCAAGCCTCCCTCAAGACGAGACATCATCATAAGAAACCTATCCTGCCCTAGAATAGCAGCCACGATAGTCCTACTATAATACTTCACTATCGCCATAACCATCGCTAACCAGTCCATTCCCAGGATATCATCAGACTCGTATGTCTCTAAAATGATAAGATCAACTAAAAAACCTCCCAACGTCCACACGCACTCCCCTGCGGATGGATCGAATTAGAGACCCTCTACCCAACGATGAATCTATGTTCATAATAATATCTAGCGCTATATCCATTAAAATCGTCTCACACGCGATTTTAATGCAAAAAAAAAGTTCCACACTAACGTTGAACAATACTTGTAGACACCCCATCCTAGGACACCCCTAACCACCTCCTTAGGTCCCTATCACTGATTCATTCATCACAAACCCTAGGTCATACACCAAGTACCGATTTAAAGGCCACCGGGAACTTTGGACCCCGTTTGACTATGATCAACTTTCTCTCCTGAGCAAAATATCAATAAATCTTCAAAGGTCTCTGAATACCCCTTCCAATGGTCTGCCCTGTGAGCAAATCGGCCTTACAGTTCATACGAGCGGTCCATTTTATTAACAAATATGATCTGGAGGCCACTGGGCACTCTTGAGCCCCGTTCCACTCCAATCAACTTCCTCGTCTAATTAGAAGCTCAATAAATCTTCAATGGTCTCCAAGTCCCCTTTACAACGATCTTCCCCATGCATGAATCGACCTTACAATTTCGACGAATGGTCTATTTTACTAACAAAACTAATGTGGGGCCCACCGAGCGCCGTTTGACTCCGGTCAACTTCCTCGCCTGAATAAAAGTTCAATGAATATTTGAAGGGATGTAAATACCCTTTCTAACGGTCCACCCCATGTGTGAAATGACCTTGAGGTTTGGATGGACTATCTGTTTTACCACAAAAATTGATCTCAAGGTCGACGGGCGCACCCAGGCACCATTCGAACCGGGTAAACTCTTTAGCTTGAAAGAAGATGAATGAATCTTCATTGGGCATGGAATAGCCTTTCCAAAGGTCTTCCCCGTGCACGAATAAGCCTTACGATATTGATGAAAGACCCATTTCTCTCTGAATGGTCACCTGGCGCTTTCGAGCCCCGTTTAACCTTGGTAAACTCTCTGAACCAAACGAAGATGAGTGAAATCTCGAAGGCTCTGAGTACCCCTTCCAATGGTCTATCCTGTGTGTGAATCGATCTTACGATATGGACAAAAGATCTGTTTCCCCCAAAAATTTCTTGTCTAGTGACCAACGGGTGCTTTCAAGCCCCGTTTGACTTTGGTTAACTCCCGAACAAGGAGAAGCTAAATGGATTCTTAAAGGACTTTGAATACCCTTTTTAATGGTCCTCTCCGTATGTAATTCTTACTTACAATTTGCATTCTACGACCATTTTCTGATAAACCTATCTCGGACTGCTGAATGGCACCACGAGGACCATGTCTATCAGTGGTGTGTCTGGTGTTTTATACCAATAGGCATGCCAAGACCCGTGTCGATCGGAACCCTCCCTGGCCCTATAAATATAGGCCATGACCTGACTTTGAAATGCACCCCTGAACATCCTTCTCAGTAATTCATATAACATTCTCTTGAATTCAGATTTGTTCCCCTTTTGAAAATCCCATTTCCCACATTCTCACCATCCTTTTCATACCCCTTTTAGTTAATTCTCACCCCTCTCCTCATACCACCATCATCTCATTGTGAGATCAGCGCATCTACAATCAAGATCCATTCCAAGTCTTCATAAGAAGGTTTAACTCTTCACCCTTGTCTTTGAATTCTCTTATTTTAGCATTCGTTACTTTATTTTCACTTTAGTGTTTTATTTCAATACATCATATACGTTAATTCCAGACCTTTATTATTAGTATTTGCACATACTTTATTTTCATAAAAAATCTAAAAACAAGAAAAATAGGGTTTACTTGTAAATTTCAAATGTGGAATTCTCATCACATCATCTCACACTAAGAGACCTTTTTCTACACACACACACATATAAAAAACTCCCCAATCAGATTTATGAGTTAAACCCCACCTCGTATTATCTTCGAACTATGTGGTCTTTGATGCCCCCGGGCTACGTAGGTGTCTTGGATAAATTCCTAGACTCGAGTCCTCCCATATAAATTTGTTACCTTGTACTTGTTATATATTCTTATTATATTTTATATACTTTCTTGCTTGTGTCTTGTCCGATATATGCATTCATTCCTGTATAACGACTTGTGAATCGACAACCACTTTTATTATACTTTGAATTATTATTTTGGGAACACTCCTAAGGATGACCTCACTCTGACTTTGTCCATGGCCCGAGTTGAGTGATTCTATTCTCTATTTATATTATGCACATAAGCACATACTTCACGAAGCTTAATTGGAGAAGATTAATACATTCCTATGATAGACCAAAATGGCGGGATGGGTGCCTAACACCTTCCCATTCCGTAACTTAGTCCTCGAAACCTTGAACTACTTAGTTTCACAAGCATTAGTATTGTCCTTGATGCCGTTCTCTCAAAGATGCCACATTTGTTTTGCCTGTTTTGTGAAAAATAGGCTGGCGATTCTATTTCCATATATCACTCTGCATCGACGATGGCCGAGCTTTTCGAGAAAGGATGCAATCCTTCAGGTACGTTGGAAGGGAAGGAAAAGGGGAGGAAGAGGACCCTCTTCGGAGACCCCCCGACCCCACCTCAGGATGGCCACAATGGCGACTCTGTCGGGGAATATTTTAAGAGGACTAGACTCTATTTTCTACTTGGGTGTTATTATTTTCTACATTTTTGCGTATGTGCCTACCTGCATGTTCCTTTTTCTCCTCTATTTAACTTTTTTTTGTATCTCTCTCTCATGTATATATAACTTTCTATTCACTTTTACACTTCCACACACTTGAATATACTCCCTGTACACTTCACACACTTAAACTTAGATTCACTTTATACTCACTTGCTTCACACACCACTTAGAATATCCATGTTTAGGCTTCACTAGCACACCCCCGCACTTCCCACACTTGTATCTCCATGCTCAATTACACATATCACACACCATTTGTAGTTGATCCATGTATAGGCTCACTACCACACACTCTCACTTGTATATATTCCCATTTCACTTACTCAATCACATATATCCATATGTAGCATAGTCTCTATGCTAAATTTACTTATCATAGTACTTGTATAGGCTTTCTTATTAGTATAGTACTCCCTTTAATCATCATGAAGATAAAAAAATACTCTCTCACTCTCTCTCCAAATATGTTAATTAAGACTCATGTATTTTTGCACACTATATCACCAAGAGCATGACAATATTAATCAAAATTTTGTCCCCTACTGGGGGGTCACTTTGTGATGGGAACTGATCCTGTAGGTCGTAATTATCCTAAGAGATATGACTCTTAACTTCCATTGGCCTCGTACCTTTGACGTATATCGAACGATTTTGCCTGCATCGTACTGCTTGACGGAACTTAGGAAGGGAGGTATATAGCAGGGAAATCGTTCACGTATGTCAAGTGTATCAAATTCTCTCTCTCATGTACTATCTCCACGAGGTATATAGTGAGGCAATTCATGTACACTCATGTATATCTAATGGCTTGTCCACACATACCGATGAATGATTGCCCTTATAGGCAAGAGGTATATTGTGGAAGTCATGCCAAAGGGGGGAACCCTTCCACTAACCTAACAATTACATAAACCTCATATAGGTGTTAAAACCTAGGACACTCATATTTAGTTTGTCGATTACCATGCAAAACTCTACTGAAATTTTGGGTCAGCATATTGCTCGAATTTTCGTGCTATTTTACCTTTTTTCAAAATAGGACCCCGTTCATGAGCCTGAAAACAAGCCAGGCCATGTCTTATATATTTTCAAACCCTATTTTCCCAAGCTCGGGTCCTGTTCGACATTTTTTCTATATTTGGGCAAGCCTAATACAAGTGAAAATCTAATAATAACATTAATAATAATCATGCTAAGACTCCTATCCTTTTTCTCTCTTTTTTCGAAAATCAAAAAACACCAAAAATATTTTTATTCTCCTCCATACAAAATACCAAAAAATTTCTCCTTCCTTATTTCAAAAATCAATTTGAATCGTTTTCTCCCTCAAGTCGATCGCATACCCGATTTTGGCCCGGCTCCCTATTGGCTTCGATTTTCTATCAAACCGCCCGAACCTCTATCGATTCTTCTGCTACTTCATTTGAGTTTAGGATTTACCTTCAAGATATATTCATGAAGAACACTGATCAAACACCTAATGTCAAGCCCAACCTGGTGGACATCATAGCCCAGCTTAATGCCAAGATTGATAACCTTCTAACTGAGGTCCATGAGATGTAGTGTCATCAGAGCCAGATTCTCGAAGAACCTGAGGTTCTCTTTCCTGGTTCCATGATTCCACCTGCTCCTGAGCCTGTCTGGGTCCCAAAAGAGTATGAGCATGGTCCACATGCCCCACCTACCAATGGGATGCAACCAACTTAACTATCTATTCCAAACCTTTAACTAGGGGCTAACCTTCCATTACCCATGGATCTTAAGGAGGAGGAACTAAACAAGGTCAAAGAACATCTCAAACTACTGATAAAGAAGTTTTCCCAAGTCAAGTTATTATGTAACTACGTGGACTACACCCATATGTCCCCCAATCCCAAAGCCAGATTGCCAGAGAAGTTCAAAATTCCAGACATCGAGAAGTTCAGGGGAAGAAGACCCCTAATTTTTCATCTTCAAAGCTTGCACCGATCCATGACCCTCCGTGGGGCATTCGAAGAGATAATATCCTATAAGTTTTAGCGGACCTTGAAAGAATGTTCCCTAATGTGGTTTCTGTCCTTTAAAGAATCCAAAATTTCTAGTTTGGAGGATGTCGCACGAGAATTTATGTCTCAGTACAAGTGCAATGAGGAGCTAGAGGTTATGTGTTGAGATCTAGATCTTTTTAAGTAGAACCCTAGGTAAACAGTCAGTAGCTTCATAAGAAGGTGGAGAGAGAAAGTTGCTACCATGACCAACATACCCTCAGAGAAGGAACAAGTCAATATCGTGAAGAAAAACATCTTGCCTCATATCCAAGCGTTCATTGGAGGATAATATTACCCACATTTTCGAGCCCTTTGAGAGGCTGATGTAGATTTTGATGAAGTCATTACCAAAGTCAAATTTTAGCTAAAGAATATGACTGGACAATCCACACCCCAAAAGAATGAGAAGCCTTATAGTGATAGTCTCAACCATAAATAACATTTCCCAACCTACTACCTTTTTATCACCGAAAAGTTTCCCTTATCCTACCAAGAAAGAGTACATTGAGCTCCATGCTCCCCTGTCCAAAGTTTACTAGGCCCTATTGAGACGAAACCTCATTAAACCTTTGAACCTCTGTCCATTGCCAAATCAACTCCCTAAAAACTTTAAGCCCGATGCCCGTTATGATTTCCACCAGTTCGCGGGTTATACTACCGACCAATTCTTTCACCTTAGGAATATGATCCAAGGCCTAATTAATCGGGGTATCATCACCCCACCTACTAATCCTAAACCCAATACCACTCACAACCCATTTCCAGCTCATACAAATGCCATCTTTCTAGAAACTGACCCAAAATTTAACCCATCTACTCAAATCATGCCCATCCAAGCACACATCGTACTTATAATATGACCTAAACCACTCAAGGTTTGCCCATATTTTATCCTACACCCTACTTGATTCACAAATAAATCTTTGACACTCCTTACAAGGGCTTGTATTACCGTCCATACCCGATATGAAAGGAAATACATGGAGGTACCAGCTATTTTAAACCAACTCTTACAGTTTAGGCTGAAATTTCCCCTCGAGATGACTGTGGATTATCGTAAATTCAGTGGCTTATTCATAAAAGCCAAGAAATAGGCTCAAGAATTAAATGAATGGGTGGTACCTAATGAAAAAACCCATCTAGATGATGTAGTACATATGATGGCTGATGTATTTTGACAGATAAGTGAAATTTGCATAATTTCTAAGCTACTCACCATTTTGAAGCTTCAGGGATGGTTGGTACCTTCACTCCTACACCTCCCCATTGTGTGTGATGATTTGTATAATAAAGACATGGATATTGTTGAATGCATTGACTTATCTTAGCAAAAAGACATAGTCTCCATGGAATGGGGGATAACTTTGATAGTTCAGATAACACACCCAGTTCGGAATAAGCCGACCTAGTAGCCAACCTATATGGAATGATATCCTTCAAAAATATGTTGGGGAAAATTAATAAGGTGTCCATTCAGCTAGAGGTAGATAAATACATGAGGTTCTTATTTTTTCTCGCCTCAATAACTCACATGATCAGGTCTGGGAGACAAACAAAGGAAAGGGAGTTGCTGAAGAACTTCCCATGCTAGAAATGATCATTGAAAAGAGTAAAGTCCTTGACCATCTCAAGAAGACCCAAGTAAATATCACCCTATGGGAGATTTTCATGTCCTCCTAGTTGCACTGAAATGCTTTGATAAACCTCTTCACTGGGCTTATAGTTCCTCATCCCACCACTCTCGAAAAAGCCGTAAATATGGTTAGGTCCTTGACCTCTTCTAGACTCCTCTCCATTTACGAAGAAAAGATATTGAATATTTTCATTGATCATAATTATGACCTCAATATCTTCGTTGAAGTCTTAGGAAAGATAGTCCCACTATCACTTGTTGACAACGAATTTGCTTTCAATGTTTATCCTCTCAGAACTTTCATTTGTTTAGGATTAAAAGTCAGTGATATCATTCCCACTTCCATCTCTGTGCATGCTTACAATATTAAATGTTGAGAGGTAATGGGGTCCATAAAATTGATAATAGGGACTGGACCATGTCACCTACTTCCAAGTCATTGACATACCTGCATGTTTCAATTTACTCCTTGGTTGCCTATGTCTTCACAACATTGGAGGTGTATCAATCCAATATCGGATGAGTGACATGAACCTCTCTGTCTTCAAAATTGATCCAGTTCATTTTCCAATATGAGATAATTTCAAAGATTGAGTATATTAAGAATACAACCCTCATGGAAACATCAATGTGATTTAGATGTTCAAGAACATGCAATTCATGCCCAGAATGGGGCCAGGTTGATGCCATAAAAGGATCCTTGACCCCATAGTCCTGAAGAAGGCCCTTCCCTCATGTGGATCGGGTTACTAGCCTTCATCAGAAGAACTCAAAACACTTCGGCGACCACTATTGGAAATAATCTTAGAGGAAGAAAAATCTATTTTGAGAGACTATTTGAATGGAATATTTATCAAGGAGGGTGAAGACTTACCTTTTAGTGGCTTCCTTGAACCATATGGTATGACAGTGTTGATGAGAAGATGAAATCGAGGATGGAAATATTCTTTCAAGACAGTAATTCTTGGTCGAAGACTGCCAACATGAAGTGCAACCTCTCAGCGGGAAAATTTTGATTTTGAGGATAGTGATTTTGAAGACTCATTCAACCTGTAGACGTTGGGGTTGAGTCTATGTATAATGCACTCAGATGTCACGCCTCTCCTCAATTGGAATGCCGTACCTATCAACCTTGCTTAGATTTAACCTGGCCCTACTGTTTACACTATCCAAGTCTCTTCACCTGATGGTGTTGTTCCTTTTTCTGATATCAATATAACTTAGACCTCTTTTGACGAGGTTCTCAATGTCGTTTTTCCTAAAATTGAAATAAACGAGGATTTTGAGTATCTTATTGTGCCTTAAATTAATTGTCTTGATTCTAATAAAACCTTTAATCATGATGATTTTGCAAATGAATAAATCTTTATTGATCTTAATAAGGGAAATAATAATAAAAAACGCATTCAAATTAATGATGGTGAGACTATTGTTATTAATCTTGATTCTAGTAGCCATCGACGCGAGATTAGGATAGGGTCAACCCTTAACGAGCATGATCATGCGAAATTTGAATAACTACTAAAAGAATTCGTGGATATCTTTGCATGGTCCTATGATGACATTCCTGACATTGACACATTCAACATGAGATCTCGACATTCCTAGAATGCAATCCAATTAAACATAAGCTAAGGGAGCTCCGCACCGAATGGCCTATTAAATTCAAAGAAGAAGTGGTCAAGATTCATTTGCATAGTCGAATATTCTGCATGGCTTGCCAATATCTTCCTCATGTCGAAGTAGGGAGGAAAAGTCCTCATATTCTTCGACTATTGGGATTTGAATAAAGCATCAAAGAAAGACTTACCCATTGCCCAATATCGACATGATCAAGGTAAACATAACTAGCCATGCTCTCAAATCATTTATTGATTGATTCGTCGGACATAAACAAATCAAGATGCACCCTGACCATCAGGAGAAAGCCTCATTCATCACCCTCGGGTTAACTTTTTACTATATTGTCATGCCATTCGGGCTCAAGAACGTCGGGCTACCTACCAAAGGGTTGCCACAACCATCCTGCATGACCTTATTCATAAGAAGGATGACGCTTTGTGGAAGGTGTAATACACCACCATAGAAAATTGTTATTGAACAATATTTTGAAGATTTCATTCAGAGAAATTATTAGGTGAATACTCGCATAAATTTTTGGGTTAGAATTGTACATAAAATGACGCGTTACGCGATGTGAATAAAAAGAAATTTCTACGTTGCATGGAACGCATGGATGAACATTTGAGTTAAAACAGTTCTGATTAGCATAATGGTTATGGACGATGGGAATTAATTGAGAAATGAACAAGAAACGGATGAAAATGAATGTAATGGATAAATATTGACTGTACACGACACAGTAAAGTATAACGCTGCGTGATTTTTACAGAAACCCTTGAAGACGATAAAAAAATTTCACCA
The DNA here is from genome assembly GCA_949130495.1 of Sambucus nigra. Taxonomy (NCBI): domain Eukaryota; kingdom Viridiplantae; phylum Streptophyta; class Magnoliopsida; order Dipsacales; family Adoxaceae; genus Sambucus; species Sambucus nigra. Next base: position 227,198,255 of record OX422211.1, on the reverse strand, counting down.
ATTCTTTAGGGTCTTAAAAATATATACGTATAATAATACCATGGGACACAAATTACAAAAAATGGAGATTTTTCACACCAGGGTTGGTCGATTGCGGCTCCCTGGCAAGTCGACCGAGCCTCCCAGTGCAGCCCATGACGGGAAAATTTCTGTGATTGTCACACTTTTGTTTCATTGGATTTTTATGTGATGTCAACCATCTGGTGTGTCCAGACCAAGGGTATTTCGGGGTTAAGCATCTTATGCGATATAAAAACCTAATAGGGGTTGTGCTAAGGTTTTAAAAACCCTCCACTCATTTGTAGCCTTCTCCCCCCCTCTCTCTCTCTCTCTCTCTCTCTCTCTCTCTCTCTAAGTTGGAGCTTCCATGGAGGGTGTTCTATCCCAGAATTGTTAAGGTTGAATCCACCAATAAACACCACTATTTCCACCATGAAACCACCATTAGTAGGACTCAAACTATCTTACATCATTATACAAAACCATAGATATATTTATTGGGTTAAAGAAGAGGGTCTTCTTGGAAGTTGAATGGAGGTTTGAAGTGGGTGATCTTGGAGGAAGAAGATGGAATTTGTGGAGCATTCTTATAGTATTTTTGGAACTTCCATTTGATCTAGTACGGTGGATCTTTTGTGACTCCCTTTAAGGCCACCTTTGGAGGTGGGAGAGTCACCCATCCTCTCCACTACCACCACCATTTTGGAGCCTTTAAAGGTGGGAAAATCTTACCTTATTTGAGGTTTAAAGTATGATGAATTTTTAGTTCTCATGATTTTATGGAAATGGTTTACAAAGAATGGCTTAAAATGGGTCTTGAATATTTGGAAAAAATCAAAATATATATCTTGAACATTTTATGAAATAAAGTGTGTTTAAATGATGTTTCAAAGATAGATAATGTGACTTCATGTTTAGAAATACATTGGACTCGTGTAGACCATTTTTATGAAATAAAAGTGGGGATTTCTTACTTAAAATAATAAAGTATAAGAAGAAGATAAACTTTTACTTAAATGGATTTTAAAAGTGTTGGAAATTTATGAACACTATTCATGGACATTTTATGAAATATAAATGTGTGAGAAGTGGGTTTTAATGAAGGAAATTTTATTTCTATGAAAAGTAATGTTTAAGCTTGTTCATGTCATTTTGTAAAATAAATATATATTTTCCTACATTAGATAGGGCTTTATGTGTAAAGAAATATTTTCACTTTAAATGGTTATTTTAAAGTGTATAAACTCATAATAAGAAAATAGTATGGGTTAAGGTATAAATGTTGGCAAAATGGGTGTTAAGATATAAAAACACAAAAATAAAGTGTGTTTATCAAATATGTGGAAAAATAGGATTTAATGTATAAAATGTATGAACTTCTATATTAAAGGTGAGTAAAGCGTAAAATATGAAAGTTGAGTAAAATATGCTAATGAACAAGTGGATTAAATCGTTAAATGAATTTAAGTGTTGAATTGAAAACTTAATTACTTTTTGAAAAAAGACACTTGCTGAAGGACTAAATTGCAAGTTTGGCAAAAAAGGGTGAATTGTTAATTTACTTAAAGTGAAATATTTTTATGAATTAGAAATGTTTATGAATGGTTTTACACTAGATGGGTGAAATTGAATTAAGTCCTAAATGTGAATGATTTTTGGTTTAAAATCAACATAGGTGTGAATAAAGGACTTAAAGGAGAAAGTAATAATTTTCCAAGTGTAAATGGAAAAACGGGCAACTCGTAAATGTTGAATAATATTGAGCACCTTGAAAAGATAATGGAATATTCGAATGATTCTGTAGAAATAATAAAGCAGTGCATGGCGTCCATAGTGGCGAAAGACCCCAAAATAACTGTTGTAGCATATGGCGGCGAAGACCAGTCATGAGAGGCCATGAAGTCCATGATTATTGGCTAAATCCTAAAGATAATGATGTAATCGGGAACATGATAAGAAATGGGTTATAAGATAGAAATAACCTAACTTTTGTGAGTAATCTATGTTCCGATTATCCAACATGGACAAGTAAATTGAAAATAATGACTAATGTCCATAAGGAAAGTGAAATGGTTAAGCAATGTGACCTAATGGGAAATTAAGCTACCTAATGAGGTTTCAACTCAAAATAACACAAATATGCGTGTTATATAAGGTTTTCAATGTTATCGAATATTTTCTAACATGATATACGCGTGTGTTGAAAGAAGGTCTTAAGTAAATATTAAGCAACAATGGTGTGAGTCAATGAACGTTGAGTAACAAACGTTTGAAAGTGAATGAAAGGTTTTCCCAACAATTATAAATTATTTAATGGGGTGAGTTAGTTAGGAGAATATGCTAGTTTTAATCATAAAATACAAAATGATTATTTTGTAAAGATAAGGAGAACAAACGGTATCAAATAACATTTTTGAAGTAAAATGGATAACACATTAAGAGATGTATTTTTAATGGTATATATGTAGATATATACGTATTTTCACATGCATGTAGCTGTAACATGTGAGTATTCTATCCGTCGTTCATTTTTATACTGCATTTGGCTCATATATCTCATTTTTGTTACGGCAGGTTGTATGTTGTTATATATTTTGAGAGCGTTGTACAAGTAAGTAGTTATTTTCATTTATGATTAGTAGCTCCATTTACTTGGCATTACAGGTACTTCCCTTGGGTCCTATCACGTAGTTGATGAAAATTAGAATCACGTGATAACAAGAGTAATGTTAAATGACAATGAAATCGGGTTAGAAACATTATTTATGTTTTTTCATTGCAATTCATAATTAACGTATGAATCGGATCGGGTTGATCCTTTACTAAACATTAAATTAGGGTCGGGGCATTACAGAAGGCATGATCTTTAAGTCTGAAACTCGATAAGGTCATATTCTTGCCCTCCAAAAGTTTTTTGAGCGACTATGGAAATACCAGATGCTGATTAAATCGACATAAATATATTTTTGGCATCACAAAAGGAAAACTCTTGGGATTTATGGTTAGTGAGAAGGTAATCAAAGTAGACCCTATCAAGCTGAAAGCCATACTTGAGATGCCATCACCACGGATGGAGAAGGAAGTTTGAGGATTCCTGATAAAACTATAATACATAAGTCGGTTCATCATTCAACTGACTTCTATCTATGAGCCCATTTTAAAACTTCTCTGAAAGCTCTCGACTATAATCTAGAATAAGGCCTACTAGGAAGTCTTTGACCGAATCAAGAAATACATCACCAAACCTCCGATGCTTATGCCTCTACATCCAGGTTTCCCCTACTCTTATACTTAACCGTAACGGATACCGTAGCAGGGGCTTTGCTAGACCAATACATTAAAGAATCCCATAAGGAAAGATCCATTTGTTATGCCAGTCAAAAATTGGTCGGGTACGAGGTTAACTACACTGCTTTGGAAAAAGAGAGTGTCTCCATGGTCTGGGCACGCAGAAGTTACGGCACTACATGCTTGCCTTCCCCATCAGACTAATATCGCATATAGATCTACTTACTAGAGAAGCCCGCTCTGTCCATCCGAATGGCTCGTTGGTTGATATTACTAGCCGAGTTTGATATTGTGTACTTCAAGCAAAAAGTTATAAAAGAGGGAGTCATATCCGAATACCTTGTTGATTCCCCTATGGAAGGGATTGATGTTTGGGTGGTCTCTGAATTCTTGGATGAAGACATTATCTGCACCTCCCAAGAGGACCCTATTGGAAAATGTTCTTTGATAAGGATGCTACAAGAAAGGATAAAACATTGGGATACTCATAATTTTCCCTGGTGACTCTCACATCCCCACTGGCATCAAACTAGACTTTCCTTGCACCAATAACATGACTGAGTAAGAAGCATGCACTGTAGGCCTCAAAATCACCCTCAACAAAGGAATTCGACACCTATACATCTATGGAGACTCTGGCCTCATCGTGGGCCAAATCCTCATAAAGTTAAAGACAAGAAGATCCCACCCTTTCATGCCCACCAAGAAGAGTTGGCCTCCCAATTCAAAGGTGTCACATTACACTACATGCCTCATGTAAAGAACAACCTAGTTGATGCCTTTGCTACCTTGGCTTCCATGGCCAATATGCCTGAGGGAATAACAATGGTCCGTTTCCAGGTTCAGAAGCAGGATATGCCCACCCACTGCTACCACATAGAACTTGTTATTAAGGGAGACTCTGATATGTTTAGGTTATGGTACTACGACATTTCATGGATCCTCAAACATGGTAGGTATCCCCAAGATGCCAATAAGAAAGATCGTGCAACCCTTCACAAATTAACTGCCTAGTACATCATCTATGACAAAACTCATTTCAATAGAAACTTCAATGGAAGCCATTTGCATTGCATAGCAGGGGCTGATGTTAAAGAAATGATGCAGAAGATCCACAATAGGGATGCAAACCCCACATGAACGGTTACATGATTACCAAAAAGATCATCCATCAAGGGTACTATTAGACCACCATGGTTCAAGATTTCGCTGCCTATATCTGAAGATGCCTCAAATTCCAATTGTTTTCCAATCTCCAACACTCGCCTCCTCGCTCCCTGGCCCTTCCCCACCTGGGGCATTGACATCATAGGGAAGGTTACCCCTAAAGCTTCAAATGGTCACGAATTTATCCTGGTCGCCATTGATTACTTCATCAAATAGGTCAAAGCCAAATTATACACAGTGTTGAATGCCAAAAAAGTGGACAAGTTTATCACCTTATGAGTTGGTATCAGATAATGGGACCCATTTCGAAGTTGAGGTCACAGATCTGGTCGACGAGTATGGGATTTAGAGATATAATATTCTACCTACCGACCCAAAACTAATGGTGTTGTCAAATCCCCCAATAGAAAACTCAAAACCATAATCAACAAGATGTCTAAGAGTTGTAGAGATTGGACTGACCGAATCCCTTACACCTTTTACAGTTACCTCACTTCAATAAGAAGGCCTACTGGGGCCACCCCTTATTCTCTAGTGTATAACATGGAACCAGTCCTTCCCGTTCAGCTAGAAATACCTTCCCTCCACATCATGCTCGAGAGTAAGGTCAGTGAAGAAGAATGGTAGCATAACCGATTGGATGAATTATCATTCTTAAATGGAAGAAAGGATGAAAGCTCTATATCATATACAAGGGTATCACCGTGAGATAACGCGATCATTCAATCAAAAAGTCAAGGACCGCGGTGTCCAAGAAGGAGACCTTACCCTCAAAGAGATCATACAATTCGTCTGGCATCCCTGAAGGAAATTCAAACCAAATTGAGTGGTACCTACATCGTGGAACAAATTATCTCAGGAGGTGAAATTATGGTCACAGACCTCAACGAAGAAGAGATTGCACGTCCAGTGAAAATGAACCATCTTAAGAAATTTTACCCTCAATCCGAAGTCTCAGGGCGCTACAACTCTTCTTATCCCCCTTCTATTCTAAAAAAAATCTTCATTTCCACTAGCCCCAAAAACATTTTTTTTCAAAATAAGACCCATGAAAATTTACAAAACCCCCAGAGGAACATAGGCATCCCATATGCCATACATTGGCCCGATCCCTTTCTTTCTCACAAAATGCTATTCTTTTCTAACCTCCGAGAACAGCAGTCCATGTTATCATTTATATGAACGAAAGGATTTATGTATGCCTCAATGATTGGTATAGATAATTCAAACGTAAAAATATTAAGAGGCACGATAAAATTTGATCAAAATCAATTTTTATTTCTGAATAAGGAATATAAAACTGTTACATGAAGTATCAACGAAGGGAGTTAAAAAACCACCCCTTCCACTGACTGAACCATTCTTGAAAAAACCTAACCCTTACCAATCTACATAAAAATTATTTTAAAACACAAAAATTACCACAGATTCAAAAAAAATCACCTAAGCTTCACAAGACACTGCCTTCAACTGCCCGACGATCCCGCTTCATTGCCATTTCTAGCCCATGGAGGTCCCCAAGTATTCCATTACCAGTTAACCTTTTATATGCGCTCCATGGAGGGGTACGCCCGGACAAGCCTGGATAGAACCACAACATAGTCCTCCATGGTGTCGAAGGCAACGGACCACCTTTGACCGGTATTTTTCACCATGATTTTCTCTACTACTCACTTCCCTAACCACTTCAGGTAGTTCCCAGATGCATACTAAGCCCCTCCATAGACTGTGATAGATGGATAGACGATCGACGATGCTTCCACAAAGAGCCCAACATCATCCTCCGTGATTCAGTCAAATCCTCTATTGAGAAAAAGTTCGTTATGAGGGGGGGCATAATTTGTTCCCTCCCAACTTGGCACATAAGCCGTCGAGGAAAATAGAAGGAAGTCTATCGAAGGCCCACCAATCGCACATATTAATACTCTCCAAGCAACAAAATATGTTACAAGTCTCCCCATCATGGCACTGACCATATAAGACAATGGGCTCCGTGCTCTATAAAATAGTTAACCCAGCTCTATACAGATGGGATAAAATTGAAGAAAGTGCGGATAAAAAAATTAGGCATGCCTGCTAATTGGTACTCAGGAGATGCTTCCAGATGAAACCTCTCTACAATCCAAATGAACAACATTATCAGGCTCACCCTTAGAATGTCGGAACAACCCACCTTCCATGCATTCAGTTCGTTCAGGGTCTCAACCAGTACCACCACTTAAGGATTATGGTGGTGAGATATCCATGCCGTTATCATAGCCACTTGGTGATCCGCTGTCAAGTCCTCCATTGTAATATCCTGTATTTTTGCGTATTTGAAATTTACTTAATTCGGTAGATTATTCATTTATTTTAAATTACGCGAGCGAAGTAATTTAATGGAATTAAATAAAAATGTGGTTATTAAATATTATCAAGAGAAAGAGATAATGATTAATATTATGTGTCAAAATTTACTAAATGAATAGTAAATGAGTAATGGAAACTATTATACGTCACAATGAGTGAAATTGGCATAATTGAATTTATCTCAACCAGAAGTCGCGTGTAGACTAAATTGAGGTCGAGATAGGATAATTATTTAGAGTGACTCAGATGATGATTTTGAGGTATGAATGACTCCGAAAGGGTCGAAATAGTCAGAACGGTATACCTACATATTTTTATCTTTCTTATAAGTATATAGATGGTATAGGCCAGGGTTTAGAGGTTAGAAAAATCATAAAATCCATCGGAGAAGAAGAGAGGTCATTTGTGAAGCCTATGAGATAAGTTTTAAGAGATTGAAGTGTGTTCTTTCCCCATCTTTGATCTTGAAGTAGGGAATAATATTCGGATTAACATGATAGGAGGAAAAATGTAAATTAATGGTACGGTGAGTATTCAAGAAAAAAAATACTATGTACGATATATGATAATTAGGTTGTGTGTAAACCAACTGATTTGATAAATATATAGGTGGTGTATACCTATTATATGAATGGTGTTACATATGAACATACCTACGCTGCCAGCTATCAAGGAGGTTCCCGTGCAGTGGGCGATCCCACCTTGCCTATTCCAAGTAGTATAAAATTTATACTGCAGCACATATAACTTAGGGCGGCTCACTATGTGTCGTGTATTAGTGAGAATGGTAGGTCATTTGGGTACGTTAGGTATGTGCATAGCCCAAAGGATTAGAACTATGTCCGCCTCCAGTGCTTGTTATTTGATTTTGGGTTCGAGGAGACATGTTGAGCCAATAGTACTTATTCTACAATGTCATCTGCGCATGGTGGAGTATAGTGAGACGTGAAAGCAGAAGTTATCTACTTTCATACTTGCTAGAGCGGCACTACAGTGGTGGGAGTCAGCTACCACCGTTGAGGAGAGAGATATGATGATTATTACTGAGTTCTAGGTGCGGTTTGACTGCAAGTACTTTTCGCTAGCAGTGGAGACCAAAATGCGAAAGAAATTCAATGAGGTGACACAGGGTGATCAATTCGTAGTAGAGTATGAGGAGGAGTTCACCCGTCTGGCTAATTTTGTGCCAGGCGAGGTGAGCAATGAGGAACGGAAGAAAGAAAAATTCATGGATGGATTAGCCTGGAGGATCATGCAACACTTAATAGGTAACCTCGCATTGGTGACATATACATATGTCATTAATGTCGCTTTATTACACTTCTAGGACCATCGCTTACACTTGAACGAAAGCAATCAAGGAGGTGAGCCGAGCCATCCTCACAAGGCAAGTGGGGACTATATCAGCAGGGTACCACAATAGGAAAATAGTCAATAGGGAGAGGATTCCCAATAGGGGATCATGCCAAGAGGTTCAGGTTAAGGGAATACCGACCAGAGGGCTAAGGATACATATAGGGTCAGCAGGGCCCTAATTAGCAGCAATAGGTTCTTCAGGGCCATCAGGGTCAAGGGAACAATGGAGGTGGCTAGCATGGCTAGGGATATCATGGAAACAGTCAGGATCAGCCTCGATAGGGCTGGAGGCAGAGACCGTTTCTAGGCAGTGCTTTATATGTGGCCAACAGGGTCATAAGAGGAAAGATTGCCCACAGTTGGGTAGGGCCCAACAACAGGGTGCCCAACAGGGGCAGTAGGCTCCATTACCTCCAGTACCGGCACCCCCATCCCCACAGAAGTAGTAGGGACAAATGCACTATGTGCATGTGTATAACGTCCAGGACATACCCATGCCACCAACACCTCAGGCACCACCAATAGTTGAGGGTACGTTTGCTAGTCATGGGCATAAGAGTAGGATTATCTTTTGTACTGGGGCATCGCATTCTTTTATTGCCACTAGATTTTCCTGAGCATACGGTCTTTTAGAGACAGATGACACCCTCCTTATGTGTGTAGAGTCACCATTGGGTAGTGTGTTACTTATACACTCGGTATGTAGAGGTGTGGACATTATTATTGGGAGTCTGAGATTAACAGTGGACCTATTTGTGTTAGACATGGAGGGATGCGATGTTATCCTAGGCATGGATTGGTTGGCGAGTTACAGGGTGATAGTAGACTGTTACGAGAGGACCATAGTGTTCTCCATTATGGGTCAGGAGATGTTCTTAGTGGCGATACAAGGTCACGCACCCACTTATACTACATTGAGGAGGAGATCTCACAGGAGGTAGTTATTTCGATAGACTTGATTTCGGCTGTGAGATATTTTGAGGATGTATTTTAGGAGATACCAAGGTTACCACCCAATCAAGAGATCAAGTTTGTTATTACCTAGCATCGGGCACAAGATCTATTATCCGAGCACCATATCACATGGACCCTTAAGAGATGCGAGAGTTGAGGGAGCAGATTCAGCATCTATTGGGAAGGGTTTCATTCGGTGAAGTACATTACCGTGGGGTGCCCCGATGTTATTTATGAAGAACAAGGATGGCTCGCTTCGCTTGTGTGTGGATTAAAGGGAGATGAATAAGGTCATTATACGAAATAAGTATATGTTTCCAAGGATCAATGACCTGTTTGATCAGTTGAGAGGGGATGAATACTTCTCAAAGATTGATTTGAGATCGGTATATCACCAGCTATGCATTCGAGAGGGGGATGTTCTCAAGACCGCTTTCTTGTCACGGTATGGGTCGTACAAGTTTAGGGTGATGGCCTTTGGGTCACCAATGAGACAGTAGTGTTCATGGATCTCATGAATATGGTATCCAGGGAGTTCTTAGACCAGTTCGTGATCGTGTTTATAGACAACATTCTAGTTTACTCTCAGATTGAGAAGGAGCACGCAGAGCATTTACGTAGGGTGTTATAAACACTTAGGGACCATCTGTTGTATGCTAAATTCTAGAAGTTTGGATTTTAGCGACGAGAGGTTCGGTTTCTTAGCCACATAGTGTTTGATAGGGGTACTGCAGTGGATCTAAGTAAGGTATCGATGGTGAGGGAGTGTGGACAGCCCACGACACCGATAAATATTCATAGCTTCTTGGGATTAGCCGAGTATCATTGCCTCTTCATTAAGGGATTTTTGAAGATTGCAGTTCTACTGACGAACCTCACTCGTAAGGTGGTACCGTTTATATGGAGTGATAATTGTCAGCTAGCCTTTGATGAGCTGAAGGATAAGCTGACATCAGCACTAGTACTTACATAGCCTAGGAGAGGGGTGTAGTATCGGGTCTACATGGATGCATCCCTACAAGTACTTGGGGGTGTATTGTAACAAGAGGAGAGGGCCATAACTTACGTGTCTTGAAACCTTAAGACCCATGAGAATAATTACCCCACCCACGACCTTGAGTTAGTAGTGGTGGTATATTCTTGAGGGTATGGACACACTATCTGTTAGGGGAGTAGTTTACATTGTTCACAGATCATAAGTCACTTCAGCATCTCTTCACACAAATGGATCTGAATATGAGGCAGAAGCGGTGGCTAGAATTCGTGAAGGATTACCAGTCTGATATACAGTATCATCATGGTATGGCTAACGTGGTAGTAGACACATTGAGCCGGAGACCCACCGAGGAGTTACCAGAGGTCTGGAAGGCTAAGTGGAGTGAGCTTCGACACGACGATAAGGTTTCCAGAGTGTGCAGGTCAGTTTTAGCTATCACTCTTGAGATTATCATAAGGGTAGTGAAAGCACAATCGAAGGATTCACACTCTTAGGACATAGTGTGATAGTTATTAGCTGAGGGTGCATAGTTTTACTCGATCAGCTCAGAGGGAGGCCTATGTTTTAATGGGAGATTAGTTTTTCCTGAAGATGAGTATTTGAGTCATGTTGTTATGATGGACTCCCACGATTCGAGATTTATGGTACATCCCAGTGGGAATAAGATATACTAGGACATGAGGAGACAATACTGGTGGTCAGGGATGAAGCGAGACATAGCAGAGTTCGTCTCAAAGTGTGTTAGTTGTCAGTTGGTTAAGGTAGACCATGAGAGGCTTTCGGGGATGCTACAACCACGGTAGGTTCTCGTATGGAAATGGGAGAGAATTTCAATGGACTTTATTACGGGACTTCCGACGTCGCAGAGGGGTCACGACTCGATTTGGGTGATAGTGGATCGACTGACCAAGGTGGCCTATTTCTTGTCAGTTTGCACTGATTTTGAGGCGATGCACTATGGGCAGCTGTTCATAGCAAAGATAGTTAAGATGTATAAGGTACTGATTAACATTATATCTGATAGAGATAAGATCTTTGTGTCTCATTTCTTGTAGAGCTTTCAGATGGCTATGGGCACTTACTTACGATTGAGTACCGCATACCACCTATAGACAGACGAACAGATTGGGAGGGTAAATCAGATGCTAGATGACAGGTTGAGGATATGCATCCTGGATTTTGGGGGAGGGTGGGATCGATATCTTCCATGGATAGAGTTTTTATATAACAATTCTTGCCAATTTACTATCGGCATGACACCATTTGAGGCGCTTTATGGGAGACCTCATTGTTCACCCGCTTGCTGGTTAGAGGTGGTGGACAACAAGTTAATGGGACTAGATATAATACAGGAGACGACTTCCAAGATCGAGCTAATTTTAGGATGTATTCAAATAGTTCATGACCGATTGAAGAGTAATGCCTATGAAGATCAAAGGCACGTAGAGTTAGAGGTTGGAGACTAAGTGTTGATACATGTGTCTCCCATGAAGGGGGTCGTGAGGTTCAGCAAGAAGGTTAAGCTAGCGATGAGATATGTGGGACCTTTTCCAATTATTAATAGAGTAGGATTAGTGGCATAAATATTGGGTTACTAGAGCATCTTCAGAAGATACATGATGTGTTCCACATGGCATCGCTGAAGAAATACAAGAGGAGAGAGAGAGAGAGATTTCTGGCACGTTCCACTCGAGGAGATTGATTTGTAGCTATACGTCTCATATGAGGAGAGACCCATGACTAATTTGGATTGTAGTAAGCGAAAGCTGCGACCTAAGGTGGTACCATTAGTCAGGGTTCAGTGGTGACACCACATTGTTGACGAGTCTACATGGGAGCGGGAGGATGACATTCGAGAGCAGTATCCAGAGTTATTCAGTACGGGTATGACCTAATTTCGAGGACAAAATACCCTGTAAGGGGGGAAGTATGTAATACCCCGTATTTCTATGTATAATTCGATAGATTATTCGTTTATTTTAAAATTTCGCGAGTGAAGTAATTTAATGGAACTAAATAAAAATGTGGTTATTAAATATTAATCAAGAGAAAAAAATAATGATTAATATTATGTGTTAAAATTTACTAAGGCCCCGTTTGGTTGTCCCAAAATTGTAAATTGGCTCATTAGTAAATTGATCCATTTACATATTGACCCATTAATTGTGTTTGGTTTCATTAATGAAATGATTTATTAATTACCTCATTTTAACTCATGTCTAAAATATGAAATTGGATCATTTCACAAAAAATGTGAAATGCATCCATTTGAAATAGGAATCACATAAAGTGCATTCTCCTCTCTCTCTTTTCCCTCCCTTACCCCCTCTCCCTCTCCCTCCCCTCCCCCTCCCCTCCCCCCCTTAATTACTTTTTATCTTTTTTCCTTATAGAACCTTAACATCAATTTCAGATTACCAAACATTACGTGAAAATGGATTTAAACTCATTTCAAATCCACTCATTCACAATTCACTTATTCACAATGAACCAATTTATATAATCAAATCATTTGTACAACCAAACATGGCCTAAGTGAATAGTAAATGAGTTGTGGAAATTATTATACGTCATAACGAGTGAAATTGGCGTAATTAAATTTATATCAACCTAAAGTCATGTGTAGACTAAATTGATGTTGAGATATGATAATTGTTTATAGTAACTCAGATGATAATTTTAAGGTCACGGATGACTCCAGAAGGGTCGAAATAGTCAGAATAGTATACCCGAAGGTGTCGATTGGGTCCTGGGACAATTTTAGACTAAATCGGCACTGTATAGGGGCATTTTAGTCATTTGGTAAATGAGGGTTAAGAGACCTACGAATTTTCAACTTACTTATCAACATATATATGGGAGAGGCTAGGGTTTATAGGTTATAAAACTCAGATAATCCATTGGAGAAGAAGAGAGGTCGTTTGTGAAGCCTAGGACAGAAGTTTTAAGATATTGAAGCGTGATCTTGCCACATCTTTGATCTTGGAGTGAGGATTGGAAGAGAAGGCACACCATTCAACATCAAAACCACGAAATCAGATCACACAAGCCAAGGCAAATGTTTATTTACAATTTTCTTTGAAGTTATAATACCCATGTTTATAGGGTTTTAAATATATTGATTAAGGTTACATTCTTGAAAGAAAATGATGATTAAAACTCATGTTTTGGGTAGGAATTGCATGTAGTTTGATTTGATATCTGTAGAGGATAAGAAATCAGTGAAATATATGATAGTCTCCATGAATTAAATCTGGGTTTTTGATGAAATGGTGGAAGAACATGAAATCTAGGGTTTTTGAAGAATGAATGTTATGATCAAGATTTAATTTGAAAGTTTAATGTTTTGAGGTTTATATCACATGGGAAATCATCCTAATACATGTGGAAAAGGGTTAGGATAATTGGTTTGGAGTTTGGTAAAGAATCATGGAGAGTTTAATGATAAAAATGGTGAAAAACTCACTTGCGTAGAGGAAGAAGACACTCTGCATAATTTCAAATCTATTCGGCACAGAGGAAAATCGATTCGGCCTCCTATCGAATCAATTCGGTTGCCTAGAAAATGTGAAAATCTCCTTTTTAAGCGTATGACTCCTAAAATTTAGTCGGGGAAACCTTCGAGACCTTGTTAATATATAATGAGAGATTTGTTATATTATAGTAGGCTTGTGATGAGATTATGATTTAGTCTTAATAAGATAATTAAGGTGAGATTTAATTTTCTTAAATTTAGGCGTAATTAATTTGAGAGAGGGAGAATGAAATACTGGAAATTTAAGTGAATTTATGTAAAGACCAGGAATGTGTGATAGATCTAGCTACTGAATTTCATTAAAGGGTAACTAGGACCCTTAAAGTATATCATAATACTCGGATTACCACGATATGAGGTAAAACGTAAATTGATGGTACAGTGAGTATTTGAGAAAATATACTACGTATAATTAGGTTGTGTGTATACCTACTGATTTGATAAATATATAGGTGGTTTGTATACCTATTATATGATTGGTGTTACATGTGAACATACCTACGCTGCCTGCTATCACGAAGGTTCCCGCGTAGTGGGCGATCCCACCTTGTCGATTTTCGGGAGGTATGGATTTATGCCCTAGGACATAGAACTTAGGGTGGCTCACTATGTGTTGTGTATTAGTGAGACTGACAGGTCATTTTGGTATGTTAGGTATGTGCGTAGCCCAAAGTCTTAAAATTATATCCGCCTCCAGTTCTTGTAATTTGATTTTGGGTTCGAGGAGACATGTCGAACCAATAGTCCTTATTCTAGTACGAGAGGTACATGGACTGATAGCAGAGTATGCCTATTGGTATAGTGGTCCTTTTGAGAGACACCGAATCTATATATATTAGTGAGATAAATATATGTAATCATTTGAATGATTCTACTTATGTGTGATGGTAGACAGTTTGATAGTGTGGATATAAATAATGAATTAAGTAGTGAAACTTAATTAAATGATTGAAACATAAGTTATGAAGAACGTTACTTATGATATTAATAACACATGAGAGATATTAATTCGCATAACGTATTGTATGGGTAGTACATGACTTATAGATTTTGCGAGTCCAGATAGATACTTAAGTCTAGTTAGCTTGGGTAATATAGCTTGGTGGCATTACACCAAAAACAGCAATCTTGCAAGGTTTAAAACTGTGTCAGATCAAATTTGGCACGATTTTGAACTGTGCTAGAATCAGGTGTTCCAAAATGACCAGTTTTTACAGCTCAAAAGTATGCCATATTTGACCAAAGAAGAACACTTCTGGAACACTTTAAAACTGTACCAGAATTTGATATTTCTGGCACACTTTTGGCACACTTTATAACTGTGCCAGATCGAGTACATTTTGATTCTCTTTTGGCACAGTTAAAAATCGTGACAAAAATTGATACACTTTTGACACGGTTTTGACAAATTTTTTGGATAAAAAAAATTAATTATTTGAAAACAATAAAATTCACAAATTGCGAATCTCGAAAGTTGTTAATAAACTAATGTACATACAAACTTCAAAATATTACAAGTAATAATAGTTCACATACCAAACAAATTGGGCAGAGTTTCCTTTATTTTCTGGACATTTTAAAGCCTTCTAATATAATACGTTCATAATGTAAATCCCGCACGACCATAAAATATAATAATAAAATTACAGAAGCCCGCACGGCCAAAAAAGCTAATAATAACGACATTAAGTAAATAATCCCCTTATTGTAGATATTGACTTAATGTGTTCCACAGGGATAAAAGCTAATGACAAAATGTAATCCTGCAAAAAAATAAGATACAAAAGGAGATGATATTAGTAACTGGGTAATTTTAAAAAATAAATCTTATTCAAGCTGAAAATTTGCAAATACGAATTAAAATTATTATTGTATTCACAAATAGAAATTCTTGTGACTACTCGATCAGTTCCTCCAAGTGACATTCATCCCGTGCGAGGTGTTCGTGCCTCTTACGGGGACGTTTGGGGCCTAGTTTGGGTTTTCACCATCAAACGACTTATTTTTAAGCCTAATCTAGATATTTTCAAATTATCCTCATATTCTCAAACTGAGAGACTCGTGACTACGCGGTCAGTTCCTACAAGTTACATTGGTCCCGTGCGAGGTGTTCGTTCCTCTTACTGAGCCATTTGGGGGCTGGTTTGGGTTTTCACCCTCAAACGGCTTGTTTTTAAGCCTAATCTAGATATTTTAAAATTATCATAATATTCTTAAATCGAAAGACCCATGACTACGCGGTCAGTTCCTACAAGTGACATGGTCTCGTGCGAGGTGTTCGTGCCTCTTACGGGGCCGTTTGGGGGATGGTTTGGGTTTTCACCCTCAAACGGCTTGTTTTTCAGCCTAATCTAGATATTTTTAAATTATCATCATATTCTCAATCCGGGAGACCTGTGACTGCGTGGTCAGTTCCTACAAGTTATATTGGCCACGTCCGAGGTGCTCGTGCATCTTACGGGGCCGTTTACGGGCTGATTTGGGTTTTCACCCTCAAACGGCTTATTTTTAAGCCTAATCTAGATATTTTCAAATTATCATCATATTCTCAAACCGGGAGACCCGTGACTACGCGATCAGTTCTTATAAGTTACATTGGTCCCGTGCGAGGCGTTCGTACCTCTTACGGGGCCGTTTGGAGGCTGGTTTGGGTTTTCACCCTTTAACGGCTATTTTTAAGCCTAATCTAGATATTTTCAAATTATCATCATATTCTCAAATTCGGAGACCCGTGACTATGCAGTCAATTTCAACAAGTTACATTGGTCCCGAGCGAGGTGTTCGTGCCTCTTACGGGGCCGTTTGGGGGCTAGTTTAGGCTTTCACCCTCAAACGGCATGTTTTAAAGCACAATCTAGATATTTTAAAATTATCATCATATTCTCAAATCGAGATACTCATGACTACGCGGTCAGTTCCTACAAGTTACATTGGTCCCGTGCGATGTGTTTGTGCCTCTTACGAGGCCGTTTGGGGGTTGGTTTGGGTTTTCACCCTTTAACGACTTGTTTTTAATCCTAATCTAGATATTTTCAAATTATCGTCATATTCTCAAATTGGGAGACCCACGACTACACGATCAGTATCAACAAGTTACATTGGTCCCGTGCGGGCTGGTTTGGGTTGTCACCCTCAAACGGCTTGTTCTTAAGCCTAATCTAGATATTTTCAAATTATCTTCATATTCTCAAATTGGGAGATCGGTGACTACAAGGTCAGTTTGTAAAAGTTACATTGTTCCCGTGCGAGCTGTTCGCGCCTCTCACGGGGTCGTTTGGGGGCTGGTTTGGGTTTTCACCCTCAAACGGCTTGTTTTTAAGCCTAATCTAGATATTTTCAAATTATCATCAAATTCTCAAAATGGGAGGTCCGTGACTGCGCCGTCAGTTCCTACAATTTACATTGGTCCCGTGCGAGGTGTTCGTGCCTCTTACGGGGCCATTTGGAGGTTGGTTTGAGTTTTCACCCTTAAACGGCTTATTTTTAAGCCTAATCTAGATATTTTTAAATTATCGTCATATTCTCAAATCGGAAGACCCGAGACAATGCGGTCAGTTCCTATAAGTTACATTGGTCCCGTGCGAGGTGTTTGTGCCTCTCACGGGGACGTTTGGGGGCTGGTTTGGGTTTTCACCATCAAACGACTTGTTTTTAAGCCTAATCATGGTATTTTCAAATTATCATCGTATTCTCAAATCGGGAGACCCACGACTACGTGGTCAGTTCCTACAAGGTACAATAGCCCTATACGAGTTGTTCATGCCTCTTATGGGGTCCTATGGGGACTAGTTTGGGTTTTAACACTCAAACGGCTTGTTTTTAAGCCTAATCTAGATATTTTCAAATTATCATCATATTCTCAAACCGGGAGACCCACGACTACGGGGTCAGTTCCTATAAGTTACATTGGTCCTGTGCAAGGTGTTCGTGTCCCTTACGGGGCCGTTTGAGGGCTGGCATGGGTTTTCACCCTCAAACGGCTTGTTTTTAAGCTCAGTCTAGATATTTTCAAATTATCATCGTATTCTCAAATCGAGAGACCTGCAACTACGCGATCAGTTCCTATAAGTTACATTAGTCCTGTGCAAGGTGTTCGTGCCTCTTACGGGGCCGTTTGGGGGCTGGTTTGGGTTTTCACCCTCAAACGGCTTATTTTTAAGCCGAATATAGATATTTTCAAATTATCATCATATTCTCAAATCGGGAGACCCGCGACTACGTAGTCAGTTCCTACAAGTTACATTGGCCCCGTGCGAGGTGTTCATGCCTCTTGCGGGGTCGTTTGGGGGTTGGTTTAGGTTTTCACCCTCAAACGACTTATTTTTAAGCCCAATCTAGATATTTGTAAATTATCGTCATATTCTTAAATCGGGAGACCTGTGACTACACGGTCAGTTCCTGCAAGTTTAAATCAATATGAAAAGGTTATAGTATACAACTAACAAAAAGTATCAAGCTTGTTATTTAATGAAAACTATTGAGTTGATTTGTACTTAAAATTACATAGTTAAGAGACAAACTCAACATATTTAACACTGTTTTAATATATCTTTAGCCCGGACTCCACCATCACGGCCCTGCACATGTATGAAGTCCTCAAACTGAAATCTATACATAAACAAACATACATGTATATTTGTTTTTTTGTCTTCATGCATTTATCAATATCCTGATATATCATTTATCCTCTGGCACACCACCTTCTTATGACATTTCTTGCATTAACTCCCATTCGTACGATGTGATAACAACTTATAGAATTTCTAAATACCAAGCAGTTCATTAAATGCTCCGATATGCGAAGCAGATACAGCATTTCCTAGTTTCTCACCGTCTAATTGCTTTGTCTAGGCCATTAATTAGTGGGGATCCATAAGGTAACCCTCCCCCCCCCCCACCACAAACACACACCCCAACCCCAACACCCACACACCAAAAAAATCATATCCTTCAAAAAAAGAAAAGAAAGAAACTAAAACTCCGAAGAATTTCATAAACTCAAATAAAAAACCTCTTCCCATTAAACATAAACATCACAATTGAATTAAGTTTGGTAATCACATTATTCAATGCCTAAAAAATAAAATTTGAAGTTCAAACTTAGATTACCTTATTAATCTCTCAAACATCATCATTCCAAAACATTCGAATCAACCCAAAAACAAAAATGAGAACAGATATTTGGAGAAAGATTATAGAGAATATAAAGAAGTTTATGGGGTTTTATTTTTTTAATAAAATTATAACACCAACACAATATAAAGCTATTGTAAGTAGAAATACTTGAATGCCATAAAAGGGCATAACGCTCACATAAAGATGTATCAGCTGAACCAAAACACCAAAAAAATCACATCAATACATTAAGGTCCCATATTTTGAGGTAGAAGAACATTCTTTAGCCTAAATAACCATGCCATTCTCCATAATTACAACCTAACAGACATAACCTCTGAGCCGCTATACCAACATTTGTGGCAAACGTTCACCATCTTATTCACAAATTATTGTAAAAGGGGCTGACTATTTGATATTTCAAACAAAAAATATGCGATGATATATACTAAAAATGAAATAGATAATGCCTGGTTTGACCTAACGAACCAAAGATCTCTAAAAATGTACACCAGATTAAAAAACTCAGCCAACATTTGATAATCGAAATCCCCTAAAAAGTTGAAGGATTTAGCCGTAGTTAACACAAATCGATATAAGAGCTTAGTTTGAAAACATTAAGTAAATATCCATTCTCTAAACCCTATTGTCAAAACAAAGGGTATTACCTCAGTGGTGTTGGGGTCAAAGAGTTTAGGTAAATAGAAAAAAGATTTAATCTCAACTGTTTTGCAGATGTGGTATAAAATGACAAGTAGTAGTAGTGATTACCTGAGGGAGGTATTAGTTTTGGTGGAAATGTTAGTGCAAAATTTAACACCTAAAATGTTAAAATGGTTGAAATACATATATTCAGCATTGAGAACCAAATAAGTTTTAACAGACAACATACATTGAGATTCATTCTACAAAAAAAAATCAGCCTTCATTCCTTTTTAAGCATTAAACGTTCACAAGCTAAAAAAAATAGCCCTTAATGAAGTAAAGTCAACAAATTAAAAATAAAATAAATAGATAAATCATTGCAACCCAAGCTTTGAAAAAAGAAAGTAAACCATCTAAGGGAATAGAATTTGAATTACAAAAACCTTAACAATTCCAGTGTAGTCTCTGAGATTGAGGAAAGTGAGACCACCATGAATCCGGTGAAGGGCAGCCCATCCACAAAATGAACCCGTTTGCCCACATCATTTTTTGAAAATTCTCTGCGAAGTCCAGTTCTGGTAACCCAATCAAATGTGTCTTTCAAGGGTTGTTTGGAATTGGTAACAACTATTAAGTTTGTGAGTGGAGATGGAGAAGCTGAGGAGGTGGAGATAGGACTGTTCACAAGGGTTTTGGGTTTGATGATTTCGTGGAGGTTGAGGTAAAAAAGTAGGAGAGGAGTGATAAAGAGGGGTTTGGACAGGAGAAGAACAACAATATTATCATATACATCAGGAGCGTGAAAGAGAGGGGGGGGGGGGAGGAGACCTACGAGTAGAGAGCGGGGGACCCTGAAAATGAGAGAGAGGCATGAGCGGGAGAACAAAAAGTGAGATTAGTATATTTTTGGTGCATTATATATTTTAGTTAAGTGTGATCAATTCTGGCACACTTTTAAACAGTGTCAAATTTTGGCACTGTTTTAAAGTGTGCCAGATTATCATTAAACCGTGCCAGAATTTGGCACAGTTTTAAACTGTGCCAGATTTTTAATATCAAGGTGTGCCAAATTTCTTTTTTTGGTGTAGTGTGGGCTAAGTAGAAAGTGTTAGGCGTGCACAATTGTTGAGAGGTGAGAAAACTCAAGAGAGTGTACGTGCTCCTAACCCGTGTAATCAACAACTGATTTTAAAATTATGATAAATACATGCAAAATGTTTTCAAAATATTTTGGGGTCTAACCCTTGCTATAAATATTTTCCAAAACCTTTTAGGTGTCCAGCCACAAGGACGCCAGACTTGATGATCTATTCCAAGAGCGATTTGTTGCAGTGATGTGGAGACTTGCAGGATTCTAGTAGACACTTCTACCTTTCATTCCTAGTGTAGTATCTCATTTCAGTATTTCAATTGGGCATATTGCCCCATTTGAACTTATTTTTTTCAGTTATTCATTTTAGACTTGAAGTATGATTTGTTTACTATTTGTTGGATATAGTATTTGGATTTGGATTTTATAGTCGATGGTTTATTCGACAAGATAGTTTTACTTATTCCTTGTGATGGTTAAATGATATTCGTTGTATGGATGTTTTAATTTAATTTTCAGCACATTATTATCGATTGTGTAATGAAAGATAAAATTTTGATACCGAATTAATTAACTAATAGGTGGTTAGTAATTAATATGGTTTTCGACAGTGATACTGAGAATGAACCAAATGAGAACCAAAGGTCTGATCATCCGATATTTAATTAGACGGGGTGTCACACCCATCACTAGCAAAATCCTCGCAATAAGGCCCAAGGCCACAACTCCGGTAAAGACAAAATGCTCAAAACCTCTCAAGCTCTGAATACAAAATCTTCTAAATAAATATAGTTCCTCCAGTAATCAACGGTCGAGCCGTCAAAGGAGAAATATGAAGAAACTCCGCTAGAAATGCATGGGGATAATGGAAAAAATCAATCATGGTCACCTCTACATTGGGGTTGACCCCCAACATGGCCGATAATTCCTCATAGGTAGGATAAACCTCGTCCATGGTAAAATGTAAGACATGGTCCTCAGGGTACCTGAATAAGACTATCGCTGCTAGCAGGTTCCAGTCTATGGTTCGATTACATAACAAACAAACTTGACTCAGGTTGAAGGAATCCCAATCCCCATTGTATAGGCACATGGCCTCCAGACCATCAAGGTAAGAAGAGAATCCTTCATACACGGGAAGAGCCATTTGAGAATAAGAAATATGAAGCAAGAAGAGAAATATGGGTATTGGTGGAGAAAGCGCATATCCCACACCCTTACTTTTATGCTAAAAAACCCTTGGAAAAAGATAAGAACTCTGGAAACCCGATTAATTTTCAGCTCCACAGGAGTACTCTGTGCAGGAAAATGTAATCAAAGTCAGGGACGATTTGACTTGACCCCCACGTCAAGGGGGATGCCGATCTTTGAAAATTTCATCTATCCTCTTTTATCAAAATCAATTTTGAGACAAATCCTCATTTTGAAAAATTACCCATGGGTTATTCTTTTTGAATTTACTCATTTTCTCTGTTTTTAACAAAGATTCCCCTAAAAAAATAATTTACTCAACCTCAAAATAAATTCTTACTCAAAAATCTCTTCCCTAAGTTAATTTCTTTTAATCCCTTTTTTAAAAAATAATAAATATTTTACCTTCCAATTCCATACTTATCTCTATCTTTGCATAAAATAAACAATATCAGCAGAAAATTAAAAGCGCATATAGGACGAGTCACTAAATCAAGAAAAATGCCAAAAATAAAATTGCATATTTTGCTTCGCTTGGTTACATCTTGCAGATAAAAAGGAAAAATAGAAAAATACAAATGGGATTTCCCCCCAACCCTCAACTATACTTCTCAAGCCCTCAACCCCCACAGAGGATGTGCTTCGACAATGAGCAGTGGATCCTCCACTCCTAGAACTCGAGGCCTCATCTGAGGTGGGAGACATCACAAAACAAGAAGGAGCCGACTTCTTGATATAATCCGATATGGAGTCCATCAAGTCCTTTATGTCCCTCAGCTAGGTGATCGACACCCGAACATACTGCAAACAAAGAAGAAACAATAAAAGGCAAATCCAATAGTAAAGAAGCAAATAAAAATCAAGAGAAAAGTGAAAGAGTAAGGATATACCTGAGGCCGAAGGGTCGCATTCATTACCCCCTTCAATACGAACACCGATGCATTAAGACGATGTGACATTCTTAGTGACTCACCGCTACTCAGTTAAAAGTTATATGAAGGGGGAGTACCTTGGATAATCGAAGGCTCCTCTTCCCCCGTCGTCGATATGCCACCACCTAAGCTTTGGGTTGATTCCATCAGTGTGAAAATACCCCTGCCCGAAGCCATAGCGGTGGAGGCATGCTCTCCACGTTATAGATGAAGGAGGGCATCAACTAACTCGTCACAAAATCTATATAATCATAACTCTCCACTGTATCCGTAAAGTACTCATAGGTATCATCGATCATGGTCACCGCTTAGGCATTGTCAGACATCTCTCTCACCCATCTCATGTACGTAGGTGCACCAACGATGGGACCACCACCTTTTCCTCCATAATTTGCCTCACCACCCTCTCCCATAGGTACGAGACATGCCTAGACTTATGCGGAATCAACCGCCGCATCTGCGCATGTTGGCTCATCACCCCATTATCCCACGGAGTCATCCCCCAGGAGTATAAGGTCACCTTCGATTTCCAACATAGAATCACTCAAGAAATAAAGATGCCGGTAAAACTCAGAAAAGACAAAAGAAAACCTAGTTAGACTTTTGCCACCGAAACATCAGACAGAAGTCCCACAAGTCCTCACCCTTAAAGGATATTAACCATACATTATGACCTATCACCTCATAGAACCACTTCTGCGGAAGACATGAATCATAAAAAAAGGAACAAAAGAAGAATGCAAGGAAATGCATAAAAAAGGGAAAATGAATCCAAAATTACCTCCAAAAGATGCGTGCTCCCTGTTAAAGTTTATCGGTAGCACCAAATGAAAGCATAATAATAAAGGGACGTCAAGGTCAATCTCCCCTAGTCATAAAGCTGGACGTCAAAAATCATCCTCAAATACGGCGATAACCAAAGATGGACAATGTCATAGCTAGTCGCCACCAAAAGTAAAAAAATTAGATGGGCCATCAATCTCACCTACCACCCGTCCATCACATCTACCCTCCTCTTTAGGATCATATCCTTCAAAGAAAAAATGCGAATAGAATCCCCAAATATGATCCTACCCACGTTCCCAACGCCTCCTGCACCACCTCCAGTGTCACCATCAATTTATTCTCCACAACTATCTGTAACCCCTCACAATCAACCCCCGCCAGGTGCTAAACGTCTATAGGAGTGACAATCGTCTCCCAAAATCCAAGATAAAAAGTGTGGGTAGTTTCCCACCACTTCTACCCCAGAGAACACAACACCGTAATAGAATGTGATGTATCATCAAAAGCCTACGCCAAACAACCAAAACTGTCATAGGAAACCATTCAGTGCACCACAACAGGGGATTCTCCCAAACCTCCTTCACCCCCGTCGTCCCCCGAGATCGAATGTCTGAAGGAGTAATGTCGATTTAAAAAAAAAAAAGAAAAACCCTTCATTAGAACAAAAAATAATAAAGAGAAGTAAAATGGAATACCAAAGGTCACCAACTTACGTAGACACTATGGTTCTTCACCCTAGACAAACGATTGCATGCGGGCTCGCATATTAGTATACACTCATCCGCTATAGGCTCTAACAAATCAAAAGCATTTTCGTTGCCCAAAGCAAGTGGCACCCCATATTACCACTCAAGGCCAACCCAGTCATCAACGGTTTTGATGAACTGGCCATTTGAAGTCTTGACGAAAAAAGGACTTAGGAACATTTTTTAGAGAGAGAAAAAAGAAGATTCAAACACTTAAAGGTGCCAAAATTGGGGAGGGATCTCCCCCTTTTTATAGAAGGCTATGGAGCTTGCTGATTGGGAACCCCCTGACCATACCGATCAGCAGTTACCTTTTCCTCTTCCTTAGAAAGCTCGGGAGTCTGTGCCCTTTCCGATTGGCATCGTTCCAAGACTGCATAACGTCACCCCTTTCCAAATTTTGTAGAAAAAATTCCAAAAAAATCAATAAATTGCTCGAAAAATTTCTGAAATTCCCTAAAAATATGAAACATCATTTTCCCCTAGAAAATAATTTTTTGAAGCACTAAGCCTCTTACAAACTCACAAAATCCCCATCAGGATTAATCTTACACCCTTATCCTCAAAATATCCTCAAGCATAACCAACGGTGCATCATATCCAAGGACACTGCAATTCCCCAGCCAGAATCATAAAGATAAAACATCCCCAATAGAATCTACAAACAACACAATCCCCAGCCGAACGACAAGTGTACTTGCACCTTAAAAAAAGGTTAAAATTTCCTCTGGAGAGAAATTCCCCACATTACAAATTTAGGTCCTCAGAATTGACCTCGGACCTCAGAATTGGTCGTCCCAACTTAAGGTCCTCAGAATTGACCACGACCCTCAGAATTGGTCGTCACAACTCTAGGCCCTCAGAATTAACCTCAGCCCGTAAAATTAGTCGTCATAACTTAAGGTCCTTAAAATTGGCCTCGGCCCTCAGAATTAGTCAGCACAACTTTAGGTCCTTAGAATTTACCTCGTCCCTGAGAATTGGTTGCCCCCAACTTTAGGTCCTCAGAATTGACCTCGACCCTTAGAATTGGTCCTCCCAACTTTAGATCCTCAGAATTTACCTTGGACCTAAGAATTAGTTATCACAACTTAAGATCCTCATAATTGACCTTGACCTTTATAATTTATTGTCACAACTTAAGATTCTCAGAATTGACATCGGCCCTCAGAATTGGTCGTCATATCCTCTTAATTGATCTCGAACCTCAGGATTGATCGTCACAATTTAAGGTCCTCAGGATTAACCTCAACCCTCGGAATTGATCACCATAACTTTAGGTCTTCAAAATTGACCCCGACCCTCAGAATTGGTCACTATAACTCTAAGTCCTCAGAAATAACCTAGACCCTCTGAATTGGTCATCCCCAGCATCACTTTAAGTGCTCAGAATTAGCCTCGATCCACTAATTAATCTCTCTAGCCGCTTAAAACCAGTCTTAATCTTCAACCTACTAAATCGGTCATCCTCATCTCTTTAGGTCCTCAAAATTGACCTTGACCCGCTGAGTCGGTCAACCTCGTCCCCTTAAGTTCGTAGAATTAACCTCGACCCGTCGAATCGATCATCCTCGACCCCTTTGGTTCTCCGAACTAACGTCGACCCGTCGAATCCGTCAATCTCACCCTATAGGTCCATAAAATTTACCTAAAATCCTCCCCCAACGTCGATGTATTGTCTATCATTCGACGGCCTTCGCTTGTTCCAAGCTCACCCATCGAGGGGCTCCCTGTAGACACCCCATCCTAAGACCCGCTAAGTACCTCCTTAGATCCCTAGAACCCACCCATTCAATGCAATTACTAGGTCATACTCCCAGTACCAATCTAGTGTGACACCTCGCTAATTAAAATATTAGGTAATCAGTCTACTATTCAATTAAACAGGATTCATATATGGTCCATTCTTAGCATCACTGTTAAAAAATATTTTTTTAATCACTAAATATCCTAGTAAGCCGGATGTCAATTTTAATTAATAGAGAATAATAATAATAAAAGAACAGAATAATGAATAACACAACCACCATAATAAAAATTACCACAATAACCTAAATAGAATAATAATCGAATAACACATCCAAATCTAAATCTTCATACAAGTCAAGTACAATACCGAGACAAATTGGATGGTATAAATGTAATATTAAAAACAATGTAATGGAAATACTAAATTATCATCAAGATAACAAGAATGATATATACGTTTAAGCTCGAGGTCCCACATCATCCACAACACAGCAGCACGTCAACTCTGGAATGAATTTCCTTTGAAGAAGATGATCTGAGCTCCTCCTCCTCATTCTTCCTAAATTTTGACGGTGTATGGAGGTGGTTCAAGGTGGCTCTAGATGTAGCTACTCAATATTCTCTCTTGAGAAAAAGCTAAATTACTATTCGAAGGACTTTCAATAACCTTTCCAATGGTCCGCCCCATGCATGAATCGGCTTTAGGGTTCAGACGAATGGTCCGTTTTTCTATTAAAAATTGATCTGGAGGCCAACGGGTGCTCCTGGGCCCCATTTAACTCCGATCAACTCTCTCTCTTGAGAAAAGATCAATGAATCTTTTAAGGTCTATGGATACCCTTTTCTAATTATCCATACCGTGCATGAATTAACCTTATAGTATGGACGAACAACCCATTTTACTCTGAAGGGTCACCAGGCGCTTTCAGGCCTCGTTTGACCTTGGTCAACTCTCTGAACCGAACGAAGCTAATGAAACCTTGAACGGATATGAATACCCTTTCTAACTGTCCATCTTATGTTCGAATCAGCATTACAGTTCGGATGAACTATTTGTTTTCCTCTGGGAATTTCTTGTCTAGTGACCAATGGGTGCTTTTAAGCCCCATTTGACTTCGGTCAATTCTCAAACCGGGGAGCGGCTCAATGAATTCTTCAAGGGGATTGACTACCATTTTCAAAGATCTTCCCCATGCATCATTCCAACTTACGATTAGTGTTTTATGGCCATTTTATGAAAAATCTATCTCAAACTGCCAAATGGCACTCCGAAAAACCCTGCCTATCGGTAGTCTATTTGGGGTTCTATGCTGATAGGCAAGCCAAGACCCCTGTCGATTGGTAGCCCCTTTCCCTTATAAATAGATTCTATGACCTCATTTTGAAAAATACCCCTGAACATCCCTCTCAACATTTAGAGAACATTATCTTGAACTCAGAGTTGTTCCCCACTTGAAAAGCCCATTTTCCACATTCCCACAATCCTTTTCATACTCATTTTAGTAAATTCTCACCCCTCTTCTTGTACCACCATTATCACATCATGATATCAAAGCATATACAATCAAGATCCATTCCAAGTCTTCATAAGAAGGTCCAACTCTTCATCCTTATTTTTTAATTTTCTTATTTTAGCATTAATTACTTTATTTTCACTTTAGTGTTTTATTTCATTACACCATATACCTTAAATCCAAACCTTTATTATTAGTATTTTCACATACTTTATTTTCATAAAAAAAAACTCAAAAATAAGAAAAGGAGGGTTTAGTTGTAAATTTCACACAGGGAATTCTCATCACATTTTCTCACACTAAGACACCTTTTTCTACACACACATATAAGAAAAGTCCCCAGTTGAATTTATGGGTTAAACCCCACCTCGTATTGTCTTCGAACTATGTTGACTTTGATGTCTCCCGGGCTACGTAGGCATCTTGGGTAAATACCTAGACTCGAGTCCTCCCATATACATTTGTTACCTTGTTCTTATTATATATTCTTAATAAATTTTATATGCTTTCTTACTTGTGTCTTGTCTGATATACGCATTCGTTCCTCTATAATGACTTGTGAATCTAAAAACACTTACACTATAATTTGAATTACTAATTTAGGAGCACTCCTAAGGATGACCTCTCTCTGTCTTTGTCCATGAATCGAGTTGAGCGATTCCATTCTCCATTTATATTTTGCACATAACACGCACTTCACGGGGTTAATATGAGAAGATTAACACATGCCCATAAGATACCAAAAGGGTTGCATGGGTGCCTAACATCTTCTCATTCTGAAACATAGTCCCGGGACCCTTGAACTACTTGGTTTAGCAAGGATTAGTAATGTCCTTGATGCACTTCTCTCGAAGCGATAATATTTATTTTCCCTATTTTGTGCAAAATAAGTTGGTGGATCCATTTCCACATATCACCCCACATCGACGATGGCCGAGAGCCTCGAGAAATGTTGTAATCCCGCACGCATGTTAAAAGGGAAGGTAAGGGGGAGGAAGAGGACCCTCCTCGGAGACCCCCCGACCCCACCTTAGGATGGACACAATAATCTCTCCATGTGCCCATGGATGGAAAACATACCCTCAATCACTAATAGCACCGGCTGTAAAACTAATCCACGGATGTTATACACATGCACAAACTACAACTGCTCCTGCAAAGGCGGTAATGCTGGAACTGCTAGTGGGGCTAGAAGCTATTATAATTGCTACACCGATTGGGCAGCCTGCTACTGACCCCTAGACCTTTTTGTTCTAGCACGCTGCATGTGGCCCGGCTCCCCACATACGAAACATCTCCCTATAAAATCAACATGCCTCTCACCTTGCTGACCCTGAAGAGGCTTCTCTTACATTCTTAGGTTTAAGAGTAGAACTATAGTAAAAAATTAAACTTCTTTATGAAATTGATAACGGGGATCAAGTCCAACGTTAGGATTACCAATGATTTGTAAGGGATCATGGTCCTTTTTAACCAAGGAGGCAGATCATCCATTTCAACCCGCACTGGTGGTGGTATTTGAACCTCTACACAATCATTCATGTTTCCTCCTCTCGTTCTTATATATAAGGAAATATGAAAACTATGTTACATAATCTTTGACATTAAAAGCAAAGGAGTCATTATCATCAATGTTAATGTTTATCGACTTCATCACCTTTTGAGCAACACAATTATATGCACAGTAAGGACGATGATTTATGCAATAGCCTAGAAACATATCAATGTCACTCCTAGAGTCAAGGTTAGGAGTATATTCCCATTTGACAAATACCACATATGCATGAAGAATTTTCCTCAAACTATGTTTGGTCGTGAACTAGTTCATTCCTAACAAGTTTTACAATATTCTTAAAGTTCACATGACACAACCTCTTGTTCCATAGATTCAAACTCCTTGTCACTATTGCAAACAACCGTTGGATAGGTATTGATTACATTATAATTATTTTTCGTTCTAGTGCCCTTTAAAA
This sequence comes from Sambucus nigra, assembly GCA_949130495.1. Classification (NCBI taxonomy): domain Eukaryota; kingdom Viridiplantae; phylum Streptophyta; class Magnoliopsida; order Dipsacales; family Adoxaceae; genus Sambucus; species Sambucus nigra. The sequence goes on along the minus strand of OX422211.1, from coordinate 227,168,868 downwards.
TGTATTTACTATTAGGATTTCGAACATGTCATTCGTTTATAATAAAAAACACATTGTGTCGATCATCACACATTTCGTTCATTCTAATTAAGTTAGTCTTGAAGCCACCAAGGCAAAGGATATATTCTAACCTATGGAACCCAATTATTTCGATAACTCCCTATCCTAGAATATTAGATATATTCCCATCCCTAAAAGTAATTGTACCTATTTTCTCCTTAACAAGTTTTAAAAACAACTTATCCCCAGCCATGTGTCTACAACACCCACTGTCGAAATATCACTATGAGGAATTTTGCGTGAATAACTATACATTTGACTTCTTTCTTTTTTGCCCAAAAAGGTCTTCCACCCGTCCTTATCTTGATACTCTTATCCAAATCTTTCATAATTTGTTCAACATTTTATTATTTTAGAATTTTTCTCAATCTTGGACAAGATTATTCTAGATTTTCATTAAGGGTTTTAAAATCATGCTTTAGTGTATAAATATCATCACCATTTAAATCATGGGGTCTCTTGGTCACTTGCTTCAATAAGTTTATAGAAAAAATCCTTCAAGTCTCCTTTTTTGTTACAAAATGTGCACTCACACAGAACGCTTTGGATTTTGTCACTAGGATGCTTTAGAAAAATTTATGATCGTGTTGTGGAGGAGACTTTTCAGAAGTATGAATCCCTTAAATAGGTTTGAAAATGTGATCTTAGGGTTCACATTAAGTTTTGCATCGAATTTGTTGAGACTAATACCACTTATATCATTCGAAGATTGGTTGTGAGATATAATTATTTTATCAATTTCTTGGGCCGGTCTTCTAAACCGAGTTTCACTCTTTTAGTGGAGAGAAGAAGATAATTTTCAAAAGAGATAATCTTTTCATTTAAAAAGTTATTAGAACTTTTACATTCTTTTAACTCAATTTTCAAAGCACTTATTCTTCCTTCCAAACAATTTCTCTATTTCTCGAGAGATGGGAGATTTTTTCTTAAAGTGGATCATTGATCCTCCATATTGATCAAAACAAAACTTTCCTCTTTTAATGAAGTTATTTCATTTTTAACTATTCTTAATTTTAAGGAAACTTTTAGTAAACATTTTTACGCTTCTAATTTTCAACAAATAATTTATCAAAGAAAGTTTTAAATCACAATCTTCCTCTTTACACGATTCTTCACTAGAATAATTGTAAGAAGAGAAATTCTCAATCTTATTGAAATTCTTATTACTTGAAAGTGAATATGGAAACATATCTATTTCATTTGTCTTCACATCATTCAAAGAGCCAAATATGTTCAGGCGAGGAAAAAAATATCCATTCCCTATAACATAACATTATTTTCCATACTAACCCAAAAATCGATATTTCTTTAGGTTATTAAACCTTTAAGAATGAGGACTAGGTTTGATACGAGAGTACGCTCTGGGTTATTATTACTCGAAATGGAAGATCACACAAGATTAAAAAATTTCATTACTAATTTTAGTCAATGCTAAAACAACGAGTATCACTTGAAGGTCCATGTGACTAGATTTAAAAGTGATCCAATCAACACATCAAATTTTAATCTCTATTAAGTATTTGAGATATAAATCAAGCAAAAAAGTAAATTACGCCACAAAATCGGATGTACGAGGAAAAAACCCACTAAAAGAAAAAACTTTGCGCCAATGCAACAATCTCATCAAAATATTATTAAAGACTCGTAGAGGGGACAAATGTCTTATGATCAACACACCTGCTAACTCAAATCTCATTATTTTTCCATTAATTCCTATCTAGTTGAAGACCTCTATAACTTCGATGAGAATACCATCACACCGATGTCGTGATCAAACGATTAACTATGTTTCCTTGGACCAATTCAAAAGTTTATCTTTATTTCACTCTCAATGAAACCCATAAAGAACCACATAATATAAAAAATCTCTCAAGGATTATATGTCCTAAGTTTAAAAAATATTAAGATGATGAAAGTGTTTAGAGAATTCTCATAATTTACTTTTTATTCTTCAATAATGATCAACCGAAGGCAAGGTTGATCAAGTGGAAAGAAGAGAAATAAGGAACATGAAGAACACGCATTATTTCCCTAAAAATATTATAGGCTCTTAAAAATGAAGAACATAAAAACTTTATACTTTTCTTGGTAATTTTTCTCTTGAAAATATTAAGCCCCGTGAAAGAGAAAATTCCAAATGGAGGTTATAACTGAGAAAACCCTTTAGCCCACTTGTCTTAAAAAGGAAGACATGAGTAGTCCAAATAACAAAATGTTTTTGGAAAAAATATCATAGCCAGGGTCTTTTATTTTGTAGAAAAAATGATTCTGCTATCTATGACCATATGCTGCAACAAACAAAGTTCTTCGTTGGAGTGAAATCTCAGCAAAATTAGGTCACGAGATCCACTGGGGATTTTCTACAAGATAAATTATGTAAGGTTAAGAACTGCGAGATGTTTCACTTAAGCAAAGTCATGATTCTCCACAGCAAGATATTGGTGAAGTAAGTCACGGATGTTGCTGGAGATTTTATCAAAGGATCTCAGACTATTCGCGGCCAGTGAAGGTAAACTTTCATTACAAAGAATGTCCTATGACATAACCCAAATGAATTTTAAACATATATTTTCTTAGGAAAAATACCATGACTTTTGGAGATGTTAAAAACATAAAAACGCGCTATAAGGTTTTGGAAAATATTTCATCTTTTATTTCAAAACCATAAAAGCTAAGTCCTCCAGGTCACATTTATTGTCATCCAAAAGTGATCGATGTGATAACAAGATGAAAGAAAATGGTTTCAATATCTTGAACCTTGATGAAGCTTTCCTAAGACTTAATTGACATACTCAACATGTGTATTGAAAATCGGAATAAGACAATCTATCTAAGGGAAAGCATACTTAGTATATTATATTCGTACAAACATGATTTTGGGTCCCCATGGGAATTCGACCCTAGAGGAACATGGATTTGAAATTAAGGTTTCGGGGTGGGAATGAATATTTCTTTTATCCCCGATTCAGGTTCAGGGAGGGGACAAGGAACATGATCCTCAACCCACAAAAATCCCCAATATATTATTTGAGGGAATTACTTGGTATATTATATATTTTTAAAATAAACACATATATGAATAGAAATAACTCGAACTTTATAAATAACAAATCAGTCTAGTGAACTATAATATAATTTTGCTTACATATTAGTTATATATGTGTATATATAATTAAAATATTAATGCATGATTAAAAGGGCTAAAAAATGTTCTTGGCCAAATTAGGTCCCCATGTGAAACATGATACCTAATAAATTCCCTGATGAGGATTCCCATCTAACCCAAAATGGGGATGGAGGATTTTAAGTTCGAACAAGAATGAAGATGGATCCCTCAGTACCGCTTCATATTGTATCCATCCATACAAAAAGAAGAAGAAATTTTTACGGTCTTTTGAGTTTACGGCAAATGTTGTAAGGCTTCTCTACTGCGAGAAAATAACTTTATCGCTAATTGAATTTAATAAGCATCTAATCAATTACTTAATTCTTAGACATAGATTATTTTTCTAATATATCATATTATAAAATAATTCACTGATACTGGTGGAAGTAAATGTTATAAGTTTACTAAGGGAGTATCATAATCTAATATATCTCCCAGACACAGATTCCCCTGAATTATGATCTCAAACCTATTTACACAATGATTACCCATCCACGGAGATTGAGATTCAATTAAATTGAATATTTCCCATCATATTCAAAGTGAAAATTATGCAAATATTATGATCCTCTTAATTCTAGGGATTAAGAATCTTACACCATTTGCAATTGATGTAAGATTGCCTAAGTATAATCAAGACATCCCTTAGACTAAATTATCACGAGTAGTCATATTCAATACATTCTTGGATGTACCGATCACAATATTCTTTTGACCTATCATACAAGTTATTGAACCACCAGACATGTTCATGTGGTTTGATATAAATTACTGGATTTTATCGCGACCATTCTGATAGGATATCAATTTCTTATATAGGTTGAAAACATCAATAGCACTAGAATCGAAATTTTGATCTCCTATGATCAAGATGAACTCATATGACACCCCTATAAAATCTTATAATAGATTGATCAGGTCTAATACAAACTCATGAGAATCAAATAGTTGAATATCATTCTAAGCATGACTACAATTGTATTAATGTAAAATATATTTCTACAACACCATATGTGAACCACATAAAACTGATACCGAAATAATCGACAGTACAAGTACCATCACATAACTACAATTGTATTAATGTGAATCCAACTACTGAAATGATCTTAGAGTAGAGGTAACATAACTGCATATGTCCTGAAAGTTAAATTAAATAGTGATGTTAATAGCAAGCCTACGAAGTATAAGAATATAACGAAGTTTGGGGATACAATATAATTACGCATCTTCGTCTCATACTTTAGTATCTTTTAAGTTACCCTTAAACTCCGAAGTCCTAGATATCACAAGAGTCTAATCTCAAACCCAAGTGAACCCATGACTACACATTATTCATCTCAATTGAATATTATTTTATGCATATCAAGTCCATGAATCTAATCAGAAAAGAAAATTTATTACAACATAAGTGCTACTCAAATCGAATACTTATAACTAGTCACTAGAGTACTGAATATGGATTATCGTCGCACGGTCCAGGGTACAATTTACCATAATACTAAAATAATCTTAATTGTACAGTCTAGGATAAACCCATCTCTATCAATCAGGATACCGAAGTTTGATTCCCATCGCACAATCCATAAAAGTGTTAGTCTCCATCGTACGGTCCAGGGTAAACCCGACTCTATCTAGCGGGATACTGAAGATGGATTCCCATTGCATGGTCCATAAGAACGTCCCCTCTAGGACATATCATATGCATACACATAGCCAATATATCGCTTATAATGTAAACTACAATTGATCTCATTTCAAGAACGTTATGATTCTTATTATCTTTCTAAGTAATATCGCATATAAGATTAAAGGTCTTACATCAGCATCAAAAATATCTAAATCTCCCAATTCAATTCAAAATTCCTTGTTTACCAAAGTTAGAAACGAAATTCCAATTCTGCTCTAATCGTACGCATGTACCTAAAACCTATCCGTTCGCACAACCCGGGTGCACGGACCACGATTGTTTCCATTCGAATGAGAAAAATATGAAACTTTATAGATTTTAATCTTGCTTCAGCCTATGGCCCATGTAACCACCCCTCTACCCAAAACCGTCATTAACTACCTAATTCAAAGTTTTATTACTTCCCTTATACCCTAAATTATCCTATAAATTTCACAAAACTAAACTCTATACTATTTCTTATAAGCTTTGTTGATTTATATCATATTCAGAACTATATATAAAATCTAAAGATTTAGAACCCTAGAATTTTACTTCATCCAAAAATTCCAAATTCCACTCAATTCATGAATTCATAAAGGGGATTTTCCTTAATTATGTAAATGTAATATAATCTTATTATCAATTTGTCCGTACACTCCAATTTCATGTGGAATTTTACTAATTTCAATTCTTATATATAAACTTACCTTTTCATATCAAGTTGAATCTAAAATTGGTTGTTTAACTATCTAAATCAATTATTTTTATGTTTAGATTTTGAATCCTATACATAATTATATTCTAACACATAAAATAATTATTTTAATATACCAAGTAAACTTGCCTCCAAATTCAAGTACGATGAGCTTCAATTGCAAAACCCCGATTCTCCTCTTTTATTCTTCTCTAAGTGGACTCCCTTCTATGGTTTCCTTTTTCAAGTGTTAAAATGATTTCTAATAATCCTAATATTCATTTTTATATATTTAACCACGAAATTTAGGTAAACGCCCATATGTACGTTGACCCATTAAGTGCAAAATCATTTCTAATTAGTCTATAGTCTATCCCAAACCATATACTAGCCTATGGGGCTTAGAACCCATTATTGTAAGTTCTAATACAACATCCTAAATGTGCCAAACATCAAACTAAATTATCAAACCAACTTCATAATAATCTAATTTGTACGAGTCACAAAATTATTATTCCCATGTATTAAGTCATATTTAAATTTCAAATAATTATTAACTCATTCCAATTTATTAAGTTATATTTCAATTTCTAATAAACTACACATAACACAAAACATGGAACAATAATTACTGACATCGCATGTCACTACAAACACATTTAAAAATTCACTATTTAATTAATACATTAAATTTACGGGGTATTGCAGCTCAACTCACTATAAGTCCTACTAATTTCATTATTCTCATTTGAAAATGAATAAGATAGTTATATTATTAATATAATAAAAATATAATTACGTGATTTTAAGAATAAAATCCCAATAGTCTCCCACTTAGTTTTATGACCATGTGGCTGGATGTTCAGACTCACGCGGGGTCGTTGGGGTGGAAGCAAGAAAGAGAGGTTATTTTCAGTGGGAACCCACCAGAGTTGCGAGGGGGTTCAGATGTAGTGCTAGCGTGTCAAGGAAGAGAGATATCCAGTGTCACCTACGCATGGGAGATTGCGAAAAGGTACGAAAGCAAATGCTAGCCACTTTTAGTTTAGTGGGAGCAGCGCTACAGTGGTGGGAGTCGATCACCACAGTTGAGAAAAGGGATACGCTAGCTATTGTAGGGTTTTGGGGTGTGGTTCGACTGCACGCATTTTTCCCCCAGCGGTTGAGACCGAAATGAGGAGAAAAATTTAGAAAGGTGACTCAGGGAGACCGTTCTGTGGCCGATTACGAGGAAGAATTCACTCATTGGCAAATTTTGTAGTGGATGAGGTAAGCGATGAAAGGAGAAAGAAATCAAGGTTTATGGATGGGTTAGTCTGGAGAATCAGACAACATTTAATTGGTAAATGCGTATTAATAGCTTATACTGATGTCGTTAACGCAACACTCCGGCACTGTCGGGAACATCGCTTCAACGCAAAAGGAAGCGGGAGGGGAGTGGGAACTAGCCAGTCGGATAAGGCAGGAGGGAACAATACCAGTGGGGTATCCCAGCAGCAGACTGGGGGAGATCAGGGGAAGGATTTTCGGCAGGGAAATCATGCCAAACGATTTAGAACTGGAGGCTATCGGCAGGATGGCCAGGAATTTCAACAAAGTCGGCATGGAAGGGACCAGTGGCAGGGTGAATGTTTTAGAAGGTGTTTTGTTTGTGAGGAAAGTGAGACACATGAAGAGATATTGCCTTAAGTGAGGCAGGGGTCAACTACAGGAAGAGGTCCTGGATGTACAGCCACTAAAGCAGGTTATAGGCGCATTCAGGCAGGGAGAAGATGCTCCAGAACCCGAGGATCAGCCGTTGCAGCTGGAGTATGGAGGTAATTATTTTTACCCTATGGACGTGGGGTATATTTTTGAGTGACAAGGAGGATGTCACAATATAAGACTTATTTTTCACTAGAGTTCGCGGGTAAGTCGAACTTAGTGGGTGCATTGGATGTAGCAGCCATAGTATGTGGATAAACTTTCTGTGGGGTAGCAGAGTTCCTTTGTGTTCTTCATGAGAGAGTGGAGATGTACACTGAGTGAAGGTTTGAATTATGCGAGGAATTACTACTTTCAATAATTATGGGAGTAGGGTCAATAATATTTCCTAAGTATCGGCTAGATAGCGATGGGATTTGAACTATTATGAATAGTGGTGGTAAATTGTGGTGTTCGTAACACCAGGATATGATTGGTACGAGGTATCACCTGAGAGGGCGTTTAGCCTATGTATATGTGTGTAATTATGTTATTGTGTGGTGCGATAGACACAAAGTGAGGTTTTGTGGTCTCACATTTTATCCCGGTAAGTAGGGATGTTTACTAAAGTGAATCAGGGTGGTTAGAATTATATTCGAGCAAAGAGAGATAGCTCGGGGAGTATTTTGCGCAAGAACTAGTGATAGTAAGGGCGCGGTATTTTATGTTGCCCTTGGTAACATGAGAGTAAGCGTATATACTTTTGTGTTGAGAGGCAAGTGTTTTGCGGGAAGATGTTTGAACGTTAATATATGGGTTAGGTACCCGGGCAGTATATATATATATATATGTGTGTGTGTGTGTGTGTGTGTGTGTGTGTGTGATATGAATACAGGTTCGAAGTTATATTACGGGTTACGACTAGAATAGTCGGGTAGATTTCGTGCGGTAAAGCACGGGGATAGGGTGTATGGGCACCCGGGTTAATTAAGCCAAATTTTGTGCGGTTAAGCACGGGTATGGGGTGTATGGGTGCCTTGGTTAATTTTAAATGCATACTTGTGTAACGTATGGTTAGAAGCGGATGGGATAGATATAGCGGGCTTAGAGGCACATGACTAGAGAGTAATATACGAAGCTTGGAACATTACGCTCATCTTAATTTCGAGGATGAAATTCCTTTGTAAGGGGGGGAGTATGTAACACCTCGTAATTTTGAGGATTTAATATTTAATTATTTTGGGAGTTATAAAAATATTTAAATTGGAGAAACTTAAATTCATGACTTGGAGAATTTATTTGAGTGAGCCGAATTATTTATATTTATAATTGGCGAATTAAGTTTAATGGTTCGAAATCTTGTGTATCGCATTTTGAGGAAGAAATTTGGAAATGTCAAAAAGTATTTCGGATGGAAATTCCGAGTGCGCGGTTGCGTCTGAATGGGTCGAAATAGTCAGGAAAGAATACCCGGGGCTAGTAATTGGGTCTCGGGGTATTTTTGGGCATAGCCGGGCCCACACGGGGTGAGTTAGGCCTTTTTAATTAGGCCCACATGGCCAAAAACGGGATTTGATGTTTTTAACCTTATTGAGAGATTAGGGAACGACAGTCAACTCAACTCTAAGCCTAGGCCTTGAGAGGAAAATTGGGGGAAAGAAAATCAAGAGCCAAATTGGGGATTTTGGAGCCAAATTAAGGGACTACACCAACGGATCAGACACTACGAACAATTCCAGGCAAGTGGTTAACTATTGTAATTTCTAAATTGATGATAATCAATTCATATTATAGTGATGTGTAAATCAAAATTCGTTTTGGGGGTGTAACCAAAGTTAAATTGGGTTTTTGGAAATTGATATATCTTAATGGGATGAAGGGGGAGATTTATCGTGTTTATGATTCTAGAATGTAGAGAAATGAATCGTATGTTAAAACTAGTAAGAGTAGATGGGTAATTGCTGTTAAAATGAATGAAATTAGTATTGGAGATGTGAAACCCGAATAATACCCAAATCGAGAAAACCTTGGAATTAATGGATATTCCTGATTAATTATGGTCTGTGGAATGTTTAGACCATTTTCTCATATGGGGGATATGTTATATGTATTTAGGTAAGGGCTTAGGTTGAGAACCAAAGATTTAAGCTTCTTCCATGGCTGACAGTGGCTGGAGAGGACGAATACTGGAACGATCGATCGATCGACCCAGGGGGCCCAATCGATCGATGATGCAGAAATATGGGCAGTTCGGCCAGTTTATTATATAAAGGGAAATTTATTAGAAAGTTAAGTTTCATACATTAATAAGTGATAAATAATTTTGAAACAAATATTCCTAGCAATTATGGGAGAAAGTAATTGGGACTAGGAAGAATTTATGTGGGGCACTTTATGGATGGATTTGAGAAATTCTATTCCAAAATAGTGAGATACAGATCAAGTGAGCGAGTCCGGGCATATTGGTCAAGCGACCCCAAGGTATTGAATTAAGTTTGGAGAGAAACTAATTAATTTAGAGTCGGGATATAGACTCGGGAAATATTTAATTATGGACCAAGTGGGCGAGTTCGGGTATGTTGATAATTATATGTAAATATGATTGGGGAATTTAGGGAGGTAATTGTGTGACACATTGTGAGCGAATATGTGGGGATGAAATTATAAGATGTAAAATGGACCAAGTGAGTGAGTTCGGATATATTGGTTAAGTGACATCAAAGTATTAAATTAATTATTGAGAGAGAGTAATTAATTTGGAGTCGAAATATTAAGGTCTGGGCCAAGTGAGCGGGTCCGGGGATAATGGTTGGGTAACACCAAGTTATCAAATTAAAGGATGTGATAATTAATGACGGTAGAGTCGGAGGGTAGACTCGAAAAAGTATTAAATTAATTGATGTTTTAATTAATTAGTTTAGGGTCGGGTTGTAGACCCGAGAATTGGTATAAATTAATTAATGTGTAAATTAATTATATTAGAGTCAGACCACAGAATCAGTTTGGTATGAATTAATTAATGTGTAAATTAATTATATTAGAGTTGGACCACAGACTCGAATTTGTGTTGATTAATTAATGTGTAAATTAATTATATTAGAGTCGGACCACAGACTCGGATTTGTGTTGATTAATTAATGTGTAAATTAATTATATTAGAGTCGGACCACAGACTCGGATTTGTGTTGATTAATTAATGGGTAAATTAATTAAATAAGAGTCGGATTGTAGACTCGGGTAGGTATTAAATTAATAAGTGTGTTAATTAATTTAATTAGAGTTGGACGATAGACTCGAGGGTATTAAATTAATAAGTGTGCTAATTAATTTAATTAGAGTCGGACGATAGACTCGGGGCGGTATTAAATTAATGGGTGTGTTAATTAATTTAATTAGAGTCGGACCATAGACTCGGGGAAAGTATTATATTAATTGAGGCGTGAATTAATTATTAGAGTCGGACCATAGACTCGGGAAGATGATAAATTATTAAGTGAGAAAATTAATTGTGTTAAGTCGGGCCACAGACTCAGGAAATTACAGGCAGTGTACGGGATTTTGAGCACACGGTAAAATCGGGATTTATATTATATATATACGGTCTAGTGATAGTATATATATACGTGTATATATTGTGTGATATTAAATATCAGTGACTAGATATTTATTCAATTTATATACTCTAATGCTATCAAGAGAGGTTGCGCGATGTGGATGAATCCCCTAGCTTGAAGAGTAGGGAGAGTATATCCCCAAGTCATAGCGTCCGGTATATATGGGTGAGGGATTTATCTCTCTTTCAGGGAAGGAATATGACCGCCTCCACTACGTTTATATTTTGGGCCATGTTGGTGAGCGATTCCAACTTGGGGAACTAGGTTTTGTGAGCACACCTAGTGAGATAGCATTTTAGAGGGAATCATTCGGCGAGGGTATACTCGAAGGGATGGATATACGTATGTTATATGTGTGGATATTGTGTTAAAGGTACGTATATAATGGTAATAAATATTAAATACGGGTAATAATACAGTGTGTGATGTATTTACTTTATATAACTTGTGACACGGTTATATGCTATTTAAGAGGAATTAATTATGATGATACTAAGAATCAGCACCACCAGGTAAGGTGTTTCCAAGCTCAATATGCGAATAACAATGGCAGCACAGGTATATAAAGAGATAAGAGAAGGAGGTGAGGATATGAGGAGTCAACACCGGAATATGAGTGGTTCAGCCAATCTGGCCTACGTCCACTGTGAGTGTGTGAGTAATATCACTGAATGAAGGCACTAATGGCCATGGATACAATTCACTCAAGCTCTCTCTCTCTCTCTCTCTCTACTGTATATTTAGACAGAGTTTTAGCTAGGGTTTTTATCACTGTCCCCTTGGCTTGGTAGGGGGTGATCCCTTTATATAATGCCTAGGGGGTGTAATGTACCCCCTATGCATGTAATGTGCATGTGTGTAGTTTCCTCACCAATGAGGGTGTGCCAGCTGTCAGGTCCACATGTAAGTGATGATGATGAAATATTCCCCCCCCCCCCACATGTGGGGAATAATCTTGTTGTAATTGATCTTGGCCCAGGTGTCCTTATCCAAATGCTTGCGGAAACTTTGACAGTCGTGCTGGTGAATGGCCTCGGCCTAGGAGAGGCCGAGCTATAAGGGTAGGTCGTCCGACCCCTTCGCGGTGTGTCACGCGCTGTCTCGGCTTCATGTCAGCCGAGGTAAACTCATATATCGGCCTGGGCCGAGCCATTTATCGTGCTGATGATAAGTACGCCCTGGTAACCTCGGCCTCCTACGAGGTAGGGTTCATGCTGAAGGCGTGTTTAGCTTCTTGTTATCTTGGCCTATTGTTGACCGGGGTCGCTATTCCTTGGCACCTGGAGTTGATGTTATCTGTGATATGAGAAGTGTTCCGGGGGGGGAGTGCATATCTTAGTGTCGGCCTGGGCCGAGGTTACCTTGGCCGAGGGAAGATATCATGGGCCCCCCTGCACCGGTGGGTCGGCTAACGTCTCAGCTCTCATCTCGGCCGAGGTATGTTCCACTAGGCCGAGGTCATACTTGGGCATATCAATCACCCCCCAGCCCTTAGTCATTTGCGAAGAGTGGTGGCTAAGGGGTTCTTGTCTCCGAGGTCTATTTACCCCAAAGTCAATACCCGCATGACACTTGTCCATTGCTAAGGCGTGCCCACTTGGTTGGCATATGCTGTCAATTGTCCCCTTTGGCTTCCCAAGGCAATGATGAGCCTTGGGAATCGTGCCCAAATATTTAAAGGCTAAAACCCTCCTTTTTCTTCTTCTTCCTCATTTCTCTCCTGTTCAAGCGATTACTCTCCTGTTTTCTGCGATTTTTTCTCCGAAGCTAGCCTCTGCTCCAGCGATTGTTCCGCTGAGGGATACCACTTTTCCTGCGCGATACTCTCCGCATTGTTCACCAACCTCACCTTCAGGTATCTTCCCTCTCCATCTCCTTCATTTTTGATATTTTTAATTTTGAACTTTCCGGTTAGATCTTGAGTTTCCCGGTGAGTTCTTGGGATTTCCGGTTAGACCTTGAGTTTTCCGGTGGAGCAGGCTTCCTGCATAGGTTCCTTAGTTGGATCTAAAATTCCCTTAACTTTTCAAGCCATCTTTGTTTGTAGTTTTTAGGATATTCCCAAGTTTAAGGTCTGAAGAAACCTTGTGTCGTCCCCAGATGCTCAGACCCTTGTACCAACTTCTTGAAGACTTTCCATCTCTAGCGGAGAAGACCTTGGATAAAATTAGACAAATAGAGAGAGCTCAGGAAGAAGCTCGTAGGTCGCAAGAGTCCCCCATCAGACCCCTCTTTCCTCCTCCTCTCAAGGTGGTGTACCCTCGTCCTCCAGAAAATTTTTACCAGACAGACGCCTCTGCCAATAACTTGCCGATGTCCGAGTCTGAGTCTTCTACCTCTGATCCGATGTCAGTGGACTCTTTCCAAGAGGCCATGGACTTCACTACTCAGGCTGACCTGAACCCTGACCATGCCGAGGTCTCCAGTCGTGCCTCGTCTCAGAATGGCACAAGCACCTCTAGTTCTTCTTCAGAGGTTGAACTTGTAGAGCCAAGTGTGGCCGCGCCTGGCATCCTAAATGCTATTCCCCTGTCGGCCGTAACCGAGGCCGAGTTTGCTCAAAGGTTCCCCAGTAACCCGTCAACGTCTGCTCCAGCCGACGTTGAGTCTGACGATGATGAGGATGCCGAAAGTGAAGTTGACACGTCTGAGGCAGACGAGTACGAGAGTACCATTACCGAGGTGGATTTACTGCACTTCCAGTACTTATATTCCATTAGCCCCTCTATCCACTTAAGGAGACCTCTGAGGGAAGAGAGAGCCTACCATGGCAGGGATGGTGAAATCTGCCTGTACGAGCAGATGTTCAAGTTAGGTTTTCGCCTTCCCTTCCACCCCGTCATTAGGACCATTCTATCATTCATTAACTTGGCCCCCTCGCAGCTCTCTCCCAATGCCTGGAGGGTCATTATAGGGGCAACCATCTTGTGGAGGGCGGTTCACCACTCTGACCTCCCAGTGCAGGTCTTTGCTGGTTGCTACGTCCCTACCTCGGCTAAGAATCATCCGAGCTACTATCACTTTGTTGCTCGAAGGCCTGAGAAAAAGATGCTCCTGGTCACTCAGACCTCCAACCATAATTGGAAACCCAGGTACTTTTTCGTCTCAGGTCCTTGGGAATTTGGTTCTTCTATTCCCTCTTCCATCTTCGAGCCAAGAATACCGACGAAATGGGGCAAAGTCTCCATGTCTGCCAGGGCCGACCCTGGACTAAGTGTGCAACACGGCAAGAGGGTGAAGGCCCTGCAGGACCAAGGGCCCCATGGGATGTTTGTCAAATTTGAACATCTGCTGACCCCCCAGTATCTCTCGGGGACGAGCCTGGGCGGAAGTCCCCTAGCTGACTTTGGTAAGGACTTTTATTTTGACCCCAAGTGTAGCCTCTTATCTTACGTGCTTTATTTCTGACTCATTATCTTTTCACTTTTGCAGAGAAGCCACCAGAGATTTCAGAAGAGTTGTGGGAGATGGCAGCCCCAAGCTTAGCTAGGCTTGTCAAGAAGACCGGTCTAAATGCTCCTCCACCCGCTCCCTCAACATCTAAGTCCAAGAAGAGGGCACCTGAGGTCCCTCCTCCTGAGGATCAGAGGCCGAGCTCCAGGACAAGGAGGACCCCAGATGCTGCGATCCCCATCACAGCCGACACATTATCGGCTCGTCTGGACCAGTTAAAACTTTCTGACAGTGTGCTCGGCCACAGCCGACAAGCCATGGACGCTCTTAACAACATGATGACAGAGGCCGACAAGCGTTTCCTCAGGGCCATGGAAACCTCTACGATGGTTGAATTCGGCCTTCACAGAGTAGTTCAGGTATAACTTGTCCCTTTGTTCGAAGTGCAATATCTGATCTTGCTTTTATCTAACTTCTTCATTTACTATGCAGGGTGCGGCAGCCATGTATCAGCTATCTAACTGGACCCTGAGGAAATTGCCTCTCATTCAGAAGGGCCAGGAGGCGGAGAAAGTGGAGGGCACCCTGAAGGCTGAGGTTGCTCGTCTGAGGAAAGAGTTACAGGAGGCTGAGACCAAGGCTCAGACCTCTGAAAATAAGGCCCAATCCCTAGAGAAGGACATCAGTGCACTTGTTCAGAGTCATACCAAGGCCCTGAAGGACAAGGACGATGCTTTGCAGAGGAAAGTTGATGCTGCGGTGAAGGCTTCTCTTGCAGACGCCTCGGAGACAATAATTGCCGACTATAAGGTCTCTGAGGAGTTTGTAGGTTTTGGCCTGGAGTACCTTGAAAGAGGTATCAAGGCCACCTCCAAGTGGGCCGAGGTAAGGGAGGCCGAGGTTGGCATCATTAAGGCCTCAGATTTTGTGGGCCTCGGCCTTGCCGATGCCCAATTTGTCCAGGCCTTGCAGGAGATAGAGGATGAAGTTGCTGCCCCTGGTCAAACTGTCACTCTGGAAGGGGCAGACCTCGGGGACACTGACCCTGCAAACGAAGTAGCCGAGGTGACCAATACCGAGCAGGCCAACCCTGAAGAGGAATCAGACGTTCCTCATTCAGCTGTTTAACTTGTATTTTCCATTTTTATTTTGACTTGTAATTTCGCATGTAATTCTTTCACACTTAAATATTTTGCAATGTCAAGCTTTTGTTGAATGCAAGTGTCTCTTCCTCTTTATTTGTGAATGTTCATGGATGCTATGCACCCTCTGTAGTCATTACTGGATGTGGTGTCATGACCATTACTTAAGAGTCTGAGGTTCTCACCTAATAGGTTATCCCCACGATAAATTTCACCGAATGAATGTTTAAGGTCTGAGGTGCTCACCTAAGAGGTTATCCCCACAAATTTTCACCAAATTAATGATGTTTAAGGTCTGAGGCCCTCACCTAAGAGGTTATCCCCACAAAAATTTTCACCAAATTAATGATGTCTAAAGTCTGAAGCCCTATAGCCGATGTATCTGAACTCAGACCTCGTCACCCCCGAGTGGTGTTATGAGGGTCTGAGGTCATCACCTGAGCCGAGGTAAGCCCCACAAAAATTTTCACCAAGTTAATGATGTTTAAAGTCTGAAGCCCTATAGCCGAGGTGTCTGAACTCAGACCTCGTCACCCCCGAGTGGTGTTATGAGGGTCTGAGGTCATCACCTGAGCCGAGGTAAGCCCCACAAAAATTTTCACCGAGTTAATGATGTTTAAGGTCTGAGGTGCTCACCTAAGAGGTTATCCCCACAAATTTTCACCAAATTAATGATGTTTAAGGTCTGAGGCCCTCACCTAAGAGGTTATCCCCACAAAAATTTTCACCAAATTAATGATGTCTAAAGTCTGAAGCCCTATAGCCGATGTATCTGAACTCAGACCTCGTCACCCCCGAGTGGTGTTATGAGGGTCTGAGGTCATCACCTGAGCCGAGGTAAGCCCCACAAAAATTTTCACCAAGTTAATGATGTTTAAAGTCTAAAGCCCTATAGCCGATGTATCTGAACTCAGACCTCGTCACCCCCGAGTGGTGTTATGAGGGTCTGAGGTCATCACCTGAGCCGAGGTAAGCCCCACAAAAATTTTCACCAAGTTAATGATGTTTAAAGTCTGAAGCCCTATAGCCGAGGTGTCTGAACTCAGACCTCGTCACCCCCGAGTGGTGTTATGAGGGTCTGAGGTCATCACCTGAGCCGAGGTAAGCCCCACAAAAATTTTCACCGAGTTAATGATGTTTAAGGTCTGAGGTGCTCACCTAAGAGGTTATCCCCACAAATTTTCACCAAATTAATGATGTTTAAGGTCTGAGGTGCTCACCTAAGAGGTTATCCCCACAAATTTTCACCAAATTAATGATGTTTAAGGTCTGAGGCCCTCACCTAAGAGGTTATCCCCATAAAAATTTTCACCAAATTAATGATGTTTAAATGAGACAAGAATTTGCCATGGAAACTGTTCTTTATTCACAACCTCTTCTCAATAAGATAGTACTTTTACAATTGACAATGGATGCAACATTATATGAAATATCTCTTTAGGTGGTCGGCATTCCACGGGTTGGTGAAGGGTTCTCCCTCTAGGTTCTCTAGCCTATATGTGCCAGGCACAACCTCTTCCGTTACTCTGTAGGGGCCATGCCAGTTCGGGTGTAGCTTGTTTGCCTTCTGTAGGGTTTTCTTAAGCACTAGGTCTCCTACCGCAATGGGTCTTGTCTTTACCCTTTGATTGTAGAACTTTGCTGCCCTCTGCTGGTAGGCTGCTTTCCTGACCTCCGCGTCTTCCCTTCTTTCTTCAATGAGGTCCAAGTCTAACCTCCTCCTTTCCCCATTGCTGTCCGGATCATAGGTCTGAATCCGATGAGTTGGTAGGCCTATCTCTGTTGGTATGACGGCTTCTGAACCGTGTGCCGGCATGAATGGGGTTTCTCCTGTGGGTGTCCTTGCTGTTGTCCTGTAAGCCCATAACACAGCGTAAACCTCTTCTATCCATCTCCCTTTCGCGTTTTCTAACCTCTTCTTGATTCCATCCAAGATTGTCCTATTTGTGACTTCAGTCTGGCCATTAGCCTGGGGTCGACCAGGAGACGAGAAGAACTGCTTAATCCCCACACTTTTGCAGTACTTCTCTAAGGAGGCGTTCTTGAACTGGGTCCCATTATCTGAGATGAGCGTGTTTGGGAGGCCATACCTACATATGATGTTCTTCCAGATGAACTGAAAGGTCTTCTGCTCCGTAATTGTTATCATGGGTTCAGCTTCTACCCATTTTGAAAAGTAGTCAATGGCAACTATCAAAAATCTATAGTTGTTGACTGCTCTCGGCAAAGGCCCTACCAAGTCAATTCCCCATACCGCGAACGGCCATGGCGAACAGATTGATGTCATAGGCTGATGGGGTTGGTGAGGGATAGTGGCGAACCTCTGGCATTTGTCGCACCTCTTCACATAGTCAGCGGCGTCCCTCGACAAGGTTGGCCACCAATATCCCTGAGTGATGATCCTCTTGGCTAGGGGTCTTCCTCCTATATGGCTAGAGCAAGAGCCCTCATGAACCTCCTGCAAGACCCGGGTTACCTCCATGGGATGCACACATCTGAGGAGGGGCAAGAGGAACCCCTTTTTATACAAGACATCCCCTACTAAAGAGAACTTGGCAGCTCTGTACCTCAACTTTCTTCCTTCCAACTTGGACTTAGGTAGCTCCCCTTCTCTCAAGTACCTGACGAGCGGGTCGATCCAAGAGTCCCCTAGGTTCACGTTGTGACAAGGGCTGCGCACCTCGTCCTCCTCGATGCTTGCCTTTCCCAGGACTTCAATTGGCATGGTTCTTCCCAAGTCTGTCTTCATTGCCGAGGCCAGCCTTGCCAATGCGTCGGCGTGATTGTTGCCCAATCTCGGCACTCTTTTCAGTTTGGCCTCTTCAAAAAATTCTAGCAATCCCCTTACCTTTTTTAAGTATCTGGCCATCCTCTCATCCTTGGCTTCGTACGCCCCCAATACTTGGTTGACAACCAACCTTGAGTCGCTATGTAGTAGAAGCCGCTTTACCCGCAGAGTTGTTGCCAATAGGAGGCCCGCTATCATGGCCTCATACTCAGACTCGTTGTTTGAGGCCTGGAAATTGAATCTTAAGGCATACTCAATGTTGGCTCCATCCGGAGCCGAGAGTACCAGCCCCGCGCCGCTTCCACCTTCACAGGAGGATCCATCCACGAAGAGGCTCCACACGTCTTCCTCTGAAGAGAAGACCCCTTCTCTCATCACTCCTTTTTCGAAGAGGTATCGATCCTCTTCATTCTCTTCTGCTCTCCTCCGAGGCTTGCCTGATATAACCTCTCCTCGACCCTGGAAGACGTAAGGGTCTATCTCTCCCGAATTTCGGGAAACACCTTTGCCGCTTTCCAAGCTATTCTCTGACCCAGTCTCTATCCAAGTGAACTCTGCGACAAAGTCAGCAAGGGCCTGTCCCTTAATGGCTGTCCTGGGCTGGTAAGTAAGATCATACTCCCCTAGTTCAATGGCCCAGGTCATCAATCTTCCAGACTTCTCAGGCTTGTGCAGGACCTGCCTTAAGGGGGAGTCCGTGAGGACTGTCATAGAGTGAGCTTGAAAGTAGGGTTTTATTTTCCTTGAAGCATGGATAAGAGCATAAGCCAACTTCTCCATCCGGGGATAGTTCTGTTCAGACCCTTGTAGGGCCTTGCTGTTAAAGTACACAGGTCTCTGAACTCCACCCTCTTCTCGTATGATGGCCGCGCTAATGGACGACTCAGAGACGGCTAGATACACAAACAACCTTTCTCCCGCAATGGGCCGGGACAGCAGCAGGGGAGACCCCAAGTAAGACTTGAGCTGATCAAAAGCTTTTTCACACTCTTCATCCCACTGGAAGGCCTTCCTTAGGACCCTGAAGAATGGAAGACACTTATCGGTTGCTCTGGAAACAAACCTGTTCAGGGCTGCCACTCTTCCCGTGAGTCTTTGGACATCCTTGATACTCCTAGGAGTCTTCATGTCAATCAATGCCTTGATCTTCTCTGGGTTTGCCTCAATCCCCCTTTGATTAACGATGAACCCCAGGAACTTCCCGGCTCCTACCCCGAAGACACATTTAGCCGGGTTGAGCTTCATTCTGTACGAGTCCATGACATCGAAGGTCTTCTCAAGGTCTGCCACATGAGTACATGCCCTCAGGCTCTTCGTTAGCATATCGTCCACGTACACCTCCATGGTCTTACCTATCTGCTCCTCAAACATCCTATTGACGAGACGCTGATATGTTGCCCCCGCATTTTTCAGACCAAAGGGCATTACCTTGTAGCAGTATGTCCCCTTGTCAGTGATGAAGGCTGTCTTCTCAGAGTCTTCGGCGTCCATGAATATTTGGTTATAACCCGAATAAGCATCCATGAAGCTCATGAGCTCGTGCCCTGCTGTTGCGTCCACCATCTGGTCTATCCTAGGTAGGGGATAGCTGTCCTTCGGGCAGGACCTGTTCAGGTCTGTGAAATCCACACACATCCGCCACTTTCCATTGGCCTTAGGCACGATCACTGCATTTGAGAGCCACTCTGGATAGGTGACCTCTCGTATGAACTCGGCCTCTTCCAACTTCTTCACCTCTTCTCGAATGACCTCATACTTCTCTCTGGAGTAAATTCTCCTTCTCTGCTTGATTGGCCTGGCATCCCTGTCCACGTTGAGTTTGTGGGTCATGACCTCGGGGTCTATACCAGGCATGTCGGTGTGGCTCCAGGCAAAGACACTCTGCCTCTTCCTGAGAAGGCTTACCAGCTCTTCCTTAATCTTTGTTTCAAGGGCCTTGCCGACCTGGATGGTTTTTTCCGGCTCGTCCTCATTGAGGACGATGGATTTTACCTCTTCCGCGGCCTCGCCCTTCTTCAGCTTCGTTTCATCTCTCGGATCAAGAGTGTCTATGCTGTAGGTGGCGGTTGCTCTCTTATGGGCCTCCTTCTCTTCAGCTGAGTTGAAGTAACACTCCCGTGCCGTGGTCTGATCCCCCTGCACTTCCCCTACCCCGTAAGGGGTCGGGAATTTTAGCATTTGATGGACCGTTGACGGCACGGCTTCAAACTCCTTGAGGGCTACTCTTCCAACGATGAGGTTGTAGGCAGAGTAGACATTCTCGTCCATCATAAAAAAGTTTATCTTCTTAGTCAGCCTCTTAGGCCACTCATCCCCCATACGCACATCCATCTCATACATGCCTAACGGGTGCACTTTCTCACCACTAAAGCCTATCAAGGGATGGTGGTATGGCACTAATCTTGATCTGCTGAGACCCAAGCTCTTGAAACAAGGCCAGAACATTACATCTGCTGAGCTTCCCCCATCTATGAGGATTCTCCCTACGTCGCACCCATGCACCCTTGTCGTTATGACCAAGGGGTCATCATGGGGGGCTAAGATGCCTTTGAAGTCGAGCCGGGAGAAACCCACCACCAGGGTGTCCATGTCCACCTTCGTTCTTTTCTGCACAGCGTCAAAAGACGTCAGGTTCACAACCTCTGGCCTGACTACCGACTTGGCCTCCGCGACATGAGCTTTTCTATCGGCTACCTCAGATCCACCCCCTGCGAATCCCCCACATATGGTGCTAACACCAAAGGAGATCATTCCTACCCTCTTCACTGGGGTGTTGTCATCTCTAGGTGGGAGATCTGGGTCATCTCCATCATTGCCATCTGAATCATCATGCCTTTTAGCCGGGACATCACCACGGCACTTATCGTTTCTTCTCTTCCTAGGGTCTTCTCTGCCGCCCTTTGGGGCCTTGCCATCCACATACTTTCTCAGTTTCCCGGATTTCAGCATCTTCTCGATCTCATCCTTCAGAGCGAAGCATCTATCTGTGATATGGCCGTGATCCTGATGGAACTCACACCAAAGGTTTTTATCCCTCTTATGTGGTGGGGCCTTCAATTTCTCTGGCCACCTCAGAGCCCGGTCAGTCTTGATCTCATTAAGGATGTGCTCACAGCTCACAGTCAGAGGAGTGTAATGGGAGAACTTGTCATCGGCTGAACGCTTCCTTCCTTCCTTCTTGCCCTGGGACCTCCCAACACTACCACGGTTCTCCTCCTCGTACTTGGCAGCCATCGCCTCCTCTGCATTCATTACTTTTCCTGCAGTGGACAACAGCTCCGCCATAGACTTGGGGGGGTCTTCCGCCAGCTTCCATAGTAGCTTTCCCTTCTGAAGACCTCCTATAAGGGCGGTCATGGCTATGCTCTCCTCGTAATCCTCCACCTCCAGCTTCTCCTTGTTGAATCTTGCTATATAGTCCCTTAGGCTTTCACCCTTAGCCTGTTTGACGTATAGGAGGTGGGTGGTCTTCTTTTGGGGCCTTACCCCAAAGCAGAAGTTGTGGATGAACTGCTCGGCCAATCCCTTGAAGTTTTCGATTGAATTCTTTGGAAGAGAGGTGAACCAGCTGTGCGCAGCCCCTGTTAGGGTGCCCGAGAAGGCCCTGCACTTCATCTCATCAGGTATCGAGTAAATATCTGCCACCGACTGATACATCTCGATGTGGTGCACAGGGTTAGTGCTGCCATCGTACTTAGGAGTCACTACGGGAGGCTTGAATTTTGCTGGGGTTGGGAACCCCACTATCTTAGCCACAAATGGTGAGCCCTCAGTGTAGCCCCTCTGTAAGGGCTCCTTGCTCTTTATGAGGTCCCCTATCTTCTCCTCGAGACGTTGGATCGAGTCATTCCACGGTCTCCTCTCGTCAACTTGGCCGAGGTTGTCCCCTGCCACTTCTCTGCGGCGGACAGAAGGTTCCCCAGCCATGACCCTCTGACTGTTGACCTCTTCCTGTTCCCTTGCTCTTCCATACATGGGTCGGCCTTGGTCTGGCCGAGCCCCTCTTTGGGAGCCTGCCGCGCTCCTTGACCTCGATAGCCTGTGTCTTAGGTCGTTAACTGGTCCCAGCCTCTCGAAGGCCGAGCCTCTGCTCAACCTGTTGAAGGCCGACCCTCTCTGCTGGGCCTCATCTCTTCTTCGGCCGACACATCCTTGGCTTTGCCGAAGAGGTCGTACGGTACCATCGGTAACCTCATATGGCTCCCAGCAGTCTTCTGGGGCCTCTTCCACTCCTATGTCATCGTACCTGTCCTCCGGGCAAGGGTTTCCTTGCCTCCCCAGGCGCAAACGCCTAGGGTCAGCAACGTCCCTTCTCCGCTGGGGTGCAGGTTGGTCCTTCATCGGTGCCTGGGGTGGTCCCCTGGCACCCGGTTGGGGTTGAACTGCCGCCGGGGTGACCAGGTCCGGTGAGACTCCAGGTGGTCTCATCATCATGGTTTGGCTGAGCTGTGCAAATTGCTCCTTCATCGCTTGTTGTGTTGCAGCCAAAGATTTCAAGGCAGCTGCCACCTCCGCCATTTCGGACTGGGGAGGAACCTGACTGGAGCTAGCTCCCCCACCTCCGGGTGGCGGAAGAGGCGGCGGCAAGTCTGGTGCCATGTGTTAAACTGTATAGAGTCTTGGTTGCAGGGGAGCTTAATACCTGAAAGGACCTCTTTCAATGGTGAAACAGCTCCACACAAGGGGTGGTTTCTGGTTCACCACCAGAGTCTCCGGTGAGGTAAAGCAGGAAATAAGGATGGGATAGCCTTTCGATTCCCACAGACGGCGCCAAAATGATGATGCTAAGAATCAGCACCACCAGGTAAGGTGTTTCCAATCTCAATATGCGAATAACAATGGCAGCACAGGTATATAAAGAGATAAGAGAAGGAGTTGAGGATATGAGGAGTCAACACCGGAATATGAGTGGTTCAGCCAATCTGGCCTACGTCCACTGTGAGTGTGTGAGTAATATCACTGAATGAAGGCACTAATGGCCATGGATACAATTCACTCAAGCTCTCTCTCTCTCTCTCTACTGTATATTTAGACAGAGTTTTAGCTAGGGTTTTTATCACTGTCCCCTTGGCTTGGTAGGGGGTGATCCCTTTATATAATGCCTAGGGGGTGTAATGTACCCCCTATGCATGTAATGTGCATGTGTGTAGTTTCCTCACCAATGAGGGTGTGCCAGCTGTCAGGTCCACATGTAAGTGATGATGATGAAATATTCCCCCCCCACATGTGGGGAATAATCTTGTTGTAACTGATCTTGGCCCAGGTGTCCTTATCCAAATGCTTGCGGAAACTTTGACAGTCGTGCTGGTGAATGGCCTCGGCCTAGGAGAGGCCGAGCTATAAGGGTAGGTCGTCCGACCCCTTCGCGGTGTGTCACGCGCTGTCTCGGCTTCATGTCAGCCGAGGTAAACTCATATATCGGCCTGGGCCGAGCCATTTATCGTGCTGATGATAAGTACGCCCTGGTAACCTCGGCCTCCTACGAGGTAGGGTTCATGCTGAAGGCGTGTTTAGCTTCTTGTTATCTTGGCCTATTGTTGACCGGGGTCGCTATTCCTTGGCACCTGGAGTTGATGTTATCTGTGATATGAGAAGTGTTCCGGGGGGGGAGTGCATATCTTAGTGTCGGCCTGGGCCGAGGTTACCTTGGCCGAGGGAAGATATCATGGGCCCCCCTGCACCGGTGGGTCGGCTAACGTCTCAGCTCTCATCTCGGCCGAGGTATGTTCCACTAGGCCGAGGTCATACTTGGGCATATCAAATTAAGTTAATGGTGAAATAACTTATAATTCAAGAATCATTATACTCGGGTTAGAGTAGTATGGAAAGGGAAGGTTATACCAAGACTAGTTGGATGGGGTAGTACAACTAGGTGGGGTTAAGGTAACCGGTAGGTGTGCACAATAGTGGAGGGGTGAGAATGTCCACAAGGGAGTGCGACACTAACTTAAATATGAAGCACATTCATGCATTTTAAATTACTTCAGTTAATTCACTTGCTAAATATTTTCAAAATGTTTTGGGTTCTAACCCTCGCTATAAAACTATTTTCAAAACCTTTTAGCTGTCCAGCCACAGGGACGCCAGGATTGACATTTTATTCCAGGGACACGGAGGTGTGGCATATGTGGATGCTAGCAGGAGTTTAGACTAGACGCATCATTATTCATTCCTAGAGTAGGAATCTTGTATCAGTTTCAGTTTTATTTAGGGCATATCGCCCAGACTTTCAGTTCAGTTTCATATTCGTTTTACTCTTGTGTTGAATATTTGTATTGGATTATTTCTTTGGTGGCTGGTGGTTTATTCGGCATGTTGTGTAATTAATTATTCAGTTGAGTTTTATTCAGTTGTGTGAATGGTTTATATTTATTTTCGCATGTACTGTTTGTGTAATTTAACAAGATAAAAATTGGCACCAGTTTTTGGAATACTAGGTGGTTAGTAAGTCTTAAAAAGTTTTCGACAGTGATGCTAAGGATGATCCAACTGAGATTCCTGTTTTAATTTGGTATAGGACTGATCACCCGGTATTTTATTAGGCGGGGTGTCACAGATGGTATCAGAGCATCAGGTTCTAGTGTCCTTAGGATCTGTGCGGCTTTTCTCGTTTCGGCTTAGCAATCTTTGATATAGAGACCTATTATAGGATTGTTGTATTCTCATACGTATGCGCATATACGTTCTTCTGTGAAATT
The DNA here is from genome assembly GCA_949130495.1 of Sambucus nigra. Classification (NCBI taxonomy): domain Eukaryota; kingdom Viridiplantae; phylum Streptophyta; class Magnoliopsida; order Dipsacales; family Adoxaceae; genus Sambucus; species Sambucus nigra. The sequence goes on along the minus strand of OX422211.1, from coordinate 227,143,958 downwards.
TATATTTGAGAGTGAACTCATACAAATTAGATTCTCATTCCAGATGATGCCCAGGAGAGAGAGAGAACAACTAGGGCAGCAGGGGGAGATGAGACGAGGGAGGCTCATCAGGAGCAAGAGTTGCCGCAGCAACTGCCAGAGATAATTTTGGCAGCACAAGTAACTGAACTAGTGGTGCAGGCGATTAAAACGACGGTGGTCGCAACGGCAGGGTACTTTCCACGGGATCAGCCACAGGTGTTAGTGGCGCCGAATGTTCAGACTCACGCTGGGTCGTCGGGGTGGAAGGAAGAAAGAGAGGTTATTTCTAGTGGGAACCCACCAGAGTTATGAGGGGGTTCAGATGTAGTGCTAGCGTGTCAAGGAAGAGATATATCCAGCATCACCTACGCATGGGAGATTGCGATAAGGTGCGGAATCAAATGCTAGCCACTTTTAGTTTAGTGGGAGCAGCGCTACAGTGGTGGGAGTCGATCACCAGAGTTAAGAAAAGGGATATGCTAGCTATTGTAGGGTTTTGGGGTGTGGTTCGACCGCACACATTTTTCCCCCAGCGGTTGAGACCGAAATGAGGAGAAAAATTTAGAAAGGTGACTCGGAGAGACCGTTCAGTGGCCGATTACAAGGAAGAATTCACTCGTTGGCAAATTTTATACCGGATGAGGTAAGAGAGGAAAGGAGAAAGAAAGCAAGGTTTATGGATGGGTTAGTCTAGAGAATCAGACAATGTTTAATTGGTAAATACCCATTAGTAGCTTATACTAATGTTGTTAACGCAGCACTCCGGCACTGTCGAGAATATCGCTTCCACGCGAAAGGAAGCGGGAGGGGAGTGGGAACTAGCCAGTTGGATAAGGAAGGAGGGAACAATACCAGTGGGGTATCCCAGCAGCAGACTGGGGGAGATCAGGGGCAGGATTTTCGGTAGGGAAATCATGCTAAACGATTTAGAACTGGAGGCTATCGGCAGGATGGCCAGGAATTTCAACAAGGTCGGCATGGGAGGGACCAGTGGCAGGGTGAATGTATTAGAAGGTGTTTCATTTGTGAGGAAAGCGAGACGCATGAAGAGATATTGCCTTCATCGAGGCAGGGGTGAACTACAGGACGAGGTCCTGGATGTACAGCCACTAAAGCAGGTCATGGGCTCATTCGGGCAGGGAGAAGATGCTCCGAAACCCGAGGATCAGCCGTTGCAGCTGGAGTATGGAGGTAATTATTTTTACCCTATGGGCGTGGGGTATATTTTTGAGTGACAAGGAGGCTGTCATAATATAAGACTTATTTTTCACTAGAGTTCGCGGGTAAGTCGAACTTAGTGGGTGCGTTGGCTGTAGCAGCCAGAATATGTCGATAAACTTTCCATGAGGTAGCGAAGTTCCTTTGTGTTCTTCACGAGAGAATGGAGGTGTACACTGAGTGAAGGTTTGAATTATTCAAGGAATTACTATTTTTAAGAATTATGGGAGTAGGGTCGATAATATATCCTAAATATCGGCTAGATAGCGATGGGATTTGAACTATTGTGAATAGTGAGGGTAAGCTGTGGTGTTCGCAACTCCAGGATATGATTGGTACGAGGTATAACCTGAGAGGGCATTTAGCCTATGTATATGTGTGTAATTATGGTATATTGTGTGGTGCGATAGACACAAAGTGAGGTTTTGTGGTCTCACATTTTATCCCGGTAAGTAGGGATGTTTACTAAAGTGAATCAGGGTAGTTAGAATTATATTCGAGCAAAGAGAGATAGCTCGGGGAGTATTTTGCGCAAGAACTAGTGATAGTAAGGGCGCGGTATTTTATGTTACCCTTGGTAACATGAGAGTAAGCGTATATGCTTTTGTGTTGAGAGACAAGTGTTTTGCGAGAAGATGTTTGAATGTTAATACATGGGTTAGGTACCCGTTATTTTATTAGGCGGGGTGTCACAACAGCATAGCATACCATAGGCATCCCACCACCGAAGCATTATATATATCCTTCCTCTATATCTGATCAGGTGTCTTAGGACACCGATCCTTAGATTGAGAAATTCCATGTCTGAAAGGGAGAAGCCCTTTCTTAGAATTTTTCATGATAAGCCTTCTGAGCACATTATCAATATAAGTGGCCTGGGGTAAGCCTAGCATCTTATTTTTTTTATCACGTAAATGTCTGATCCTGAGGATATGACTTGCTTCTCTTAAGTCCTTCATATCAAACTGATTAGATAAAGACACTCTTATACTAGACTATACACTCGTATCATTTCCAATTAGGAGAATATTATCCACGTAAAGTATTAGAAATACCACCACGCTTTTGCCATGCTTCTTATGCATACAAGTTTTATTTTAACATTGATCAAAACCAGAAAATTTTATTGACTTATCAAATCAGAGGTTCTAAGACCTTAATGATTGCTCGAGTCCATAAATAGGTCTCTTAATCTTGCATACCTTACTTTATTATCCATTAGATACAAATCCCAGTGGTTTTGTCATACATGAGCACACGTCAATATTATCGTTCAAGAACACTATCTTAACATCCATTTGTAAAATTTTGAAATTGAGATATGCCACAACGGATAAGAGAATTCGTAAAACTTTAGCATGGCTAGCGGCGAGAAGGTCTCCTAATAGTTGATTCCCTATTTCAGAGTAAACCATTTTAGAATAGGCATTGCCTTTAAGGTTTTCACCTTCCCCTTTACCCCTATCTTCTTCTTATAGATCCACTTTTAATAAATGGGTTATATCCCCTCACACAAGTATAAAATTTACCAATATTTATTCGAATATATTGAGTCCAATATCGGTATTTATAGCTTTTAGCCAAAGATCGGAATCCTTATCCTAGTTTCTTAGATTTGGTTTGTGTTCTAATGGGATATCATCGAAGTGTTCACACATATACACTAAACTATAAGGATTATGCCTATGTGACAACCCGCAATCTGAGATAAGGGGTGGCCAGCCCGATACCCAAATGTCATAGGAATCATGGATGGATATCATTCTCAGCATCAACAAAAATAAACTGAGTACACGGGAAAACCACCCAATAAATCAGAAAACGGGTTGCCAAAATGTGTAAAATTTTAAATATGCAGTTAAGAAAATTAAATTTAAACAACCCAAATCTGATAAGCAAGTGGAATTCCACAAGAATATATATAATACAACTAAAACGAATGTATACAAATAGACCGAATAAGCTGTCGGTCCACAGCTACATAGAACACCGTACAACAATTTAAATATCTTACATAATACATTCATTAAACAAGTACAAATGTTTGGGCCACACGCCTGAGTAAAAAGACCCGATCATATCTAGAATGACAAGAAGAAAACGTCTAGTTCAAGGTCCTGTAATAACCCGCAAAATCTTACAGCTCGTCGAAAGCAAAGGAATAGGAACATCAAAATGGGCGTCCTTGCGGGGGAGCACCTGAGCGGATACAATCATATATGCAACAAGGAAAGTAAATCGGTCAGGGCCGGGTTCTATATGATCACCAGAAGAAATAAAAAGCATGATAAAAATAAACAGTTATGAATGAATGATAAGGATGATAATATGGCATGTTATCTAGCATGTTAATCTTACAATACAATTTAAGGCAATTTAACTAAATGATGAAATGAAATGTCACTTACATAAAAGGAAGAAAAGTAAATAACTTAAATTTAAAACCTTTCCTCATTTATCAAATTTCCATTATCTTTTGTATTCCTTAATAGGAATAAAACCATTTATTAACTTCCATAGTTAATTTTCTTTCCATTCCTTAATAGGAATATCATTAATATCAAGTGCTCTTTATGGCACATTAATCTCAATCCCGTGCTCTTTATGGCACGTATCCATGCTCTTTATGGCATATACCCATCAAGTCCCACTTGATGCAGAAAAGTTATATTCTCTACATATAACGATTCTAAGGCCGCCCCTCCGAGTTTCCCCACTGGGCGCACCCCTAAATGACCATCATCTTCCAGGTCCTATCTATACAAGACAACCTGGGCACCTATCGATACGTCGGGAAGCGACCATATGCCTGCGGGAGAGTCAGGACCACACCCGGAATCCTCTCACCAGCGCAAAAAACATATAAAAACCCCCCATATGGCCTAGGACTATATCCACCCTGCATTCACTAGCCTGGGGGCATCACCAAGCGCACGAACTTCCCTTATGATGTCATTTAGAGAGGTGTGTATCAGTAAATCATTTACATTTTAAATCTCATTTTCATTTTCAATTTCCATTACCAAATTTTCATTTCCAATATCCATGTGTTTGGTTCTTTTTATTTGAACCTATCATCAATAAACAACTCGGTTCATTTTAATTGAACCAATCATCTTTAAACAATTTGGGTTCATTTTATGTGAACCTATTCCCATCAAATATTTTCATTGATATTCTTGAAATTACAAGTCCCGACTAAATCTCCAAATGATCATTATGATCCTATAAATCCCCAAAGTTCATGAAATTTTGATAATCCCTTAAGTCTCCAAGCATGGGCATTTAACTTACTAACTTCAAAAAGTTTGAAAAAAAGAAGTAATGCCTTAACATCACTTTAAACCTCCCCGGAATAAACCCCAGATGACCCAATTCTAATCTAGGGTGGCGACAAAACTCAACTAATACTCTAGGACTCTAAGTTTACTTCTTTCAAGAAGGTTCATAGGTCCTAAACCTAAAGAAAAAGATCAAAAATTAAAAAGAAAAATGACCAAAAACTGCAGGACCCGAATCGATTCGCCCAAAGGGACGAATCGATTCGCCCTGTCGAATCGATTCTCCATGAAAGAGAATCGGTTCGGAAGACAAATCCAACATTCTGCATACTACCGAATCGATTCGGCCTTAACCCAAATCGATTCGGGTACACAGACCTGGGAAATTGCATCTATGCGAATCGATTCGCCCTAGGGGCCGAATCGATTCACCCCTGCGAAATTGCCAAGAATGGCTATGGAGTTCTAAACTCCAAATTTCTCATTAAACCCAAAACCAACCCAACCAAGATCATATGCTGCAAATTTCTACTCCAAAAATACCTCTAACTACCAATATTAACATTATCTATCATCCCAATCAATTTCCAAGGGTTAATACCCATAAATCCAACAAAACCCTAAAATGTTAAACCATAACCATTCAATAACTATCAAAACTAATTAATCCACTTAAATCATATAATAGAAAGTAGGTAACTTGCCTTGAGGTAGGAAAATCAGATTTGAGGAAGATGCAAGCAATATCTAAGCTCCAATCTCTCTTTTCTCCAAAGTTCTCTTCCTCTCTCTCTCTCTAGGGCTCAATTTTGTAAAAATGGAAGAAAAGAAATGGGGTTGGGGGACTTAAAACGTGGCTTAAGTCTAAAAATCCCAACTTTAATGCCCGAAATGCCAAAATACAATATGGCACTTATTTTGACTGTCTCGCACCTACCGGGACCAACTACACCCTCCAAATTATCATTTGGAAAATTTTTAACTCATTTTACTTCTGATTTCATATTAAACCAAAATGTCATTTTAATTCTTATGACACAATAAATCACCACATGGATATTTGTACCTACTCATCAGGTAATCATACAACATTTCAGTATATATTAACCTTTTTCATATTAAATTAATATTTACTCAACATCCATCATTTTATAATTAATTACTACATATAGTAAATAAATATAAAATAGGCTATCAAACGTGGGGGTTGTTACATACTCCCCCCCTTATGAGGGAATTTTCCCCCCAAAATTCAGGCATACCTCGCAAGAAGAAATGCGGATACTTTTTCGGCATGTCATCCTCACGATCCCATGTTGATTCCTCGACACTGTGCTGACTACCTCGCATCATAACTAAAGGTACTACTCGCGATCTCAATCGCCACTCTCCATGCTTCTAAAATAGCAACCGACTATATCTCATAAGAACAGGCAAGTTGCATCTACTTCAAAAGAAATGTGCCTAAGGTCACCATCACATCTCTTGTACTACTTTACAGAGGAGATATGGAACACGTCAATGAACTTGCTGCAAATATTTCAGTAGAGCAAGTTAATAGGCTACCGGACCAACCTTAACATTTCTAGGAAAGGTCCAACGTAACGCGGTGTAAGTCTTCCTTCTACTCAAAATGCTTAATGCCCTTCATGGGCGATACTCGCACCAACACCTGGTCCACCGACCTCAAACTCCACATGACATCTCCCCGTATCGACTTAGCTCTTTTGTCGATCTTGGTTATACGAATGCGATTTCGAATGAGCTCAATTTCCAAATAAGTATCTCGGATCATTCCAGGCCCGAGAGACTTATCATCTCGCACCTCTAACCAACAAACGGGAGATCCACAAGGCCTAACATACAAGCCTTTTTAGAGCGCCATCCAGATAGTGAATCGATGCAAATTATAATAAGAAAATTCAACTAGTGGGAGACACTGTTCCCGACTACTCTTGAAGTCACGCACGCACAGAAGGAGTATATCCTCCAACATGAGGTTTACCTTTTTGGTCTGGCCATCTGTGGAAGATGATAAGAAGTGCTTAACCACAATTTGATTCCCATGGCTTTCTGGAGACTTGCCACAAATGGGAAATGAAACTCTCGTCTCGGTCGAAAACTATAATCAAAGGCACCCCATGCAGTCCAACAACCTTTCTATGCCCGGCCGCTAATACTGGCGGTGCATATCTTGACACATAAGTCGTTACTCGGATGCACCATTTCTGCCTTTCTTAAGTCCATCTCATTCGGGACAAAATTCTCTTATGGAAACACACCCCTCCCTCAAAATCTATAGAGCAGGGTTCTGTTCCCTAAATCAACAGCTTGTGTATGTGGTCTTAACCACTCTTGTCTCTCCTACGACATCTTGCAACAAGAATATTGCTCGCACGAAGGATTAAATTTCTGCCTAGGAAGTAACACCTCCCTTCCTTACACGACCATCACCCCCACGATGAATTTTAAATTCAAACATGGGATAATACTTCTCACAAGTCTCAGCTTATGAGGCGCATAAACCTTAGGTCCATGCTCTAGTATTTATTATTCCCCATCATGGCAAAGGCTTGTCGATTAAATACACCCTCGAGCTTAACAACATTGCTTAGGAGTGAGAATCAATTCACCCTTCTTTTCGAAAGCTGAGTTGCCAACGTGACATTCTAACTATGAGAGGCCTCATCTCCTTCGGTCTAACCAACCAACTTCTCGAAATCTCACACTTCTCGTTACTAGGAAACCAATCCCTCTTAGAGTCAACACACAACTTATTCATGGTCAACTCCCGACAACCTTCCTAAACTAACGCCACATAAACTAAAGGCCTTATGTCCAAACAATCCTAAGGTCTACCTACCTATATCCTATCTAAGTCGTGTACATATAATACTGAGTATATCCCTAGTTCCCAAGACCTTTCTCAACTCCTGACATTTGCTCGATTTCATGCGTGGGATGTCTCGCCGAAGCAAAATCCAAATAAGGAACCCTCCCGTTACACTACTACCTCGCGTTGTCGGCCATCAAGATATACAGGTCTAAGACACATGTTCAGGATTGAAAAGATTCTACTTATATACATCACCATTTAAATAACTGAAGAGTTAATAAATCAAATATTCACTTTTCATAAAGCCTTATAATTATATACCCCACAATATACATATACCTTCTCAAATAGCCTTCTTATCAAGGCATAACCCGAAGTCTAAATTCGACTTCGCATCCCAGTCTCCCTCACATCGTTCAGAGGAGAGAACTGTATACAGTGCTTTTATTTCGCACTCTAATAGCCATTAATCACTCTTCTACGTGATTCTCGGTAAACCTTTCCACCCAACAAAAATAAAATAAAAATGAAATTAACTAAAAGAAGAAAGAACAACATCTCTCCACTTCCAAGGTCGTTGAGTTTCACGCGCGGAGCGTCCCGTAAAAGCAGAATCCAAACAAGGAACCCCTCCTATACGCTACTACTCAACTATGTCGGTCGTAGATATAAGTCATACCAATCACATCATACCCGACCATGTCAAGGACGAGTAAATCGACCTCAAAGCACACGGTACCACAATAAATCCATATATGTATACAAATAAGGAATTGAGCGAACCATCTCTCGTAGAAAACTCAACACTAGTCAAAATACTCTCAGCAGATCTCATCAAATCTGAAATCTGAGAAGAGCTCATGAAATAAACGAGCGCGTAACACCCGCATCGAATGACACATATCTCAAGTACCTCTGAAATAAAACTTACCCTTAATAGCGGGCGGTGCTAACGAAGATGGAGGAAGTATAGCCTCCCGAGTTTGATAAACTCTCCCATACAGTAACTGTCCCTACTGCATGGGAACAACCGAATTAGGTACCTGAGGTGGGAACTGAACACGCGGCTGTTGCGAAGCCCTAGCAACTGACCCCCAAACAACCGAGGACACTCCATCTTGTAGTGACCTGTCTCCCCATATAGGAAGCACCGTCCCTTCATATCCTCTCAAACTCGACCCCCGTTATTTCTAAACTAGGAAGTGCCTTGGCCTAGATGGTCTTTACCTCCTTGACCACCCCGACCTACATGATGCAAAGCACCTTCACTGTGCCTATGTTATTGCCACCCGCAATATACCCTCCAAAATGTTGTCTCTTAGACGAAACCCCTTGTCGAGGGTCCCTCTCTTTCTGCTTACTACCCGAAGGTTGGGATGAGTAAAATACTCCTCCTCCAATCCCATACCCTCCAGGCTTTCCTACTTTCCCCAAGATAGTTACTTTCTTACTACCGGTGTATATACCCGATGCTCATGGCGATGGGGTGAGGCTGCATTCATCACGTCACCAAAAGTTTGTAAAGCTGGATTACCCAGCAATTATTGCCGGATTCTCCAGTTTAGACCTCACATAAACTTTGAGATCTTCCTATCTTTCGGAGTCACTTCATCCGGGACGAAACTCGCCAACCATGTAAACTCCTCTACATCTTTCGCCATAAATCTCTCTCCTTGCACAACATCCTGGAGCTTCTTTCTCATCTCCCTATGAATTACGGGAGGAAAATACTTACGATCGAACAAAGTCCAGAACTCGATGATCGTCATTGTGTCTCTCTGCTCTGGTGTGGTCATCATCTCCCACCAATATAACGCAGATCTGACTGTCTTAAAAGTGGAAAGGATATGTTTCCTCTCCTCGCTACATTCTATCATTCGAAGGTGGCGTTGTCTGTCCTCTTTCCATTAATTGGCTTTAACAACATTCATGCCTCCCTCGAATTTCCGGGGGATTGCCCTTTAGAAAGGACTCCCATAGGATCTTGAGCATCATGAGTCCCTGGAAATTATTGAACCACTGCGGTCATGGCTGCGTTAATCGCTTGAGCTACTATATTTGTTATATCCACAGCATTAACGGTCCCTTGTGGCGGCGGTGGAGGACCTACATCCTCTTCTACAACCCTATTACGTCTCGATGGGCGACCTCTCTAGGTGAAATTTGAGATGAAGAAACAATAGAGTTAAAATATTATCTGAAACTATCTATCTCGCAGAAGATCGCAAACATAGACAACTACATAGTCCTAACATTAGGCTCTATATCAAAGAACGCTACGGTAGAACGTGATGAATCCACATAGATCCTAAAGACTCTAAAACCTGATGCTCTGATACCATCTGTGACAACCCGCGATCCGAGATAAGGGGTGGCCAGCCCGATACCCAAATGTCACAGGAATCATGGATGGATATCATTCTCAGCATCAACAAAAATAAACTGAGTACACGGGAAAACCACCTAATAAATCAGAAAACGGGTTGCCAAAATGTGCAAAATTTTAAATATGCAGTTAAGAAAATTAAATTTAAACAACCCAAATCTGATAAGCAAGTGGAATTCCAAAAGAATATATATAATACAACTAAAACGAATGTTTACAAATGGACCGAATAAGCTGTCGGTCCACAGCTACATAGAACACCGTACAACAATTTAAATATCTTACATAATACATTCATTAAACAAGTACAAATGTTTGGGCCACACGCCCGAGTAAAAAGACCCGATCATATCTAGAATGACAAGAAGAAAACGTCTAGTTCAAGGTCCTGTAATAACCCGCAAAATCTTACAGATCGTCGAAAGCAAAGGAATAGGAACATCAAAATGGGCGTCCTTGCGGGGGAGCACCTGAGCGGATACAATCATATATGCAACAAGGAAAGTAAACTGGTCAGGACCGGGTTCTATATGATCACCAGAAGAAATAAAAAGCATGATAGAAATGAATAGTTATGAATGAATGATAAGGATGATAATATGGCATGTTATCTAGCATGTTAAGCTTACATTACAATTTAAGGCAATTTAACTAAATGATGAAATGAAATGTCATTTACATAAAAGGAAGAAAAGTAAATAACTTAAATTTAAAACCTTTCCTCATTTATCAAATTTCCATTATCTTTTGTATTCCTTAATAGGAATAAAACCATTTATTAACTTCCATAGTTAATTTTCTTTCCATTCCTTAATAGGAATATCATTAATATCAAGTGCTCTTTATGGCACATTAATCTCAATCCCGTGCTCTTTATGGCACGTATCCATGCTCTTTATGGAATATACCCATCAAGTCCCACTTGATGCAGAAAAGTTATATTCTCATACATATAACGATTCTAAGGCCGCCCCTCCGAGTTTCCCCACTGGGCGCGCCCCTAAATGACCATCATCTTCCAGGGCCTATCTATACAAGACAACCTGGGCACCTATCGATACGTCGGGAACGACCATATGCCTGCGGGAGAGTCAGGACCACACCCGGAATCCTCTCACCAGCGCAAAAAACATATAAAAACCCCGCATATGGCCTAGGACTATATCCACCCTGCATTCACTAGCCAGGGGGCATCACCAAGCGCGCGAACTTCCCTTATGATGTCATTTAGAGAGATGTGTATCAGTAAATTAACATTTACATTTTAAATCTCATTTTCATTTTCAATTTCCGTTACCAAATTTTCATTTCCAATATCCATGTGTTTGGTTCTTTTTATTCGAACCTATCATCATTAAACAACTCGGTTCATTTTATTTGAACCAATCATCTTTAACCAATTTGGGTTCATTTTATGCGAACCTATTCCCATCAAATATTTTCAATGATATTCCTCAAATTATAAGTCTCGACTAAACCTCCAAATGATCATTATGATCCTACAAATCCCCAAAGTTCATGAAACTTTGACAAGCCCTTAAGTCTCCAAGCATGGGCATTTAACTTACTAACTTCAAAAAGTTTGAAAAAAAGAAGTAATGCCTTAACATCACTTTAAACCTCCCCGGAATAAACCCCAGATGACCCAATTCTAATCTAGGGTGGCGACTAAACTCAACTAATACTCTAGGACTCCAAGTTTACTTCTTTCAAGAAGGTTCCTAGGTCCTAAACCAAAATAAAAAGATCAAAAATTAAAAAGAAAAATGACCAAAAACTGTAGGACCCGAATCGATTCACCCAAAGGGCCGAATCGATTCGCCCTGCTGAATCGATTCTCCCTGAAAGCGAATCGGTTCGGAAGACAAATCCAACATTCTGCATACTACCAAATCGATTCGGCCTTAACCCGAATCGATTCTCCCTAGGGGCCGAATCGATTCACCCCTGCGAAATTTCCAAGAATGGTTATGGAGTTCTAAACTCCAAATTTCTCATTAAACCCAAAACCAACCCAACCAAGATCATATGCTGCAAATTTTTACTCCAAAAATACCTCTAACTACCAATATTAACATTATCTATCATCCCAATCAATTTCCAAGGGTTAATACCCATAAATCAAACAAACCCCTAAAATGTTAAACCATAACCATTCAATAACTATCAAAACTAATTAATCCACTTAAATCATATAATAGCAAGTAGGTAACTTGCCTTGAGGTAGGAAAATCAGATTTGAGGAAGATGCAAGCAAGATCCAAGCTCCAATCTCTCTTTTCTCCAAAGTTCTCTTCCTCTCTCTCTCTCTAGGGCTCAATTTTGTAAAAATGGAAGAAAAGAAATGGGGTTGGGGGACTTAAAACGTGGCTTAAGTCTAAAAATCCCAACTTTAATGACTAATACGCGATATAATAAATCGCAACTACACATTTAAGCTATAACCAGTCAAAAGTGCTCGAAATGCCAAAATACAATATGGCACTTATTTTGACTGTCTCGCACCTACCGGAACCAACTACACCCTCCAAATTATCATTTGGAAATTTTATAACTCATTTTACTTCCGGTTTGATATTAAACCAAAATGTCATTTTAATTCTTATGACACAATAAATCACCACATGGATATTTTTACCTACTCATCAGGTAATCATACAACATTTCAGTAAATATTAACCTTTTTCATATTAAATTAATATTTACTCAACATCCATCATTTTATAATTAATTACTACATATAGTAAATAAATATAAAATAGGCTATCAAACGTGGGGGTTGTTACAGCCTAATTCTCCCACTACGATGTGGCTCCACTTGTGGTCTAGTATTAGTGACACATATATCCTGATCAAGTTGTATTTCATCATGTACGGGTGGTCCAAAACAATTACTTGGTCTTGTCATCTTATCTCTTTCAAGATAATATTACTCTTAGGCTTATCGTTTATCATATAATCTTACTCTAAGTACCGAGCAATGGTCCTAACCAATACCCTCTGGTCCTTATGATTGTAAAATAAATCACATTCAGTCCCTTTTGGGAACCTACAAAGAGATATACTTATGACCTCGATAATAACTTATTGGGCTTCTTCCTCAGCACGTGTGTTGGGCAACCCCAAATTCGAACATAAATTAGACTAGGTTTGTACCCAGTCCACAGTTCTGAAGAGTTGTTGAGAATGACTTAAAAGGAACTAAGTTTAGTAAATACATAGCCGCCTATAATGCATAACCCCAAAAGGAATCATCCAGGCGCAAATAACTCATCATTGATCTAACCATGTCCAAAAGAGTACCCTTCTTTCTTTTTGCTACATCATTTTGTTGTCGAGTGGCCGGTGGGACAACTAGTATATAATCCTAAATAAAATCTCCTAAGAGTTACTCTCCTTCATGATCAGATCGCAAAGTTTGGATTATTTTACCAAGCCTATAATCCACTCTAACCTTATAAACTTTAAACTTATCAAAGGATTCAAACTTATTATGCATATGGTAAACATTCTGAAATATCGAGTAATAATCAATCAAAGTGATGAAGTACTCATGAACACCTCTTACCTAGATAGTCATAGTCCCACACGAATCAGAATGAAGCAGTTCCATCATATCTTTAGCTCAATGTCCCTGGGCCTTAAATGGACTCTTGTTCATCTTACCCTCTAAGAAGTATTCGCAGACTAAAAGTGACATAACTTCCAATGAATTTAACTGTCCATTTGAAAGAAGTCTTTTAATTTATTTATTTTAAATTGACATGACCTAAGTGCAAGTGCCAAAGATATGTATGGTTTAATTCAGAAGGATGTTTTCTCTTTAGACTATTTCCATTTAAACTATTCACTTCGGTATTAGCAATAGCGGTGAGACATGTCTTACAAACTAAAGATCATCTTCCAATGTACCAGGACATATAAGAGATTTGTCATTTTTGATAAAATTCCTTAACTAAAATAAACCAAATATCCATTAATCGCAAGTTTAGAAACCAAAATCAAATTTCTTCTAATACAAGGAACATAAAAATAATATATTAATATTAACATATTATTTTACCAAAATTTAAAACTAAATTTCTTGATCGCCCATGAACAGAAACATTTCTCCATCATTGAGCTCCCTATTTACTTGGAGCCCTTGTATAGAATTGTAAACATTATTAGTGGCTCTCGAATCTATACATAAGGTACCTGTAGATTGCTCTGCAAAACATATCACCATGACGAAGTAAAAAGTACTGTTTTCAATCATCCTTATTAATTAGATCGATCATGGATTCTTCCAGTGTCGAGACTATTTCCAGAAATAACAATTGCCTTTCATCTTCTTAACTGCTCCCTGAGGCTTATAGTTATTATTGGCAACTGTAGGTTGCGATTGTGACTTTCCTTTCTTCATTTTACCTTATAAGACATAAGAAGATTGGACTTTCGCAGCAACTTAAACCACACCTTTATGCTTGGTGATATTCTCCTCCGCTTTTAATTCTTTAAGTAGTTGTGACAAAGATTAATCAAACTTTTTCATGGAATAGTTTAGGCAAAACTATTTAAAGGACTCTGGTTGTGATTGGAGCATCAAATAGACTTGGGTTTCCCCATATATTTTGGATCTAAGAATTTCCACTTATACAAATATGGACATCACCTTAAGAATATGCTCATGTGTGGGAGTAACATCCAGCACCTTAGTGCTCACCATCCTCACCATAACATCGAGCCTTGCAATATTCTGATTCTCAAATATATCCCTAAGGTTCAGAATCATGTTGTAAGTGCTCGACATGTGTTTATCTTGGTGTTGCAACACATTGGTCATAGATGTCAATATGTAACAAGTCATTTGATTAACCTTTTTCCACCTTAAATAGGCTTGAACATCCCTTTTGAGTGACCTTTCCTCGGAGTTGGTAGTGCAAATTTTAGTCAAGATAAACTTATATTCCTCAGTATTAATGAAATTATTTAGGTTTCTTTTCCACTTAATATCGTTCATTCTAGTTAGTTTGTTATCCTTTAATATGAAAGCAAGTGGGTTGAATGAAGAGCCCATTTTAAAATATGTTATAAAATTTTGAAAACATAAATAATCTCAAAATAAACATAAGATAATTAAGTTTGATTTAATTTTAAAGTAACATCCCCCTACCATTATTAAAAAATAAAATCTCGTCGGACATCCTAATTCCCTTATGAAGTGATATTTATCGATGGGAGCTTAATTCAATTCACCTTGAATTAGACAAACTTTCATCTTTCAATTATGCACTCTGAACATTATATGAAATTTTGTCGAACATAATTGAATAATCGGAGTCGTTAGGTCCCACACCTAATGACAGTGACCCCGATGGGGAGGATATCATTAGTATCGTCTAAGTATATACCATTTTTTCATCCAAGGTAACTAAACTCGCTTGTTCACAACTTCCTATATAGGAGGACCAAAGACACTCACATTTCATTCAATAAACTATCACTTAAAAATTTTATAATCTCCGTGATATTGTGATTAAAATTATCAAATGAGGTCAGATCAAGCTGACAAGAGGAATCTATCGCATCAAAATTTTAAATACCAATGGAGACCATGAGGTTTATGTTGAAATCCCTCTCCCACTTAGTTATTTAAAAAAATTGAGGGTTTATGGAAAAACATTTGTTTAATTCTAAAAGACCAAATTAAATCCGTGGTGATCTTTTAATTTACTTGTACAAGTTAAATTTCTCGATTCTCATATGAGAGTGCACCAGCAATCAATGAATGAACTTGTTTAATTAAATTCTAATTTTAGTTCCAAAAATCATAACTCTTGCAATTAGTTGTGATTGACTAAATAAATAAAACCAAGCATCCAAACAATCACAAATATGAGGGAAAATCCCCCAAGGGGGAAAAACCTTTTTATTTCACTATATCTTGTAACAACTTACAAATACAGAGAAATACAGCTTGCCACATGAATACCCACAGGCGTCAGTTCGTTATCGTCGGCAAGAGATCTCGCAAGAGCTCTAATCATCAGCAATGAAGAATCAACCTTCTTTTCCACAAGTGTACTCCAGATTAGTAGAATAAGTAATCTAAGGTTTAAATGATTCACATATGAATTTGGGACAGTTTGGTGAATCAAAAAGGGTTTAAACTTTCAAAAATTAAATTTAAAATTGTAGTTGTTACTGCATAAAACGGAGTTGTGAAGACTTGAAAAACGTGAGTGTAGAAAACTGGTATTTATAAGAAAATTAAGGCGGGATTGTCGCACGGACGACTTTTGATGTCGTTTGAACCACTTCGCGCGAGATGGATATGTCGTTTAAATGACAATGAGACATCATTCGAATGAGGTGAACGTCAAATCCAGTCATTCTCAACACTTAGAAAAAATTCTTATCACGTTGGAAAACATTTTAGGTACTGAAAAATAGTTTATAAAAAAATTCCAAATAAATATGTAAACATTAAAAACTTTAAATTAAATATTTACCATAATTGTGAGTTGAGTAGTGGGAATGTTGAAGACGCACGTTGCACGTTGCTTGGTGAGGTTGCACTATGAACGAATGAAGATGATGGGTGCGTGAGACTTTAAATTCAGATCGAGGCCATCATGGATGATCGTGTTGGCATGCCGAATGTAGGGGTATAAGACATACATGTTGTGATCTAGGACATAAGGAAATTTTTGAGATACTAAACGGATATTTATAAAATTATGTCCTTGCAAATATCCTCCTATGTCTATGCCGGTACATACATAAAAACTATATGAATTATGCTACCCAAAGTCAAAACAAATGACATAAAATTTAATATCCCCATAAAACCAAAAACTAGAAATACTAAATGACATGTCTTCAAAACAAATGACATACAATTTAATATCATGCCTATAGAAGTTCACAAATACTCAAATCGTATATTGTCTAATGGCTTGGTAAAGAGAACTGCGAGCTACTTTTGAGTGCTCAAATATTCAATGATGAGATCTTTGGATTCGACAAGGTCGCGGATAAAATGATGTCTAAGCTTAATGTGCTTAGTTTGGGAGCGCATTAAAGGATTTTTGAAAATATTAATAGCACTCTCGTTATCACAAAACATGGTTAACTGATTTTCGATGATACCATAATCTCTAAGCATCTGTCTAATCCATAATAATTGTGAACAACAACTACCAGTTCCTATTTATATAGATTCGTCTCTAGATAAGGAGATACAATTATGTTTCTTACACGACCAACCTATGAGATTATTAACTACGTAGTACCAAGCATTAAAAGTGCTTTTACTATCGTCAGAACAATCGGCCCAATCGACGTCGGTGTATCCTACAATATAAGTAGTTGTACCGTTTGTGTACCGAATACCAAATTTTAGAGTACCCTTAATATATTTAATAATTCTTTTCACACTTAATAAGTGGGATTCTTTAGGGTTACTTTGATATCTAGCGCAGATATAGACAACCAAGGATATGTCGGGTCAAGATGCGGCAAGATACAGCAAACTCCCTATTATACTTCTACAAAGAGTGTGATCAACACTTTTCCATTATCATCCTTTGAAAGTTTAGTTGAAGTACTCATGGGGGTTCTATAAGGTTTAGCATTTTCTAAGCCGAATTTTTTAACTAAATCTGTAGCATACTTGGATTGAGAAATAAAAAGTCCATCACTTCATTGTTATACTTGTAAACCAAAAAAATATTGTAGTTCAACCATTAGAGAAATCTGAAATTCGGTATGCATGATATCAAAAAAATTCTTGACTTGTTTAAGACAGGTGGAACCAAAAATAATATCGTCCACATATACTTGTGCGATTAAGAAATGTTCATTTTCCTTTCTAACAATCAACGTTTGATCGTTTATACCACGGACAAATTTTTGAGACACTAGAAAGGTAGACAGTCACTCACACTAAGCTCTAGGAGCTTGCTTCAATCCATAGAAGGCTTTCTTAAGCCTAAAGACATAGTCCGGGTGTACAGGATCAACAAATCCTTTGGGTTGTTCTACGTATACTTCTTTAGATAAGATTCTATTTAAAAAGTGTATTTAACATCCATTTGGAATAATTTGAACTCCATATGACAAGAGATGGCAAGAAGGAGACGAACTGATTCTAGACGAGTAACAGGTGCAAAGGTTTCGTCAAAATCGATTCCCTCAATCTAGGAGTATCTCTGTGCAACCAACCTAGCTTTATTTCTAATGACCTCCCCATTTTCATCTGTTTTGTTTTTAAAAATCCATCTTGTGCCAATAACCTTTGAGTCTTTTGGTCTAGGAACAAGATTCCACACACCGTGACTCTGAAATTGGACTTACTCTTCTTGCATAGCATTTATCCAAAATGAGTCAAAAAGAGCATCATTAATACTTTTAGGTTCCTTAAAAGAAAAAAAGCAAGAAAATTGTGCCACTTGTCGAAGTTGGGATCTAGTTCGAACTGGTTCTAAAGGATTACCGACAATGATTTCAATGGATGATCTTTAGAAACCCAAGTGGGTACTAAAGGACTCTCACGTGGCAGTGAATTAGTATCATTTTGAGGATCAGTGGATAAATTAAGTTCGTCCTCATCAAATGTTATTGGTTGACTGTCACTTCTCCTTACACTTGTGTCATCTACAATTTCATTAATTGATTCCATAATAGTATTAGTTCGATAGTTAAAAACACGCAAAGCACTACTATTTTGGGAATAACCAAGAAAAATTCCCTTTTCTCCTTGGGTATCAAATTTTGAAAGTTGCTCTCCATCTTTGTAGATGTAGCAAATACTCCCGAAGGTTTTAAAATATTTTAAGTTTGTTTTTTGTGGAACCATAACTCATAAGAGGTTTCTTTGGAATTTTTTCTGAGGTAGATATGATTAATAATGTGACATGCGGTTTGGACAGCTTCTACCCAAAAATATCTAGGGATATTCTTAGCATGTAACATGACCCTAGCCATTTCTTGTAAAGTCTTATTCTTACGTTCAGCTATACCATTTTTCTGCGAGGTTTTGGGAGCGCTAAACTCGTGTTTATAGCCATTAGCTACACAATACTCAATAATAACAGAGTCCTTGAACTCTCCACCTCTATCACTCCTAATTCAACACACCTAGGTATCCTTCTCATTATCAATTTTTAAGAGGATTCTTAAGAATTCATTGAAGGAATCTGATTTTTATTTCATAAAAGTTACCCATGTATATCTCGTATAGTCATCCACTATAATAAGGATGTAATAGTTTCCACACAAGCTAACAGTTCTTGAGGGACCCATGAGGTCCATGTGGATAAGTTCTAGAGGCTTAGAGGTCAGGACATCTTTAACTTTCTTGTGAGGGGATTTACTTATTTTGCCGTCCTAACAAGGTCCAAATATAGGATTAAAAGAACTTTTAATTTTAGGTAAACCTCTAACTATCTCTTGGGAACTCAATCTTCTAAGATTATCATAATTTATGTGTCCCAGTCTATTGTGCCATAGATCAGAATCCTCTAATCTCGCAACATAGCAAGATTCAGAATTGGGGATTACTGTGTAACAGTTCTTCGGGGTTTTGTTTCCTGTTAAAATACAATTACCTTTTTCATCCATAACTTTGCAATCATTTTTTTAAAAGGTAACTGAGTTATTGGAGTCACAAAATTGTGATATACTTAAGAGATTAGCTTTAAGGCCTTTAACTAAGATAACATCATTCAGTTCAGGAAGACCATGCTCACTCAATGTTCCCTTACATATGATCTGAGATGAAACGCCATCTCAAAACATGACACTACCTTTGAGGAAGTATGTCTTATTTTTCAATTTGGTTTCGTCCCCGGTAATATGTTTATAACATTCGGAGTTTAAGTACCATCCAGTTGAAGTGATTTGTGCCTTTAAAGCAGAAATGACAATGTTACACTTGAGCTGGGGTAATAGCTCATCTTTTTTAATCCAAATAGGCCTAGTTTTAAACGGTTTGATGGGTCTTTATGAATGATTTTTTCTTAGTCTTGGACCCTCCCTTTTTTCTTTTTAGAGTTAGAGTTGTTTGTGGCCTACCTAGAATAGTTAAATTTTAGGTAGGTCAGGTTGTATAACCTTTTCTGGAAGCATTCATCAAGAGTATGGCCGAAAATATCGAAGTACGAACAGTACTCATGAGTATAGGACTTGAATTTATTGCTAAAGTGTTTGAACATTGGCTTGGATCTATTGGGTATAGTAGTCCAGTTGTCATTAGATTTTGATTTATGTCTTTGATTTATGGCAGAAGGATAAACATATTTGGTCTGACTGTTTGGATTCATCTATTGATTGTACTGATTATCTGTTGTTTGAGAGACATTCAGACTAGATTCACCTTTTTGAATATTTTGACAAGTTTGACCTTATTTTACAAAAGTAACATTTTCAGGAGAAACTTTGGTCTTACTTGTGTGCATTATTTCTCCAAAGCCTAGGCCAGACTTATCTTCAGAGTCAAATCTGCTTCCAATAATAATTTTTTCATAAATCTTAGTTTGTGTTTAAAAGTGTTGGTGTTTTTTAAACACATTTGAAACCATTTTCTTTGACTCTTCTAGTTCAACAAGGGTTGCCTTGTATTTCTCTTCAAATTCATGGTTCTTTTTAATCAAATCTTTTATTTTCAAGGCATAGTCTTCAATCTCAGTCTCGTGAGCAACACATTGGGTAGTATAATCTTCAGTGTTCTTCCTAATGGTCTGGTTAAGCAAATCGATGCGCTCACTTAAGGTTTTTATCATTTTTTCTAGGCGAGCACTCTTCCTAACCGTTCTCATGAGGCAGATCATCATCAGACTAGCTAAGTGCATTGTGTGAAGTGTCCCCTATATTTTTTATAGGTTCTTTACTCATGCACACATTCGATTCGTCATCAACATTATCATTTTGACTCACACACAGTCTTTCAGCAGTAATAGGAACAGAATTATCAGCAATATCATTAACAACATCAATAGGCATAGCAGGTTCATCAGCAGGCAAGCATGCATTATGACTATATATTATCTTAGCAAAGAAAGACAAGCAGTACTCATTTATCTGGGTTGACTCTATTTTATCCTCATCAGAATCACTAGAGTCGTCCCATGTCTTACACATATTGGCCTTGTTATTATCATTAAGACTGGTTGGACATTTACTAGCATAGTGACCTAGTTTACCACAACGGCGACATTTAACATCTTTAATGTCAGGTTTAGGTCTGTTGGGGTCATAATTCTTCCTATTGCCATAAGTGTGTTTGGTATTGTCTCTGTCATGAGGTCTGCGAAATTGATTTCCTTAATAATTTCATTTGCCTTGTTTAGAGGTTGCAGCATTTCTAAATTTCAAAATCTTTTTGAAATGCTTGCTCATGAGAGCTCGTTAATTATCAAGGTATTCCAAATTACAGTTTTTAAGACAGTCAGTGCCAAAATCTAGAGTGTTCAATTTAGGCATTGGCAATTTAGAAGAAAACACAACATTTGAACTAGAGGGTTTATTAGTTTGCCTGGTCAATTGCTTTTTGAAGTCTAGTTCCAACTCTACAGTCCTCAGTTTACTGCTAAGTAATTCAGGAGTCATATTAGGGTCATTTATTTGTTCAATAGCATATCTCTTGTTGTCAAATTTAGATGGCAGTGACCTAAGAATCTTTTGAACAATTTCCTTTCTACTATAGGTTATGCCATTGGCATGAAGTTTTGTAAAGATATCGGTTAACCTTATGTAAAAGTCGTCAAAGTATTCATTGTCATTTATAATCAGGGTGTTATATTTCTGGATGAGCATTTGAGTTTTTCCAGCTTTGCCACGTTCATCACCCTCATAAGCAATGAATAACGTGTCCCATGCCTCTTTTGAAGTAGAACATATGGATATTCTTTTGAATTTATGTTCTTTAATGGACATAAAAATGGCATTCTTTCCTTTGTTATTATCTAGATATGCTTTTTTCTCTTTCTTAGTAAATTCACTGAGAAGTTTCTTAATTCTTGTTGGATCAGTTGCAAAAGTAGGTTTAGTAGGATGTTCAAACCCTGTTTCAATAATTTCCTAGACTTCATCACTAATGGTTACTCGAATGAAAGCAGTCAATCGTACTTTTCAGTATGAAAAGTTGTTTCCATCAAAGAGTGGTGGTCTGGATAGGTTACCAAACTTCTCAAATCTTTCTTCCATAGTCAGAAATTTTCAGAAAGAAGTTTTGAAAACAATTTCTCAAGTTTCAGGATCACAAATGGTGTTCCCGCTCTGATACCAGTTGAAGAAAAGATTTAATGCTAAAAGCTTGTTTACAAGGTTAATAACAAACGGTTATAAATTGTCTAGACTTCGAATAAATGTTTTGGAAAAAACTCTTTTCGAAAAACACAAGATGTGTTGTACAAACTTTCTGAATGTATGGTTTAGATTCGATAGTTGATTACCTCCCTTTTAAATTTTAAGAAACATCTACTGAAGTTACCATGCAGTCCTAATCACAACAACAGTTAAGAATATTCAAAGGAATAGACACAAGAATTTTTAACGTGGTAAAACCCATAATCAAGGGAAACATCCATGGTTCCCTCTACGGCACAAAACAAAAATTCACTAGGATAAAGAATCAAGTTATATCACTTAAGAAAACACACAAGGATCCTAAATCTAAGTTAAGAATTATACCTACTTGAGCCACCCCACTCCAAAGGTTTCTGACTAGAACTGATCTATTCTTTGTTGCTCCTTTGCCTTTTTCTTGACCTCTTTCTCTTTGAATTCAGACTCCAGCAACTCTTTCACCTTTTAAGTCTCAAACAAACCATTGCGTCCAAGTGTTCGTGTGAGACATGTTTGTGATGTGTACTATATGAAGATATGCAAATCAGCCTCTCGGAATTATTTATACAGACATTCCTATCAAATTACAAACAGTTCTGAAATGAATAGGATATTTCCAAGTCTGTATTTTACAAATCAAGACTTCTTGGTCTTTCTATTAATCCACCAATCTCAAAGTTACCTTGCTCAGAAGACGGCCAACGTCTTATACAATTTCAGTATTTTGAAAATATTTTCGAAATTGTAAACCACCAATTGAGATCCAAACTAGACTAGAAGTCTATATCGTGAAAATAGAATCAGAAAAAACATGCAAAAACTGATTCAGGTGATTTTGTAAAATAAACTTTTAACTCAAGATCAGATCTAGAAGAACAACCTTGCTTTCAAAAATAGCCATGGTCTTATGTGTCTCTTTTTATTTTTGACACGTTTATTTCACAAAATCGGAAATAAAAACCAAGAAACACAAATGCTCTTATGGATTTGATTTTTCTTGAAACCCTAGAAGTTTATTTTTCAAAAACTTTGAAATCAAATGCATCTGAAGACAGAGATCTAAAAAGAGAACTGAAAAAAATAGGCATGTGATGTTCTCTTTAGAATATCTCAAGTTTCAATATATGAAACTTGTTATTTTCTCAGAGAGGTGTTTTGAGAAAGACTTAAAATGAAAGAGGCCTTCTAACAGATGTCAACCAAACTACCAAACCCACAAAAACCCTAGATTGGTTCTATCTCTCATGGTTTTGGGTTTCTGGTAAAGGTGTTTGAAGTTTAAAACTGTTTGGGTTGAAGGGATTCACTCAGAGGTGATGAAGGACGAAGATGGATTTATCTTCTTCCTTTTCTCTCTATTTTCTCTCAAATTTCTTCCTTTTCTCTCTCTTCTCTCTCTTCTCTCTTTTATTTTCTCTCTGGAACGATCTGAACAAAAGTCTCAAAATGCTGAGGGTAAGTCTAGTTTTATAGTAGGTGAAGGAAGGATCTGGAACTTCGATTGCAATCAAGGATGATATTTAGTCACACAGTTTGACTAAAGATCCAAGGGTTTATAACCAAGCGGTGAAATGAACGAATCTCATTGGATGATAGTTAAGCACTAGGATTATAACACAACACATGCAGGACGTTGATAAAGTTAATCCAAGGGTTGAGATTGGTGATCAAAGTTAAGTCTATGAGAAAACACAAATCTACTCGTCTAGCTACCAACACTTATATGGACAAGATGAAAGTAAAACGCGTGTTATAAAATAACTACAAAGACACCTTATAGTCTCTAGCGCTTTTATATTCTACCCAGGCTAAATTTTAGCGAACAAAGTTATTTTCTGAAATTCAAATTTTAACCACAACACTTTTAAAATCAAGTTTTAATTAATTCAAAAATTATTTTTAAATTGTATAAAATGTTTTGAACTACATTAATTTGATTTTGAAAAGTCTTAAAGTGTTGTAAAACTATTAATACAAATAGGAGATATATATGATGCAGTGAGAGTGTCCTATTAGTGGTTTTAAGGTTAGAAATAACTTCCTTTAAGGATTGCTTAGATTTGATTGTTTCTTCCTATTTCTTCTTCTTGAACCTTTGGGTATGGAGCAACTCATAAAACTAATCCTACTTTGTCTTAATATCTAAACAAGTTGTACCTCCTATAAAATGTAGACTCAAGTAAGTTAATTATATAGTGTGTTTTCATGGATAATGGTACCATTCTCATCCATTTTACTCTTTGAGATCCACTTGGTACCTATCATATTCTTCTCACTAGGTCGAGGGACTATATCCCCGACATCATTCTTTCTAAAGTAAATCAACTCATCCTGCATATCAAATATCTAGTGTTCATCCTTTATGCTTCTCTGATGTTCTTGGGCTCGACTTTAGATGTGTAGCAAATAAAACTAACCACGTTCTCCAGCTGAGCACGTATCTTGACCTCTAGGGTGGGATATCCTAGAATGGAAGTAGGATCATGAATCTTGCAAATCCAAGCATGTGTGTCCCCTAAGACAGGAGTAGGGTCAACCCTAGGTGTGGGAGGCATAATGGGATCATCAGTAGGAAGGGCATCCTCCTCACACAAAAGGTTAGAAACAACAAACGCAATCGCTCTTCATCTTGTACGATGATGTTTATTGACTCCATAATCTTAGAGCTAGGTTAAAAACTTGATATGCTCTACTAATCAATGAATACCCTAACAATATTCCCTCGTGGCTCCGGGAGTCGAACTTTCCTAATTTCTCTCTATCACGTAGGATGTAGCATTTACTCCCAAAGACACAGAAATATGAAAGGTTGGGCTTCTTACCAGTCCACAATTCATAGGTCGTATTAAGTTTGTGTGAATGAAGCTAACCCCTATTCATCGTATGGCATGCGATAGACACCACCTCTGCCCAAAATCTCCTAGTAACTGTACGACCTAGAAGCATAGATATAGCCATCTCCTGAATCGTCCAATTCTTCCTTTCAATAATCCAATTTTGCTGAGGAGTCTTCATGAAAGAAAATTCATGTCTGATCGAGAGGCTATCACAGTAAAGATCTACTTTAGCTTCCTTAAACTCAGTGTCATTGTCACACCGTATTCAATTAATGGTGACACCGTGTTAATTTTGCAGGACAGGGCACTTGGTTGTAATTCCACAGAGTCGGATTTCTTTCTCAGAATACCTACACTCGAGTAACGAGAGAAATCCTCTACCATCATGAGGATATAGCCCTTACCACCCAAACTCTCAGTACGAGTAGGATCCATAAGATCCGTGTGTATCAATTCAAGCACTCTTGAACTGGTAATGGAATTCAACTTCATGTGGGGGCTACGAACTTGCTTTCCCAACCAACAAGGTCCACAAATCGCAGAAGTCGGCTTTCTAAGTGATGAAAAGCCACGTACGAGATCCTTTTTAGCTAATCTCTCAAAATATCTAAAGTTCACATGACTTAGACGTTGATGTCATAGATCCATAGGAGTGCTTGTGGCGCTGTTACAAACAAATGAGGACTCGGTCATAATCCCAAATCAATTATCTTCGATCCTCATCGTTTGCAATATAAGTTTACCGGCTTAATCATAAACATTGCACTCATTCTGGTCAAACTTTACAGCAAAGTTAACATTGCACTGCTGGCTAATGATGAGAAGGTTCGCTTTCAAACCTTTGATATACAAAACATCCTATAGCTTAGGAAATCCAAGTATCTCTATTGTACCTCATCCTACTATGCTAGACTTTCTCTCATCTCCAAACGTAACTTTACCTTCTTTGCGATCCACTAGGTAGGTAAAAAATGTTACGTCACTAGTCATGTGTCTGGAGAATCCACTATCAAAGTACCACTGAGAGGTATTGTGTTCTTTAAGCGCAACATGAACAACAAGGGCTTTTGCGTCCTACTTAGGTACCCAAGTGGTAGTAACCTTCTGTTTGCCTTTGTCATTGTTGGTTCCAGTTGGGATTCTAAAAGTATCTGCAGACGTAAAATAAATCCGTTGGAACTCTTCCATTAAACTCTGAGATTTGGGGACTAGAAAATAAACCTACTCTCTAAGACTCGAAAAATTGCTAGTGGAATGTGGTAGAGAAAATGTAAGTCGTGTCCGACCCAAACTATAGTAAAACTCCCTAAAGTGGCCTTTTCTTTTACAATAGGTACAAAAGTACACATTATTAGGTCGACCATGGTATTCTTTTCTTGGTCGAACTCTTCTATAGGGTTTGGGATGATGGCCATATGGATTTGTAGTAAACTCAGGAATCGGTTCGATGTCACATGAGACGTGGAAGCACCATCAAAACCTATTCCCTGCCTTTCACCAAACCCTAAAGCATGGGTAAAAAGCATTTTTTTCATCTTTCCAGATATGTCCTCAATCTTTACCTTGACCTCCCGAGCTCTCTCAACGTCATGAGTTAGTTGGGATACAAGGTCTTCAAGTTTCTTTCGAGTGTCTATGGAGGAATGAATCTCACTCATAAGACTAGCCACTTGCTTGGTCGAGTCCCTTTTCTCTTTCTCTAAATAATTATCTCTCTCTCTCTCTAAACTGGCTCTCTCTTTATACACAAACAGTCTCTCTGTCTCTCATGGCAGTGGTAATGGAGGAATCTCTTTCTTTCGTCTCTCTAAAATCTTTCTCTAATGCAACAATCCTAAGTGTTAACGCTTTGTTATGCTTTTTAGTTTTAAAAGAATCAGCATATAAATCAGCGTACGCGCGTCGTAGGTCACTTTCGCTCTCAATTGCAGCATCCTCCCCCTCACTCACATCGTTTTCACTGTCGAGGTGTCCCTGCGAAGTAGCATCCCCATCATTTTGATGCGCACTGTCAATACTCACATGAATAGCCATTAATGCGATGAATTTACATTCATGCGGTGACTCGTCTCCAGAATCCACTGACTCGACCTCACCATCGTCACTAAGGGAGGCATTTAAAGCCGCTTTTCCTTTGCCTTCACGTTTCAACCCAATAGGACATATAAATTCCTTATGACCTCTATAGTCACACTCATAATATCTTTCCTCTTCTTTCTTAGGCGTGCCCTTTTTATCTTTATCATTTTTCTTTTCAAACTTATTTTTCTCAAAATTCTTTTTTATCTTTGAAGTTGCCATTTTTCTTTAATTTGAGAAATTTCATGAAATTTTTTGCAAATAAAACCAAATAGTCTAAATCAAAATCAAACTCTGAATCTGACATCTCTTCCTCTTTGCTCCTATGCGACTCACCTCTCCGTCTTGTTGACCACTCACTCTTTTTGGCCTAGTATTTAAGTTCTACGCCTTTATCTTTTGATTTTATCGTGTTAGGAAACATATCAATTTCATAAGTCTGGAGGTCTCCTACCAACTCTTCTAATTTCAGACTACTCAAATTTCCTATCAAATTTAGCATAGTAGCTTTAGGGATAAAACGCTTAGGTAGTGATCTAGGAATATTTTTAACTACTCTAGCATCAGGAATATGTTTACCTAGAATGAAACTAGTGTTTACAATATCAGATAAGCGTTCATAAAATTCATCAAAACACTCAGATTCAATCATGGTGATTGTTTCAAATTGTGTAGTTAAATTTTGCAATTTTGATTCTTTGACTGAATTAGTGCCTTCATGGGTAAGTTATAAAACATCTAATGATTCGTTAGACATGGTGCACACCATAATACATTGAAACTCCTCAGGGGTGATGGCACTAGAAATTCCACTAAACCCACATGAGTTATATGTGCTCCATTTAAATTCTACATCAGTCCATTCAGTCACAGCTTTTAAATTTGTTACGTTTTCTCCAGTGACAGTGGGAGGAGTCCACCCTCTTTCACACATAACCCAAACACGTTCGTCAATGGCCTTTAAGTGGGATTTCATACAAGCTTTTCAATAAGCATAATTTGTCCAATAAAAAATTAGCACTCGATTATAAAAGTTTTCTATTGAAATTTTTCAATAAATCAATTTTTAGACCAAAATTGATATCCAAAAAAATTACATTGTATAATTGTGTAATTAGACCTGATACCAATTTGAGAGTGTGACATCAATCAAAGAACGAACTTGTTTAATTAAATTCCAATTTTAGTCCCAAAATCCCTAAATCTTGCAATTAATTGAGATTGACTAAATAAATAAAACCAAGCATGCAAACAATCACAAATATGAGGAAAAATCCCCCAAAGGGACAAACCCCTTTTATTTCACTATATCTTGTAACAACTTACAAATATAAAAAAATACAGCTTGACACACGAATACCCACAGGCGTTGGTTCGTTGTCATCGGTAAGAGATCCCGTAAGTGCTCCAATCGTCAGCAATGGAGAATCATCCTTCTTCTCCATAAGTGTACTCCAGATAAGTAGAATAAGTAATCTAGGGTTTAAATGATTCACATGTGAATTTGGGACAATTTGGGGAATCAAAAATGGTTTAAAACTCTCAAAAATGAAGTCTTAAATTGTAGGTATTTCTGCAGAAAACGGAGTTGTGAAGACTTGAAAAACGTGAGTGCGAAAAATTGGTATTTATAAGAAAATTAAGGCGGTGTTATCGCTCAAACAATATAAGGATTTCGCTTGAACGAAATTTGATGACGTTTGAACCACTTCGCACGAGATGGGAATGTCGTTTGAACAACAACGCAACGTCAAATCTAGTCTGCCTCAACACTTAGAAGAAATTCTTATCCTGTTGAAAAACATTTCAGGTACCGAAAAACGGTTTATAAAAAATTACCAAATAAATATATTAACATTAAAAACTATATATTAAATATTTTACTATAATTTCGAGTGGAGTAATGGGAATGTTGAAGATGCACGTTGCACGTTACTTGGTGAGGTTGCACTACGCACGTATGAAGATGATGGGTGCGTGAAGCTTCGGATTTGGATTCGGATCGAGGTTTGTCATGGATGATCGTGTTGACATTCTGAATGTAGAGTTATAAGACATACATGTTGTGATCTAGGACACTAGGAAATTTCCTAGCTGCTAAACGGATATTTATAAAATTATGTCCTTACATCATACTTTCAATTTTCCAAAAATAAAAATATTTTAAATTAAAATTAAAAACTCGAAGAGCTCAATTTAATTTATGCCTTTAAATTAATTTCCCAATTAAATTCAATTTATAGAAGGATAAATTAACACAAATTTTTTGAAAAAATTGATGATCTAGGTCGGTCACAATATGTCCATGTTGTCCATAAATTGAGTGTTCTTAATTAACCAATTAATTAGCACACGAAAACATGAATCATGATAAAATAGAATAACCAAGCAATCATAATTCAAATAGGAAACAATGTCACTTTTCATCATGGGCTAGAACTTTTCTTGAAGTAAAACTCTTCAAGACCAAGAATCCTTGTTGGAAAAGACTTCTTCATAAACTACAGTTCCTTTAGAAGTGGACTTTAATCATAATAGTAGTTATTAATTATATTTCCTTCTATAAAAAATTTATTCTGGTCTATGAAGAAGAACGAAGAAGAACCACCATGCAAATCAGCTAAAAACAACCATAAAATGAACAAATGGTAACTTACTACCTCAATCGGATCTATCTGACCTGGCACCGAATCTATTCGGCCCCTCACCAGATCGACCCGACAGGCGTCTTGATAGATTAGTCCCTATATCCCAGTAACTTAGTATTCTTTATGGAAATTGCATGCAAAAATATCCATAAGAACTTCATGAAACTTTGTCCAACACCTAAACCCATATAAATGCATGATTCTAAACATAAATAAATATTACATCCCCTCACAGTCACCTCTAAATACATAGATAATGAACTAATTACAAAAAAAATGATTATTACAACCACATCAACTCTAGGAGCCAAAAATATCTATTAATAAACCACTATAATATCCAATCACACGGAAAAAATATTTGTGATCATGATAAAGGGATTTAAACATACAATCTCTTCAAAATCATGTTATTATGATAAAATACAAAAACATGTATTATCCTACAACATGAAAACTAGGGTAATCAAAGTTGGACAATATGAACCTCTTCAAAGTATGATTAATCTAAACCAAAGGCTCTGGTACCGATTTTTGGGGATCGATATACGTGGGATAAAATTTTCAACCATTGAATCTTCAATTAATCACACAAAATAAAGTGTAAAATAAAAAAAAAAAACTAAATTTGAAAACTAAACCTACAGTTTCGAGTATAATACCTTTGCAAATCTGATTGCAATCCAATATGGAGAAAGGTATTTGAAGAAGATGAGGGGTTGTCTTCTTTTAGATATCCAAAAGCTTTCTTCATTGCTTTGAAATTCTTGGATATTCTACTATCTTATCCTCCCAAAGTTAGGTAGGTGTGTGGGAACCTTCAAAGAAGAAAATTCTTATTTTTAACTGAGATATGATCCTCTCTCTCTAGGCCTCGTAAAAAATGTGAATAGTGTTTTCTCGCCCCACTCTTTAATTGTAATAATTAATTATTCAACTTAAAATGCTAACTTAAATCAATATAGTAGTATAAGTTGTGGGCTTAGTCTAAAATGGGTTTCTTCAAAGTTTGGGCCTAACTACTTGAGTATGTGGACTATACTAGATACCCCCAAGATAAATATTTAAATTAGCTTCCAACTGAATACTCAAAAACCCCAAATCACCCCTTGTGATCCACCCCGAGCACTTGTTTTAGTGTGTCCGTAGCCAAAGATGCCTTATCGGCATCAGACTGGGAGTTGTGCACTTTCTTAAGCTTTGCCTGAAATGACAAAAAGTACACGATTAGTTAAGTTAATAAAAAAATTATAACATAATTAAAAAAATTAAACTATTGGAAGATATTTTTATAACTTACAATTGTGTCTGTCACTCTCGATGGCAACTCCTTATGCTTGCCCTTCTTCGTCCGAATTGCCACATAGGCATCGAGCCTATGTGGCCTACCCCCAGAGCCACTCCCCGTCTCCTAAAATAAAATAATGCAGAATTAGTAAGTAATGCAAAGTAATGGTAAATTAGAATAACATAAAACTAAAATGAAAGAAAATTAAAAACTTACCATCTTGTGCTCCACCTCGGCATAAGATGTACGCCCAGAGTAATTCACGTCGACCTTTTTCGCCCGATTTGCCCTGCTTGATTGATGATATGTCAACTACCAATTTGGATCTCATTGTCGACAACCTACTGCCATCTTGCCAATGAGATCCTCGATTGATAAGTGTTAGTTGTATTTAAATTATAAAATAAAAATAAAAATAAAGTGAGTAACTACCTGTAGTGCCCCCCAGATGGTCATCTTGAGCTCGACGGACACCTTCCACCAATCTGTGTACCCCGAGTCTAAGATCGTCTTGAGAAACTCAAGGTCCCTATCCTGTAAGGCCGCCTTGTTCTTGATGATGGATCCCAATTTACCCCATTTTCGGCGCCTAGTGCCAGACGAGCCTTCATCGCCTCTGCTATTGTGTCGCCCTAGTGAAAACATTTCCTACAAAAATTGGTGTTATTAGTACAAATATGTATATGAGAAAATGATTAAATCCAAATGAATAAAAATATTGTACAAGTTAACGAGATTATAAATCTAAATATTGTTTCAATTTCGGGTCATGTCAATGATTTTGAATTAATGCTTAAATTGATTAAAATCCAAATTAACATATTTACTAACCAAAAAATCAATTTTGATTCAAATCTGGTCATAACAAAGCACTATAAGTATACAAGTTAACAAAGCACTAGAAGAATAAAAGTTAATGACATTATAAATCTAAATATTGTTTCAATTTCGTCCGATAATAATAAAGCACTAGAAGAATACATGTTACCAGTTATTACAAATAATTGGAATACTTATTACAAATTTAAAAATTATTTCAAATTTCAGGTTATCATCTAAAATGGATTGATACTCAGTAGGAGCAGCCAAGTCATCTACACGACTGGTTAGATGCTTTAGCGCGTATAGGACGATTGACCACGGTTCGTTGTTGATATGCTCTGCGTAAAACACTTGATCGGCCTTTTGAAAAGTACAAACAAGTGGCTCATCTCTTACATAATCGTTGCTCTTCAACTTGGACAAGTCAACCATGATCAAATTGGTGTCAAGATTAAATTTACAAGCATTTTTATCTTCAAAGTAGTTATAAATTACCATGGTAAGTTGTTTCATTTATAGTAATGTTTATAGTGATGATTTATACATAATTGTGTTTCATTTCGCATTATTAATTATTTAATAGCAAGATTTTGAAATTTATAGTATGTTTCATTTATGTCTTAATTATATTCGATAAAATCACAACCTTAATTGTTAGAGATGCCTAGGGCCAACCAACTCAATGGCCATCTAATTGTTCAAATCCACCAGTCAACAACAATTCAAAAATCCCAAACAACAATTCAAATAATGTTGTGAAATATTAGAAATGCCTAGGGTCAACTAACTCAATGGCCATTTAAATGTTCAAATCCACCAATCAATAACTTATGAAATGAACATGAGAATATAAAAAGCATTATATCACAATTTATTAGCACAAACATATATGTGTGTGTGTATATATATATTCTGATCTTGTGCGGACCAGTCCGCATTTTAAGAATGCGGACCGGACATGTGTCACCTGGGAGAGAGAGTGTGCCTATAATTTAGGTGATAAATTATAGGTACACCATTAGGTGACACATGTTCGGTCCGCATTCTTATAATGCGGACTAGTCTTCACAAGAGCATTAATATATATATATATATATATATATATATATATATATATATATATATATAGAGAGAGAGAGAGAGAGAGAGAGAGAGAGAGATGGTCGCCAGAATATGTAAGGAAGAGGAAAGGGGATCGTCGCTGCCGCAATTAGAGAGAGAAAGGCAAGGGTAAACCCACTTACCAATTTATACTAATTACCAATTACCAATTTCAATATAGAAATTTTAATTTCAGAATTCCAGTATCAATATATAAATACCAATTTTAATTTATACCCAATACCAATTTAAGAATACCAATTTTAATATACAAATACCAATTTCAGAATACCAATGTCAATATACAAATAACAATTTAAATATACACATACCAATTTTAAATTATACCAAATACACACACACTAAAACACACACTAACACATACACACACACTGAAACATACACTACACCACACTAACACACACACTGAACATATGAGAGAGAGAGAGAGAGAGAGAGAGAGAGAGAGATAAACATACATGTTGTTCACAGAAAGAGGCAGGGATGGATGAGAAGTGAGAGGGAGGAGAGATGAGAAGAGATGTGAGAGGAAGGAGAGATGAGATGAGATGAGATGAGATGAGATGAGATGAGATGAGATGAGATGTGAGAGGGAGGAGAGAGGTCGCAGAGGGAGAGAGAGAATTACAAGGGAAAGAGAGAAATAAACGAGGGAAAGAGGAAAGGCTGAAGCGGATAGAGTTTTATTTTAATTAAGTTATCAGGGACGTGTCACGATCAAAGACCGTGATAACTTTTTAAGGTTCTCATGGTCTTTGACCGTGATAACTAGGGGTGCAACCGGTATGCGTTTTTATCGTACTGTACCGTTTTGGTTCGACAAAAATTGGTTTGGGTTTCATATTATGAAATACCGAAAATCGATTTTACCAAAATCGAAAATACCGTAAAAGAATTTATTGGTTTTGGTTTTTAGATATAAAAAACCGATTTATTGAATTTACCGTACCGACTTATCGTACCGAATTTACTATACCAAAATTATCGAATTACCGTATTGAAATACCATACCAAACTTACCTCATATTACCATATCAATACCACCCACCTAGGTTTTTCAAAATTTTTTGGACCTTTGTGTAATGTTTCATAACATAAGGTATTAAGTTTTTGGGGCACAAATACAAATAAATCTTATTCTAATTTCTTCACACGCTATCTGATATACAATTACACATGAGATTTTATAACTTTTAACTTAACCGACTCTCTCTCTCCTTCCTCGCGCACAATCCCTTTCTTCCTCACAATCTCTTTCCTCTCTTCTCTCTGTCACACAAATCCAACAGCAATAGGAGATCCCTCTGGCTCTGAGCAACTCCTCTCCGTCTCCTCCCTCTCCTCCTCTCTGCCGGCATCTCAGCCATCTGCACCCCAAGTTCCCCAAATGCATCTGAGCAGGAGCAGAGAAATAATTCATTCAACATTGTTCCAAGCTCCAAGCTCCAAGCAAACAGCGGAGCATCTGAGGCTTCTAAGAGAGAGACTAAGCCATAAGCAGGTAATTTTTTTTATAATTTTTGAATAAGTTAAACATCTATTTTATATGGTTGAAATTAGTTTATTGTAAAAACTAATTTTTGACATTCTTAGTTTATTGTAAACCAGATTTACCGAATGCATAAACTGATTTGAAATTCTGGCATTTATCGGGAAAAAAACAAATTGAAATCAAAATTACCGAAACCAAAAAAAACCCGAAAATACCAAAAAAATCAAAAAAACAGTTGTTTGGTTTTGGTTTTGGTTTTGGTTTTGGTTTTGGTTTTGGTTTTGGTTTTGGTTTTGGTTTTGATGTATCAGCCGGTAAATTGGTACGATACGGTTTTACCATTTAGATTGTGGTTTTGGTATTAGTAAGGGGTCATTACCGACCATGCCACACCGGTTGCACCCCTAGTGACAACAGTTATCATTATCATATCACAGTTAAATACCATCACAATAAACTCGTGTTTTGTTGTCACGATATTTAACCGTGACAACCTTGGTCGGGTGAAGAGTGATATTTTTGCCAATTTGGTGTAGTGGTCATACGAAAAGCTATAAAAGGGAGATATATCTCTGACTACCTTGTAGATTATCCCATGGAAGGAACCGATGTTTGGATCTCTGAATTCTCGAATAAAAATATTCTATGTGTGGACTTAAATTCAGATTCGTATTGTTGCATTTTATTCACCGTTATTGGTTTGAGCATATATTCTTGTCATATTGTGTACTTTCCTGTATTTTTTCTTTTAGTAGCAGGTTAGTGTGGAATTGGATGCTACGGATTTTGGATGGTTTTAGAGCTCAACGTTTGGAGGATTTTATTTTTTTTATTTAGATTGGCAGTGCAATTATTTGGAGTGCTTAGCGTTATTTTTAGAGGAATTTAACTGTAATTATTTCAGGATGACCTTATATGGAAAATGCTCTTTGACAGAGATGCCAATAAGAAAGGATACAATATTGGGATACTCCTTATCACCTTTGATGACTCTCACACCCCTATTGCCATCAAATTGGGCTTCCCTTACACCAGTCTCTTCCTCTATAATCTTCTCCACTACTCGCTTGCACAACCACTTCAGGTAGTTCCCCAACACATGTGAGGACCCTCCTACAGATTATCACGAATGAGTAGACGGCTAAAAACTCTTTCAAAAGGAACCCAGTATCATCCATACTTATTTAGTCATGTCCTCCACCGAGAAGAAGTTCGTTATGCGAGGAGGCACTATTTATTCCCACCCATCTTGGCACATAAGCCTCCGAGGGAATAAAAAGAGGTCTGATGAAGGCTAACCAATCACACATATCGGTACACTCTTAGCTATAAAATAGGCTAGAAGTCTCCCCACCATGGCACCGACCAAAGAAGCCACCGTGATTTGTGCTCCACAAAATAACTGACCCAATTCTATATCGATGGGTCAAAACTGAAGAAATACGAGACAAAGAAATTAGGCATGCTCGCCAAGGGATACTCAAGAGGGGTTGCTAGACAGAACCTCTTTGTAAGCCACATAAACAACATCACCGGGCTCACCCAAAGAAAATCATAGCTGACTTCCTTCTAAGCATCGATATCGTTCAAGGTCTTTGCCAGTGCACCGCCACAGGACTACAGCGGTAAGACATCCATATTCCTATCGCAACCACTTGGGCATTATCCATCAAGTCACCTATCACCACTAATAGCCTCATAGTCAGGACCAAAGCCACTACTGTGGAAAATCCTACATCATCAAATCCCCTTTATCGCATCGAATACATAATCACAACAAGAGAGATAGTCCTTCCATTAACTAATAATCGAGCCACTGAAGGGGAAATACGGATCAACTCAACCAGAAATGCCTGTAAAGAATGAGAAAAATCAGGCATAGACACCGCAACACTGGGGCTAATCCCCAACATTACTAAAAATTCCTTATAGTTAGGACAGACCTCATCCAGTCCAAACCAAAAGACATGGTCCTCATGGTGCCAAAATTGTGTCGTCGCTATTAGCAAGTTCCAATCTATGGATCGACTAGGCCATAGATAAACTCGATGCAAGCTGAAAGT
Source organism: Sambucus nigra (assembly GCA_949130495.1). Classification (NCBI taxonomy): domain Eukaryota; kingdom Viridiplantae; phylum Streptophyta; class Magnoliopsida; order Dipsacales; family Adoxaceae; genus Sambucus; species Sambucus nigra. The sequence goes on along the minus strand of OX422211.1, from coordinate 227,107,535 downwards.
ATTGTAGTCTAAATTATATAGGCACGTGGCCTCTAAGCCTTCGAGATAGGAAGAGAATTCATCATACACTAGAAGAGCCATTTAGAGAATAGAGAAAGAAGAAGCAAGAGACAAAATATGTGCGTTGGTGAGAAAACACACCCCATACACCCTCCTTTTATAACCAAAAGTCCATGCAAAAAAATAAATTTTCTAGAATTTCGTTCAACCCCCAGCCCTACAGAAGTACAAAAGTATGCGAGAAAGTGCAATCAAATCTTAGGAGTGATTTGACTTGACCCCCATGCCAATAGGCAGGTCGAGGGTATGTCGATCGTCAACCCCCTATTTTAGAAAAAAAATTCCTCTTTTTCCTAAAATCAATTTCTAAAAATCCTTGCTTTGAAAAATTATCCCCGGGTTATTACTTTTTATTACTCCTCTTTTAAAATAAACATTTTCTCCAAATCATTTTCATATTCATCTCTGTCTTCGCAAAATAGAAAATTCTCATTAGCAAATTAAAATGCATGTAGAGTAAGCCACTAAATCAAGATAATCAAATAAAAAATGCATAATTTTGACCTTCTTGGGTCTTTCTTTTCAGGTGGAAGCCATTACATCAAGCATAAAACATGGCCAAAGCCAAGCTCTTCCAGTCATAACAACAGATCTGTAAGAAAATATCGAAAGGAAAGAACTAGAAATGTATGTCACCTCATCCACCTCACGCCCCAGAAGGAAGACTCTAAGGATAGAAGGTTACCTGCATCCCAAGCAAAGAATAAATAATCCACCCAGAAGCAAAGTTCTAAAGCTCCCAAACCATACCGAACGACAGTTTCCTTTTCGTCTTCCCAAAAAAGCCCAAGAGTCCGCGCCCTTGTTGATTAGAACCTCCCCAAGCATTCTTATCGACAATCCCTCCAAATATTGAACAGAAAATGCTAGATAAATCAAGAAATTGCCCAGAAAAATCATAAAAATCCCTGAAAAGTGCAGAACATTATTTTCCCTTAAGGAAATCATTTTTAGAGCACTAATCCATTTACAAACTCTCTAAATCTTCAGTTGGATTAATCTTACACTCTTATCCCTAGCATAATACACAACGGAATCAATGATGTGCCCGCATCTAAGTCTATAATAATTCCCCAATCGGAACCTCAAAACCCAGATAACATCGTCCATAGTGAAATCAAAAGTACACATTCACCCAAAATCAGATATACTTTCCTAATAGATTACACCCCCATCACAACTTTAGGTCTTCAGAATAGACCCCGACTCGCAGAATTGGTCTCCCTCAACTTTAGGCCCTCAAAATTGACCTCGACCCGTAGAAGTGGTCTCCCAACTCAAGGTCCTCAGAATTAACCTTGAGATTCAGAATTGGTCATTACAACCTCGGCCCGCAGAATTTGTTATCACAACTCAAGGTCCTCAGAATTGATCTCGACTTGCAGAATTGGTCCAACTTTAGGCCCTCGGAATTGACCTCAACTCTCAGAATTGGTTGTCACAACTTTAGGTCCTTATAATTTACCACGACCCTTAGAATTGGTCGCCACAGCTCAAGGTCCTCAGAATTGAACTCGATCCACAGAATTGGTCGTCACAACTTTAGGTCCTCATAATTTACCTTGGCCCTCATAATTGGTCATCACAACTCAAGGTCCTCAGAATTGACCTCAGCCCTCAGAATTAGTCGTCATAACTTTTAGTACTCTGAATTGACCTTGGCCCTCATATTCGATCGTTAAAACTTAAGGTCCTTGGAATTGACCTCGACCCTCATAATTGGTCATTACAACCTCGACCTATATAATTGGACATCCCCAACACAACTTTAGGTACTCATAATTGATTTCGTCTCCTTAGGTCCTCGAAATTTACCTATATTCGTTGAATCGATCATCTTCCTCTCCTTAGGTCCTCATAATTGACTTTGACCCATTGAATTGGTCACCCTAGCCCCTTAGAATCAACCTTAACACCTACTCAACCCATTAAATTGATCATCCTTGTCCCCAGGTCCTCATAATTAACCTCAACTTGATGAATCGATCATCCTTGTCCCCTTAGGTCCTCAGAATTGATCTCAACCCACTAAATCGATTAACCTCATCTCCTTAGGTCTTTAGAACCGACATTGACCCTCCCTCTGAATCGATCACCCTCATCCCCTAAATCCACAAAATTAACATAAAATCCTCTTTCCCAATGTCGATGGGGAGTTTATCATTCGACGGCCTCCACATGTTTTAAGATCTCCCAACGAGGGTATATCTATAGACACTCCATCATAAGACCCCCTAACCACCTCTTAGGTCCCTATCACTCACTCATTCACCATAACCCTAGGTTATACTCCGAGTACCGATCTAGAGGCCACCAAGCACTTTTAGGCCTTATTTGAGTCTGTTCAACCCTCTCGCTTGAGCGAAAGATCAATAAATATTTAAAGGGATGTGAATCCCATTTGCTAATATCTTCCCTATACGAGAATCGACCTTACGATTCAAACGAACGTCCATTTTACTTTGAAAACTGATCTAGAGGCCATCGGGCACTCCTGAGCCCCGTTTGACTCTGATTAATTCTCTTCCTTGAGAAAATCTCAATGAATCTTAGAAGTTATCTGAATACCCTTTCCAATGATCTATCCCGTGCACGAATCATCCTTATAGTATAGATAAATAACCCATTTTACTCTGAAGGGTTATCTGGTGCTTCTAGACCCCGTTTGACCTTTATCAACTCTCCTAACTTAACGAAGCTAAATGAAATATCAAAGATCATTACATCCCGTTCCAACGGTCCATCGTATGCACAAATTGGCCTTATGGTTCGGACGAATGGTTCATTTTCCTTCGAAAACTTCATGTTAAGTGACCAACGAGTGTTTTTTAGCCCCGTTTGACCTTTGTCAACTCCTGGACCTGATAGTGTCTCAATGGATTCTTAAATGGATTTGAAAACCATTTTTAATGATCCTCCCCGTGAGTGATTCTGACTTATAATTTGTAATTTACGACCATTTTTGGAAAAAAATGTCCCAAACTGCCAAACGACACCCCAGGGACCCTGTCTATTGGCAGTGTGCCTGGGGTGCTATGCCAATAAATGGGTCCAGACCCCTGTCGATCGCCACCCCCCTTGGACCTATAAATAGAGGCCATTATCTCAGCTTTAAACCAACACTCAAAACACCTAAGAGCCCTGAACATCCTTCTCAGCAATTCAGAAAATATTCTCTCGAATTCAAAATTGTTCATTTTCCTACTAAACCCATTTTCCCACGTTCCATTCCACAACTGTAACACCTCGTAATTTCTGGGTTATTATTTCTAATTAATTAATTCAGTAATTATTAATTCACTTGTGTCGTAAATTAATGAGAATTAATTAATGGGAATATTTAAAAGTGAATATATTTAAATAAGTTAACACGTGAGAGTTAATTTTAGAAATTTATTTCGGATGGTAATTTTGAGTGCGCGGTTGAGTCTGTTAGGGTCGAAATAGCCCAAAAGGAGTGGTTATATGCATATATTGGGTATTAGGGTCTAATTAGACATATATGAGCGCCATATGGAGAGTATGGACCCTTTTTATAAGGCCCATTGGCCCAAAAACGTGAATAGGATTTTTAACCCCAAATGTGTAAGGGCTAGGCAACATTAAATCACATTAGAAGACTAAAGATGGGAAAAAAATATGGGAGAGTCAAAGAGAAGAGGAACTTGAGGAACTTGAGGAACTTGGGGATCTTGGAGAGATTGCTTCAATTCCAATTCAACACCTTCATTCAAGCCTTGCATCTTCACTTTTGAGGCAAGTGGTTTGCATTGGGTTTATTAAATCGCATCTATCTTTTCATATTAAAAGAGGTGGAATGCAATTGAATTGTAGGATTATTATTGATTAAATTAGGGATTTCCTTTTACTGAGAGTTATAAATCTGTAGGGGTTTTGAGAATTGATGATTAAATTGATGAAATTGTTAGGGCTAGATTTGTGATAACAAAAGAATGGATTTAGGATAAATCTTGAAATATTTTGCTGAAGAAATGTGTACAAAATTGAGGTATTTACTGCTCTAATGGTGATTCTGTTCGCGCTGCCCGGTATAAAATGGCATTTTCTAACTTTTGTTCTCTGATACGTTTTCTCCAAAATGCCCCCAAACGACATTTTAAAAATCTGGGCAGATTCGTGGGACAAATTTTAAGAAATATTTTTTAGTTGTTATTCCGTTGGATTTTGACTAGATTGATAGGTGTAACTAATTACCCTTGAATTATATAAAGGATTAATTAAATTGGAGAGATTAAGGTTTATCATGGAGTGATTGAAACCTTGTTAATTAAGTGGGGAAAACTTAATTGGATGAAATTGAACATTGAATTGGGAATATTGAATTTCGGATCGAGTGACAGAAAGTCCAGGTATATTTGAAAGGGGTTACGCCACGATAATGGGCATTAATTAATGTGTAATCAATTAAAATGAAATCGGACCGTATACTCAAATGTTTTAGGCTTGGGTATGGGCATAATACTCCATGAGCCTGGATTTCTATATATATGTCGAAGTGTAGTACATATACGATTTATATATATTTATGTGAATATATATAGTAAAGTCATACCAATATTAATGCTATCATAGGAGGTTGTGCGAAGTGGGTGAATCCCCTGACTTAAGGAGCAGGGTGAGTATATTCCCCAGGCCATAGCGTCAGTGACTTAGAGGGGTGGGACCATTATGGTATGTAGTGGACACTTTCGGCTGGAACTATGGCCGCCTCCTATGCGTTCGGTGATAGCATTTTATATCCTACATGTGTGTGAATGTTGAGTAATGATGCGTGTATATAGTGCAGAATTATATACAGGAATTTATATATATACATGGTGTGATATGTATAGATAATATAACTTATGAAATGGTTATATGGTGTCAAGTTGGATATGGATATAAATAAGTTAGTGTGAAATATAACTTATAACTCGTATACATTATGTGAATGGTGTAAAGGATATAACTTGTGTGAATGTTATATGGAATTAAATAGGAATTGATTTGAATAAGCTAATGTGGCTAATAAACCATAAAATTTATACGACACTCACTCAAGTTGGGACAGTGGGAAATAGTGAGATATACGAGATAATGCTAGTTATGGAGGGTTAGCTAGATAGGGCATTTATAGTTTCGGTAGGCGTGCACATTAGTTGATGGGCGAGGTAAATTCAAGAGAGTGCGCGACACTAATTTAAATATGGAGAGCATTTGCATATTTACTTCTCGCATTTAAATTCACTTGCTAAATATTTTTAAATGTTTTGGGTTCTAACCCTTGCTATAAAATATTTTCAAAAAACTTTTGGGTGTCCTGCCACAGGGACGCCATTCTTGATCTTTCCTACAGAGTGCGCAGCTATAGCTTATGTCGATTGCTGCGGGATCTTTGTTTAGATGCTTTCCTCATTCTATCTTTAGATAAGGATCTTTCCAGTTGTACTTTTGGTCTTGTACCTCTATATTCAGACTTGGCATGTATCAGTATTCTTTTTACTTGCACTTTGTGGATGGCTTGTAGTCGACATTGTTCTACAGACTCTTGAACTTACTTTGTGGCATGTCTTAGTCCGTGTTTGTATTGGATTATTTGTTATTCTAGTATGTTGTTTGGGTTGGATTAATAAAGATAAAATTTTACATCAGCTTAATTTAAGACTTGGTGATTAGAAATTAAATGGTTTTCAACAGTGATGCTAAGAATGAACCAGATGAGATTCTTGTTTAATTTGGTATAAGACTGATCACCCAGTATTTTATTAAGCAATGTGTCACAATAACTTCCTTTCCTCACCTCTTCATACCACTTTCATACCATTTCAAGATTAGGATATCAATATCCAATATCAACATCAAGCGTACATGACGAGGTCCAATTCTCCATCCTTATCTCTAATTCTCTCATTTTAGTATTATTTGTTTTATTTCTACTTTAACGTTTTGTTTCATTACATCACATATATTAATCACAACCCTTTATTAGTAGTATTTGCACATATTCTATTTTCATTAAAAAAAACAAGAAAAAGAGGGTTTATCTATAAATTCCAAAAGAGGGATTCTCTCCTCATATTCTCACTCTTAAAGCACATTTCTTTCTACACACACATAAGATAAATTCCCCATTTATATATATGGATTAAACCTCACTCTTGTTATCTTCGAACTGCGTGGACTTTGATGCCCCATGGGCTATGTAGGTGTCTTGGTTTAATCTCGAGTATGCATCCCCTCTAAGTTTGACTTCTCCCCCTTTTTGGTCGGGAATAAACAATGGTAAAGTTCATAATATAAACAACTTCTCCCCCTAAATGTAATATATGTGAACATAGAGGAATATAAAAAATATCATGTGAGATGTGAAGTGAAACGCAACGACAAAAAAAACTCGGCAACACTAACACAAATAATCCGAACAATGAACAAATGATACCAATGTAAACAATGAAACAAAATATGTCGATATGAATGTCAATTAGATACAACTATAAAGAATATAACAAATATGGATTAAATAAAATTAAAAACTCAAAATAAAACATAATATATATATATATATATAAGTAAATGACAAAAAGGCATATATAGGTATAAGCACCACAAAAAGACACAAAACACATAAGCTTTCCACACTCATACGACATTGTCTAAACATAATATGGTACAGAGTGAAGAGGCGTGAAATAGAAAACAAAATAAATATCCCCCGATCACTCAAGATGTGTCCAAGGAGTTCTATTTGATCGCATTAACTTTATCAAACATCGATTTAGCCTCAAGTGACAAAACAAAGTGAACTTGTAATGGACAAGCATACACAAATGCACCCTAGTCAAGAAATCTAGATAATTATCAATTCAATAGCGTCAAACATTTATATTAATCAGTACTCATTGTGTAAACCCATTAATCATTAACTTAACTACCTAAAAAATAAGCATATATCATTTTTTATCACTCTATGTCTTTTTGAAGATATCACACTTTTGAAGTATTAATGCAAATCCTGGCCTTGGAAAATTTTATTTTCTTTTTGCCTCTATTTTCTTTTCGGCTCTTGCCAAAGGTGTCCTTTCATGCATAGGAGATTTCTTCCCTTCGTATACCTTTTCCATTGTACCCTCATATTTTTTCAAACAAAAGCACTATCTCGGGCAATGATTCTTAAATGCATAAATCCCCCAATAAAATAATTATGTATATGACAAGATTAATAGGAGAACAACTCACTTAGCTCATGAAACATAAATAGCTATAATCCAAAAGCTCTCGTGCAAATGTGTGTCGAGGCATATGCAAAGTGAATTCATTAAGAAATAATTTCGAACAACTCCATACAGCATGATTAAGAACAATCCAAAACATTGTAAACCATAATCAAATGTCCTACCCACATGGAAAACATGTAAGTAATGGGATTTAAACATATTGATATGTCACACAAAATGTGCAAAACTAAACTACACAATATAAAAAAAAAAAACTTTTTGAGTTTTTGAAAATAACTCAAAACACAAACAAAATCTTTTTGTATTTTTACAATAAGACCAAAAAATAATGAATCAAAATACAAAAGACACAAACAGCATACACCTAACAATAACATATAACATGAAGCACAAAATCTAGTGTATGGGAAATAAAAAAACAATCCACCATTAGATATAGTATGAGAAGAATCGTGCATAACAAGAGTCAACAAGCTTAACATTAACTACCTCTAAATCCGATTTTCTAATCCACATAGGTGTAACGTGATAATTTTGGGTTTTGAAAACATTGGCAACACTGGATTAGGATCATAACAAAAATGCCTAAGGTGAACTTTCCTATCGCAATATGTGCTACTGTAGACACGTGATCTTTTATAACGTCCCTAGCAACAGTTGACTCTCTCAAAATGTTTTTCTTGACTTTAGCAGCAAAATCATTTTGATCATCGAAGTCAGTTCTAACCTTGTAATTTTTTATTTGGATGGTGCCTAAAATCTTATCCAACTTCTCTAACCTATAATTTAAATCAAATTTGATGTGACTTGAGTCTCTTAATTTCTCCCCTAACTACACAATCCTAAACTCACGAAAAAATTTAGACTCGTCAAACATTAGGGACTCCTTATTCATATTTTCCATCATTCCATAAAGGTTGTCTTTGTCCCTCTCAACAACTTCGAGCTTCTCTCTAAAAGTCTTCTCACATGCCCTAAAATCATTAATCAATTTGCTATCATCATTTCCTATAGAACATTCCTTCAACTTCGCTTCTAAGTTCAAGTTGGCCTTTTCTAACTTTAAAGACTCCGTGTACAACTCACAAAAGGCAACATGAAGCTTAATATCCTCTTCCTCCTCTTATTCTTGTACCTCGTTCTCTTGGGAATCAAAAGATCGGACCTTGAAACCGTCAAGCATATGATCATCTTCAAGGTAGGAATATTTTTTTTATTAAGGCTCACATGAATGGTTGTAAAAGCGGTGTAGTTACACTTCACGGGGGAATCGAATTCCTCTTTAGACTCCTATCACTAAAGGTAGCATTATATGACTTAGGCTTCTTTCCCTCCTTCCTTATTTTAGTGAGAAACTCTAAAAAATAATGCTCAAACCCATTACATTTAAAACACTTATCCCGATCATTTGCCTTCTTAGTACCGTTCATCCTCTTATGGTCATTCACAATATTCTTAGATTTATTTTCAAAACGCATATCTTCTCTACGCTTAAGAAAATTTTTAAACTTCTTATCAAACCTAGCAATCTCTTGGGTGTCTAAATCATCATCACTACAGAAATTCGACACGTCCTCCTTTAGATCTTTTAAAAAAACACCTTTATCTTTATTTTCATTTGTTTTCCTTCGAAGAATAAATATTCATCTCATAGGTTTAAAGGTCACCTACAAATTCTTTAACTCTCATAGAATCGACACCACTTAGGGAATCTAGGACCGTGACTTTGGCATTAAATCTTTAAAGCAATGACCTTTTTCACACCACTCTAGGATCGGGGTTAGGCTCACCTAAGTTAAGCAAGGAATTGACAATATCCAATAACTTGGCATAGGATTCATTAAAAGACTCATTCTCTAACATCTTAATTGTTTCAAACTTAGTCGTTAGATTTCGTAACTTAGAAACCCTAACAGTATTGGTACCCTCATGTGTTGATCTCAAAATCTCCCAAGCATCCTTCGTGCTCTCGCAAGTTATAATTCTTCTAAACTCTTCAGGAGTTACACGCATAAAATAACATTTGCTCCATTAGAATTAAATGTCGAGGCATTATTTTTAGTCGTTTTCCAAGTGAAGAAAGGTTTAGGCAAACCATCTTTGGTGGGAGGAGGCCACCCTTTCTTAACCGAGTTCGAAAGAATCTCATCGATCGATTTAAAAAAATCACATTCGAGACTTCCAATAAGGATAGTTTGAATTATCAAACGTAGAAGGCGTGTAATGGAACTTCCTTCTTGGTTAAAATGCATCGCAAAATTGCTAAACGTGAATAAAATAGGGATTTAATACAATAAGATAGTGCAACCCATTCTGATACCAATTTGAAAGTCCTTTAGTACCATAGGGTTATAAGTTATAACAAGATTATCAAACAAACACCAAATTTTAATTTGTAATTTTATCTTTGAACCAATTAAACTCCAAGTGTTGTCTAATCAGTTTACCAACTTTATTCTTAACCTTAGCATGCATCTAGGTGATATAAGCAAGAGTAAAACAACAAGACACAACATGGCAATGTACGAAAAAAACTTATAATAGAACAAACCCCGGATAGCCCATTCATATAAGTCCACTACTATATAGGTATGTGTACAAGAATAACTTATACTTTCTCAATGAATCGACACCTTCAAGACTTGATGCATTTCAGAGTTACTTGTTACCTTCTTCGCAACCACTATTGGATTCTTCCTATAGCCACACAATGCAAGCTCTTCCCATGTCTCGATATCCCACCGATCTTACTTATCTCATGACTAGTCCATTCATCAAAAAACACAAACATAGTCTCCACCGCTCTAAATGCTCTACGATATGTAGAGAAAATAACCTTGATGAAACATACAAGAGATCTCAAACAGACATAGGCATATGAATATTGGATCTGAAAACAATGGGCATAAACAAGGGTTTGGGAGGCACAAGATATGTTCTTGAAAAATGTTTTCACAAAGTCCTCTCTTGAAAACACTTTTACATCCCTCTTATATATAAAAAGCACAATATTAGGCAACACAAAAATTAAGGAAACTCGTTTGAACGAGATATATAGGGTCGTTTGAACGAAGTTAATAATCTCATATGAACTAATAAATTCTCGTTCAAACCAATCCACTAAACTCATTTGAAAAGGGATTGAACAAGCTTTGAACTGATAGGTTTCTATAAAACAGAAAAACTCGTTTAAACCTCATTTGAACGAAAACATATATCTCATTTGAAACAAAGAAAAAACATGTCCGAATGACTTTTAGAAACTCATTTGAACATACTGAAAATCTCGTTCAAACAACTTTAACAAAAAATAATATTTTCTTTAACATTCTTTCTATGAAAAAGGCCTCATACATCTTATAAAACTAACACCTAAATTTATCCGCAGATCAAACATAAATATGTATTCATAGCTTATTAAGATTCCTCAAATGTTGAAGACGAAACTCAGCACGAAACTCGATGTGTACTCAATATCTTTTTAACTTGGTCGCTACGGTCTTCAATTACACATCATAGGTTTGAAGGATGTAAGGACAAAATTTTCAATTGAGTCCATTGTATAGTTTTGACTTATTCCCAGAAGAAAACACATTTGAGTCATAGGTAGTATTTTTATTGTCACGATCCCACACAGACTATAACGTGTTGAAGTTTAATTGAAGACGTTGAGGCAAATCTTCAAGGAATTAATTACGCCGAAGTTTAATTGGTGCGAGTCTATTCATCTTCAAAGTTTAATTGCATTCTGAGATCACTCAGGTATGAATGCGGAATTTTTATAAGACTAAGAATTTATTTTAAAATGATTAAGGATGTAATTTTTATTAAATAAATATTTTTAAAATGCTTTATAAGTGTTTAAAAAGATTTACACTTCGTTTTAATCTGATGAGGACGGATTAGAGTTGGATTTAAGTAGAACGTTTTCTTAAGAGTTGGTTTAAAAACAAACTCTAATTCATTGATCACTCAAACGACTTGACCAGTCGTTCGAGCGAGATGCTCTATCGTTCGAGCGATAGTGCTATCTCATTCGAGTGACGTGTCAATGTCACTTGATCGATGCGCCACCTCAAGAAAATTATATAAGGCATGTTTTTCATCAGATTTCATGGGGTGTGCATTCTGTGAAAATTAGTATTTTTCCAGAACGTTTCTGCACACAAGTTTTCTAAGGCTTTCCAGAGTTAATGCATCCTTAGAGTTTTAACGATCCGAGTATTCATTAATTTATGCTATAGTGATCTTGTTGGCACCAAGAAGAGTTCTTCTACATTTGAACACTACTGGTTTTGCGGGGAAGATTCGGTGGAGTCTGATTTCAACATCATAGACGTTACAAGTCATATCGGTGGACATCGAGACATACGTGGATGCATGTGTTATGGACAGGCATCGTGGAAGAAGATTACTTTCTGCGTGGGCACTGTGAGAGGAGTGGTTTAAGATCAGAGGAGCGTCAAGTTCCGTGGGTGGATCGAGTCGTTGAGTAAAACTACCGTCTGTACCTTTGTAAAATCATATTCATAGTGATTGTCTGGCTTGGGTCGTTCGAGGTTTTTCCCGTTGTGGCTTTCCTCGTACATCCGGCGTTGTGAGTATTCTTTACTTTATTTTACTTGCTTTAATCACTAGATAGATGTTGAGGAATAATCAAGATAAAATTTGGTTAAGTTAAAATTGTTCACAACTTGGTGCGTATTTAAAAATATTGGAAAAACATTTTTCATAAAAATATAACTTGTTTTCACAAAAATATAAATTCTTATAAGAAATTAAAAGGGACCATTAAATTGGTATCAGAGGTAGAAACAAATTTTTATTGTGTTTGATTCCTTGCGTTTTTCGAGATGAATTTTGGAGGTTTTGAAAGTTTTCGTGCTCTTATTTTTTATGGAACAAACTATGCTTATTGGAAAATACGAATGAGAAGTGCTTTAAAATCCATTTATGAGCGTGTTTGGTTAGCGGTTAAAAAGGGTTGGACACCACGAGTCACACGAGAGGGTGAGGTCACTAGTTTGAAACCAGTTGAGTCATGGACTGATGCTGAACTCTAAAGGTCTGCACATTATTTCCTCACATGTCACACCTGAAGAGTATAATATAATCATGACTTGTGAAACATCAAAAGAGGCTTGGGATACACTTTCACTTACTCAAGAGGGCACTAGCACGGTTAGGGCGTCTAAGTTACAAAACCTCACTACACAGTTTGAGACGATTAAGATGTTAGATAGTGAGTCATTTGATGAGTTTTACACTAGGTTGTCTAATATTTTCAACTCATCGTTTAACTTAGGTGAAAGGATTCCCGAAAACCGTGTCATAAAGAAAATTTCAAGATCTTTTCCGAGTAGGTTTGATGCAAAAGTGGCTGTTTTAAACTCCTTAGGAATGCTTGATTCAACGAAACTTGAAGAGATTGTAGGTGACTTACAAACTTATGAACTCAATATGTTTAACTCCAAGCAAGTGCCAAAGAAAAAAAAAGGGCATTGCTTTGAAAGCTCGAAAGGAGGAAACAAAAGTTTCAGATGACGATTTTGATTCCGATTTAAAAAGTTCAAAAAAATTTCTTATGTTTCAAAAGTAATCGAAAGATGCCAAAAAGTTCAAGAAATTCAAAAACAACAATTTTAAGTCCACCCCTAAAGATAAAAGTGAGAAATTTAATAGTGTTGAGTCGGATAGGTGTTTTGGGTGTGAGGGGTATGGTAACAAAGTTACCGAGTGTCCTACTAGACTTAAGAAAGAGGGCAAGAAACTGATAGCTTATAGTGCCTCCTTAAGTGATAGTGAACAGGAAGAGGGAGAGAGTTCCCCCAATGAGATCAAGTTTGTTGCTTTCTTAACATGTCATGTGAGCGACGAAGATAAATCTTACCATGAAGATTCTCATTTGCATGACACTTTCAAGGCCATTGAATCCTAAGGGAGTGAGGAAGAATTTAGTGAAAATGAGGAGGTAAATGTGAAAGAGTTGCAAGTTGCATTTAATGAGTTGTATGCTGAGGCAGTGAAAGTGAACAAGGTTAACTCTAAATTGAAATCTAGGTTGAATGAGCATGCCATAGAAAATAATGATGCTTTGATTGAGGATATTAGGGCACTCTAGAAGCTTAGGTAGAAGTTAGAGTACGTTGAGAAAGAGAGAGATAGTCTTCGTGGTTTGATGGGTACTTTGAAAAAGGAGTTGCTAGAGTTTGAGGAGTCCAGGCATGTACTTGAGTTTAGGATTTGTGAGTTGGAGGATAAGTTGAAAGACTCGAGTAAGGTTAAGTTTGACTTCGAATCTAGGTCGAAAAAGTTAGATAGGATGTTCGGCACCGTCCAAGTCAAAAGTGATAGGTGTGGTATAGGCTACGACGATAGTGTTCACATTCCCAAAGCCAATACCAACCATGTGAGAAAGCCCATTAGGAACGTGAGGAGAGGTCGATATTTTGGTAATCATTCCCATCGTCTTTACACTTGCACACATTGTGGTAGGAAAGGTCACCTTAGACGTTTTTGTTATGACCTTAAGAATGCTCCTAGGAAGTTTATGAATAAAGTCGTGTCAGTTCCCAAAAACCCCACCCATCTTGAGCCACCTACTTGGGTCAGGAAATCGGATTTAGTGGCTTTAGGTCTAAAATTTCATGGTTTTCATTTGGTTTCACTTGATTCTTCCCATACTAAATCTAAAGGATGATTGTGTTACCATGTTTGTCATACGTTAGTATTTGCATCATGATTTATATCTTGCTAGTGTTATGACATGTGTAGCATTTTGTATTATATTTTTCTTTTATTGAGTCTTATTGAAAAAATACAAAATGATTTTTGGTTTATTATATTTTTGAGAAAATACAAAAAGATTTTGCTTTTTGTTTAGTCAAAATATGTTGAAAAAACAAAAAGATTTTCTAGTTGATTTTATTTTTTGAGTTTATATGTTTTATGTGGCGTATTAGCGTGCTTAGACCCCCTTCCTTTCATTATCCATGTGGCTATGATATTTGGTCATAATTATTGATGCTTAGAATGATTTTAACCATTGTATTATGGGGTTGTTTCGAAGTTGATATTCATTTTGATTCGACTTTGTATATATGTCATGTTTGCACACATGTACGAGTTTATATGGATGTTTAACATCTCTTGCATATTTGAGTTTGGTGAGACGTTTTTATCTCAATTTTGTCATCTATGCGTAAGTAGACATAAGGAGGAGGTGTGCATGTAAGAACCGTTTACCATGAGGATAATAATTAAAAAATGATGAAATGGGAAAGGGCTGCGAGAGTGTAAAATTGACTTGTCGTGAAAGCCACCGTTTAAAAGAGCCCGAAAAAATTAAAAGGCAATAAAAACAATCATGTGCCAAAAATATGGGCCAAATTAGTTTATGTTCATTCGAAAGATTATATGATATAATTGAGGGAGTTTGGATGGATAAATTAAACGAGTTTGCACCACGAATCCTAACGTTGAAAAATTGTATCATGACGCTATTGTTTGTAGAATCGTAAAAATTCTGAATTTGTGTGCATGTTTGATTGTTTAGTTCATTAAGCTCACTCTTTAATTGTCACATATGACTACCATAAGGTTTGATGATTTATAGCTATCAATTAGAGCTTCTTGATCGTTTTGATGTATTGGAATTGTGATTCATTTGTTGTTAGTTCACCCCATACATTCCATGTTCATGTGTTGAGCACATCGGTACTATGTTAGCATGTAACTCACATTTGGTTGTTTTGAGTTTTCTTAGTTTAGCTACTATGTTGGTATTGTTTTGCAGTTTTGAGCCCCTTTCAGTTAGTTCTTTGTCGAAATTTTTTCACTGGGCGACACTGAGAAGAAGAATTAGATCATGAGTACAGTTTCAACATAAAACGACCAAATATTAACAATTTTTTTTTGCATTTTCGCATAGAATACACCATTGAGAAGAATTGTATGTTATATACATATACGGGAAAAATCAAAAAGATAATAAATTGAAACGACTTATTTGGATGCTAAGGTGTGTTAGACACACAGTCTAAAGACAAAAATATCGCTCGCGCTTTAACTAGTGATGCCTCGAGCCTCAGATAATCGTCCCCAGAATTCAACAGCACATTTCATCCGATTGAAGCACATAACGGATGACTTTAGAACAACACAAATATTGCCCAGAAATTGAAGTATGAAGGAAGACGTTTTTTTTTTAGAGAGAGAGAGAGAAATTACATTCTAAACTGATTTGCAGACCCCTTGCTTAAAGGGATGCAGAAACCACCCACTCTCCCAAAATGTGGATGACCACTTCTCCACTAAACCACTCTCAACGGCTATAAACAAAAAACATGTTTTTATATTAATTATAAAACACGTTTTTAATTAATTAAATAAAATGAGTTTTAATATAAATTAAAATCGAATTAAATAAAATTAATGAAAGATGAACTTAAAATTAACTAATTTTTGGATCCAAGACCCAAGCCCAAGTCTTGATATATAATATAATATTTATATATCTATTTAGGTATAAATGCCTCAAATCTTCCTAAATATCCTTATTGGGACTTGAACCCATGACCTCAAATAAAGGAGACTCAAAAGCTACCAGTAGGCTACAAGTACTTATTGTGAGTATATCATTCACATTAATCAATATATACAAGCACACAACACGGTAAGAATATGAGCTACTCCTTGGTCATAGATTGTAATAGTTAACATGTATTAGTCTACCATGCAAAATCTTACACTTTAGAGGGTGGAATGCCTCTACGACGACTCACAAATGTGACACAATGTGGTGCCCATTGACGTGTCGCATTAGTTTTGGCTCGTGTACGAGTCCTACTGAGCGTTACATTAGTGGGACATGGACATGAGTCAAGGTAGATGCGACACATCAATTTGTCGCACTACACTGTATTACTATTATGAGTCGCTCTAGAATTATTATTAGAGGGCGTACTCGTTGCCTAAATTAAATGAAAAAATGTAAAATTTAGAAGTAAAACACATTTAACTTCCATTATTTGTTATTGAAATCCGAAGTAAACATACTCCCATAAATTTTCTAGAACTCCACGGATTCAAATTCATCATGCATAAGGAAAATATTTGAATACACTACATTAGAGTAATTCCAAGAGCCACAGAAGCAAAATAATACTAAAAATTGGAAGATATAAAAATTTAAGTCTCTGACTGTTGTTTATAGTTTTGAATGAAAAATAGTCACAATTTTTATTTGTATGGTATTTGATTTGAAGCACATTATATAAAAATAATAGTTATTAAAATGAAAAGTTTTCCATAAAATTAATTTTCATGAAAAACATTTCTTATCTAATCCCCAAAGTTTGTATATCTGTTAAAAACTTCAAAAATGGGTTTAAATCACTCTCATATTTTGAAAATAAACTACATTTTTAATCATTTTCTAACTTTATAATTAAACATACCCTAAAAGATTTATTAGAATTTTACTTAAAGCTCTTTGATGAACTATTTTTGGATGCTTAGAAATGCAACCATAAATTGTATACGATGGGTACGCTTAAGGCTTTTTCTTTTCTTGTCTTTTTGTGTTGAAATTTAAAAATTAAATCTGTCTCAAAATATAAGTATGATGTACACAAAATTTATGTGTTTGGAAAGATATTAACGAGAAATAGTTGTCGTTGCTTGGGTTCCCCTTCCCTGGTTGGATAGGGAGTTATCAAACGAGATCCAAAAATGATAGGTAATTATGAAGTTTTTAAAATTAATTTTGACCCCTAACGTTATGTGTTTTGCAAACTATAAATTAAATATTTCTCAAAATACAACTCTGATTTACTCAAATTTTTTCTTTCGAATAACTTTTAACAAGATCTATGAAATGTGTCCATGAAGCATAGGTATATTTAAAAATTTTGAAAATTTTGAAATTCTATATTCACGGCCGACATTGTAAATTTTGCATGTAAGTCAATGATATCACTAGGTTCCTCCAAATTTTAGTGTCACTGTTTTACCACGGAGTTTAAAATATACGCAACTTTCCTTCAATTGGAATTTTTTTCAACTACATGCATTTTTATAAGAATATGGGATTTTTTTTAAAGCACATGCATTTTTTGCTTGCATTTTATATGTAAAGAAATATTTTGAAGTTGTAAATTTGTTAAAAATAAAAGGACACACAATTTTATATAAAGACATGCATTTTACGAAAGTACATGCATCTTTGCGTGTGCTTTACACCGTACATGCAAAATCTTGCATCTACTTTGTGAAAATACATGCACTTTTATTTATATATTACAAAATTACATGTAAATTTTGTGTGTACTTCACCAAGTGCATACAAATTTTTGCATGTACTTCATGAAGTACTTCATGAAAATACATTTATTTTGTGTATACTTTGCCTAGTGCACACAAAACTTTAATTATATATAAGTGTAGTTTATTTATCCATGCATATAAATTTTAATTATATATAAGTGTAGTTTATTAATCCATGCATATACTTTCTTTACGCATGCGTGTATTTATTTGCTTTAATGTGAATATCCATACCAATTCATTGATGCATGTAATTTGCTAAGTTATGTAGACAAAATAATTGATAGTGTGCTAATAAGTGAAAAAACGATAGAAATTAAAGAATACTTGTTAAATGTCACTGGACGATTGTTTATACATATAATTGGTTTTATGTTGAGTTCGAATTTGGTATTTTGCATTTTGAGTCGAATACATATTGATTTGAACTGATCATGTATGTAACTGATTGCTTATTGAATTCGATCCTTTTGTAGATGAAATACATGGCAAACATAGTTCATCTATGATTTTGTTGTTTCTATTGATAACCAGAGAAAAAAATGTATATTTTGAGAGAGATAAAGTAAGGTTTTTGAAGATCTTCTGCAATTTGATTATGGAGGAGATGAAGGGCGAAAACAAAAAATGGTTAACCAGGACTTTTGATTCAAAAAATTACAGCGGGCGCACGTTTATATGTACAAGGGATCTAAATGTTGATTTTAATTAGTTTTGAAGCTAAGCTTCAAAATCTTATGACGAAGTACTAAACTTATAGGCCCCAAATAAATATCCCTCGAGCAAGAAAAAGCCAATGTTTTTCCCATCTATCGCCACAATGTAACGAAGCTAGTTCTTCTGTATGTTCAGAACTAGTAGCCTCTTATGTTACCTCAGAAGTAAGTCTTCATGGAATTGGCCTTTAAAACAACGTGATTTATTCTAATTATCTGATTTTGGGCTGTTTATTTAAAATCACGTCTCTATATTATGTCCAAGTAAATTATTTTATTACTTGTATTTCCACTTTCAAATATTCACGTGCTTCTAAATAAAAAACATCTAATCATACCAATTTATACATTTTTTCCAGGTGATGACAGATGACACCAAAAGACACTTTTAGAAGGCAACCGAATGTCTAAATAGGCGAAAGCACCTTAGTATATGTAGACTTGGAAGCTGGAATTATTTAGCATGTAATTTCATGCAAGGAACTCTTTAGCTAAGTAATGGCAGTTTTGGGTTTGAATTTGATCTTTATGGATGCTAGAAGCTCTAACCTAGGAGGCCCTATTTGGAGAATCAAGTCATTTTATTGCTTCTGCTATTAAAGAACAAGTTAAAAGATTTTGGCCAAGTGACAGACAACTATTTCCTTGTGATCCGAGATTTGGGTCATGACAGGGTGATATCAAAGCAGTAACGTAGAGCAACTTTTTTTGAGAATTCAATTATTTTGATGCTTGTGCTGAGAAAAGTCATGTTACAGGATAGGGTGCAAGTCTAATTTACAATGAGGGGCATGTTTATATCATCTCAGGGGTAAAGTCAAAATAACCGTGATATAAAATGGGGCGTATGGGCAGGGTCCATATCTTTGCAAGTCATGAAACCATCATTTCGAACATGGGGGGCGACAAAATATAGCTTCTTCCATGCAGAATCCCAGTAGTTTCTTCCCCGTCAATCTTGCTTTCTTGGTAAACTTTGACACCTGAGTCTCTATCTGAATGTTTCTTTAACATACTGATTACTAAAATGTAACACGAGAGTAATTATTCATATCTGCACAAGTACTAATTATAAGTTTTACAAGTAAAAATGTGGGAAAAACTAGAAACGTGCTATTACAAGTCATCGAAACATGAGCAGCCTTAACAAGAATCCGGCATTGGAATTTCCCAAAAAAAAAAAAAAAAAAACTTTTGGCCTTCGTTCAACAGATTCTTGGGATGCAGGAAGCCAGTCATTTCTCATCTGCGTGAAATTTAGACCACATATACACCACAAAGAAACAAAATAGTGCAAAAAGAACTACATGCATAACATGGCTTGATCCTTGCCAAATGATACTCTTGTTCAATCTCCTCATGTTGTTCTTCACCCCTGCTTGAGCTTTGATCAGTGTCATTTGCTGGGTGAGAACAAAAGAGAAGTACTAATAAGTATAGGATTCTTATGGGAGTTACGTTAAACTCTATTAAATCAAATCGAATCCATGTTAAATTCTATCCAATTAAGTTATCACAACTTATAGCTTATAATTCGAATAATGTTACAATAAACTGTAGCAGTGACAATTGTTCACTAAAGCTTGTAAAAAAATGTCAAACTAAAGAGCATACAGTTGATGGCTTACTAGCTGATTAATAAAATCATTCTGAAACTTCGCCTCTGACTCTATCTCTTGCGCTACCTGCAATGCCATAGTTGAGTAGAAACTAAGTGAACTGGACATTTAATAACAAAAATCTCGTACTATGAAAATAAGATATATTTAATTATAATGTGTAAACATGCATGTATGAACAATTTTTGGCAGCGAAAATCAAAGTATCAAGAAAGCATAACTAAGTTTTCAAACATCGGGTAGTGAAGATTCTAAAAGCTCCCAAGAAGTTCCCACTCAAACAAGGACAAAGGAAAAATGTTTTAGACCTTACAATCCGAAAGCACCACAACGGTTCCACATTTACACATCAAAGCTCCGATATCTGATAAGGACCATTCTTTAAATGACCTTACTATCTCAATTGTAAGGATAAGTATTTAATGTGCAAGACAAGACAAGGAGCCAAAAACTCCTTGATCCCAGACAAAAGGGAAGGTGCCTGCCAAATCAAAGTAAGGAGCACATTGTACAAAACATGCAATAAGTACATGTTATTATATATTTGATCGATGCCATATATGAATCACACGTACAAATGGAGCCGGTCCAAGAAGTCACTTTAATCTTTACTTGTAATTATATTTTAATGCCTTATTGATACTAAAAAGGTCGTACCAATGCACAAGGCTCCCGCTTTAGCATGGTCCGGGAGAGGTGAGGTTGATTTAGGCAAGCTTTAACCTCATTTACTGGAGAGGCTGTTTCAAAGACTCAAACCCGCGACATATCACTAGATAAATAAAGATTCCTCCCGAATATTCTATATATAATTCATAGATTATTAGTCTTTTTATCTATTAGGGTCAATTGCATGGTGCCCAAGCACATGAAAAATCAAGTATTCTCTCTTTTCTAATCATCAATGACAGGAATAATGACAATGAGAACGAGATTAAAATCCTTTACTAGAGTGTGTATGGTGATTCGCACAATTTACGTCAAATTAATAATGTAGTAAGATTCTCTTCTAGTGTGGCATTGAGTGATGGTTCCTGTGGTTGTTTGTGTTCACATTGCATCACGAGTGTACCTGATAGTACTCACGATCAAATATAATTGAGATGGTTTGTCCTTTGCATCAACTCAAGCAAGAGATGAAGGAATGGAAGGAGAAGATGGATACGTTCATGACGTGGTTCAGTCGGTATGGTTTTTCTAAAGTTCATCAGCCTACCTCAGCGTACCCAGTTCCAGCAACAGTCAATGACCACGTGTATCGCTAGGTCGTGCTCCGACCACCATATCTTCTCTGATGCCATTTTTCCAACTCTCGACGTCAAAGAGAATCCACCCGCGGAAATTGATGAACAATTTGGGTTGGCCCTTGAGTCTCAATTTATGCCCAATTTGATTTGAAAAAATGCTAGTCTTGCAATTAATTTGTACAAACTGATGTGCACCAACTAAAGATATAAAGAAGGAAAGATAAAACATTAAAAGTGTGGTTTCACAAGATAACTGATTGGTGATACATTAGTTTGTACAAAAAAATTTGTACAAATTATTTGCAAGTATAACATTACTCATTTGATTTAATTTGCAAAATATGAAGAGAATCAATTTGGGAGAACAAAAAAGCCGAAATATTCACCTAATCTGTTTTCTGGTATGGGCTCCTCTAATTTTTTAAAGCTCCTGGCCGAGCTTTTTCAAAAGAGGGGAAGATGATGTAACGACCTACTATCTCACCTCAAGGTGAGGAAAGGAATTAAATGTTCATTGTCAGATGCTCAAGAAATTAGACTAGCTGCTACAGGACCCGAGTGGATTCTAGGAAACGGCAGAGCCTTACCTTGCAGTAAAAAGTCTTCATTGTTGTGAGGGATTCGATCTGGACTAAAAGGAAGAGGAATTCAATTCTCCAATCTTCCTTAAACTAATCATAATCACTGCCCAGAGCTTTTGAATCAAAGCATGGGCATCCACTCCATAACAGTAGATCGTTGATGGAAGAGCCATGTCAGTCAAAATCTATTGATAATTGATTCAACTAGAGGGACTCTTAGCGGAAAACTTACATAGACACATGTTGTACAGACATATTTTTCATAGTCCCTAGTTTACATTGAGTATGTCGTATCCCGTTACAACCACCAAAGGAATTCACGTTCACACGTTCATGAAGACGGATTCGAATATCAAGCATCCTCAACATCTACGCGACATAAGGTATACTTCGCTATAGATTTTGTTTTGAGTTACTTATATTTTTTTACTAAGTATTGGGATATTTTTATAAAATATTTTATTTCAAAATGAGGCATTTTTTGAATTTAAAAAGTTTTCTGAAATACCTGTAGGCAGACTTTTAAAAAATAAAATTTCGTTCATGATGTTCAAACAACATGGCAATGTCTTAGATAGGTCGTTCGAAGTTCCGATCGATTTTGGATCAAACGACAGCATACTTTTTTGATTTTTTATAGGTCGTTTCTTGGATCATTCAAACGACATAGTGAAGTCGTTCTAACAGCCTTCGCCGCCCCGAAATTTTTTGTCAGCCTACCTGTTTCGTGAAGCTTTTCTATTAAGACTTTTACTTTACGAAATCTGCATAACTACTGCAATTAAGTTCACTTTTTAGGGTTAAAAAACTTTTTGATTCACACAAACACATCCCAATTACTTTCGTGAATCATCTTTGGAACCCAAACACTTCTGTCACGAAGTTTCTTGTGGAGTGTTATCTCTACTGCTGAATTGGGGATACTCGAGGGTATTCACTGTTAAAGGAGTAACTACAGTTCTTGTGATTCTCGAGGGAGTCATTATTGGTTCTAGGTTGCGGTCTGTGGGTTCTTGCGAGAATTCATTGCAGATTTCTCTATTGAGTTGTAAGTTGCGATTTGCAAATATTAGTGAAATAAAGGTTTTGCTTTGTAGGGATTGATTGCATGCTTTATCGCTTTATTTATTAAATCACCTAGTTGCATGTTTAGGGTTTAATAAAATTGGAATTAGGTTTGTTTGAGATTGACATCTAGTAAATAAGTTAATCTATTAAAATATTGCAAAATCTCAAATTGGTATCACATCCTGCTTTTATAAATTGGTATCAGAGCAGATTTTACCAAAATATCTTGCGATCCTTTTTCCACAAAATCTTATTTTTTTATATCAATCGGTTTTAAAAAATTGAATTTAAAAAAAAAATGCAATTTTTCTGATGGATAACTTATATAATCGGATGCCCATCTTTTATGGCACAAATTATGCCTATTGGAAAGCCCACATGAGATTTTATTTAAAAGCAATTGATGAAAGAGTTTGGCTCGTATGTGAAAGAGGGTCGAATTCTTCCACTGTCACCGTAAATATGTCATTAATCACAAACCTTTGTCTAATTGGATTGAAGATGTTTATAAATGGAGTACCTATAACTCCTGAGGCCTTAGTGCAATTTTTGGAGACGTCACCCCTGACGAGTTCCGACGTATCATGGCGTGTACCACGTCAAAAGAGGCATGGAATATCCTTCAATTGACACGTGAGGGTAATAGCGCAGTTAAGGCGTCGAAATTGCAAAATTTGACCACTCAGTTTGAGACTATCACTATGTTAGAGTCCAAGTGTTTTGACGAATTTTATGCTAGGTTATCGGACATAGTTAACACGCGTTTTAATTTGGGTGTGACAAAATTGATGAGTCGAGAGTTATTAAAAAGATTTTGAGGTCACTCTCTTCCCGTTTTATTCCTAAGGTCATTGTTTTAAATTCATTGGGGATATTAGATACACTTAGGTTAGAAGAACTCGTAGGAGACCTTCAAACTTATGAGAACGACATGTTTTTCAAAACTATTAAGCCTAAGGATAGAGAAATAGCTTTAAAGACTCAGGTAAAGAAAAAGGAAAAAAAAAAGAGTGTGTGAGTCTGATTCTGAGGGTGAGGTGGATTTGGATGAGTTGGCCTTGTTTGCTAAAAAATATAAAAAGTTTCTCAAATTTTCCAAAGAATATTCTTCCAATAAAAAGAATTTTGAGAAAAAAAAAAGATGAGGCCAAGGAGAGCGGGGTGAGAAAAAGGAAAAGGTGAGATGTTAAGAGTGCGAGGGAAAATGGCACAAAGCTTTTGAGTGTCCCACTATGCTAAAGAGAAAGGGCAAGAAAATTACTACTACTGCCACTCTTAGCGATAGTGACATTGAGTTGGATGATTCCAGGAATGAATCACCACATGAAAAGTGTGTTGCTTTCATGGCTAATCACGAGAGCACATCTAGTTTCTCCCACGACGGAGAGGACACTTGTATACGTGAAAGCCTCAATGATGTTTCAAGCCATTAGGAGGATAGTGAGTGTGGGAGTGAGATTGGAAGTGAGGGTGAAGGTGATCTTCAAAAAGCGTTTAGAAATTTGTACACCGAGACTTTAACGACAAAGAAGTTGAATAAAGAGTTAGGTCTTAAGGCGTTAGATTTGGAGAGAGAGAGAGAGAGAGAAGTTTTGAGGGAGTGTGAGGGTCGGCAAGTCAACTCGAGAAGGTGAGAGTTTCTTTATGTGAACAGTTGATCTTGTTAGGCCGGAAAAAGAGTGAATTGACCAACACCATGGCTAGTCTTACGTGAGATCTTCAATCCTCATTGGAGACTCGTGAGAAACTTGAAGCTCTTGTATCCCAACTCGAGAGAGATCTCGAGCGTGTCCGGGAGGTCAAAGTCACTATAGAGGACACATCTAAGAAGGTTGGAAAGATGCTCCTCGATCCCGCTTTAGGTAATGTTGAGAGACTAGTAATAGGTTATGACGGTGCGTCTACTTCCCATGTTGCACCCGAGCCGGTTCCCGAGTTTGTGATAGATCCATATGGCTCTCAACCTAACCCACCTAGGGGTCCGTTTCCCCATAGGAGAGCACGTCTTAGTCATTTTGAGAGAGGTGTTCCTTTACCGGTTTATGTTTGCTCCCATTGCAAGAAGATGGGACACCTTAGGAAATTTTGTTGTAAGTTGGGTAGTGTGTCTCGTATGTATTTACCTCGTCATGCTACTACACGTGTTTCCACACACATTCCCACACATGTTACTCCACATGCTCCTGCACATCACATGAGAGATTTTGAGCATTTTATAAGCAAGTTGAGTATTTAATCAAGAATTCACATGATTTGATGGAAGTTTTTCATAGGATATCACCACCTTTGAAAAACTCCTCCGGACCTAAGTATTGAAGTTTCAACTCGTTTGCTAGCATAGGATGATTTTCATAATGATATTTTATGCCTACTGCTAGTGTGTAATACCATTGTATTTATTTTTTTCATTTTGATATATTTTTCGAAAAACCCAAAAAGATTTTTGTTTTTTGAAAAATTTTGGAAAAATACAAAAAAAATCTACTTTTTGAGAAAAAAATTGAAAAGGCAGGAAAGATTTTATTTTTGAAAAGCACAAAAAGATTTTTGTATTTCTTTTTACACCGTTTATGGATAGACATTTAGGATGGCCAAGTCACAATATCATTTCATTATCCATGTGACAGTTTGATAGTGTTATGAGACGCATCATCATTTCATTTTGTGCTTTACAATGTTTGGAATGTGATTAGTTGTTACTTCCTACATGTTTGACTCATCATTGCCTTTAATGCACACGTGCACAATTTATTTGATTTTTGTACTTGTCTATCACATGTTGGTCGAAGTGTTTTCATATCAATCATGTCTTTATAACGAACCAAATGCGATAAAACAAGACAATGAAAGTAGTGCATGTAAGAACCGTTGCCCGTAAGGATTTGTTTAATTTTGAAAAAAATAAGATTGAACACGAGAAAGGGCTGCGAGAGTATAATGAACTCGTCGTGAAAACCACCATTTGAAAAGAGACCAAGAAAAAATTAAAGCAATAAAAATAAAATATGCCAAAAAGTGGCCAAATAGATTAGCTTGATTGAACCTCAATAGAAAAATAAAAAGAATTATTATTTTTGAGGGAGTTTGGATGGAAATAAAGCAACGGGTTTGCACGTCCTGACAAAGTCTTGAAAAAGCATTACATAGTTTTAGACGTTATTGGTGTGAAAATTATTTTAGACTTTGATTTGTTGATTAGATTGAGTCAATGTCATTTGAACTCAACAATTTTTACACCTAAGGACGATTTTGAGTTCATTCGTTAGGAGTATCCAAAATTCATCATGCACATATGTTATAAATGTTTGAGTTGATTTTCCTATCAAATTTGTTCACAGCTATTCATTCCATTTTCACGATTTGGTTATCTTAGTGTTAGTTTATGGTGTGTTGTTTTTGTAAATTATTTTTTCTTAAAAAAATTTAAAAGAACAAAAATGGTTTGTGAAACCTTTTGAGTATATCCTTGCTTGAGCTTATTTGATATATGATTGATATATTTGCTATGCATCTCGTGACACTCCGTATTTATTACGTTTCATTCTTTTCCTAGTCTATTTCGGACAAAGAAAAAAGGGGAGAACGAATTATGAATTATGGGGGAGTGAGAGTTCGAATTATGGGAGAGACTTGATTTGATTTGATATTTGATTTATGTTTATTTCATTTCAAACTCGATATGTCACGAAGGTATTTGTTTTGTTTATTGTGTGTAGGACTTTGATGATCATTTGAAAAGCACACAAAAAGAAGAGGAAGGAAAACAAAAGGCAAAGAGATTTGAAGATTTAAAAGTTGAAGATTTTTTGAAGACTTGCATATTTAGTATCTTTCCATTTTTAGGTTCATGGTAGGGTATTAGATTTGTAAAGGACATTTGTTGATAATTCGGATGCTTTTATTTTGTACCAGAATAGATATAGGGGGAGATTTGTATGGAAAATTTTTTCCATAGTCCCTAGTTTACATTGAGTATGTCGTATCCCATTACAACCGTCAAAGGACTTCACGTTCACACGTTCAAAAAGACGGATCCGAATATCAAGCATCTTCAACATCTACACGACATGAGATATACTTTGGTATAGATCTTGTTTTAAGTTACTTAGATTTTTTTACTAAGTATTGGGATACTTCTATAAAATGTTTTATTTCAAAATGAGGCGTTTTCAAACTTAAAAAGTTTTTTGAAATACCTGTAGGCGGACTTGGCAATGTCGTTAGATAGGTCATTCGAAGTCCTGATCGATTTTGGATCAAACGACAGCATACTATTTTGATTTTATGTAGGTCGTTTCTTGGATCGTTCAAACGACATCTTAATGTCGTTCAAACAACATAGTAAAGTCGTTCTAACGGCCTTCGTCGCCTCAAAATTTTTTGTTAGCCTATAAATACCTGTTTCGTGAAGCTTTTCTATTAAGACTTTTACTTAACGAAATCTGCAGAACTACTGCAATTAAGTCTTCACTTTTTAGGACTTAAACCCTTTTTAATTCACACAAACACATCCCAATTACTTTTGTGAATCATCTTTGGAACTCAAACACTTCTTTCACGAAATTTATTCTTGTGGAGTGTTGTCTCTATTGCTGACTTGGGGATACTCGAGGGTATTCACTACTGAAGGAGGAACTGTGGTTCTTGTGATTCTCGAGGGAGTCATTGTTGTATCTAGGTTGCGGTCTATGTGGGTTCTTGCGAAAATTCATTGCAGATTGCAAACATTAGTGAAATAAAGGTTTTGCCCTGCGGGGATTTTTCTTAAATTTGATTTTTCCTATATATGTGATTGCATGCTTTAATGCTTTATTTATTAAATCACCTAGTTGCATGTTTAGGATTTAATAAAATTGGAATTTGGTTTGTTTGAGATTGACATCTAGTTAAATAAGTTAATCTATTGAAATATTGCGAAATCTCAAATTGGTATTACATCCCGCTTTTACACAACAAGTAGAAGCCACTAATCCGCTAATCGATTGACAACAAATGATAGGCTAGAGGGATGGTGGTCTCGTTTGACAAATCAGGGGCCTACCTAACGTAAATGTCCATAAATAGGAGATTGGTAGATCGAAAAGCTCGGGCACGAGTAGGACATTTGTGCACAAGAAAATGGAGTGGGTTGAAAAAGTCATATTTCATTGCACTTTTGATTTAATACAGTATTGCTAGTAGAATAAGAAATATTCTACATTAATTGAGGATTATTTGCCCTGTTGTTAGTGCGCGATACGTATCGCGATACACGATCCACAAGTAGAACGATATGAATCACACTTTGTATCGCAAATGTTTCATATCCCAAACGTATCGTTCTGTATCCCGATACGATAGGCGTATCTTGCGATACATGATACACATAGTGATACAGAATTAGAAATTTACGGGGCAAAAATACTTTAATTATGAACTCTTTTGGGCTTCCAATTGTACGATTCTTCTCTCAACCTTTGGAAGGATCAAACGAGCTATGTTTTGCTTCTATGTAACTTCTGTATGAAGTTTTATGACCATACCGACATACGTAATACATTCATTTACATAATGTTATGCATATTAAATGATGGTTTTTAATTTATCTAATGTTCACATTATTAATCTTATTTTTTTAATTCTATATTTGTTTAAAAAATTATTGAACTCTTTAAATAGCATGTCATTGTGTATCGCCCAATACTGCTACAGAGGTTACTCTTATATTTCTTCTCATTCATGTTGCAAAAATTACCCAGAAAGGAAATTTTTTTACCATGAGACAATTTAATCATGTCATAAAATTGGTTCAAAACGATATTATGTTGTGTAATTGTTTGCAAGTTCTTTCAATGAATTGATTTAGTCTTTACAATTTTTTATATTTTTTGCACCGTATATGTCTCCCGATACGATTCACGATATATATAGTTTTCGATACACGATACGTATCCCGATTTGATAACTGTGGTTATGGTTATTTGTCTATTCAGGATAATCCCTTGCTTCCCAAGGAGATGGGACACTTGTAAATATCTTGTATTCTATCATTTCTATGTTTGATATCACTATTGACAAGAGTATGAGAACAAGCACATGTGCCATTTAGTTGAGAGTCCTATTCTAATGTAATTTTATTTTGATGTGGTCTTGTTAGAAGGTAAGGAATACTCTACATTAATTAAGGGTTATTCATATATTAAGGATAATCGCTTGGGGCGCAAGCATGTAGGCCAATAATAAATATTATGTATCTCTATTTGACATTACTATTGACATGAATACGAGCACGAAGAGCGGAATCAGGTGTACCATCTCAATTACAACTATATATAGTGAATTATAGTACCCATCGCGTCGTTCATGCATTTCGATCTACCAGGTGTGCTCCGGGTCTCAATACAAAACTAATGAAGCTTATATTTGTTTGACGTGATGGGGAGACAAAAAGATAAAAATGGAGTATAAAATGTAAGAAAAAACAAGAGTTTGAGTTCAGAATTCGATGTGTATGACATAAGGTGGAAAACGTGTAAAAAATAAACTTAAACAATTAGATTTATAATAATAGTGTATGCATATTTCAAACCGGGAAAAGGAGCAATAGACATTATTATTAGATTAAAAGTTTTCAACCTCGTGAGTATTATAATTTTTTATATATTAAAAAATATCTAAATTATTGATAAAACAAATTAAGCACTAATTAAGTACATATGTAATGACATTTACCATTATTATATTAAACATTTCACAAAGAGTTATTTCAAAATTCATTTGACAACGATTTTTTTGGTGCTAAAATAAAATGATGTCATTATTAAAGGATGCAAATTATTTTTTAAAATGTCTTAGAAGAATACTTAAATAAAAAAATAAACTATTTCTTTTTGTTAAATGTATCAATGAAAAATTTTGTAAATTTTTTATATGTTATGGTTTTGTTATAGATATACATACATACGAAATTAGTTATACTCTATACTAAAAATAGTAAAAAATATTTTTTTGTTTCAACGGATGAAAACACATTAATTTTCATTTACAACTATAACTATTTGCTTTGAGGTTTTTACGTTACAAAAATATACTCCCTTTGTCCATTTCCAGCTAAAAGCCTTCTATCCAAAAATGGAGCAATCACTAATGAGAGAGCATGGACTGAGTTGGGAAAGTCAATTTGAGTCTTCATATCTTTTACTTTTTGTTGCATCTAAATTTATATAAAAAAGGGTGGTGAAATATTGTATTAGAAGATTAATCGAAGAAGGGGAGGCAGCCTCTTAGAACCAAAATTATCAGTCATCTTAGTTTCGCAGATGATATCATTATCTTCACCAATGGCTCCATTGGTAGCTTAAAAACACTGATGTCCTCTCTTAAGGACTATGAGAATGCCTCTAGTCAGCTCATAAACATGTCCCAAAGCAGTTTTTCTGTAGTAGAAGAAACATGACAAAAGCACCAACCTGTCTTTCTATCAAAGATCTCCCAGTTACATACCTGGGTTGCACTCTTTTTAAGAGTAGAAAGAAGATTATTTACTTTGAGGAGCTCTTAGCTAAGGTTCAAAATAAAGTTCTTGGTTGGAAGTCCAAATTTCTTTCTAATGGTGGATGACAAGCTCTAATTAAGAGTGTACACTGTGCTAAGCTCAATGCCTCTTTACACTTGGGCAGCTCTTAACCCCCTAAAATAGTTCTCAAGCGCCTGGATAAAATCTTTAGTCATTTCTTTTTGGGTTCTAACAGGGATAACGGAAATATAAAGCTGAATCTAGTATGTGGTCAGAATTTAGGAAAATCAAATACAATAATTTGTCCTCTCTTAGAGGTTAAGGTGCCATTAAAAACATAGTTAAAAGGCATGATGACTGCCAATACTTTTGCTATTGATGTTGAGAGGGGGATGACTTGGTCCTTAAGTGAAGATGGTTCTTTCAATTTTGCTTCAGCTTATAATCAGGTGAGACAATTTAATCCAAAATCAGCAATTTTCTCCTCTATTTGGATTAAAGGCATTCCAAATAAAATATTTATTCTGATGCGGAAATGCCTTAACAATACTATCTCAGTAGACAGTGCTGTTAAAGCCTAAGGTATTCATCTTGCTTCTAAATGCAAATGTTGTGGGAAGGGAACAAAGAAGATAACATCTACCATCTGTTCATTTCTGGGCCTATTGCTACCGAAGTTTGGATTTTTTTTGGAAATTTATTGGGTTTGAAAATGTATTTCCCTTCCTTTCAAGCTTTTGATATGCTCTTGGTGGCGGCTTAGAAGATCCTCTAATAATTTCTTAAATTTTTTGCTCAAAGCTTTTACCCGTGTATTGTCTGGGAGTTGTGGAAAAATAGAACTTTACCTTGGTTTGATGGGGTCCCTAAGTCCATAAAATCCATTCAAATCAAAGTGATAGAGCTTGTAAAGGACTTCTTTTTGGTGGCTAAAATCAAAAGTTTTATGGGGGATATTTCTCATGATTTAGGTCAGTTGTTCCAAATTCCAACTACTCAAGATATCAGATCGAAGTTTATATTAGCTTCTTGGTCTAAACCTTCCAAAGCTAGAGTCAAACTCAACACGGATGGAGCATCCAAAAATAATCCAGATATTAGTGGTTGTGGAGGTGTTCTTAGGGATGATCAAGTCTACTTCATTTGCAGAAGCTAATGCAATTCATATTGGGCTAAATTTGTGCAAGCCTATACTCACCTGGACTTAGAATCTGACTCTAAAGGTCTTACTGGCATCTTACAAAGAAAAAGTTGGAAAATTCCTTGGCGAATCAGAAGCATTATCAATCCATTCAATCAACTGTTGCCGAGATGGATATCAATTTGTTGCATTGTTACAGAGAAACTAACAAGGCCACTGATTTATTGGCTAATCTGGAAGTTAATGAAGCACATATAAAAATATTTTATTCTTTCAAGGATCTTCCAAAGCCTATAAAGGGAGCTCTTAACACTGACAAATGGGGTTTGCCTTCTCTGAGACATCTATAGGTTGCATTTTCTAGTATGGGCTTTTCCTCTCTTTCAGTTTTGTATTGAGTCGGTTTATCTAGCTTTCAATTGTAACGTTGATTTCTTTAAGAAGCCAACTTTCTTTTCATTTTCCAAGTTGTCCTCATCTTGTAAAAGCCGCCTAGAGAGGGCTCGTCTCTCTATTATGATCTAATACACCTGGGGGTACCATCCTATGAAACACCGCACTCTCCCGGAAGCCACGATTCGCTTTGACACGAGTCCGAAACGCAACACGCTCCGACACGTTGCTGACACGCTGGGACACGATGCCGACACGCTGGCCGACACGATGGGACACGTTGCCGACACACTGGGACACGTAAAATGGCACTTTTTTATTTTATTTTATTTTTAATTTTTAATTTTTTTTCTTATGTGAGGGTGATTCTACCTTATTTATGATTTTTAATGTCAAGGCGTGTTTGAATTTTGTTTTGTATAGTCCATTTTCATAATTTCATGTTAAGAATGCCCTAATAATGTATTTTATGAAAAAAAAATTGTTTTATTTCATTAATATATATATATAAATATATATTATATATTTCAACATATATTATATATTATACGTATCCTAGCGTGTCGTATCCTAATTTTTGAAAAAATCACGTATCACGTGTCGTGTGTCGTGTCGAAACACGTATTACGTGTCGAGTCCGTGCTTCATAAGTACCGTCCCTCTTCTTAAAAAAATAAATAAATAGAATAAGGGAAGGCAAAAGATGGAAGGTAAAGGGACTCGGTTGGGAAAGTCAAATGTAGGGCATGGGATTCGTAGAGAACATTGAAATTTCCTTTACATGAAATAATTGACATTAATGGGATAGTGGGTATTATTGTCATCTTATAGAACATAAGGGTTAATGAAGTAAAGATAATAGGATTTTATTGTTTAGTTTTGTTAATTGTTAGTATTAAATGTAATAAATGAGGTTTAGTTCTCTTAGGAATATTACAGTAAGTGAAAGGTATCTTCGTCTTTTAATGCGTTCCTAGTTAGAGTAGGATTACTACTGGTATAAATAGGTAATGATATTATTCTTTGCCTTTGCCTTCTCAATACAATTTTCAGATTTATGATTGGGTTTTGTCTCTTCTTTGGATTCAAATTGGGGAGGGGGGGGTCGTCTCTTTATTGCATCTCCATTTATGGCTCCCAAGAAGAGAATTCAAAACAAGAATTCTGAAAATCGTTTGACAACGCTAAAAGAAATCATAATTCAAATGAGTACTGAAATGAGCAACCAACAAACTCTAATTTTGTCAAAATTGAAGGTTTTTACTTCTTCTCAACCCATTACGTCTCCCATACAAACCCTAGCCCCAATCTTGAACCTTAAACCTAATGTTCAAGAATTACCAGATAAATCGCATCCTCCGTTGCCCCAAAAAAAAAGAGAAAGAAGAAGGAAAGGGATGAGAAAATTGATAAGATAAGTAGTTGTTTGTTGTCAGTGTTTCTGTTAGGGTCTATGTTACAGTTTGAATAACCCCTATTAACTAGGGTAGTGGGATTAATGCTTTGACTACTTCTCTCATCAATTACCACGTTAGTTAGTTTGTAAAACGTGGGCTGTTTTTTCTGATATCTGTTAGGATGTGTAAGGCTATTTATTAGCCAAGTTCGCCTATTGAATAAGATGTCATTCTCCCAGATTTGTTTGAGTTTATTTCTGCTTAAGCTTTGATTCATAATATTCTGGTATCAGAGCCCCCACTGGGCTTGAAGAAAAAAACAAACAAAGCAGCAGTATCTGTAGTTTGCAGCAGCAAAAGAGATGACGACTGAAGGGAACTTTGTGCAGCCAGCTATTCCTCGTTTCGATGGTTATTATGATCATTGGAGCTTATTGGTGGAAAATTTTCTGAGATCTAAAGAGTACTGGAGTCTTGTGGAGACTGGCTATGTTGGGCCAGAAAGCGGAGCGACGCTGACAGATGCACAACAGAAGAGACTTGACCAAGTGAAGTTGAAGGACTTGAAGGTGAAGAACTATCTTTTCCAGGCTATAGATCGAACCATTCTGGAAACCATCCTCCAGAAGGACACCTCCAAACAGATATGGGACTCTATGAAGAAGAAATTTGAAGGCAGATCTCACCTCCAAGCACTCCGCAGGGACTTCGAAACTCTCAAGATGAAGTCTAGTGAGGGTGTATCTGACTATTTTTCAAGGGTGATGTCTGTTGCCAACAAGATGAGAGTTCACGGAGAACAGATGAGAGATGTCACAGTGGTGGAGAAAATTCTTCGATCGTTGAGTGAGAAGTTCAATTATGTTGTTTGTTCAATCGAGGAGTCAAAGGATATCGATCAGCTTTCAATTGATGAACTGCAAAGTTCATTAATTGTTCTTGAGCAGAAATTTCAAAGGCATAATGGAGAAGAGCAAGCACTGAAGATAACCTATGAAGATAGGTCAGGAGCAAGAGGTCGTGGTCGAGGATCATTCAGAGGTAGAGGAAGGGACAGAGGATGTCAACCTTTGAACAAAGCAATTGTGGAGTGTTACAAGTGCCATAAACTTGGACACTTTCAGTCTGAATGTCCAAGTTGGGACAAGGAGGCTAACTATGCTGAGCTAGGGGAGGAAGAAGAGATGTTGCTAATGTCTTATGTTGAGATGAATGAAGCCAGAAGGGAAGATATTTGGTTTCTGGACTCAGGATGCAGCAATCACATGTGTGGAGACAAGGCCTTGTTTTGTGATCTAAATGAGAGTTTCAGGCAGATGGTAAAGTTGGGAAACAATTCTAAGATGTCAGTGTTGAGAAAGGGCAATGGATGGTGGAAGGTGAGTGGTCTCATGTGGTGACTGAAGTATTCTATGTGCCGGACTTGAAGAACAACCTATTGAGCATAGGGCAGCTGCAGGAAAGAGGTTTAGCTATTCTCATTCAACATGGCAAGTGCAAAATATATCATCCTGAAAAAGGCTTGATAATTCAGACTGAGATGACTGCAAACCGAATGTTTGTTCTGCCAGCAATATCACTGCCTCAAAAGCTTACATGCTTTCACACATCTACGCAAGATTTAGCTCATTTATGGCACTGCAGATATGGGCATTTGAGTCACAAGGGGCTGAGAACTCTACAGTACAAGAATATGGTGTATGGCATACCACAACTAGCAGCTTCATCGACTGTGTGCACTGATTGTATGATTGGGAAACAGCACAGGACCTAATTCCAAAGAAGAGCAATTGGAGAGCTACTCAAAAGCTTCAACTCATCCATGCTGACATTTGTGGACCCATCTCACCCATTTCAAATAGCAAGAAGAGGTACTTATTATGCTTTATTGATGATTTTAGTAGGAAAGCATGGATATATTTCTTAGTTGAGAAGTCTGAAGCATTAGCTACTTTCAAATACTATAAGAGTCGTGTTGAGAAGGAAACAGGCTCTTATATAACATGTCTGCGTACTGATCGAGGGGGTGAATTCACCCCATATGAGTTTAATGAGTTCTGCAAAGAACATGGCATCAAAAGCCAGATGACTGCAGCATACACTCCACAACACAACAGAACGGAGTTGCTGAACGAAAGAATCACCATCATGAATATGGTTCGAAGCATGCTTTCGGAGAAGAAAATTCCTAGGACACTCTGGCCAGAAGCTGTCAACTGGACAACACATGTTTTAAATCGAAATCCTACTCTAGCAGTGAGGAACATTACACCTGAAGAAGCTTCAAGCGGAATCAAGCCCTCAGTTGAATACTTCAGGGTGTTAGGTTGTGTTGCGCATGTGCATATCCCTGATGCGAAGAGAACTAAGCTGGAAGATAAGAGCCTCACTTGTGTGCTTTTGGGAGTTAGTGAGGAGTCTAAGGCATATAGACTCTATGATCCTGTAGCTAAGAAGATTGTGGTCAGTAGGGATGTCATTTTTGAAGAAAATAAGTCTTGGAGTTGGGATAAGAGTTATGAAGAGCAAGTAATAGCCGATTTGGAGTGGGGTGATGATGAAGATAATGCTGCAGTAAATGAAGAAAACAATGAGGTTGTGAGTGAAGGAAATGATGATACTGAAGAGGTGGAGAATAACTCTCCAATCTCTGGAAATGAAGAAATGTCATCCAACGCTGACGAAGAAAGAGTTCGAAGGGCACCTGGTTGGATGAGGGATTATGTGAGTGGTGAAGGTCTTTCTGAGAAGATATTGAGGCTAACTTAGCACTGTTTGCTTTAGCTGATCCGATCTACTTTGAAGAAGCTGTGAAATGTGCAAAGTGGAGGACAGCTATGGACTCTGAGATGAAGGCTATAGAGAGGAACAATATATGGGTGCTAACTGATCTACCAGTAGGTGCAAAGAAAATTGGTGTCAAATCGGTCTACAAAACTAAGCTTAAGGAGAATGGAGAGGTGGACAAATACAAGGCTCGTTTGGTGGCAAAAGGCTACGCG
The DNA here is from genome assembly GCA_949130495.1 of Sambucus nigra. Taxonomy (NCBI): domain Eukaryota; kingdom Viridiplantae; phylum Streptophyta; class Magnoliopsida; order Dipsacales; family Adoxaceae; genus Sambucus; species Sambucus nigra. Next base: position 227,071,255 of record OX422211.1, on the reverse strand, counting down.
CAACAACAAGGAGTTGATTTTATAGAAGTGTTTGCACATGTGGCAAGAATGGATACAGTGAGTATGATCATTGCACTTCAAGCTCAAAAGTGGTGGACAATCTTCCAACTTGATGTGAAATCAGCCTTTCTGCAAGGAGAACTAAGTGAAGAGGTGTATGTTGAGCAGCCTAGGGGCTATGAGCAGAAGGAGAACCCTCACAAGGTTTACAAATTAAAGAAAGCCTTATATGGACTTAAACAAGCTCCACGTGCTTGGTTTAGTCGTATAGAAGCACATTTCTTGAGTGAAGGTTTTGAAAGGTGTCATAGCGAGCATACCCTGTTCATCAAGACAAGTAAAGAAGGCAAAATCTTGATTGTCAGTTTATATGTGGATGATCTTATTTTCACTGGAAATGATGAGCTAATGTTTCTTGAATTCAAAAGTTCGATGATGCATGAATTTGATATGACTGATTTGGGGAAGATGAGATATTTCTTTGGAGTTGAAGTGTTGCAGAGGTGTGATGGGATTTATATTAGTCAGAGGAAGTATGCTTTGGAGGTGTTGAAAAGGTTTGGAATGGAGGATAGTAACTCAGCTCATAATCCGATTGTTCCTGGCTTTAAGATCTTTAAAAACGAGAGTGGAATTATGGTGGATGCAACATTTTTCAAGCAAGTTGTGGGGAGTCTGATGTACTTGACAGCAAGTAGGCCCGATTTGATGTTCGTGGTGAGCCTTATTAGTAGATATATGGGGAAGCCAACTGAATTACATTCTCAGGCAGCTAAGAGGGCTTTGAGATATTTGAAAGGAACTACCAATTTTAGGATTTTCTACAAGAAGGGAGGGAATGAAAGCTTGGTTGCCTATGCTGATACTGATTATGCTGGTGATATCGAAGATAGAAAGAGCACTTCGGGACATGTATCCATGCTAAGTTCTGGGGCAGTTGCTTGGTCTTCAAGGAAGCAACCAATTGTTACTCTTTCAACAACGGAGGCGGAGTTTGTGGCAGCAGCCTCTTGTGCTTGTCAAGCTATCTGGATGAAGAGGATTTTAGAGAAGCTGAATCAATCACAGAGTGAATGCACCACAGTATTTTGTGACAACAGTTCTACAATAAAGCTTTCGAGGAACCCGTTAATGCATGGACGCAGTAAGCACATTGATGTGCGCTTTGATTTCCTACGTGATCTCACAAGAGAAGGAATGGTGGAATTGGTTCATTATGGTACTCAAGAGCAGCTTGCAGATTTGATGACAAAGCCACTTAAACTTGATGTATTTCAGAAGCTTCGTGATCAGCTAGGAGTGTGTCAAGTTCCAGAAAGAAGTAAACTAATTGTAGCTGATAATTAGTTTAAGGGAGGGTGATAAGATAAGTAGCTGTTTGTTGTCAGTGTTTCTGTTAGGGTCTATGTTACGGTTTGAATAATCCCTATTAACTAGGGTAGTGGGATTAATGCTTTGACTATTTCTCTCATCAATTACCACGTTAGTTAGTTTGTAAAACGTGGGCAGTTTTTTCTGATTTCTGTTAAGATGTGTATGGCTATTTATTAGCCAAGTTTGCCTATTGAATGAGATGTCATTCTCCCAGATTTGTTCGAGTTTATTTCTGTTTAAGCTTTGATTCATAACAAAAATCTCATAATTCAAAGCCCAAGTCAGCCCCCGAGACTTGAGCGAACAAAAAGGCAAAGAGAGAGGGATGAAGGAGAGAAGTCCATCAGTTGTCGGAGGACGGAGTTCCATCAAGATGGCGCTGGAGCTTCTGCGCACCAGCCATTTCAAGCTTGATCCAAAGCATCCCCTGATTTTGAGAAGGAAAGAAGAGGGTTAACCAACGGGTTTGAAATGAATAAGGAAATTGGGCCGATTGTGGGTTTTTTTCTTAACAGGAAGTTAAACATTAAGGACCCATGGCCTGCTGGCCTGTTACAGGTAATGTTTTGTGTTTTATTCTTTGAAATGAATAAGGAAATGTTTTATTCTTTGACTTGTGTTTTGTGTCTTCTTTGGCATCAATTGGTAATGTTTGCATTCCATTTATAGTGCAGTGTTACATGGAACAACACTCTCCCCGCTCCATGGCGCCCCTGCAACTTGAACCTATGACCATATTCCGATACCACTTGACCTAGATGGGATCTCAACTGAAAACCATAGGGTGCCTAGATGGAAAGGGGGGGCACATTTTATATCACTCAAGCCCAACAATCACCCATAAAGGTTGTGAGCGTTCTAGAAACTCTTATTGATACACAGCACAGAACAATAATACTTGCATAAAGAAAGAAAGAAAGGTAATTAAATTAAAATACTTACATTTCTGAGTTGTCTAACTTGGTTGCGAAGGCCTGAAATCTCATCATCCACATCGGCGTGCATGGGATCAATACGTAATTGGATTTCATCAGAACTACTCACCGCTCTCGTGCTAAGCCCTTGTCTAAAAATACCATATTAATAAAACCTAAACAAATCCAAAAAGATTTCAGTTAGTGGGGGAGATGGTGAATACCTAGACCTGTAGGAGGCCGCGCCGTACAAGTCACCGCCTCTGTGAGAGCTGGAAGCCATCCAAGAACAAGAAAGCAAAGGATGGAAGTTTCAGACCATAACCACGCAGATAGATAGATAGATAGATAGAGCCTTTAATTTTCAAACTCCGATCGCTAACATTCCAAGACCGACCCTTTTCTTACTTTTAAATTAGGAATTATTGTATCTACTTTTTTTCTTCGAAATATTGTCGGTGAGCATATTTTAAAAATTATAAATAAATTGGGTCAATAAAAAATGTTTTGACTAAATGGGTATTAAAAAATGTTCGAGGGACTATTTGGTATATGTCCCAAATAAATTTGCAAATAAAAAATTATAATAATTTGAAAATTAAAAAGAAAAAGAAAAAAAATTCCTCCAAAAAGCTACAGATGGTTGGTTTCAAAAGAGTAAAGTTATAAAACAAATTCCAAAAATTCAAAATATGACTTATTTGATGGTTAAAAAGTAAAAGGATTTATTTATGACATATATGTAAAAGTAAATTATAGAGTAAAATATCTTATTAGTCTCTAAATTATCTCTTCAATTTTCAAATGGTCCACAATCTTTTGTTTGATTCAAGTTCATCCTTTGAGGGATAAGATTAACTAGGCGGCCAAACACGCAGCAAGTCTCGCACGGGGGATGCAAAAAGTAATTGGCCTAGGAAAATCTAGATATAATCAAATCTCGAATATCGTTTCAGATAAGGATAAGTATAAAGAAACCGACAAACATGGGACACTAAATCTATAAATAGGGGTGATCAAGCCCACATTAGAGACTAATTATAGCTAGCATACAATAGTCTCGAGTCTCAGCCAACAACATTAGCAATCCGGTTATTACCATCCCTTTTTCTAATACAAACCATTCCCCCTTTACCCTTGTGGACGTAGGCCGACCTCACGATTGAACCATGTATATAGCTCTTTTTATTTCCTTTTTCTACATTCATAATATTGTTAGAGCAATTCGGTAATTTTATTACTTATTGTGGGAAGAATCTCCTACAATTTGGCGTCATATGTGGGAAACTCTAAGCTCTCACCACTATTGAAGTCAGAAAAAGCCAAACTTCACCATGAGTGCAAGTCAGTCTCACCCCGCTCACACAAGGAGTCGCGTGCAATCTAAAATATGCATCGTAAAAAGGGAGCAAACTCGTGGGCAATTGTTGGGCAATCGCCTGGCAGGTCTGGACTTAGTCGACAGTACCATACACCACCGATCAACTGAGCAGAAGGAAAGGTCGTCTCCTATTTGGCTAGTATCTATAAAGAGAAGTTGAATAGTCGTGATTAGGAGATTGTCCGTTTAAGGACACAGTTGTCCCAGTGATCATAAGGTAATGCCTCGGACTCACGTACTCGACATCATCACACACTACACCAAAAATAGCAATTTGGCACACCTTGATATTAAAAATTTGGCACAGTTTAAAACTGTGCCAAATTCTGGCACAGTTTAATGATAATTTGGCACACTTTAAAACAGTGCCAAAATTTGGCACTGCTTAAAAGTGTGTCAAAATTGAGCACACTTAACTAAATTATATAATAGCCTAAAAAAAATACTTAACTTACTTTTGGTCTCCCACTCCTTCCTCTCTCATTTTCGACCAGGTCGCACCCCTCTCTCTCTCAGCTCTCATTTTCATATGATTCATACTCCTCTTAACACGATTCTATGATTTTTCTTTAGATCACAATATTTTTTTCTACACTATTAGATCGGGAGTTAGCCGGACTGATTTACCTCTTTTGGCCGGACTAACATCAAACGTTCATAACAGTTCTTGAAGATTTGTTCTTGTTCGCTAATACCTATTCTTGAGAACATTTTTTTTTTGCATTAACGCTCGGTTAGGAAGTGTATACCGAACTAATCAGTTGCTACGATCTTGTTCTTGAGAAGATTTGTTAAAAAAATGTTATTGAGAATAAGAACCAATCAGTGTATGCTGAACCAATCAGTGTATGTTAAGCGGAGGCAACTGGATGCAATTGGTATTGGCGATTGGTTCTCAAGAACAGGATGCTCGGTAAGGAACTGTTCTTGAGAAGATTTATGCCAATTATTCTTGAGAAGATTTATGCCGAACCAATCCTGTTAAGCGGAGGCAACTGGTTGTTTAGTATGAATTCTTATTTTTGAAATTTATTGGATCTGTGAATTGAATTTTTTAGATGATAAGTGTGTGTGTGAGTGTGTGTTGTGATTAAAAAAGCGTGTGTGTGTATGTTAGACTTGTGATTATGAAATTTAGGGAAAAGCATGTGTGTGTGTGACTTATGATTACGAAATTGAATAGAAAGTGTGTTCATGCGTGACTTGTGATTACAAATTTTAGGAATGAACAGGGGTGTGTGTGTCAATTGTGATTATGTGTGTGAGAGAGGGAGATTTGTGATCAGAATAGTTAAACATATGTTTGCCTAGTGTGCTTGTCACTTGTGATTCCAATGTTAAGAGGAGATATTTAAGCATCTGAAACATTTGTTATGCGTAGGGACAACGTGTAGCTTTTGATTAAAAATTTGAGGTAAAGTGTGTGCTTGAATTAGGGATAAGCACTTGTCGTGCGTGTACTTGGGCATGTGCGTGATTACAAAATGTGAAAAAGTGTGTGTGTTTGTGTGTGTGAGGGCATTTGTGATGATGAAATGTAGGGATAAATATTTTTCATGCATGAGTATGTATGATCTTGTGGATAAAACAAGTTCACAACATTTTTTTTCGGCTCAATCGTCAATCTGGTTAATTTATACCAGTTCTTAAAGTTTTTTTCTACTTCGAAAATATATGTTGTTGATATATATACTGATTCAGCTTGTTGATTTGATATATATACTGGTTAAGATCTGATTTTGGTACCGCTGTCACACAGTTCTAATATTATTTTTTGCTCAGATCTTATACGGAACAATCTGTTTTGATCTGGTAGTTTCTTTTGATTTCTTTCCCTCTTGTTAATTTACTGATTGAACCGGACTAGATATGCCATAAATATTACCACTCTCATTCTCTCTTAGTAATCATAATTGGTGCATGTTCTGACCAATTCTCCCCCTAAACCCTAGGCACTCTTTTATGCCTCAAACTTATATTTAATATGTGTGACCGTGTAGTCACATTCATGTTTGTATATGTTTGTCAACTTGTTGAATAATGATCCTCACATTTATGTTCCTACTGTCATACACAGCTGAATACCTACTTTTCCAAATCTTCCAAACAATACTAATTGATAGCACATTGATAAGGAACTTTATCCACGCAGCTCTCTCTCCACTCGTCCCGCTCAGGTAACCTCATTATCTATCTTTTGGTATAATCTAACTCAAAATAAGGACTATGTTAATTTGCTAATGTATGTTGAGAATGTTAGGTGGAGAAGATCTCTTTTATGATAACTTATTGCTTATTTTTCTTATATATACTGTCACTCAGTTGTTTATTTCACTTGTGTTTTGTCTTTCCTGGTTAGGTTAAATTTATGGGATTGGTTCGTTAAGAGTATCTCTTTATCTTTATTATATTTTCCTCGTCAGCGGTTGATTTGTACTTCGAGATGCCCCTCAAAATTGTTCAATGTCCACACCCAATACTATGCAAAGAACAAGAAGATTGATTCATTTGATGAGAATTCGAAGAAATTAGTTGATGATTTCAGAATTTACAGACATTGTTGGACCAAATGGGATACTTTCGAGAAGTTATGGCGCAAAGAGTTCATCGGGTGGCTATCAAAATACAAATGAAATCTTGTTAGTCTCAAATTCTCAAATTCTCTTTAAATGTTGCAACATTAAATAAAAAAAAATGGCCTGAGATAGCGGCAACAAGTAGGCAAACGTAAAATTGCTTACTTTATGAGCTTATTTAGTTAAATTGGTGGAAGGGATTTGCTGGTGGTTTGGTTTTGGAATTTGTTGTTACTGTTGAGTTTATTTCAAATGTTAAAACATGTTGGATTTAACGAATAAACAAATAAAACCATGTCAAAATTTTTTAAAATCAATAAACGTTCTAAATTGATTAATAACATACCGTTAGAGGATCAAAACCCAAAACAACCTCCAAAAAAACCCAAAGAGTCACGAACACCTCGTACGTTTAAAGGGTGAAAACCTAAACCAACCGGGTAAAGGGTGAAAACCTAAACCAGCCCCCAAACGTCACCGTAAGAGGCACGAACACCTCGCACGGGACCAATGTAACTTGTAAGAACTGACCGCGTAGTCACGGGACTCCCGATCTGAGAATATAATAATAATTTGTAAAAACTAACACTTAGACTTAAAAACAAGCCGTTTGAGGGTGAAAACCCAAACCAGCCCCCAAACGGCCCTGTAAGAGGCACGAACACCTCGCACGGGATCAATGTAACTTGTACGAACTGATCGCGTAGTCACGAGTCTCCCGGTTTGAGAATATGATGATAATTTCAAAATACGTAGATTACGCTGGAAAACAAGTCGTTCGAGGGTGAAAACCCAGACCAGCCCTCAAACGGTCCCGTAAGAGGCACGGACACCTCGCATGGGACTAATGTAACTCGTACGAACTGACCGCATAGTCCCGGGTCTCCCGATTTGAGAATATGATGATAATTTTAAAATACGTAGATTATGCTAAAAAATAAGCCGTTTGAGGGTGAAAACCCAAATCAGCCCCCAAACGGCCCCCTAAGAGGCACGAACACCTCGCACGGGACCAATGTAACTTGAACGAACTGACTGCGTAGTCATGGGTCTCTCAGTTTGAGAATTTGATGATAATTTATAATACTTAACACTTAGACTTAAAAACAAGTCGTTTGAGAGTGAAAACTCAAACCAGCCCCCAAACGGCCGCGTAAGAGGCACAAACACCTCGCACGGGACCAATGGAACTTGTACGAAATGACCGCATAGTTACGGGCCTCTCGGTTTGAGATTATATGATAATTTCAAAATCTCTATATTAAGCTTAAAAACAAGCACTTAAAGGGTAAAAACCCAAATTAGCCCCCAAACGGTCTCGTAAGCGGCACGAACACCTCGCACGGGATCAATGTAACTATTACGAACTTACCGCGTAGTCGCAAGTCTCCCGATTTGAGAATATGATGATAATTTCGAAATATGTAGATTATGCTAAAAAATAAGACTTTTGAGGGTGAACACCCAAACCAGCCCCCAAACGGCCCCGTAAGAGGCACGCACACCTCGCACGGGACCAATATAATTCGTACGAACTGATCGCGTAGTCACGGGTCTCTCGGTTTGAGAATATGACGATAATTTTAAAATACGTAGATTAGGCGTGAAAACAAGTCGTTCGAAGGGAAAACCCAAACGACCCCGTAAAAGGCACGAACACCTCGCACGGGACCAATCCAACTCGTACGAACTGATCAAGGAGTCATAAGTTGCGTAAGATTTTCAATTTTAGAATATAATAATAATTGTAACTCCTATATGTAATTTTTTAGCTTGAGTAAGCTTTTTTTGTAAATTACTGGGTTACTAATATCTTCTTTTTGTATCATATTTTTTTTTGCAGGATAACATTTTATCATTGGCATTTATTCACGTGGAACACACGAAGAACTCAATGGTTTACAACAAGGGGTTTATTCATGTTTCTATTTTTTGTGTTATGGTCGTGCGGGCTTTTGTAGTTTTTTTTTTAACTTTTATGGTCATGCGAATTGTTATATTTTGTGGCCGTGCGGGCTTTATGTTACGCATGTTTTATATTAACAGGTTTTGGAATGTCCAAAAAATAAAGGAAACTCTATCCAATTATTTTTTGGTCTGTGAACTATTAAAGACTTGTAATATTTTGAAGTTTGTATGTACATTAGTTTATCAACAACGTGCAAGATTTTCAATTTGTGATTTTTTGTGTTTTTAAATAAATTTTTTTTGTCAAAAATTTGGCACAGTTCAAAAACGTGCCAAAAATGTATCAAATTTTGGCACGATTTTGAACTGTGCCAAAAGTTTTTCAAACTGTGCCAAAAGTGTGCCAGAAATATCAAATTCTGGCTCGGTTTAAAAGTGTGCCAAAAGTGTTCCTGTTTGGCCAAACCTGGCACACTTTTAAGCTGTGCCAGAAAAAAATGATCATTTTGGAACACCTGATTCTGGTACAGTTCAAAATCGTGCCAAATTTGATCTGGCACAGTTTTAAACCGTGCCAGATTCCTATTTTTGGTGCAGTGACAAGAGGTGACCTCACTCCCCAAGGAATCAAGCCGGCAAGGCTTTTCGTTCAAGAAGTTTCCATATAGTCCCTCACTATCGCCAACGTCATTGCTCGCCTGGAAGGAATTCCATCAACTATAGGTATCATTAACCCCGTCCTATGAAATCGACCCAAAGTAGCAAACCAGCTTGCTTTGGACTACATCTGAATAAGTAAAAAATGAACTAAGAGGACTCATGCATAGGGAATTGTAAGGAAGGGCAAATCCAAACCTTTTCAGGACTACTAAAGACCTGGATAGGAAATATCTGGGGCATGATGCAACTGTGACACCCCGACTAATTAAATACCGGGTAGTTACTCCTTTATTAAATCAATACAAAATGCCAAGTTGGTCCAGTTAATAGCATCATTGTCGAAAACATTTTTTTTTTTATAATTACTAACCACCTAGTATTTAAAAAATGAGTTGTCAAATTTTAAATTAAATCTGATTAACATGCAATAAATGAAATATAGAAATGTAACACAACCATTCACGATAAAGTCCAACTATAATGAATCAACAATTAAATATGAGTCTCGAGGATATACTCCTCACAACAATCCCAATATGAAATGAAATAAAACAAGTCTGCCTCCTGAATTAATTACAAACCCAAGTCTGAATAACTGAAATATAAAATGAAATGTCTCTAAAAGAAATGGGCGACATGCCCTACAACTGATGAAATCTGAATATAGAGTCAAGGCAAATGAAGCGTCTACTAGCAAGGCCCTGTAACTTCCACAACAGCTACAGCTCGTCACCTGATTGGAAATACTATGCATGATGTCCTTGTGGCTGGGCACCTAAAAATGGTTTTTACAAAAAGATAGATTTGAAAGCAAACGGGTCAGAGCCCGAATGTGGAGAGTATTTTAAAAACAGCAAGTGCTTTAATAACAATTAAAACAATGAATGCAAGATACATGTTAGGACGTGCTCTCACATGAAATACTCACCTCTCGTCTAACAGTGCACTCCTAACGTTCCTGTACCCATACATGTGTTATTTATCTAACTAAACCATCATAAGTTCTAACCCAACTACTCGATTCACAATATGAATTCCCAATGTTATTACTTAAATAGATAGCTTTACTTGAACTCGGATTCTCAATTGTTAGCATTACCGTTTACTGGAGGTTATCCCCTTATTTATCTTCTCATGGAGTTACTATAAATGATTCTCATAAATAAACATCACAATTCCTTTTCATTCAACCGTATATTATTCGCATCATAAATATACAATATAAGCACCCCGAGGCTAAGCTGCGGTGCACACATACTCTGCTATCCATCCCGGTACATCACGTACATAAGGATTACAAATTCCGAATCTCTCAGGAATTGTTAGAATAAACACCACACACAAAAATGGAGGCGAACATAATTCAACATATCCATGGTCACGTACATACCTACGCTCCATAGTCAGTTGGTTTAATAACTCACAATTAAGTCATTCCCTTGAACTATGTCCTCTAGGTACCAAACTAAATCCGGGCACACAAGGATTAGAAGGCCCTAAGCGAACGTAAACCTCCCGTGATAGCAAGTATGGTAGGTATGTCATACACATAAGATCATATACTAAGCATGCACACATCTTAGATATCTCAATATTAATAAAGGTATTTTCTACATCCTTATACCATTATCCCAATTGTATACATTTTTAGTCTTTCGATAATATATAATGTAGATTGTCGACACATCTCACGTCATAGATTCTTATACTTAAAACCTATCTCAAAGGGGTTATTAAGTTTCCTATTATTCCCACATATTACATCATTATTCTTAAGGTCCTTACTTCTGCCCCAAACTTCAATTCATCAACTTATTCAAAATTACTCTATTAATCCTAATATTATCTCACTCATCGAGCTTCATTAGCTTTTAGAATAATTCCTCAAATTAAATTCTAATTAAGGTCCAAACTTTATAACCATACCTACTGGTCTTCCTTAAGTCTAAGGATATTCATAAGGTCTCCAATAATATTTTCCAAGGGTTAACATCATTAAAATTTAACTAGGGGAAATTTTACTCTTTCTGGGAAGGTCGATCGATCGACCTTGACCTTCTATCGATCGATAGTGGTCTATCGATCGACTGATGAATGTCGATCGATTGAACGCACCAGCTAGGCTGCGGACTGCTTCGTTTTGCAGTTTTAAAATCATCTCAAAACACCATTAACAAGCATGAAACTCTAAGATAACGTTATAATATCATCATACAATCATCCTACAACAGTATTAACGTTCTAAAACCAATAATTTATCATTCAAGGGCTTTGTTTAGATCAAAACTTCATCAAGAATTCCAGATTTCTATTTCTTTCAAGAACATTAATAAACTTCTTCTAAAATCCGTTTTTAGATCATCAATGGTTCTGTTTTGAATACATAATTCTTCCAGAAAGTTTCTACATGCAATTCCTAACATAGTTCATAGTTTTAATCCTCAAATTCATGGGTATAATCAATCTTCCAAGATAAATTTGATGATTATCCTAAACATGGAAAAGCATAGCATCGAATCAATTATAATTAAACCACTTGCCTCTAATATTTCTCTGAATTTGATGTTGAATCTTGAAGGCTGAGTTGTTCTCTCTCTCTCTCTTTCTGCAGAATTCTCTTCTCTCTCTCTCTCTACAAGTTCTTCTCTAAGGATGATGACAATGGAGGTGGGGTTGGTTTTTGGCAAGTTGGAACTATTTCTTAACTTCTCCCGTAGCCCATTAAGCCCCTTAGTGTAGTTAGTGGGTTTAGTGGATAGAGAATAAGTCAGATTTTTATTTCTAATTTTCGTGGGTTTTAATTCCCAAATTTTCGAAATTACCAAAATGCCCTTTTAAGTTACCGGTATGGCCCAATAATGCTCCGGAACCCAAACTTAACCCCCGGCTAGTGTTTTCTGACTATTTCGACCCTTCCGGACACGTTGACGCACTCAAAATGACCATACGGTTAATAGAAATAAAATTCACTTTTTAATTAAATAATTACTTTCCTGACACGATTGTTACACGCGTCTCAACAAAATTTCCCAAATTGCCGTATTTCAATCTCGCGACAATTTCAATAGTTACAATATTCGTATATTGCCATATATACACATTATAATCAAGTACTAACTCACATCTCGTTAATATTTTATCCGGATTAATTCTTAATTAATTCACATTTAATTCAATTAATCCCATAAATAAATATCGATAAAAATGCGGGGTATTACAGCAACTTCATCATTCCTCGAACTGATAGAATCCTTCGAGCCTCCAAAGAAGTTCTCAATGCCAAAAGTCACAACATACGAAGATAGATAGACCCAACTCATTATATTATACATTATCGACAAACCATGTCCTTTTGGAGCCATCATGACGCCTTGATGTGCTGGGTATTCCCGTCAACCCTAGGTGTGATCGGCTTAAAGTGGTTTAAAAAATTATCCCCCGAGTCGATCTTTACCTTTATGGAGCTAGGCGAGCAGTTGACAGTCCGATTTATCACAAGTAATAGGGTGTTTAAGGAGGTCGATTTGTTGATCTCTCTCAAAAAGAAGAACGGAGAAGCTCTCGGGAAGTATGCTTAAAGGTATTGGGAGATGTACAAGGAAATAGACTATTTCAGTGAAAAACAGGCAATCGTCTCCTTCAAGTTCATTTTGGAGCGATCAGATGATCTCTACCAGTCGCTGACAGAGAAGTCAGCCTTTTTAAAGTATGATTTTATGTCCCATATTGAAAAATACCCCAAGGTAGAGAGATGAGATCTCCAGTGCAGCCTCCTTAGCCTAGCAAAAGAAGAGTGATCTGAAGAAGGCCCCCCAAAGGGGGAAATCATCCATCGTCAGCCATGAAGGGGTCCAGAAATGAAGCTTCCAAAAATCGCTCAAAATCTCAGGCCAATGAAAGTAGTTACAAGGCATTGGAAACAGTCTTCAAGGATCCCATTTTTAGACTTATTCATCAGATCAATGACAAACTTTTCTTCAAGAGGCCTCCTAAGATGGTCAGCGACCCAAGCTCTAGGGACATCAATCTCAGGTGCAGCTATCACCAGGACCACGGGTACTTCAAAAAGACTGCAAGATGTACAAAAGCACGTGGAAGAACTTGTCCAAGAGGGGCATCTCAAGGAATACATTGGGACAATGAAACTAAAGATAGTAACAAAGGTTAATGCAGTCCAAAAATCGGAGGAAGATCTCCCACCAATAAGATTGGTCACTGTCATCCACGGCTACACCGACCCAGCCCAGCATACTAGCAAGAAACTAAGGGAGAAGGTGATGGTATTAGCTAGCATTCAATAAGCATTGCAGGTATACCCAACCAAATCGGTCCTAGTCAAGAGGGAGAGGAAATACCTAAACACCGACCATACTATTATGTTCACCGACGACGATTTGATTGGCATAAATTTGCCCCATAAAGATGCCCAAGTGCTCACATTGCGAATTACGAACTTTGGCATGAGGAGGGTACTGATAGACCAAGGAATTTCCTCCAAAATTATTAACCTGATAGTGCTTTACAAGCTTGGCTACCGTGTCAATAATTTGGACACTAATATTGACCCGTTGATCGGCTATAATGGGGATATTGAGTCACCCCCGGGAAAAATCAAGTTGCCAGTTAAGATTGACCCAGCTAACAAGGAGGTTAAATTCCATGTAATCCAATCAGAGTCGCACTACAACGCCATATTGGCCAGATGATGGCTACATGATATGATGGTCATTCCACCTTCGTTTCATCAGAAACTCAAATTTGTGATCGACTAATGGGTAATAGAAATTAGAGAAGATCAAGCAGCGACACGAAGCTATTTTATTTTGGCTATCTAAATAAAGCAGGATCAGTCCAAGAATAGTCAATGTGAAGATATCTCAAAGGATTATCAGCCCAAGTAGCAATGAAAGGGTGTTCGACCAAGGGTCGAATAAACTCGGCGGGCCCCTGATGAACGCATATTAGAGGAACTGATTTTCGTTCCTTTAGATGCGTCATAGCCAGAAAAGATCTTCCTCATCGGATCGGAGTTTCCCAGAGATGAATAACTCACCAGCTTTCTCAGAGTAAATGCATATGTTTTCACTTAAAAGCCTTATAATCTATTGGGAGTAGACCCAGAGGTCGCCTGCCAATGATTGCACGTGGAACCAAACACCAAGTCGATCAAACAAAAATCCAGAAAGTCGGGTTCGACAAAGGTAAGGGCGGTAGAAGCTAAAGTTGAAAACCTACTCCAAGGTGGCTCCATTAGACAATTTCAATTCCCAGAGTGGGTCTCGAACACCGTCACTATCAAAAAGAAAATATAACACCCCGTATTTCTGAGTATTTAAAAAATTGAATTAATTCAGTTATTTTAAATTACACGCGTGATGTAATTTAATTGAATTAAATATTATGTATTTATTAAAATATTATTTGGAGAGATAAAGATTAATATTTATGGAATAAAATTACTAAGTTAGTAGTAAATCAATATTTTACGTCATTACAAGTGATAGTGACGTGACAGTGCTATATCTCAACCAAGAGTCGAGTGTAGACTATATGAGATTGGCATAGGAAATTTGTGTAGAGTGACTCAAATGGTGATTTTAAGGTACGATTGATTTCCAATGGGTCAAAATAGTCAGAATAGTGTACCCGGGTGTGCTGATTGGGTCCTGAGGCGATTTTAGACCAACTCGACACCCTATAAGGTGGTTTCGGTCATTTAGGAGACTAGGATTAGAGGAGTTACGGATTTCTAAGTGTTATATCAGTATATAGTTTAAGGAGGCTAGGATTAGAACCAAAGAAAACAAATAGAGGCCATAAGAGAGAAAGAGGCGAGGCTTCCTGAACCATTCAACACTATTCTTGCACCCCCATTACCATCGGAGTGTGGATCGAAAGGGGAGGAAGACATTTTCATCACTTGAAAATGAAATCATACCACATTCACAAGAGGCAAGTCTTGATCTTGCTTGTTCTTGAATATTTATAATATCCACGGTAAAATTAAATGTAATACATCGTGAACAGGTAAGTTTGAGATGATAAATTGGGCTTAATTCATATTAACAGTTGGGATTTATATGAGAAATTTGATTTATGGGTTTAATAGTACGCAATCTGACTTTTGAGACGTTATGAGAAATTTAGTTACGGGTTTCATGAAGAACACGCATGAAAAGGTAGAACAAGGGTTGTGTAGACAAACCATTAATAAATTCCTGTTAATTATGGATTTAATGATGTTTTAGTAATGGAAATTCGTTGGAAATTGTTTATATACTCATATTTGATGATGGGTTGAATTATATGCGTGTTTGGGTACGATTCATGGAGTTTGTATTCGATAAAAATGGGAGAAACTTAGAAGAGTGCAATGAAGTAGACTACCTGCTTGTGGCGAATCGAATCGACTCTTTGGACGAATCAATTCAGATGGTCGAATCCATTTAGGTAAAGGCCGAATTGATTCGGCTGCCCATATTTTTGCCATTTTCTTTATTTATGCCCTATTTCACAAATAAACAAATGGGAGACTTTTGTATTATTCTTAAACTATAGGTGAGGACTTAGTGAGTTCCAGTAGACCTATGGTAGGGACTAAGGTATGGGCCAAAATAAGGGGATAAAGTTTAGGGTCGATTGGGCACAATGTGAAACCTAATAAATCACGAGAATTAAGAACGGGTCACGAAAAGCATGAGTGAACCCACGACTTAGACTAGTAGTATAGGGATGTATGAACTACTGAAATACCTTAAAGGATAGTTGGGATCCTTCGGGTAGTGAGTGATACTCGAAAAATACGAATAGAACACTGTGTGAGGATTATTGCTACGTTGAGTATTCGATAGAGATAAATACTACGTACATGTTTATATGATGGGTTGGGTGCATACCTACGGAATATATATATATATATATATATATATATATATATATATATATATATATATATATATATATATATATATATATATATATATATATATATATATATATATATAGGTTGTATGAATGCCTATTATGTGATTGGTTATGTGTGTGAACATACCTACACTGTCTGCTATCACGGGAGGTTCCGCGCAGAGGGAGATCCCACCTTGGCAATTCCAGCGAGGTCAGGATTTGTGCCCCAAAACATAGGAGTTAGGGCGGCTCACTATGTGCTATGTATTAGTGGGACTTGTAGGTCATTTGGGTACGTTAGGTATGTGCGTATCCCAAAGGCTTAGAATTATGTTCGCCTCCATTGTGTGTTGTTTGATTTAGGGTTTGAGATGACATTCAGAACCGATAGTCCTTGATATAGTACGAGAGGTACATGGACTTGATAGCAGGGTACGCATGCATCGCAATGGCCGTTCCTGGGATGCCGTAGTAGTATATATATAAATAGTGTGATATATATATATATACACACATACACATACACTTATGTGATTTATCTACTTTCGTGTGTCGGTAGAAAAGATAGATAGTGTATATCTAAAGATAATTTAAGTATGAGAAACTTAATGAAATGGCTTAACAATAATATACGAGAAATATTAATACGGTAGCGTACTATTTGGGCGGTACTGGGGAGCCAAACCTAATGAGGTTAGATACACAGTTATGTCCAGTTAGACTGGGTAGCATAACTAGGAGGGTTATTAAGAGACGTTAGGTGTGCACTTTAGTTGAGAGGTGAGACACTCAAGAGAGAGTGCAGGAAACTAACATGTATATCTAATAACTGCTCTTAATGCATTTTTAACACTTGCTAAATATTTTTTCAAATGGTTTTAGGCTCTGATCCATGTCAAAATATTTTTCAAAATATTTTAGGTGTCCAGCTATAGGGATGCCAAGCTCGATGACTCATTCCAGGGATACATAACTGCAACATTTATTGAGGCTTGCAAGAGTTTGCTTAGACGTTCCAATTATCCTTTCCTAGATTTGAATTTGTATTTTAGTATTTCATTTAGGTGTGCCCCTCCAACTGTATAATCTTTTTAGTTTATTTATCAGACTATGTTTTGGATTCAGTTTTATTTCCCTTAGATTCATTGATGGATTTTGTTTTGGAAACCGTTAGTTTATTCGGTATTATTTTTTTTTTTATCTATTTCTCGTATGATTGATTCAGACTATTATAATTTTTTGGATGGTTTGGTTATTGTATTTATATTCCGCCTGTTGTTATTTTAATGAAAGATAAAATTTGGCACCGACTTAATTTAACATAGGTGGTTATTAACTTAAAAAATTTTCGACAGTAATGCTAAGAATGATCCAAATGAGACTCCTGGTTATTTCAATAAAGGACTGATCACCCATGGTTGAAATAGGCTGGATGTCATAGATGGTATTAGAGCATCGAGTTCTAGTGTTCATCGAAACTGTACGACTTATTACGATTTTAGCATAGTGTTCTTTGTTATAGAGCCCTATTATTAGGACTGTTGCATTCATGATTACGTATTTGAGATTACGTTCTTAGGCTATTATATTTGTATTGACTGTGAACTCATACAATTCAATTTGATTTCAGAGGCCACCCATAAGAGAATGACTGACGAGGGCAGGGGCGAGAGCCGATGAGAGATAGGCTCAGCAGGAGCCACAGGAACTATAACCACAACCACCGTAGGTGACAGTTACAGCAGCAGAGTTGGCCGTTATTATGGCACGAGCACTTAATGCGGCTATGAATGCCATGGAACTCCATTTTCCTCAGGCACAACCACCACAGTAGCCAGTGGCATCGGTTGTCCAGGCCCACCCGGGCCCCTTAAATTGGCAGAGAGTGAGTGAGGCATTTCAAAAGGGCCACCCACCCAAGTTTTAGGGTAGTTATGACGTGTTTTAAGCGTGCCAATAGAATAAAGATATTCAGTGCCACCTGCACATGGTTGAATGTAGCGACGTGTAGAAGCAAATGTTGTCCGCTTTCAGATTGGTCGGGGCCGCTTTACAGTGGCAAGAGTTTGTTACCACTGCCGAGTAGAGGGATTCTATGACCATTGATGAGTTTTAGGTGCGGTTTGACCGTAAATATTTTCCGCCAGTCGTTGAGACAGATATGCGGAAGAGGTTTAATGAAGTGATTTGGGGTGATCATTACGTAGCAGAGTATGAGGAAGAGTTCACACGTTTGGCTAATTTTATGCCAGACGAGGTGAACAGTAAAGAGAAGATTAGGCAACACTTAATAGGTAATCCCGCATTGATGACTTATACGGATGTCATCAATGTCGCACTTCTGCATTGGCAGGATCATCGCATCCATCTGAACGGAAGTAATAAAGGGAGTGAGCCTTGTTAAACGAAAATGTAATTAACGCTTTAATTAATATTTAATTATTTTAATAGTACACAATGTACATTTTAGTTTAATATAATATTTGAGTTTTATTTGTATACTATTATTAGATGTATAACTATTACTATATATATAGTGTTATTAGATTCAATATACATAATATTATATATAGTAGTCATTATAAATTACTTTTATACATATAACTTTTATACATAAAATTATATATAAACATTTTTTTATTAGTTATATATATTTAGCAAGTGACGGTTATATTTTGTATATCTATAAATACCTATTTTATTTGTTTAGTTGTACAATATATCTTTAATTAGTTATATAGCTATATATTTATATATTCATATTAAACTTATAAAAATATGTTTTCAAATCTTAAAGATTTGTTTTTGTTATACATGTATTAGTTTATATACATTTTTTATATTCTATATAATTATGTATTTTTTTCTGTATATTATATTATATATGTAGTATAATAGTTAACTATTTTTATATGTCATATATATATTAGTTATATTTTTTTAATCTTCATTCATTCATACTTTTATTTCTTATTGTGTTATGTTACTTTTAATATAGTTCACTTTATTTATTAATATTTGATTATATAATCATATATATTATATTTGCACGTTTTTTTGTACATACGTTACTCTATTAATATCCTCTTACTAATATAAATTTTTTTATTCTACTATAATTAATATTTATATACTATATTTATATTTACTTTTATTGTATCTAACCTAACACACATATTATTACATATACCTATATCTAATGCTAAGTGTACTATGTATTATGTCATGTATGGACCAAAACTCAATGTTACAATTCTTTACATCTTTTGATATAACTCCTCTTAACAGGTCTTTATGTATTAAAAATTGTGTATCAATAGATCCTTAATATTTATGACCAGAGCATTTATATATGTTATTATATGTATGTTACCTATCCGTTATTTATATTTTATATAATTCTCTTTGTGCGGTCATTTTTATTTTATATATATACATACTTAGATATTTTTCTTGGCCAGCTCCAAATGACTGCCTCAGCAGTGTTTTGATTGATCCTTGCATAGAGCAGTGCACCTACTCTTTTATTCCTTTGGACAATGTATCATAAGATTTGTTTCTCTCTCTGAGCAATCCGTCATTTTCAATCTCTGTATAAGCAGGGCTTTGTATATTTTTTTCTTTCAGAACTTTTCATACTGTAATATACTTTGCGTAGTCAGTTGTGAGACATCATTATATTCTTAAACCTTTGTTATACGTTATACATATTATTTATATATATATTACCTTTTATTAATATGTTTATATAATATATATTATTATTATTGTTATTATTATTATTATTATTATTATTATTATTATTATTATTATCCTTTGTCCATCAGTTACTATTTTTTTAACGTAAACTTTATTTATTTATTTATATATTCTTCTTTTGCGTTTTTTTATAATAAACGTTTTTATTTTACCATATACATATATTATTTTATATATATATAACTGTTTATATTCATACATTATTATATATATAGTAATGTTCCCCAAAAATTTTTAAAACTATCTCGGAGAGTACAATTCCTATAGTTGGATGATTTGTTCAGACTACTTTTCAACCTCTTATTTATATTCATATATAAAAAGACTTCATATTTTAATATAATCAAATGTCAAACAAAAATAAAATCTTTCTTAGACCATTCTTTCTCCTGTATTTGATATGACCGGACCATATGACCTGCCCATGACTTAACATTTATACGGTGCTATGTATAGTGTGCCGGCCAATCTTAAACTGTGATCTAATTCTGTAGTTTTTCAAATCCTTGGACTTACATTGAGTTATGATTTTGATTTATGCGTAAAAAGTTGTTATGAGGTACAATTGTTTGCCACGCACGGTTGGTGTGCGCCTGGAACAATTGGTATCATTTATCATTAATGCGCTTGAAATGTTGATCATTTATCATTTTGGTCACTTATGCGATATTTGATTATATTAATGCCTATCCAAAAATTCTAATGCACTATTTGAGAATTTTTTTTATGATCTAATATGTGCATATTACAATTATGAAATTTCATGATATTCATATATGAATATGTCCCTTGTGATTTATAGTTTCATCCCATGCCAAAATTATTTTTGATAGGGGGAGATACCCTTTTTACCATTAACACTCGTTTTATATGAAAAATCTTTTTGATAATATCAAAGGGGGAGAAATATTTTTGACTCACTCTATCTGCGTAATTTATTCATTTTATGGATTAGTGCGAATCATTGTTTGTCATCATAAAAAAGGGGGAGATTGTTAAACGAAAATGTAATTAACGGTTTAATTAATATTTAATTAGTTTAATTGTACACATTGTACATTTTAGTTTAATATAATATATTTATTTTGATGATTCCAAACAAACTTTTATTTAAGTACTATGTAATTATTTCTCAATTTATATTATATATAATATTTTGTTTTATTTGTATACTATTATTAGATGTACTAGGTGGAAACCCGCGCGATGCGCGGTTTATGCAAAATTTAATGCTCAATGAACGAATGCTAGTGTGAAATTTAAAATAGAATTAAAAAAAAGTGCAATAGAATCAGAATGTAGAGTAGTAATGATAGTTAAACCACATGTACAAATGTTGACAAACATTATCAATGTTTTACATAAAGGTAGACAATAAAGTAGACGCACACTTCCCTTTCAGGAGATGTTTGATTTCGACGTTAGTGGAAGGATGCACATTAGAAGACTATAGAAATGTGTAAATAATTTAAGTTGAGTTTTATTACAACAAATATGTGAACAATTTATTAAATTTGGATAGATTTTCCTTTATTTAGAGAACTATCAACCTTGTTAGAAACAGTCAACAACAATACAAAACTTCAATGTTGGACCTCGAATAAACATTATAATGATCAAACTTATACCATTATGAAACATCACTATAATACAAAAATTATGTTTGCGAAGCAAAAGTGCAATTATTTTTTAAAAAATTGGACAGAGTTTCCCTTGTTTATTGGACTATCCGCCCTGAAAAAAATAATCCAACAAAAACAATACCATCACAATTATACAATTGAAAAAAAAATCAAATGAACATCTAGTCCAATGAACACTAAATTTGTGATCAACAATTTCTTCAAAGGGTTCCAGTGATTATTCGCTGGAAGACGTCATCAACCATTGAAAATCCTACCACGTATGCGATGTAAAGTCCACAAAGCACAGTCTTTTACCTGAAAAAGAAGAAAAAATCAGAGTTTGAACTTAGGATGGAGAATTAACATTAAACTCGTGAAATAAAAAAAATTAGTATGTGAGAAAATTTGAACCAGTGTAAAATAAAAATTCCTAAAAGGATTCTACTTTATAACTACAACTAATATACAGTAAAAACAATGAAGCATACATAGTTGATTTGGTATTAACTTAATCTGGGGCATAAAAACACTATAAAACATAATATACTTTACTGCCTCAAATCAAACCATGTTATATGTCGTGGTAGTATTGATGTTCCAATGGTGCTACCTAGAAAGTTGACGTTGGTGATTGGTGATTCTCTACATTGAAAGAAAAGTCATGGATACTTCAATACCAATTTTAGTTTGTCAAATTATATTGTGCATATCGGATATAAAATCACGCAAGAGTGAAGTAACATAATGAAAATACCTCATTTGAGTTCCATAGGTGATGCATTTCACAAATACGTAAAACAGGGTCATAAAACATTGACACATAACATATTCAATTTTCAACAAAGAATATACCTAAGTTACTCAAACAAAACAGAATAGTTTTGTAAACATAAAAGCGCATGGATTGAGAATGGTAGAAAATGTCAGCCAAAGGGAAAGAAAGAAACCTATAGGTCCAAATATAGCAAATGTTGGCCTTCAACTATGTGTTCCCTTGGTGGTCGAATGGATAGCATGCCTGCAAAGACAATGATTTTGATTATATACAATATCAGAAATGCCATATTATACAAAAAAAATATTATGCAAACCACACATATTTCATGCAATGTATTAACACCCTAAATGTATTAACACCAACCATAGCAGAATAACAATATGTATTAAAATTGAATGAAACATGGCACGATGCTAAATTTAATATATGATTTTGTCAAGCTCTTATGGACAATCATCATGGCACGATGCTAAATTTCGGATTATCAAGCTATGTACGTCGTTATTTAAGAAAAAAATACAAATATAATGAATTCAGCACTTAAAAAAAAAGATGTACCAACAACACTTAAAATTTCAGCACTTATGGATATGGCCTTTGTGAGTTCTGTGAAGGCTTTTGCCTTTGTGAGTTTTGTTATGGCCTCTGCTCCCTTATGGTTATCCTTTAAAACCACATTATTGTGTCTGTAGGTTTATGTCGGTAGAGGAGAACCCAATTAGTCGGGAAATTAATAGATTTTTAAAAGGTACTTGAATTGAAACCTAGATCACCTCGTCATCGTAGGATACTCTATTCAAAATGACTTATGCGAATTAGATATGCAAATACAATTAAAAAATGTTAGTATTTCCAAAAAAAAATTGTTAGTGCTCAAACAAAAACCTTACATGTAGTGGCAGTTGGAATGAATATGATATACACATGGATTTGTTCTATTATAATATATTATCTGAAACTGATATATTGTGTTAAAGAACATATCAAAATCTGTTATACTTTTTTGTTAGCTATGCATGCATCAGTCAAAGAAGAGATCAAAATATGTTATACTTTTTTGTCAGCTTCGCATGCATATCACATGTTAAAAATAAACCAAACTAATATATTATTTAAAACAAAAAAAATGATACAAACAAATATTCACGAAATACCTATTCATTATTCTTGATGTCTAGTTAAAATAATTGCTCATAAAAATGAAGAAAAGTACCTTGTACAAGTTTGTGAACAAATCCAAAAGTTCAGTGCAAGTCTACAATAATGATTAAACCTAATTTAAAAAGGGGGGAATTGTTTCACTCCTGGTCGGCGGTAGTTATCTCCTACCAGTGGTCTTCTTTTCAAGAGAGGGAGAACTTCGTTTCTTTTCTTCTATTAATGGAAAAATAAAGTTTGTATAGGGAATGGAAATATAGAAGATAAAAAGGTGTGCGTGTAGAGATGAGAGATAAAAAGGGGGTAAAAAGTTTGGACAGGTAATGAAAAGACTGGAAGATAAAAAGGTCTGCATCTAAAGAAATAAAGAAGGGGTAAAAAGTTTGGACATGTAATGAAAAGACGGAAGATAAAAAGGTGTGCATCTAGAGATGAGAGATAAATAGGGGGTAAAAAATCATTCAATTACAATTGATATCAATGGTGATCCTACGAGGATAGTTTAGATAAAGAGGACTCTAAATGCTTTGTATAGCATTTTAGAGTATTAAATAGGATGTAACTCGCGCAATGCGCGGGCGTATTGTAATAATTGTTAAAATTATAGCGTAAAATATTTTACAAATAGAAATTAAAAATTAAAAAAAAAACAATATAAAGGAGGTACACATTTATAGTTTTTTAAGCACAATAAATATAACCAAAAAAATATTATGGAAGTTTGAATAATTGTTTACTTAAATACTTGTACATACATACGAAGAAAAACCAACCAAATACTTGTATATACATAGAAAGAAAGATAAACCAAACATTTTGGTGCTATATAATAAGGGTCAAGTCCTTGATCGACATTGCCTCGAAAATAACATGTGCATCGATCTCACCAGCCTTAACATACCAACAAATAATGTTAGTCCAAGAAATAATATCCCTCTCACACATGGTCCAAGTCTCGTACGATGCGTGGGCGATTTCAAAAACTAATAAAAAAATATATTAACTTTACGTTCTTACCGTCGAAATGATTATGTGTCGGGTGTGAGATAAGGATTCTATAAGGAGCCTCAATATGTTATATTTGCATGCCTATATTATTGAAAACGTGTGATCAATATAGTATGTTCCAATAAAAAATGCAGAAAGATAGGTGTTTTTTTAGGAATTAAATTAATAAATACAATACGGGGTAAGTTATATTTTTTCAATTGAGTTAAAAATGCAACTCAACACCTATTAATACAGTTTAAAACATAAAGAAAAGGCGGGTTGTTCTCATACAATTCAATACGTGAAGAATGTGATTTAACCACGCTATAGTTCATTCTACATCCATCCAAGATATGAATGCAACTATTGGAAAATTGAATCTAAGTAAAGAAACGGTGTGTGTTATACCCATACAATTACGATTAAGTAGAATAAAAAGTCATACTGATATATAGACTTTGACAACTAACCTAGAACAATGGGAAAAAAATGCACCTACAGTGTGTCATAAAAGAAATAGAAAAAGAGCTTAATGAGATAAATTTGGCATCTAAATAGCCAAAAAAAATACATAAGTTGTATTAAACACCTGATGAACAAAACTTACTCTTGATTCTTTATAGATCCATGATCTTTCTTCGTACACATATTTTTGTCTTCAATCCAACGACTGCTCTGAATATTGAGTGTATTTGTGCACAACGAATATTGTCACCAGAAGGCCCCACAAATTTTCTGACACTCTTCGCCATGATTGGTCCTTAGCCACATTTGACCTGATCAAAGTCCATTATCACAAACTTTCTTAAAGGGGATTTGGGAACGAAGTTCACGATGAAAAATACTTAGTAAAATTGTTTATGGTAGTTTTTCATCAATAGAAGTCGTTTTGGGTGTCAAACTTCAAGAAATGAAAATTACAGGGGTAAAATTCAATTACAAAAAAATTAAAAGGACCAAACCACAAATATCCCTAAATGGAACACTAAAATATTCTAGAATTGTGGAACGAAAAGAAATGATTAAGCATTTTTTGTATGGGTTTATATCTTCTTTGCGCCCATTCATCAAATTGGTTATGTGCATAATGCTAAAGCTAATGAGAGAAAAGTAATGTGTTGTTCAAAACCAATGTTTCTGAAATCAAATAAACTGCAATTAAGAAAAATAAAAATATTCACAAATAAATAA
Organism: Sambucus nigra; assembly: GCA_949130495.1. Classification (NCBI taxonomy): domain Eukaryota; kingdom Viridiplantae; phylum Streptophyta; class Magnoliopsida; order Dipsacales; family Adoxaceae; genus Sambucus; species Sambucus nigra. The sequence continues at coordinate 227,046,035 of OX422211.1, read as the reverse complement.
ATAAAAAATGAGATTATTTGAACATAAGAAATTCAATAAATTTGTTTATTGTCATTCAAGATAAAGTAATTACACAAACCAGGAAACCATTTTGATAAACTCTATTTACCTCAAAAAAAATTGGAGCTTATCAATTCCCATAATATAAAAATTTGGAAATGCAAATTCTCAATACACCTAAAGTGTCATAACACTTGATGCGATAACAATAATAATGAGAAAATGTAATCAGGCTCATCTCACAATAGTTTTCACCTATAAAATTGAAACATATTATTAGAGACTTCATCAAACTAAGCATGAAAACTCCATCTATAGATTTAACACTATGTCCCCCACCCAATAGAAATCAAAAGTCCATTACTACAACCTTCCCTTTGTCAAAACCTTTGTTATGTACATCACCGCTAATAAACTACACACGACTCTTACAATTAACATGTCAGTATATCACTCCTAATTTGGTCATCATATATGAAACTAAAAACATGGTTAAATATAATTTATAAGAGCTTGTAAGATTTAATACTTTTCAATTTGGGGAAACTTGGGCTGTAAACACCAATTGTTAAAAAAATGCAGACTTACACTAAAAGAAACTGTATTTTGTAAAAGAACCCAATTTTAACGACCTGCAACATTACCTCCAATTTTCTTCATGAGCATCGATTGTAGAAACCTCTATAGTAAGGCCCTTATGTGTAGATTCCTTAAGATGAAAACCCTTAAAAAGTACAAATCGTTGAATATTTGTGAGGTTTAATACTTAAAAATTCTCTGAAAACAATCTATAACGTAACGGAAGAAAAAAATAATAGTCTTGTGAGTGAAAATAAAGGAATTGAACTTCCAATTAGTAATGATCCCAAATATCATGTCAACTCATTCATATTTTATAAATAAACCCAAGCACAAATAGTAGAAACAAATAGTAGCCTTAATGTCCCTCTTTGACTTTCCATATAAAGAAATATACAGTAATCATAAGTTGCGTTCTAAATAGAGATATATTGGGATATCTCTGATTTTGAAAACCCAAAACCCAATTTATTATGAAGTCGTTAAACTCCTAATCATGGAAACCCTTATTTTTTATTAACTGAAATAAAAAAATTGGAAGTCTTGAATCTTTAAATCTCAGGCAAATATGAAAAATTAAGAGAGTTGAAACCCATATGTGACATCAATTTCATAACCCGGTAATTTGAAACTATTGTAACCCCGAGGAGAGGACCCAAATTCAATTATATATGTAGAGAGAGACAAAGAGAGAAGTTACCAGATGAATCTAATATGATGAGGTTGAGGTTAAGGTTGAGCATGATGGGCATACATAGTGTTATTTGGAAAGCATAATGAAGACTTTAATATACTTGGTAAGGAAGAAAAATAATGCAGATTTGTGTATGTAATATACTCTCAGTCCACTATGAGAAAGTTAAGCAGCGTTTGTATGAAGATGTTCACGGTTTGGATGACCATTAGCCGTTCATTCGTGACTTAGGAGAAGATGATGAATTAGGTAGGAAGGAGTGAATGAGATAAATGAGAGGTCAGATAGAGAAGATAATTTTCATCAAATTCAAAGGGATGTGTGACTTTTGGATTTATGGAGAGAGTAGTGAAAACGGTGTGGATAGTGTTGGGGTTTGAAAGTCTTAAATGCTTTGCATTTTATAGCAATAAGAGATAAGAGATGTGCCACGTGGATAGGCTAATTGCAAAGCCCGCAGCCGAAGCATATAAGGCAAGCCTGTTTTCCAAGTCTTGTCGACTCCCAAAGCAACCAGTTATCCACGGACATGTCGAAGGTTCAGTGATCACTTAAGCAATTGAAAACGGACTGAGAAGTCACTCTTCAACTTGAGGAAGTTAGTTTGAACAGCTATGAGTCTTTTTGAAACTAAAGTACCGTAAAATAGAGCTTACAGAAAGAGAAGCTGAGGTCAGGATCAGCGGTAGCGTCAGAGCCTGACCGAAAGAAGCAGTACTTTACAACCAGTTAGGGATGTGAGAGCGAGCGGATTGAACTGACTGAACTCCCTGTAACATGCTGTGAGCCCCCGGCGATTTAGGTGACAGCCACCCGGCGATTGAGGGGGAATTACCCCGGCAAGAGAGTGAGCCAAGCAAGGAGGTATTTTATATAGATTATTCTCCGGTCGGAGAATTATTTATACACATAAACTGATTAATGCACCACTCGGCTGAGGAAAGGATCAGCGGTAGCGTCAGAGCCTTTACTTGGAAGTGAATCTTGGCACGTGAATGTCTAATGAATATGATAACTCATTATGAGATATAGAATAGTACGAGTTGGGGAACGCACTCATAGCGATCCCCCCGTTAGTCCAAAAACGGAAGGGGGGAGAGCATACAGAGGGAGTGACCCAAAGAGTCAATGTAGAACTAGTATTTAATCGTTTTAGATTGGATTTCACTTGAACTAACAGCCAGATGCAATCCTACATTCTAAGCTTTTATGAGTGAGTATTCCTTTATGGTAACTGAAAGTGGTAGTTATTTCCCCATCGGAGAATTGCTACTTCATTTCAGGATCATGAAAGAGGAAGAGCTGCCTGTCTTTTGCTCTCCTGTCCCGCCATTCCTGACTTGAGGAAGGAATGGGATAAGGGACTACCTTACTAAACAAACAGTACTAATAGCAGTAACAACTGTCAACAGTAACAATATTCTATGAGCTACATAAATTCAATGACCATTTTGATCTAACAAAAACACTTCTAAAACTACCTTTGAATAGGGGGATAGCTTAACCATTGCTAAGATGAGTTCTAACCTCTTTATTTAGCCTTTGGCTTCTCAAAGTATCATTTAACTACATTTAGCTTCCTACTATCTATGAGCTCCCTGCACACTTTACAAATCTCTTATATGGGGCGAGGGCGGCCCTTCCAGCTCTGCTTCACCTCCGGTCTGTATGGAACAGAACAAAAACTTTTAAGTCCTCATTCGGAACCACACAGTTCAGACCGTATGGAGCCAGCGTCACAGTCTAGGTATAGCAGTACCCCTTATCAGGGAGTACGAGCTGCAGTTTCTAACCAGGCGCTCAGCTAGTCTGATAAGTTGCGTTCTAAATAGAGATATATTGGGATATCTCTGATTTTGAAAACTCAAAACCCAATTTAATTTGAAGCCGTTAAACTCCTAATCATGGAAACCCTTATTTTTTATTAACTGAAATAAAAAAATTGGAAGTCTTGAATCTTTAAATCTCAGGCAAATATGAAAAATTAAGAGAGTTGAAACCCATATGTGACATCAATTTCATAACCCTGTAATTTGAAACTATTGTAACCCCGAGGATAGGACCCAAATTCAATTATATATGTAGAGAGAGACAAAGAGAGAAGTTACCAGATGAATCTAATATGATGAGGTTGAGGTTAAGGTTGAGCATGATGGGCATACATAGTGTTATTTGGAAAGCATAATGAAGACTTTAATATACTTGGTAAGGAAGAAAAATAATGCAGATTTGTGTACGTAATATACTCTCAGTCCACTATGAGAAAGTTAAGCAGGGTTTGTATGAAGATGTTCACGGTTTGGATGACCATTAGCCGTTCATTCGTGACTTAGGAGAAGATGATGAATTAGGTAGGAAGGAGTGAATGAGATAAATGAGAGGTCAGATAGAGAAGATAATCTTCATCAAATTCAAAGGGATGTGTGACTTTTGGATTTATGGAGAGAGTAGTGAAAACGGTGTGGATAGTGTTGGGGTTTGAAAGTCTTAAATGCTTTGCATTTTATAGTAATAAGAGATAAGAGATGTGCCACGTGGATAGGCTAATTGCAAAGCATAATAAATGCCTTGTTTTGCATTTTATAGTATTTAGAGATAGCTATTACTATATATATAGTAGTTATTAGATGTAATATACATAATATTATATATAGTAGTCATTATAAATTACTTTTATATATATAACTTTTATACATACAATTATATATAAACATTTTTTTATTAGTTATATATATTTAGCAAGGGACAGTGATATTTTATATATCTATATACCTGTTTTATTTGTTTAGTTGTACAATATATATTTAATTAGTTATATAGCTATATATTTATATATTCATGTTAAACTTATAAAAATATGTTTTTAAATCTTAAAGATTTTTTTTATATACATGTATTATTTTATATACATTTTTTTATATTCTATATAGTTACTGTGGAGGCAAAAAATATGCCTACATAATAGCATGACACGTGACGAGCACCCCGGTCAAGATGGCGAGCAATAGACGCTCCAACAAGATTGTAATACCCCGTAATTTTAATGACTTTTAAAATGGGTTATATTTTAAATTAATGGATTAATTAGATTTTCTTATTAATTAATTCATTCGGGTTTATCCGGACGGTGGATATTAAAATGATTGATTCTGAATATTACTTAAAGATATTTAGGTAATATATGAAATGTGATGTCATTGATATGACTGTACGATATAAATTTGGTAATTTATATTTTTTAGTCAGACGCGGTATGGGACGTGTCGGGACTAGTTTATTAAATTAAAAAGGAAAATTATTTTCTATCGATCTAATAGTCATTTCGACTGCGTCGTTGCATCCGGAAGGTTCGAAATAGTCAGAAAAGTCTATTTGGATGTCAATTTTGAGTCTCGGGTCATTTGGGAATGAATAGACAACCCGAAAGGGCATTTTGGTCATTTTTCTAGGGGGATGAATAGTGTTTCGGATTTGGCACTATTATAAGAATAGGTAGATTAAGTGAATGGGAGTTATTCATCTCCTCTTCACAAATAAGAGCAACCATCTTCCTAGAGAGAGTGTGAGAGTGCTTGGGAAGGGAAAAGTCACTTTGGAAGGAGAAGAACAAGAACCAAGGTTCACCACCACCAACCACCACCGGAGTTTGACCGGAGAAGGAACAACCAACTGAGATATACTACACCAAAGGATCAAACCTTTACTAAAGTCAAGTGTTTAATAATAGAAATTTAAGTTTGTATATTGTCCATGTTAGAATAGTATGAAAAGAGAAGATTATTCATGTTTGGAAGAGATAATGGATCATTAAATGGATTTCTGGAGAACTGAAATGATATAGGAATTTAACTCATGTGTTAGGATAATAATAATCCACGAATTAGTCTTGAATCTGTTGAAGAAATAATGGAAACCATTGATGTGTTCTTGAAGAGGTTATGTTAATAAATTTCTGGGAATAAGGTGATAAACATGCTTTTTAATCCAATCCTTTGATGATTCTAGGATGTTTAGAGTATTGGAAATCGTTCATATATGTTGATATATCATGTAGTAAAGTTTATAAGTCATTTGGGATGATTAGATGAAGGTTTAAATGATCAAAAGTTGTTAAACCCGTAGTTGCAGAAAATGCAGAAAATCAGGCCTGTACCTGAGGGATCGATCGATTGACCCCTGCCTTCGATCGATCGACCTCCCCAGTTTAGGAAAAGTTGTTTCTTTTTAAATGATGATTCTTATCCCAAACCTTTTATGGATCTTTGGTGATTATTATTTGTATATTATGGGACCTAGAAGATATCAGTAAACCCTTGATAATAGTTGAATTAAATTTGATTTGGATTCGAGTTATTTAAATGTTGGAAATTATATTGAATGTTATTTCGGTTGCTAGATTCATTTGTTAAATTTAAAATGGATATGTATGAGGATTAAAGATAGGACCAGTAGGGGTGATTTAATATAACACCTGGATATCCTTAAGTTTTCAAGAGGGTTTAATCCTAAGTGAAAGAATATGGGTTTATAAGAGATTTGAAACTATCGATTTTAACCTTATTAAAAAGGAGAACTAAACTCATAGTAGTTCGGGGGAATGATGTTATGGACTAGTAGGATATTAGTGACTTCTTACTGAATACATGATTGAGGAAAATCCTATTTGAATCTTATGAGATGGGAGCTTAGAATACATTTGGTTGAAAGAGGTTATGAGGTTATCCCGATCGCATAGTTTAAGTTTTCGGACCTCCTCGATCGACAAAGTTAAGTAGTAGTGTATTGGAGGGGTTCCTTGTTTGGATTTTGCTTTTCTAGACGCTCCGCGCATGAACCTTAACGACGTCGGTAGTGGAGAGATGTTATAGGATGCGAGGATAATTAATTTATGAAGTAAAAATATGATATTTTAAAAGAGATATAATGCTACGTATGGAAATTATCTTAGGGTAATGATAATTACCTTATTGATATTATATTATAGGTATGATAATAACTATTTGATTAATTAATGATTTATGTGTATGACATACCTAGCTTACTTGCTATCGGTGGAAGGTTTACGCGTGAGGGCAGTCATATCCTGATGAATCCATGGGATCTTTGAATTGTCGCTCGAGAACATAGGTCTATGAAAGACTTATCGGGGAGTTGATAAGTCCGCTAACTGTGGGTGCGTAGGTATGTGCGTGACCCATGGATACGAGAACTATGTTCGCCTCCAATTTGTTTGTTGTTGTTTGTGGTTCGTGGAATCTTACCGAACCTTTAGTCCCCTATTCGGCGACCCGCGATGATGGGACATGATAGCAGAGTAATGCATTGCACCGCAGTTGTGACTCGGGGTGCCGTATTATATATGAATATATATATAATGAATTAAATGATTAAATGGATATATTGTGGTTAGATCTATCTACGGTGATAATTGTAGATAACGGTGAATAAAATATGTTAATGGAATTTAGTTAATAAATGTTTATGCTTTTAGAATTGAAAAGCTTAACTCATATTAATGAGTAACGATTCATATTAATGAGAAATAATGAGTAATGATTCATGTTAATGAGAAAAAAATCATAAAGGAGAAATGTAAATGGATAATAATGTGACGTATGGTATGGGACATACGGGGATTATGATATGGGAATGGAATTATAATATGGAGATTAGAAAAGAGGAACCATTAACTAGGAGGTTAATAGGAAACGTTAAGTGTGCACTCTAGTTGAGAGGTGAGAATTGCAAGTGAGAGTTGGATCTAACATGTACATAATAAATGCTTTATCGCACTTGTTAAATACTTGCTGTTTTAAAAATACTCTACACATTCGGGCTCTGACCCGTTTCCTTGCATATTTTCTCTTCTATTGTATCTCTATATCAGGTGTCCAGCAACAGGGACGCCAACCTTAGTTGATTTTGACGAGCTATGGAGCTATGGGAGTTTTGCTTAGACGCTTATCATCTTTTTAATTCACAGTATTCTTAGTTGGGGCATGTCGCCCAAAAGGATTCAGTTATCATTTTCCATTGGAGTAAAATATTGTTGTATTCTGATTTTTAATACATTTAACATTGTTGGGATTATTGTAAAGGATTTATATTACTTGGGAATGTTTATTCCAGTTGCATTTAAATTATTTTTGTGATACTTATTGTGTTATCAGTGTTGTAAAATAAATGTGTTGTGTTATTCTTAAAAATGGAAAAATGTTTTGTTGAAATTGAAATTGGAAAGTTTTTACACCAGCTTATTTGAGTATTGGGTGAGTTGTAAATGTTTTCGACAGTGATGCTAAGAATGAGCCAACTGTATATTCTGTTTTAATTTGGTATGGGACTGGCCACCCGGTATTTAATTAGGCGGAGTGTTACAAAGATAGGGACGACTAAAGTCCTTGATAAACTAGAAGACCGAGGAGCAGTATGTGAGTCAAATCAAACTCCACGAAGATATGACTCATCCATATTTGTAACCCTAATGTAACCCCTAAGTCTATATAAAGGGGAGACCCCCCATTGTGAAAGAGGGCTTAGAAGTTAGAGAAACACTCTCATGTAAAACTCTCTCATCATTCTAATGGAACACAGCAGCATCCCGGTGGACGTAGGGCATTCATGGTCGAACCACGTAAATCTTTGTTTCTCTTTTATTTATTATTGTGCATACATAGTGGCACATGGGCACCCCTCATACCCCAGATTTTTTGACACCACCCTAGGGGTAAAAAATATGCCTACATAATAGCATGATACGCGGCGTGCACCCCGATCAAGATGGCGAGCAATAGACGCTCCAACAAGATAGGGACGACTAAAGTCCTTGATAAACTAGAAGACCGATGAACAGTATTTGAGTTAAAACAAACTCCACAAAGATAGGACTCATCCATATTTGCAACCCTAATGTAACCCCTAACTCTATATAAAGGGGAGACCCCCCATTGTGAAAGGGGGCTTAGAAGTTAGAAAAACACTCTCATGTATATTAATGGAACACAACATCAACCCCATGGACGTAGGTCATTCATGGTCGAACCACGTGAATCTTTGTCTCTATTTTATTTATTATTGTGCATACATCGTGGTACATGGACACCCCCTATATCCCAAATTTTTTGACACCACAATTGGTGTCGTCTGTGGGAGCTGTCACAAAAGGCCTTCCCCTTCTTGCTAGAAGAGATCTATATTTACGTTCAAGGACAATGATACCTACGCTACGCATATAATCAAAAGACAAGTTTTCTTTTTTAATCTGTGCACGAGCAGTTATATGTTTCGTATATAATTATTTGTTTTGTACAAATATCGTTTCATTGATACATGATTTTTCGTACATTTGTGTTCATAAATCTTGTATTCAATTTTCATTCACATGCAAATCTATGCAGTAGTATTGTTTTGGGGTAATTTTCATTGTTTGACAAGATGAATTTCATTGGCGGAGGTCTACGAGGACTCCCCAAATATTTGGAGTCTCTTGAGAAACTCCTAGTTATACGCACTTATTTGCTGGGCTACATCATATCTTGATTCCCATATCCTAAATTTTTTGGCAAGGGGTAACCGTCAAAAGAGTTTCTCTCTCATGAGAGATCTTAAACACATCTTTATAAAACAGAAGGATATTTTTTCAGAAGACATATTTTCACAGAGATGTACAGACAGAGAAAAATCAATGGCAGACCCAGCTGGAACCCTTCCACCGACCTATGGGTCATAGAGATTTCTCTAAATATCTAGCACGACCAAAATAGAATCAAGAAGGAACCAACAATATTTTGGTTATCTCTTCAGGCCATATCCGAGCTGCGACCTAACGTCACCTCCGGTCTGAAATTTGGGGCTACCACCCAGCGAACAGAGTGCATTGGCGACCACTGAATCACTGCGACGAGTCGGGAAGGGGCATCACTTTAATTGCGACCATAATCGTTGGTCGACCAGATAGCATCACCGGAGACCAACTATATTTGGCTTGCATCCACCAAACTACAAACATTTTTGTTTAAAAATAATACAAATCATGTTAGCTTACTCCAACCCGACGACCAGAGAAAGTACAAGCAAAGAATAATTTTTGTCCCTCTTTCGATCTCCCTTTTGGTCGTTACGACCTGGGATTCTTCTATGACCACCATCAACCGGTCGGCGGCAGGGACAAGTGTATGGACCAAACTACCGGTGAGCATCAACAATATGGCACCCGGAATGAATCAGCAACCTTATCGGACAGCCCATCGTGATCGACGATCACTGGGCAACCAATTTTACTGGTCGGCGATGTGACACCCCGACTAATTAAATATAGGGTAGCTACTCCTTTATTAAATTAATTCAAAATGCCAAGTTGGTCCAGTTAATAGCATCACTGTCGAAAACGTTTTATTATTTCTAACCACCTAGTATTAAAAAAGTAAGTTGCCAAATTTTAATTGAAGTCTGATTAACATACAACAAGTGTAATGAAGAATAACAACACCATTCACCATACTGAAGTAAATAGAATAACCATCACATAATGTAAATAAAGTCTGAAGGAAAACTCCTCATTACAAATCCCACAACTGAAATAAGTAACGAAATACTGAATACTGAATCAATACACGACAAAGTCTGAAAAACTGAAATGGAAAGATGTCTCTAATAGAAATGGGCAACATGCCCTACAACTGATAGATAACGAATCTGGAATCCAAATGATAGAAGCGTCTACAAGCAAATCCCTGTAGCTTCCACAAATAGCTACAGTTCGTCACCTGAATGAGTATCCTATGCATGGTGTCCTTGTGGCTGGGAACCTAAAATGGTTTACAAGAAAAATAGATTTGAAAGCAAACGGGTCAGAGCCCGAATGTGGAGATATTTCAAAAACCTGCAAGTGCTTTAAAAACATTTAAAACATTAAATGCAAAGTACATGTTAGGACGTGCACTCACATGAAATTCTCACCTCTCGTCTAACTGTGCACTCCTAACGTAAGTACCCATCTAAAATGACACAACTACTAGCTAAGTGACATCATATCTAGCTAGACTTCCATAGGTTTTACCCTTATTACTCGGTTCTCATTAACATTATAACGATCTCAATTAAATAGGGCTTAACGTAACATCAGGTTCTCATACAAAAGTAATACAACTCGTTATAGATTATCCCTCTATTTTATTCCATAGTTACACAATACCATATGAAAGTTCCAGTTTATTAAGCGTATATTTTCCACAACATAAATATACAATATAAGCACCCCGAGACTAGGCTGCGGTGCACACATACTCTGCTATCCATCCCGGTACATCACGTACATAAGGATCACATATTCCGAATCTCTCAGGAATAGTTCACAGATAACAACATCACAAATAATGGAGGCGAACACAGTCACATCACATGGGTCACGCACATACCTACGCTCCCACGATCAGCGGACTTATTAACATCCCAATAAGTCTTTCTCTGACCTATGTTCATCAAGGTAACCAGTCTAAATCTGGGCAACACAAGGATTAGAGGGCCCTAAGCGAACGCAAACCTCCCGTGATAGCAAGTATGGTAGGTATGTCATACACACAGTTCATATACCAATACTAAGTAAGCACACATCTTAGTAATCCCGTAGTTATATTGTAGTACTATTCTCATTCTAGTACTAATATATAATTTACACACAATATACGATTCCGGTTTATAATCATACGCGCCATAATTTATTCTCACGTCGTAGTAGACACTCACGTCTCAACCCAACTATCCCTTTAATTTAAATCGCTCGTATATAATTTACTCCTCAAAATAACACAAACGTCCCAAACCTATCAATACATCATCAAAGGAAGGTTATATATATCCTCGAACAAGATTACGGGACTCCCAAAATCAAAACAGGCCAAAAAGGCCTAAACTGCCAGCTCGTTAGAAGTCTCGTTCGAACGAGGCTGTTCGAACGAGATTCCAATTCGTTCGAACGAACTGTACCTTCTAACGACATCTCATTCGAACGAATGTATCGAACGAAATACAGTTCGTTCGAACGAAGGTATCGAACGAAGTCTCCCCTCGTTAGAAGCAACTAGTCAACTCGTTAGAAGCTCGTTCGAACGAGCTCGTTCGAACGACCTGGGAAGGTCTTCTAACGAGGGACCAGTTTCGGCCCAGAATTTCTTAGTTACGTTTTTCATCAATTTTTACTCCTCAAATCTCCTCTAAACTTTGTCCCAACAATGTTTAAAGGTCTCTAATCACTCCTAAACATAACAACGTTATAAACTAACGTATTTTACTGAGTTAATTCATCCCAATCATCATTAAATCATCAAGTCTCATCACTTTCCCCCAATTATTCAAGAACACAAACCCTAAAATTTTAATTCATGAATTAACCCAATAAAAATCCGTTTTAATTTCACCCATTCACTAATATCCTCAGTATAATCATCTACCTATCATTCTACATGCAATTCTCCTCAAGATTTCAAGTTCTAAGTTCCAAAATACATGGGTTTTCATATTACACCAAGAAAAATCAATTTTATTAAATTCCTATACATGGAAAGAGCATTCTCAGAAATTAAATGATATTAAACCACTTGCCTTGAGTTTATTTCTGATTTTGATGTTGATTTGCTGAAGCTATCTCTCTCTTTCTGCAGAATTTCCTCTCTACAAGCTTTCTTCTCCAAAGGTGGCTATGGTGGCTAGGGTTTTTCTTTGGGAATATTGGAAACCTAATTTGATAACCTCCGTAGCTTTTTGGGCATTAAGGGTTGGTTAGTGGCTTAGTGTGTCAAATCCATATCAGATTAAAACTCCCAATTTTCGTCACTTTTAATTCTACAAAAATACAAAATTACCAAAATGCCCTTTATGTTGCCGGTATGGCCTAAAAATACCCCGGGACCCAAACTAAACCCCCGACTAGTGTTTTCTGACTATCTCGACCCTTCCGGACGCGTTGGCGCACTCGAAACGACCATACGGTTAATAGAATTTAAATTCACTTTTATAAATAAAATAATTATATCCCGACGCGACTGTCACACGCGTCCCAATAAAATGACCAAATTGCCGTATATTAATCTCACGAAAAATTTCATAATTCAATATTCATATATCATCATATATACTCAATATAGTCAAATACCAACTCACCTCTCGCTAGTATTTTATCCGGATTAATTCCCAATTAATTCACATTTAATTAATTAATCCCAAAAATAAATATAGCCAAAAATACTGGGTATTACATACTTCCCCCCTAATAACTGAATTTCATCCCGAAATTCGGAACTAGAAAGTACCTGGTATGAACAACTCTGGATAACGTTCGCGCATCTCATCCTCGCGCTCCCATGTGGACTCCTCGACATTATGATGTCGCCACTGAACACGCACTAACGGAACTATCTTTGATCGCAGTTTCCGCTCACTTCGGTCCAGAAAAGCAATCGGCCCCTCCTCGTAGGAGCTATCCGGCTGGAGATCGATGTCCTCCACAGCGATGTGACAATGAGCCAAATTATCTCTAAGGTATTTCCTCAGCGAGGAAATATGAAACACATCGTGAATCCGATGCAATTGCTCCGGTAATCCAAGTCTATACGCAACCGGTTCGATCCGCTCAATAATAGGAAACGACCCCACATACCTCGGTGCCAACTTCCCCTTCTTCCCGAAATGCATAATCCCCTTCATAGGAGATACTCTGAGCAAAACCTGGTCCCCCACTTGGAACTCCCTGAAAAATCTCTTCGCATCAGCATAACTCTTCTTCCTGTCTTGAGCTACCCGAATGCGACTCCGAATCAACTCAATCCTTGCCGAAGTATCCTGAATCACTTCCGGCCCAAGTAGTTTGTTGTCCCCCACCTCTAACCAACATGCTGGGGAACGACAAGGCCTACCGTACAATGCCTCAAACGGAGCCATGACAATAGTGAACTGATAGGAGTTATTATAAGCAAACTCCACCAGTGGTAGGTACTGCTCCCATCCACCCCCAAAGTCAATAATGCACATGCGTAGCATGTTTTCTAACATCTGATTTGTGCGCTCTGTCTGCCCATCGGTCTGCGGATGATAAGCCGTACTCAACCGCAATTCCGTGCCCATGGCCTCCTGGAAACTCTCCCAAAACCGCGAAACAAATATCTTGTCTCTGTCAGACACGATATTTAGGGGCACACCGTGAAGTCTCACAATCTCTGAAATGAAGAGCTGGGCATACTGTCCCGCAGTGTAGTCTGTCCTTACGGGTAAAAAGTGAGCGACTTTGGACAACCTGTCCACGATTACCCAAATGGAGTCGTGACCTCTCTGTGACGTAGGCAATCCCGTGATAAAGTCCATGGAGATGCTCTCCCACATCCACATCGGGACCTCTAACGGTTGTAGCAGTCCTGCCGGTTTCTGATGATCCACTTTTACTAGCTGACAAGTGGCGCATTTTGAAACGAACTCGGTAATATCTCTCTTCATTCCGCTCCACCAATACTGACGTCTCATGTCTTGGTACATTTTGTCCCCACCGGGATGTACCGCGAACCGTGAGCCGTGCGACTCTGCCATCACCTCGTGTCATAACTCCTCCCCTTCCGGAACCACTAATCTCCCATTGAAGCGTAATCCCCCGTCTGAGCTGACGGTATAAGACTCAGCTCCCTCTGCTAGTAATCGAACTATCTGCTCCTGACAGAACAAGTCATCAGCCTGTGCCCGTACTACCTTCGTGACAATCTGCGGTGTAACTAGACCTGGCAAAATGAGGCACGACACGATAACACGACACGAACCGACACGAAGTTATAAGTTAATGGGTTGACCCTTAATGGGTTCGGGTCATATCGGTGTCAACCCGATAAGACACGATAGTTAACGGGTCGGGTTAGGGTTGACCCCCTTCACCCGTTAATACCTGATAAAACCCGTTAATACCCGATAATTTAAGTAAATGAGATATTTTTTTGGAACTTATAGATAATTTATGTAGCATAATGTTAATTTAATCATAATGAATTTTACTAAATGAGAGGTTTAGTAATGTCAATGAATTAATAGATCTATTTGGGTTCAAATATGAGATAATATGTCAACTTGTATACAATTAAAAGTAATTCATTATCTTAATGGGTACTAACAAGTGAACACGACACGAAACGATAACATAACGGGTCGGGTTTGGGTATGATTTTTTCACACGATAAAAAAGTCACCCGTTTAGACACGAACCCAATAAGACCCGAACACGATAAAAAATGACACGAACACGACTCGAAACGACCCATTGACAGGTCTAACGGTCATCACAGACATGAAAGATCGGGCAACTGCATCCTGGTGTCCCAATTCCTTCCACTTTGCCTTCCACACCTCTGCCACCTCATCTGCTGGACTACGGCTCAACGCGTCTGCTACCACGTTAGCCTTCCCTGGGTGATACTGGATATCGAACTGGTAGTCTTTCACAAACTCAATCCACCTACGCTGCCGCATATTCAACTCCTTCTGCGTGAACAGGTACTGTAGGGTCTTGTGGTCCGTGAATAGTTGGAACTTCTCCCCCAAAAGATAGTGCCTCCAAATCCGTAAGGCAAATACCACTGCTGCCAACTCCAAATCATGCGTGGGGTAATTCTTCTCGTGAGGCTTAAGCTTATGGGAAGCATAAGTTATGGCCTGTCTCTCCTACTGTAATACACCTCCAAGCCCTTGCAAAGACGCATCGGTGTAAACCAAATACTCAACTCCCGGTCTCGGCAATGCTAACACAGGTGCTGAGGTCAATTTATCCTTCAATTCATCGAATGCCAACTGACAGGCATCACTCCAGATGAATGGCACACCCTTACGAGTCAGATGTGTCAAAGGACCTGCTATCTACGAGAAACCCCGAATAAACCTCCTATAGTATCTTGCTAGGCCCAAGAAACTACGAATCTCAGTCGGTGTCGTGGGATGTCCCCACTCCCTCACCGCGGATACCTTCCCCGGATCAACAGATACTCCCCGGTCGGAAATAATATGTACCCAAAACTGGACCTCCTTCAGCCAAAACCCGCATTTCTCATTTTTTGCATACAACTCGTTCTGGCGAAGTGTCTGCAAAACTTGGCTCAGATGCTCGACGTGCTCCTCCTCTGTCTGGGAGTAAACCAGAATATCATCGATGAAGACAATAACAAACTGATCTAGGAAATCCCTGAACACTCTGTTCATCAAGTCCATAAACACTGCTGGGGCGTTGGTCAAACCAAAAGGCATAACCCGAAACTCGTAAGAACCATATCTCGACAAGAACGCAGTCTTCGAGACATCCTCCTCCCGAATACGCAATTGATGGTATCCCGATCTCAAATAAATCTTCGATAAGAAAGAAGCTCCTCTCAACTGGTCGAATAAGTCATCGATTCGAGGCAACGGATACTTATTCCGTATCGTGACCTTATTCAACTCTCGGTAGTCCACACACAATCTCAGTGAACCATCTCTCTTCTTTACGAACAACACAAGGGCACCCCACGGTGAAGTACTCCTCCGTATAAACCCCTGACCCAACAATTGTTCAATCTGATCCCGTAACTCTCTCATCTCAGCTGGAGCCATACGGTACGGTGCACGTGCTATAGGTCTCGTACCTGGTAGTAAATCTATAACTAAATCTATCTCTCGACTGGGGGGGTAGGCCTGGTATCTCCTGAAACACATCCGAATACTCCCTGACAACTGGGATAGAATCTAAAGGAATCACAACCTCCTTAGAGGTATCCTCCTCTATGTAATACAGATGAGCGGTCGATCCTCCCTCTGGGCGAGGCATCGCCACTATGAACATCTCTTGCCCCGGAATGGCAAAAATAATGCTCCCGCTGAAGCAATCAATCATGGCCCTATAAGCTACGAGCCAATCCATACATATAATCACATCGTGAACATGCATATCTAATACCAACATGTCTGCAGGTAATACCAAACCACCAATCTCTACCCCCACTCCCCGGCATATAAAGAAAATAAGTGACCTACTCCCCAATGGTGAGTCGACACACGTCACTGTGCTCTCTACCGTAGCTAACAATCCTAAGGCTTTCGCGAAATGTGTAGCTATAAAACAATGTGTAGCACCCGTATCAAACAATACCCGACCCATAGTGCCATGGATAGGAAACGTACCCTCAATCGCGGGCGGTGCCTGTGGAACTGCAGCCTGGTGAACGTTGTAGACACGTCCATACTGTAGCTGCCCCTTCTGAACTGGGACTGCTGGAATGGGTGGCAAAGCTGCCATCTGTGGCGGTGCGGTGAGAGTGGCGGGAAATATAGGCCTCTGCGGTTCCTGGCGAGCACCCTGCTACTGCTGCTGTGGGGCCCTGCCCCTATCAGGACAATCCTGTCGTTTATGGCCAGTCTTGCCACAAACAAAACACTTTCTTGGGAAGTTCCCTCCCCTCTGTCCCTGTTGTCCCCGGCCCTGGTGACCGTTACCGTTCCTCCCTTGGCCCTGCTGGCCCTGCCGAAACTGTTGCCCATTCTGCCCCTGTTGGCCCTGATGGCCGTTTGGACCCTGATGGCCCTGACGGAAACCTCCCTGTCCCTGCCTGTAGTTCCCTGATCGGAACCTCTTCTGATCCCCCTGCTGGGAACCCTGCTCACCCTGTCTCTGCCCCTGAACAGATTGTGCCCCACCGGCACCATGCCCTCCTGTCCTGCCCTGATGGCTAGACTCTCCCGACCTCTTTCCCTCAGTCATATGAAAGCGGTGGTCCTGGCAGTGTAACAAAGCAGCGTTAACCACATCAGAATACGTGGCCAACGAAAGGTTCTCTAACAGATGCTGACGGATTCTCCATGTCAACCCGTCGGTGAATTTCTCAATCTTCTTCTTCTCTGTTGGTATCTCATCCGGAACGATATTCAACAGATTTGTGAACTCGGCCTCATACTCGGCCATGGTCTTACCTTCTTGCCTCAGATTCATCAGTTTCCTCCTCATTTCCGTGTGAACAGCCGACGGAAAGTACTTGCGATCAAACCGCACCCAGAAGTCCTGAATAGTGAGAGTATCCTTCTCCTCCACGGAGGTAATAGACTCCCACCACTGCAGTGCAGATCCAACTAGCTTGAAAGTAGCTAGCACCTGCTTCTGAACGTCCGTGCACTCATACATCCTTAAGTGCCTCTGCATATCCTTCCTCCACTGGCTCGAGACTACTACAACTGAGCTACCTGCAAACTCTGGCGGATGCGCTTTTTGAAAAGCGTCACGTACACGCTCCCAAGTAGACGGGAATGCATTTGCCTGTACTGGCGCGGTAACCGGCGCCTGAGGTGGTGCCTGCTGGACTACGGCAACTGCGACATTTACCACTTGGGCTACTATAGCTGCAACCTCAGCGGCGTTCATCATGCCCTGAACTGGAGCGGCCTGGGGTTCGGGCGTTGCATCCCTGGGAACTCGTCGTGCACGTCGTGGAGGCATCTGAAATAAGAACAAAGTTTATAAGTTCGCTATTTATAAACTTAAAATAGCTGAAGAACGAAGCATACACAAAAAGAGTACAACCGTCCTAAAATATAGGGCTCTATATCAAAGAAACTTAGCGGAAACATAATAGCCGTACATATCCTAAAGGACACTAGAACCTGATGCTCTGATACCACCTGTGACACCCCGACTAATTAAATACCGGGTAGCTACTCCTTTATTAAATTAATTCAAAATGCCAAGTTGGTCCAGTTAATAGCATCACTGTCGAAAACGTTTTATTATTTCTAACCACCTAGTATTTAAAAAGTAAGTTGCCAAATTTTAATTGAAGTCTGATTAACATACAACAAGTGTAATGAAGAATAACAACACCATTCACCATACTGAAGTAAATAGAATAACCATCACATAATGTAAATAAAGTCTGAAGGAAAACTCCTCATTACAAATCCCACAACTGAAATAAGTAACGAAATACTGAATACTGAATCAATACATGACAAAGTCTGAAAAACTGAAATGGAAAGATGTCTCTAATAGAAATGGGCAACATGCCCTACAACTGATAGATAACGAATCTGGAATCCAAATGATAGAAGCGTCTACAAGCAAATCCCTGTAGCTTCCACAAACAGCTACAGTTCGTCACCTGAATGAGTATCCTATGCATGGTGTCCTTGTGGCTGGGAACCTACAATGGTTTTACAAGAAAAATAGATTTGAAAGCAAACGGGTCAGAGCCCGAATGTGGAGATATTTTAAAAACCTGCAAGTGCTTTAAAAACATTTAAAACATTAAATGCAAAGTACATGTTAGGACGTGCACTCACATGAAATTCTCACCTCTCGTCTAACTGTGCACTCCTAACGTAAGTACCCATATAAAATGACACAACTACTAGCTAAGTGACATCATATCTAGCTAGACTTCCATAGGTTCTACCCTTATTACTCGGTTCTCATTAACATTATACCGATCTCAATTAAATAGGGCTTAACGTAACATCAGGTTCTCATACAAAAGTAATACAACTCGTTATAGATTATCCCTCTATTTTATTCCATAGTTACACAATACCATATGAAAGTTCCAGTTTATTAAGCGTATATTTTCCACAACATAAATATACAATATAAGCACCCCGAGACTAGGTTGCGGTGCACACATACTCTGCTATCCATCCCGGTACATCACGTACATAAGGATCACATATTCCGAATCTCTCAGGAATAGTTCACAGATAACAACATCACAAATAATGGAGGCGAACACAGTCACATCACATGGGTCACGCACATACCTACGCTCCCACGATCAGCGGACTTATTAACATCCCAATAAGTCTTTCTCTGACCTATGTTCATCAAGGTAACCAGTCTAAATCCGGGCAACACAAGGATTAGAGGGCCCTAAGCGAACGCAAACCTCCCGTGATAGCAAGTATGGTAGGTATGTCATACACACAGTTCATATACCAATACTAAGTAAGCACACATCTTAGTAATCCCGTAGTTATATTGTAGTACTATTCTCATTCTAGTACTAATATATAATTTACACACAATATACGATTCCGGTTTATAATCATACGCGCCATAATTTATTCTCACGTCGTAGTAGACACTCACGTCTCAACCCAACTATCCCTTTAATTTAAATCGCTCGTATATAATTTACTCCTCAAAATAACACAAACGTCCCAAACCTATCAATACATCATCAAAGGAAGGTTATATATATCCTCGAACAAGATTACGGGACTCCCAAAATCAAAACAGGCCAAAAAGGCCTAAACTGCCAGCTCGTTAGAAGTCTCGTTCGAACGAGGCTGTTCGAACGAGATTCCAGTTCGTTCGGACGAACTGTACCTTCTAACGACATCTCGTTCGAACGAATGTATCGAAAAAATACAGTTCATTCGAACGAAGGTATCGAACGAAGTCTCCCCTCGTTAGAAGCGACTAGTCAAATCGTTAGAAGCTCGTTTGAACGAGCTCGTTCGAACGACCTGGGAAGGTCTTCTAACGAGGGACCAATTTTGGCCCAGAATTTCTTAGTTACGTTTTTCATCAATTTTTACTCCTCAAATCTCCTCTAAACTTCGTCCCAACAATGTTTAAAGGTCTCTAATCACTCCTAAACATAACAAGGTTATAAACTAACGTATTTTACTGAGTTAATTCATCCCAGTCATCATTAAATCATCAAGTCTCATCACTTTCCCCCAATTATTCAAGAACACAAACCCTAAAATTTTAATTCATGAATTAACCCAATAAAAATCCGTTTTAATTTCACCCAATCACTAATATCCTCAGTATAATCATCTACCTATCATTCTACATGCAATTCTCCTCAAGATTTCAAGTTCTAAGTTCCAAAATACATGGGTTTTCATATTACACCAAGAACAAATCAATTTTATTAAATTCCTATACATGGAAAGAGCATTCTCAGAAATTAAATGATATTAAACCACTTACCTTGAGTTTATTTCTGATTTTGATGTTGATTTGCTGAAGCTATCTCTCTCTGTCTGCAGAATTTCCTCTCTACAAGCTTTCTTCTCCAAAGGTGGCTATGGTGGCTAGGGTTTTTCTTTGGGAATGTTGGAAACCTAATTTGATAACCTCCGTAGCTTATTGGGTCATTAAGGGTTGGTTAGTGGCTTAGTGGGTCAAATCCATATCAGATTAAAACTCCCAATTTTCGTCACTTTTAATTCTACAAAAATACAAAATTACCAAAATGCCCTTTATGTTGCCGGTATGGCCTAAAAATACCCCGGGACCCAAACTAAACCCCCGGCTAGTGTTTTCTGACTATCTCGACCCTTCCGGATGCATTGGCGCACTCGAAACGACCATACGGTTAATAGAATTTAAATTCACTTTTATAAATAAAATAATTATATCCCGACGCGACTGTCACACGCGTCCCAATAAAATGACCAAATTGCCGTATATCAATCTCACGACAAATTTCATAATTCAAATTTCATATATCATCATATATACTCAATATAGTCAAATACCAACTCACCTCTCGCTAGTATTTTATCCGGATTAATTCCCAATTAATTCACATTTAATTAATTAATCCCAAAAATAAATATAGCCAAAAATACGGGGTATTACAGGCGATAAAAGAAAAAACCCAATGTCAGGTCCTTATTAGAAGACCTCAGAAAACTCATATAGCACCAATCGAGCATCAGCGAGGTCCTCTATCTCACCTCCAATTATTCTCTGCCCTGCAACCTTCCTGGCCGAGCAGCCCCCCGTAGTAGGTGACTTGTTTGCGACCTACCGGTGACCTAACGGAAACTTTCTCTGGTTTTCTCTTCGACTATGCCGACCAACTTTCATTTCTCTACACTGACACCGCGATCTGGGTGACATCGCGAGGAAACCCACAAGTTTCTTGTCACATTTTCTGATCATCGGCTCCGCCCCTGCTGGTGGGCGGAAGAGACGAGGGCAACATCAATTCAACACGCTTCAGACGTTTCAAATAGGGCTTTATGAAGCTTTCCAAGGAAATAATTTTAAAAAATGATTTATAACTCATTATTTGTTTGGGCTCAAATAATTTTAGAAAAAATTCTGAATCTAATCCTATGTCGTACATCTGGATATATTTGACCAATTTTTGCTCTGCTTGGCTGGAAATTTTTTGAGGGACCATATGAATTATTACAACGATTTTAGTTGGCACTTTTTATGTGACCTTATTACAAATTATTTTGATCACATAAATATAGTGGGGCACATTTATAGAGGGCTCACATCATTTATTCGATCATTTAATTTTCAATATTGTCATTCGGCTACAACTATTCAATCTCGGCAAGAGGAGATTATTGGTTATTTAGCTCAGCCCCGACGGATGCTCGGGCACAGTTATCTCAGTGGGATTTTTATCATAAAAGTGATTGGATCAGTCATTACATTCATACGACACCATGAGTTTTTTCCTCGGCACATGGTCGAGCAGCCGCATACCGTATTTTATTTGACAAAATAAATCAGTCTCATGATAATCACTTTTTGATTTAGCCTCGAAAAATGGTCAGACAATTTATTAACTTTCACAAGTACAAGATTCAGTCTCGACGGATGCTCGATAATAATCTTAAGCTCTTGGAAATCTCATCGATATTTCGACAGATGCTCGAGCACGAATTGCTCACTATATTTACTCGGTATCGTACAACTTTGCCCCAATGGACTATTTAGACACCATTTATTTTATTAATGCTCTGACGGATAATCAAGCACACTACAGCACCTTAGACCCAACAAATGCTCGGGCAAAATTATTGGTACTCCGACTGATGCTCGGGTTCTATGATTTTCAACCTGAAGGACAATCAGGCATATCCAAGATTCATATCGGCAAAATATTTCTATATATATAGTCCCGAAGATATCTATCGCACAAGTCTCAAATTATCCCCAATGGATGGTTAGTCAGGATAACTCTTATATATAGCACATCCCCAGTTGATGGATATGCACATTTATTTGTGCATTGTTCATTTCTATCTCATAATATTTTATCACAAATTATGCTCACATTTTTATCATCATAAATTTGTCAGTAGTGGGCTATCTATACTGTAATTTGTCACCTCACAATTTTCAGTGAAAATAAAATTTTGAAACTAACTTGCAATTGAGCATTTGCTTGGAGCTATTTGCAGAAATTCCAAATTAACTCCTACGTCGTGCATCTGGTTATATTTGATAAATTTTGCATCTTTTATTCAACTTTATTATAATTATTTTGTTCACATAAATATTGGGGCGCACTTATGGAGGACTCATGTTATTTATTCGATCATTTAATTCTTAATATTATCGTCTAGCTATTATTATACCAATGGATGGTCGCTGTAATATTTTTACTAATACTTAGCGTAGCCCCGACGGATGATCGGGCACGGCCATCTTCATGAGATTATGGGATCATTCATGTCATTCACTCAATACTATGAATCTTTTCCTCGACACATGGTCGAGCAGATGCATATCATATATTCCTTGACTGAATAAACGAGTTGCGTGATAAACTCTATTTAATTTAGCCTCAACAGGTGGTCGAACAATTTACTAACTTCCACAGGTACAAGATTCAGTCCTAACGGATGCTCGACAATAATCTTATCGTGTTATGTTACTTTTAATATAGTTCGCTTTATTTATTAATATCTCATTATATATATATATATATATATATATATATATATATATATATATATATATATATATATATATATATATATATATATATATATATAAATAAACACATATTATTACATATAGATACCTATATCTAATGCTAAGTGCACTATGTATTATGTCCTGTATGGACCAAAACTCAATGTTACAATTATTTACATCTTTTGATATAACTCCTCTTAACAGGTATTTATGTATTAAAAGTTGTTTATCAATAGATTCTTAATATTTATGACCAGAGCATTTATATATGTTATTATATGTATGTTACCTATCCGTTATTTATATTTTATATAATTCTTTTTGTGCGATCATTTTTATTTTATATATATACATACTTAGATATTTTTCTTGGCCAGCTCCAAATGACTGCCTCAGCAGTGTTTTAATTGATCCGTGCATAGAGCAGTGCACCTACTCTTCTATTCCTTTGGACAATGTATCATAAGATTTGTTTCTCTCTCTGAGCAATCCGTCATTTTCAATCTCTGTACAAGTAGGGCTTTGTATATTTTTTTCTTTTAGAACTTTTCATACTGTAATATACTTTGTGCAGTCACTTGTGAGACATCATTATATTCTTAAACCTTTGTTATACGTTATACATATTATTTATATATATATTACCTTTTATTAATATGTTTATATAATATATCTATTATTATTATTGTTATTATTATTATTATTATTATCATTATTATTATTATTATTATTATTATTATTATTATTATTATTATTATTATTATTATTATTATTATTATTATTATTATTATTATTATTATTATTATTATTATCCTTTGTCCACCAGTTACTATTTTCTTTAACGTAAACTTTATTTATTTATATATTCTTCTTTTGCGTTTTTTTTATAATACACGTTTTTTTTGCCATATACATATATTATTATTTTTTTATATAAAACTGTTTATATTCATACATTATTATATATATAGTAATGTTCCCTAAATTTTTTTAAAATTATCTCGGACAGTACGATTCCTATAGTTGGACGATTTGTTGAGACTACTTTTCAACCTCTTATTTATATTCATATATAAAAAGACTTCATATATTAATATAAGCAAATGTCAAACAAAAATAAAATCTTTCTTAGACCATTCTTTCTCCCGTCTTTGATATGACTAGACCATATGACCTGCCCATGACTTAGCATTTATATTGTGCTATGTATAGTGTGCCGGCCAATCTTAGAACTGTGATGTGTTTCTGTAGTTTGTCAAATCCTTGGACTTAGACAACCAATATTTTTTATGTTTATAACATTTACTTTTGGTTCGTTCAAATATTCTAAATCCACAAGTGGACTGAGATATCAATCTCTTGGTCCCATGTTGATTGACTGATGCAGTAACCATATTCTTATATTTTGAACGATTTTGTTTTGACACAATATCTCTGATGCGTTGAAAATAAACCATTTTATATTTTATTCATCTTATGTCTCTTAACACACACCAAACGTCTACTAGTTCATTGCATTATTTTCTTTGTGTCTACTAACCTCTCTCTTACAAAAGAGCGTCTAAAATTTATCTTAGACAACAAATAATGGTTATCAGATATGATTTGTTCTCTCAAGATAGTGAAGCAATTAATGCAACACCCAGACCACTCCTTTTGGAAAGAAGATCTCCAATGGTCATTATATTTTAAGACTGCATATAAGAGACCAAGATCACTTGAGATACAACAAACAAGACAATATCCACGCAAAATAGAGAGCACCTGAAAATTATATTCAGCTCACACACACAGTGAAAAGAGCAACCTGAAAATTTACTTTCAGCTCATACATACGTTAAAGAAGAGAAACTGAAGTTGACACTCAAGATTCTTCTATTGTTGAAGAAGAAATTCAAGAGCATATAAATATTTTTCTGCTACAAGAAGAAATCTTTGAAGAAACTCGGACTCAATTTGCATTTTTAAAGCATTTCAAACATTGTACATCATCTTTTTCAACCTTTATTGTAAAGACTTGAATCTTTGTTTTTAGCTTCAGAAGCTGTACCAGTAGCTTGTTTTGCTGCTCGGTTGTAAATTGGTGGTTTGATCCTACCGTATAAGTGGTTCGAGAATAGTGAAGCGCAAGGAGATGGAAGTTACTTTAGGCGCGTGGACGTAGGTCGGAATTTGGCTGAACCACGTTAAAAATCCGGTGTCTTCATTTTTCGCATTTTATTTGCATATTTTATTTTTTATTGCTGAATTCATATATTCTTCTCTTTCACTTGCAAACATATTAAATCAGAAATTTGCTAAATTATTTTAAAGACTAAAATAGTTATTTTCGTAATAATTAATCAGTTCCAGAATATTAATTTTTATTAATTACGAAAATTGTTTATAAATTTATTGGGTCTTATAATCTTGAAATATAATTTGTTTTATTAATTGATATTCTTTGTTTGAATCATTTAAGATTAATTCCAGAATTTAAAGTTATATTAAATACGAAAATTGATTAAATATTTATTTGGGTGTTAAAATCTGTAATTTTAACTTGTTCAAATTGATTGGTAGCATTTATTTAATATTCATTGGTTAAATCATTTAAGATTTATTAATCTGAAATTTGGGATTAATTATTTAAATGAAATATTTTCTGAAATATTGATTTAACTCGAAAAGTTTGCAAAATCCCAATTCAGCCCCCTCTTGGGTATTTTTCTGGGCAATAAGCCTAGCCAGCCGGGCAAGGCAGGTAGGAACGGTGCTAGGGGAGCACCGCAGCAACAGACATGCAGATAGCAAGGGAAGGATTCCCGACAGGGGGATTCGAAAAGAGGTTTTACCGACCCAAGGGAGGTTTCAGGCAGGGCCAACAGGGTCCTTAGCAGCAGCAACAACATGTTCCTCAGGGTCGCCAGGGGCAAGGGAACAACGGGGGAGTCCAGTAGGGGTAGCCTCGACAGGGCCATCAGGGCCAGAGATAGAGAGACTTCTCGGGACGTTATTTTACTTGTGGACAGATGGGCCACAAGAGAAGAGACTGCCCACAGCAGGAGAGAGCGCCACATCAACAGGGTGTGCCCAGTAGGGGCAATAGGCGCAGTTACCACCGGCTTCACCAGCACTACCAGCCCCACCGCAGTAGGGACAGTTGCAGTACGAACGTGCCTACGACGTCCGGAATGCGATCATACAACAGGCCTCACAGGCGCCACCTACAGTAGAGGGTACGTTTCCTATTCACGGGATGGAGGATAGGATTTTATTTGATACGGGGGCGTCACACTCATTTATAGCCTCCAAATTTTCACGTATGACCGATTTATTAGAGACAGTCGGTAGCCTTATTATATGTGTATAGTCACCTCTGGTAGTGGGTCGTTTATAAACTCATCTGTAGGGGTGTGGATATTGATGTGGGGAGATTATGTTAGCCGCCGACCTTCTAGTGTTAGATATGGAGGGGTATAACGTCATTTTAGGTATGGATTGGTTAGCTGGATACCGGGCGATGGTGGATTGTTTTGGGAGGACCATTGTGTTCTCTCCAGGAGATGTTCCTAGTAGTAATGCCCCCTCCTGAGGGAGGGTCGAGCACACATTTGGATTATATTGAGGAGGAGACCTCATAGGAGGTCGTTGTCTCTTTAGAATCAATTCCATTGGTGAGGGAGTTTGAGGACGTGTTGTAATACCTAGTAATTTTATTGATTTTAATTGTGGGATTAATTGAATTAAATGTGAGAAGAATTAATTAATAATTAATCCGAAATAAAATAAATATTAACTAGAAAGATAAGAGTTAGTATTTATTGTTGGGAATTACATTGAATATTACTGAGCAAATAAAGTAATATATGATATTTCATGTGATTATGAATTTATGGAAATTATCGCGAGAGAGAAATACGACAGTTATGGAATTTAAGTCGGGATGCGCGTGTGAGTCGTGTCGGGAGTAAATTTTTAGAATAAAAAGTAAAATATTTATATATCGCCCAAATGGTCATTTCGGGTACGCCTACGTATCTGAAAGGGTCAAATTAGTCAAAAAAGTCTATTCGGGGGTTTAGTTTGGGTTTCGGGATAGTTTTAGGCCAAACCGACACCCTAGAGGGGTATTTCTGTCTTTTGAAAAATTGAGGCAAATTAATGGACGAAAATTGGAAGAATTATATCTGCATGTACGTGGGAGAAGTTAGGCTTTATCTGCAGAAGAAAAGAAAGAGTCCAAGAGGAAGAAGGAGAAGAGATTCCTAGGAGCTCCAAGACCAAACCCACCCATCTTTCACCAAAAATACCATCAACGT
This sequence comes from Sambucus nigra, assembly GCA_949130495.1. NCBI lineage: Eukaryota > Viridiplantae > Streptophyta > Magnoliopsida > Dipsacales > Adoxaceae > Sambucus > Sambucus nigra. The sequence continues at coordinate 227,018,746 of OX422211.1, read as the reverse complement.
GTAGATCGGGAAGAGATGAACACATCTATACCACTTTCATTCAACGATTCAGACCTTCCCAACAAGTGAAGTGGTTATCTTGCTATAATTAGTGCATATATTATACATGTTAGTGTAGAATTGATAATATACACATAATATGATGAAATCTCGGTTGAAATTGAATTGTAACCAAGCTTTTGGGTAGGAAATTTAATGTAGATGAATTACCATATGTAGAGGCTATGAATCCGATTGATGCATGAAGAAAAATGAACTTAATTTTGGGTTTTGGTTGGACAATATTATTGACGATGTAAAACTAGGGATTTTTGACGTTTGATTAAATTCATTCACCCATATATGAGATTTAATGAGGCTTGATGGTTAAAAGATGTTCGGGATCATCTAAATGTACGTAAAATGGATTTATGACTAGTAATTGTGAGTTGGGTAAAGTTTGATGTGTATTGGGTGAACAAAAATGGGCAAAAATGCAGGTTTCCTAAGGTAGAGGATGAACTGGGCAAAGGTCGTTCGAACAACCTGGGGAATTGGAAAGTTGTTCGAATGACCTCGTTTGAACGAGAATCCAATGAGAAATATAATGAGAATTCAGATCTTAGTTCGTTCAAACGAGATACTGGGCACTTCGAACGAGATTTCATATTTTTAGAAATTTACGGGGCTAGTTGGAATTTGGTGAAAATAATTCGAGAATAATGAACGACGTAAGGTTAGGTAGGGCAACCACATTTCTTGGGCTAGTAACCTTGAGTATAGAAGTGTATAAGGATAATAGGGACTCCTTAGTGATATCCATTATAATTAGTGCGATATGATAGGGAGAAGAGTCGTCATTGGGAAAACATCGTGAATATTGTAGATAATGGCAATTCGTACAAATTTGGAATATATAGGTGGAAGGATCCTATTAATTATATAGGTAATGTGTACCTATTGTATAAATACTTATGTGTATGACATACCTACCATACTTGCTATCACGGGAGGTCTTAGGAAGGGGACAATCTTATCTTGATGAGCCTTCGGGAGGATTTTATATTGCTACCTCATGACATAGGCCTGGGAAAGACTTATCTGTGAGTTGATAAGTTTGCGATCACGTGGTGCGTAGATATGTGCGTAGCCCATGGGGATGAGAACTATGTTCACCTCCATTGTGTGTGATATGTGTTGATACGATTCCAGAGCGATTCGAAATTCATAGTCCTTATGTGCACGATGTACCGGGACTGATAGCAGAGTATGTGTCCACCGCAAATTTAGCCATTTAGGGGCCATATCAGTGTGTGTATGTGTGTGTGTGTGTGTGTGTATATATATATATATATATACACTTGAGATTATTCTATTGTTTTGCTTAGTAGATGATAAATATTACAATATTTAATATTAATTAACAATCTGAGAGCTTGAATGATTAATGAGTTGTTTGAATCCGATTAAGCAAGTGTTATAATTACAAGAATGTATTATTCGGGTGTTATGAGTGGATACAATGACTTAGGCATTTCAGTAAAGGACTTGGGATAAGTTAGATAAGTTGGATAGCGTGACTAGGAGGGGTTAGGAGTCTACGCTAGACGTGCACATTAGTTGAGAGGTGAGAATCTCAAGTGAGGGCACGAGTAACTAACATGTATATAATATTTACTGTTTAATGCATTTTAAACACTTGCTGATTTTTAAACTGTTTTCAACTCGGGCTCTGACCCGTTTATTGCAAAATCTCTTTTCTTTTATCAAATTATTTTAGATGCTCAACCACAGGGACACCAAGGATAGGAGTTACATTTATTTGACGAGTTTTAGCTACTGCGAAAGTTACAGAACTTGGTAGTAGACGCCTCCATGATTCTCATTCCTTCTTCTTGAGTTATCTATTTCAGTTAGGGAATGTTTCCCTTTTTACTTATTCAGATAGTCAGAGATTTCTGGATTTATTTATTTACTCTTTTCAGTTATTTATTTATTTTGTTGGATGATTGTATTTGGGATTTAGGCTGGAAGTGTTTACTCCAGTCTCATTTATTACCGTAGTCATTTTATTTCATATGAGCTTCGTTTAAATGGTGTATGGTTAGATTTTGATTAATTTTGTTTTATGTTAATTAAAAGATAAAATTTTGACATCAACCTTTTTAAATATTAGGTCGTTAGTGTTAATAATAAAGTTTTCGTTAGTGATGCATATTCTGAACGAACTGGGTATTCTGAATTAATTTAATAAAGGACTGATCACCCGATACGTAATTAGGCGGGGTGTCACAGGTGGTATCAGAGCATCAGATTCTAGATTTTTTAGGATTTGTGCAACTTTTCACATTTTAGCGTAGCGTTCTTTGATGTAGAGCCTTATCATAGGATTGTTGTATTTCTTTACGTATGCGACTTACGTTCTCCTGCAATTAAGTATAGTTGATGCAATTCATATATAAGTTCGGATGGGCGATGTACACCGAACAATAGGGGATGACCCGTAAAGGGCCGTTAGAAGGACTGTAGGATAAGAGGCACAGTAGGAACTATGGAGTATTCTAAGAATGGTGATCGTGATAGAAGTCACCAAAATTATCATCTAAGAAGACGATAATAAGGGACAAGCACTCGGGAGAAATGACTTCCCAAACACTATTATAGATAACAGTAGTGCCAATTCAGACTCACCCAGCGTAGTCGATAAAGGAGGAAGAAGGGGGAACACTTTCAAAGAATTGCCTATAAGGATTTGAAGAAGAGATGAAGTGTGATGGGCCAATGGAATGAGAGAATCCAAAGGCAATAGTGTAGAGTGGAGTGCAGTGACACCTATAATTAAATTTCAGATGAAATTTTTTCTTATAGGATCAACATAGAGCGATGATAGCCAGTCTACGCATATAAAGTAGTATATATGGAGTTAAACAAGAGATTGGGTGTAGTTTGACCATAAGATCTTCCATTTACTGTTCAGACAGAGATGTGAATGGGATTACGAACTTATCATAAGTAGGTCAGGTAAAGACCGGCCGTGAAAGATGAGTTAACTTGGTTAATGAACTTCGTAGTCAAAGAAAGGGGATACAGAGAATATAAAGGGTGCGTAAGTTGAGAATGAACTCCTGGGTAGAATACGCAGGAATGAATGGGAAATACGATTAAGGTAACTAGTGTCGGTATCGCTAAAGCTATACATTTACAAGAGTACATCAACGCTTCTAGGAGAAGGGAGACTAGAGGATTGAAAATTCTAAAGAAATAGTAACCCCAAATTTAACGGTACTAGGGAGGCACCACAAAGGGGTATACCCAGTAGGGGGACCCATTTAAATGCTTAGACCATTTAAATTCTTACCAAGTGACGGTAGATTCAGTCAGGGCTGTCAAGGATAGTAACTAGTGCCATAGGGCCAGAGGAGCTAAAAGGACATCGAGGGTAGAAATAGGGGCTATGATTGTCAGGTTCGATAGAATGACGCACCGACATGACCAGTGAGGCCAGAGATGGAGAATGGACACATGAAAGTAACCTTTAAGTGGTGAGTAAGACCACCAGTATTAAACTAATCCACAACAGGAATGTGAGAACAGTCATACTGGGAATGTAATGTAAAATGATATCAGTAGGGCATAATAGCATCATGAGAGAGATTCCCAGAAGGAGAGTCGGACTAGAGATTTAGGCCAGAGGCTATCAACCTGAGGAATCATTGTGTTCTAGTAGGACCGATAAGGTCCTCAATAGTAATAACAACATTTCCATTCCTCAAAAATCGTTAGGGCTGAGGAGATGGCGAGGGAGGCCAGTAGGGCTAGGTCCAGAAGCGAGAGAGTTTCTTTGGCAAGTTATTACAGTTATGGCATAACGAACAGCATAAATAGGAATTGCTCAAAGATGGATATAGGGTAATCGCAAGATGAAATCTTGGATATGCAACCATTATAGTTGAATAAGGGGTTAGTTCCGGCAAGAGGGTTATGCTCAGGGACCCGTTAACCATGCAAGGTAGGTGGAAAATGGAGATAGAATAATTGACATATCCTTATAGGTAAGGGATGATGTTTCAGTTGACATGAGTAAGTCATAATAATTGATTAGTAACACTACAATTTGAGTGTGCATTGAGTTAGTGGGCGCGATGAAGATAATAACCTTATTATGTATATGACTACCATTAGGTAGTGAGACTTTTGTGCCAACTGCGGGGAGGAACATGTGTGGATAGTAAGAGATTTTTTTATGTATATGTTACATAGCGAATTTCTCCTTTTAGGTGTTATAATAGTAGAGCATATTATTATATTATGTAATGACTGGTTACCAGAGTTTGAGCGATAGTAAATTGTGTGATAAGACTATCGTACTAGTTATATCAGGGTAAAATATACTGGTTTACTAGGCATCACCTGAAAGAGGGTTGAACCTTCATATAGATTGTATTGTATTGTAGACTTCAGTGACATATTGTCTTATTATATTCGATCCCGATGAGTAGGCACTTTTACCTATGTAATTCAGAGTATATTGATTTATTGTCGAGCAGAGGGATATAGCTCGTTAATTAAATAGCGTTGAGAACTTAGTGATAATAAGAGCGTCGTGATAGAGGTCGTCTTAGAGACACAAGAGTGGATGAGTATACTTTTATTGGCAACAAACGGAAATTCGGGGGTACATGCTATGATTAAGGGCCTAACGGATATTGACGACCAACAATGCTAGATAGTAGTGTATCATAGGGTTCCTTATTTGAATTTCACTTGCGAGACATCCCACGCATGAAACTTAGCGAATGGTGGGAGTTGGGAGATGTTTTTCCTTTAGTACATGGGTTTAGTGCCGTAGTTATTACACGTGTGTGTAGTTATAACTGTGATTAATAGGTGTGTTACGAATAAAGGCCGGTAGAGCCGTATTATGTTAGTAAGCAAAAATGTTATTAATCGTTGACACCACGAGTAGACCGGTGGGACAACAAATGATATAATTAAGTGGGAAATGAAGGGTGGCTTCGTATGACCTTACCATATAGTTATGCTAAGTATGCGAGTCATAGTTGAGATGAAGGTAACATGTATAGGATGGTTGTGAAGAAATGCACATAGTATAGGGTGTATGGGCGCCTTAGTTAAACGTATATTCAATAACATTTACAGGGAGGAGACGTGGAAATATGAGAATACACGTAAACGTGTGGATAGATTTAAAGTAGGATCAGAATGAGGCAAAGGGGAAATGAAATTTCTTAGTGAGCAAGGGAATCGCTAGAGACCGAAGAGTAGAAGGATGAGGAATGTTATAGTGGTGTAAAGTGCAAGAATATACGATGTAGATTCTTGAGAATAATCAACAATCGCCCGGTACTGGGAAGTAATATGACGAGAGCTACGTCATAACAAATTTAGAAGATTTTGAAGTTGTCACGAGTAATCGGGTATGATTACAAATATCTCCCAAGAACAGATGAATCACTAGTTCAAATGGTAGTGTATAGACCGTCAGACTAAAAAGTACCATTAACGAAGAGACACGGGGAACAACGTAATGCTAAAAAAATGTAAAAAAGAAGTGGAAATATATGTGTGATGAGCACTAATGACTAAAGGAGTCGACATATGGAGATGTTGGAAATATTTTTCAGTAGAGGAAATACTTTGGCCATGCGTAGAGAGGCTCATATTAGTGACAAAACAGAGGCAAAATTGCAAAGTGTGGTGTAAGCACCAAGGTAAACTGTTAGAATTAAATGATGGAACACTTTGATATGTGTTGACTAAAGCGAATTAGTCACTAGAATGGAACGATAAGGGTAGACCATTCGACTGAAGGGTGCCGTTAGTAGAGTGACGATGAGATAATGAAGATTTCATAGGGTGCACTCGACAGTGTGTCCGACTGGGATAAGATTTTCATGTTGCGATGTGAGAGTTTTCAAGAGTCTATGGGTACTGAGTTGTGATTGATTTTCACCTATCACCTGCAGACGTATGGGTAGATAGAGCAGACAAATCAGATGTTAGAGGATATATTGCAGATGTGTATCCTTGATTTTGGGGGAGGTTGGGAGAAGTACCTTCCACCGGTAGAGTTTGAATATAACAACTCTTATCAGTTTACCTTTGGCATGGCCCCATTAGAGGCATTGTACGGTAGGCATTATCGCTCTCCTACTTGTCGGTTAGAGGTGAGGGACAATAAGATGCTCGGATCGGAAGTGATTCAGGATGCGTCAACCATAACAGAGATGATCAGGAGTCACATACGGGTTGCTCAGGATAGATAGAAGAGCTACGCCGATGCCAAGAGGTTCTTTAGGGAGTTGAATGTTAGGGACCAGGTATTATTGAGAGTATCTCCGATGAAGGGGATAATATGATTTGGGAAGAAAGGAAAGGTGGCGCCGAGGTACGTAGGGACTTTTCCATTATTGACCGAATTGGGCCAATGGCATAAAGACTTGGGTTATCGGAGCACTTGCATAGGATTCATGACGTGTTCCATATTTCTTCGTTGATGAGATATCTTCAGGATGATTTGACCCACACCCATATTACTTTAGAGGAGATTGATTTGCAGCCCAATAGTTCCTATGAGAAGGGTCCAGTTGCTATCCTAGACCGTAGTGAGAGGAAACTGAGGTCGAAGGTGGTGCTGTTAGTTCGTGTATAGTGGCGACATCACGACATGGAGGAGTCGACTTGGGAGCGCGAGGATGATATGCGCGAGAGATACCCAGAGTTATTCTTACCAGGTATACCTTTTATTTCCGAATTTCAGAATGAAATTTCATAATTAGGGGGGAAGAATGTGACGCCCCGTAATTTTATTGATTTTAATTATGGGATTAATTGAATTAAATGCGAGAAGAATTAATTAATAATTAATCCGAAATAAAATAAATATTAACTAGCGAGATAAGAGTTAGTATTTGTTATTGGGAATTACATTGAATATTACTGAGCAAATAAAGTAATGTATGATTTTGAATGTGAATATGAATTTATGGAAATTGTCGCGAGAGAGAAATACGACAATTATGGAATTTAAGTCGGGATGCGCGCGTGAGTCCTTTCGGGACTAAATTATTAGAATAAAAATTAAAATATTTATACATTGTCGAAATGGTCATTTCGAGTGATCCAACGTGTCCGTAAGGGTCAAAATAGTCAGAAAAGTCTACCCAGGGGTTTGTTTGGGTTTCGGGATAGTTTTACGCCAAGCCGACACCCAAGAGGGGTATTTTTATCTTTTGAAAAATTGAGGCAAATTAATGGACAAAAATCGAAAGAATTATATCTGCATGTATGTGGGAGAAGTTAGGCTTTATCTGCACAAGAAAAGAACGAGTCTAAGAGAATGAAGGAGAAGAGATTCCTAGGAGCTCTAAGACCAAACCCACCCATCTTTCACTAAAAATACCATCAACGTGTAGGTCGAGAAGAGAGGAACGAATCTATACCACTTTCATTCAACGATTCAGACCTTCCCAATAAGGCAAGTGGCTATCTTGCTTTAATTAGTGCATATATTATAAATGTTAGTGTAGAATTGATGATATACACATGATATGATGAAATCCGGGTTGAAATTGAATTGTTAATCAAGCTTTTGGATAGGAAATTTAATGTAGATTAATTACCATATGTAGTGGCTATGAATTTGGTTGGTACATGAAGAAAAGCAAATTTAATTTTGGGTTTTGGTGGACAAAATTATTGATGATGTAAAACTAGGGCTTTTGACATTTGATTAAATTCCTTTACCCATATATGAGATTTAATGAGTTTTGATGGTTAAAAGATGTTCGGGATCATCTAAATATTTGTAAAATGGCTTTAGGACTATTAATTGTGAGTTGGGAAAGTTTGATGTGTATTGGGTGAACAAAAATGGGCAAAAATGCAGGTTTCCTAAGGTAGAGGACGAACTGGGCAAAGGTCGTTCGAATGACCTGGGGAACTGGAAAGTCGTTCGAACGACCTCGTTCGAATGAGAATTCATAGCTTAGTTCGTTCGAATGAACTCGTTTGAACGAGATACTGGGCACTTCGAACGAGATTTCAGATTTTTAAAAATTTACGGGTGAGCTGGAATTTGGTGAAAATAATTCGAGAATAATGAATGACTTAAGGTTAGGTACGACAACCACATTTCTTGGGCTAGTAACCTATAGTATAGTAGTGTATAAGGATAAGAGGGACTCTTTAGTGATATCCATTATAAGTAGTGCGATGCGATAGGGAGAAGATTTGTTTTTGGGAAAACATCGTGAATATTGTAGAGAATGACAATTTGTACAAATCTGGAATATATAGGTGGTGTGATCCTATTAATTACATGGGTAGTGTGTACCTATTGTATGAATCCTTATGTGTATGACATACCTACCATAATTGCTATCACGGGATGTCTCAGGAAGGGGACAATCTTATCTTGATGAGCCTTTGAGGGGATTTTATATTGCTACCTTAGGACATAGGTCTGAGAAAGACTTATCTCTGAGTTGATAAGTTTGCAGTCCTATGAGTGCGTAGGTATGTGTGTAGCCCATAGGGCTGGGAACTATGTTCGCCTCCATTGTGTGTGATATGTGTTGATACAATTCCAGAGTTATTCGGAATTCATAGTCCTTATGTGCATGATGTACCGAGACTGATAGCAAAGTATGTGTCGACCACATGTTTAGCCTTTTGGGATACCGTATATATATTATGAGCCAGGCTATAGTACATCATGCTCTATACATCACCCATGCATCATGCCTAATTCTAGGCCCTAAAAAACTTTTTTTTCAAATTTTATATTTTCCCTTGAAATTAACCATCCAATCAGCCCATATGCAAAAAAATTAGGTCTAAATATGTTTTTTTTGCTATTTTTAAAAAATCCATAAAAAAGTGTAAAAATACCTTATTTTTAAGGGTCTGCACGAGCAGTTTTTTGTGGATTTTTTAAAAATATCTACAAAATGCATTTTGACCTAATTTTTTGCATATGGATTAATTGGAAGGTTAATTTCAAGGAAAAAATATAAAATTTTAAAAAAAAGTTTTCTAGGGCCTAGAATTAGGTGTGATGTACGGTGTGATGTATAACGCATGATGTAGGAGAGTCTCCCTCCCTCTCCCTCTCCCCCTCTCTCTCTCTCTCTCTTTATATATATATATATATATATTTATACACACACTTGAGATTATTCTACTGTTTTTCTTAGTAGATGAGAAAGATTACAATATTTAATATTAAACAACAATGTGAGAGCTTGAATGAATAATGAGTTATTTGAATCCGATTAAGCTAGTGTTATAATTATAAAAATATATTATTCGGGTGTTATGACTGGATACAATGACTTAGGCATTTCAGTAAAGGACTTGGGCTAAGTTAGATAAGTGGAATAACGTGACTAAGAGGGGTTACGAGGCTACGTTAGGCGTGCACATTAGTTGAGAGGTGATAATCTCAAGTGAGGGCATGAGAAACAAACATAGATATACTATTTATTGTTTAATGAATTTTAAACACTTGTTGATTTTTAAACTATTTTCAACTCGAGCTCTCACCTGTTTATTGCAAAATCTCTTTCTTTTTTCAAATTATTTTAGGTGCCCAGCCACAGGGACACCAATGATAGAGTTACATTTATTTGACTAGCTATAGCTGTAGTAGAAGTTACTAAACTTGGTAGTAGACGCCTCCATGATTCTCATTCCTTCTTCTTGAGTTATCTGTTTCAGTTAGGACATGTTTCCCTTTTTACTTATTCAGACGGTCAGAGATTTGTGGATCTATTTATTTACTCATTTCAGTTGTTGATTTATTTTGTTGGATTATTGTATTTGGGGTTTAGGCTTGAAGTGTTTACTCCAGTCTCATTTATTACCTTAGTCATTTTATTTCATATGAGATTCGTTTGAATGGTGTATTGTTAGAAATCGATTAATTTGGTTTTATGTTAATTAAAAGATAAAATTTTGACATCAACCTTTTTAAATATTAGGTCGTTAGTATTAATAATAAAGTTTTCGACAGTGATGCATATTCTGAACCTACTGCATATTCTGAATTAATTTAATAAAGGACTGATCACCCGGTACATAATTAGGCGGGGTGTCACACGTGTTCCGGGAGATACCCGGGATGCCGCCTAGCCGAGAAATTGAGTTCGTTATTGACCTAGCGCCGGGTTCGAGGCTTATTTCCCGAGTGCCTTATCGTATGGCCCCATTTGAGATGCGAGAGTTGAGGGAGAAGATTCAGCAGCTTCTGGAGCAGGGTTTTATTAGACGAAGTACATCACCGTGGGGTGCACTGGTGTTGTTCGTCAAGAAGAGGGATGGATCACTTCGATTATGTATGTATTATAGGGAGAATGGGTGGTAAACGGACGAATACGGATCGGATACCATATTTTCCATATCCGTATCCGCTATCTGAATTACTATCCATATCCGTATCTGTATCCCCCCGGATAGTTAAAACAACTATCCGTATCCGTATCCGCTCGGATACCTCGGATTCGAATAATATTCGTATCTGTTTACATTATTTAGATATCCCAAAAAATAACTATTAAAATATCCAATCCAATCCAAATAAATATATAACAAAATTACTGCATCCTAACATCAACAACTATGGATTCCATAATAATAGTATCATTCCATAATGAAAATATGGCTTACAGTCATCCATACTTTACAACCATATAATCTTAAAACGAAAAAAAAAATAACAGTTGCATTCCATGACAGTAGAAATAAATATACACCTTTTGGATTAAATCAAATTTATTGAAAATGATAACCTCATGGACCTTTTGTCTTCAAAACATACTGATATTTTTATTTTAATAAGTATACATTTTTTTATTGTGTTTATAATATACCTGTTGTTAACTTCAGTTCTCATCACAATCAAAACCATCTCTTTACTTTTCTGTTTCTCTCTTACATTCTATTATATTTCTCTCTTACATTCTTTTCTCTTTATCTCTTACATTTATTTATAATTAAGGAAACTAATGAGCAAACACATGAGGGTTTCTTTTCTCTTGTTTTATACGAAAGAGAAATGAAATGAAGTTAGTTTTTTTTTTGTTTTGAGTGCAGTATATGCTCTTTAGTGGGTGTATGTTGCGTGCGATGGGGTGTATTGTAATGTTAGTGTAACTCCATGATAATATACCCAATAAAATAATAATAATACATGACATTTTATAATATACCCAATAAAATAATAACTTTAGGGTGTTTTTGTTTTGAGTGGAGTATGTGTTTGTTTTGTTTTAGGGAATAAATGATTAAGTTTTTTTTTAATATTATTTTATTAGTAATACTAATACTAACATTATTAGTAATATTTTAAACATATGTTTGACGGATACGTATATCCGATAAAATGGATATCCGATCAAATGGATACTCTGCATCGGATACGGATTATCCGTGTCGGATACTAGTGCTATCTGTATCCGTATCCGTTTTCTCAAATATTTTTATAGATTATCCATATTTGTATTCGTTTCAATTTTTTCGAATAAATATCCGTAAATTCGGATTCAGATATCGGACGGATGTGGATTTTTGAATATCTATTTACAGCCCTAACAGGGAGTTGAACAAGGTCCCAATCCGGAATAAGTACCCTCTACCTCGGATCGATGAACTATTCGACCAGCTGAGCGGAACAACTTACTTCTCCAAGATAGATTTAAGGCCGGGTTATCATCAGTTGCGCGCAGAGAGGAGGACATTCCTAAGACTTATTTCCTAAAATTGTATGTGTCATATAAGTTTAGGGTGATGCCATTTGGGCTCACCAATGCTCCACCAATGTTCATGGATCTGATGAATCGAGTTTTCAGAGAGTTTTTTTACCACTTCTTGATCGTGTTCAAAAATGATATTCCGGTTTACTGTCATTCTGAGGATGGGCATGCCGAGAATATGTGGATGGTTTTAGAGACACTCTGGATCACCAGTTGTACACCCAATTCGAGAAGTGTGGGTTTTAGCTTTGGAAGGTGCATTTTTTGGGCCACGTTGTGTCTCACGGGGTATTCCGATCGATCTGAGTAATGTATTGGCGGTGAAGGAGTGGGGAAAGCCCACGACACCAACCTAGGTTTGCCATTTTTTAGGGCTGGCCGAAAACTATCAACGATTCATTAAGGGTAAAGATTGCGGGTCCATTGATAAATCTGACTCGCAAGGGGGTACCATTTGTTTGGGACGACCAGTGTCAGTTAGCTTTCAATGAGAAAAAGGACAAATTAACCTCAACACGTGTACTTGCATTACCTAGGGGAGGATTAGAGTACCGTGTTTATACAGATGCATCATTGCCGGGACTTGGGGATGTACTACATCAGGATAAGAGGGCTATAGCTTATGCATCTCACAATCTTAAGACCCACGAGAGGAATTACCCGCGTATAAATTGGAGTTAGTAGCGGTTGTGTTTACCTTGAGAATCTGGACACATTATCTTTTTAGGGAGTAATTTACTTTGTTCACGAACCATAAATCACTTCAGTATCTGTTCACGTAGAAGGATTTGAATATGAGGCAAAGGAGATGGTTAAAGTTCGTGAAGGATTACCAGTTTGATATTCAGTATCATCCTAGGAAGGCTAATGTGGTGGTAAACACGTTGAGTCGATGGCCAACTGGAGAGATAACGGAGGTTTGGAAAGAGAAATTGATAGAGCTTCAACACGATAATGAGGTTGCCAGAGCTTATATGTCTATATTGGTTGTCATGCCCGATATTGTTATGAGGGTGGTGAAAGCACAAGTAACTGATCAATATTTCTAAGATAGAGTTTGCCAGTTATTAGCTGATAGGGATGAGTCTTATTCAATTAGTTAAGAGGGAGGCTTGTACTTTAATGGGGGCCTCGTGGTTCCAGAGGATGAGGATTTAAGACATATAGTGATGTCAGAGCCTCCCGAGTCAAGGTTTGCGGTACATACCAGTGGGGATTAGATGTACCTGGATATGCATAGGCAGTTTTGGTGGTCGGGGATAAAGAAGGACATAACAGAATTTGTCTCGAAGTGTGCTGCCTGCTAGCTAGTGAAGGTAGACCACCAGAGATCGACGGGAATATTTTAGCCACTCGAGATTTCAGTGTGGAAGTGGTAGAGTAACTTCATGGATTTCATTATCGGGCTACCAATATCGCAGTGAGGTCACGACTCCATATGGGTGATAGTGGATCGATTGACTAAGGTGGCCTATTTTCTATCGATTCTTACGGATTTTGAGATGACGCAGTATGCGTAACTATTTATTGCTGAGATAGTGCGACTACACATTTTGATTAATATTGTATTGGATTGGGACAATATTTTTGTATCCCGCTTCTAGAAGAGATTTTAGGAGGTCATGGGCATAGATTTACGACTGAGTACATCGTATCACCTACAGAAAGATGGGTAGACAGAGTGAGTTAGCCAGATGCTTGGGAATATGCTGAGGATGTGCATACTTGACTTCGGGGGAGGATGGGAGCAGTATTTTCCATTGGTGGAGTTTGCATGTAACAAATCTAACCAGTTCATAGTCGTTATGGCACCATTTGAGGCACTGTATGGTCGGCCTTGTCGTTCTCCCTCTTGTTGCTTACAGGTGGGGGACAATAAGCTATTGGGGTAAGAGATGATTCAGGACACCACTGCCAAGATTGAGTTGATTCGAGGGCGCAATCGTATAGCTCGGGACATGCAGAAGAGTTATGCCAATACAAACTGGAGGCACATAGAGCCAGAGGTTGGTAATCAGGTTTTAGTATGGGTGTTTCCTATAAAGGGAGTTATGAGGTTCGACAAAAATAAAAAAATTAGCACCGAGATATGTGGGACCGTTTCCGATTATCAAGAGGATGGGACCAGTGGCATATAGGCTGGGACTACCGGAGCACTTAAAGCGGATTCATGATGTGTTCCAAGTGTCGTCACTAAAGAGGTACCAGAGGAGCGAGGGGACTTTTACAACACATCCCATTGGAGGAGATAGACTTGTAGCCAGATTTATCTTATGAGGAGAGACCGGTGGCGATACTTGATCGTAGTGAGCGTAAGTAGTGTTCTAAGGTGGTACCCATGGTTTGAGTTCAGTGGGGGCACCACAATGTTGATGAGTCGACATGAGAGCATGAGGATGACATGCATGATTAGTATCCATGGTTATTCACCGCAGGTATGTCCCAACTTCGAGAGAGAAATTCCTTTGTAAGGGGATAAGTATGTAACATCCCGTATTTCTGAGTATTTAAAAAATAAAATTAATTAGGTTATTTTAAATTACACGCGAGACATAATTGAATTGAATCAAATATTATGTGTTTATTAAAATATTAACGGGGAGAGATAAAGATTAATATTTAGGGAATATAATTACTAAGTGAATAGTAAATAATTATTTCACGTTATAACGAGTGATAGTGACGTGATAGTGTTATATCTCAACCAAGAGTCGAGTGTAGACTATATGAGGTCGAGATACAAAATTCATGTAGAATGACTCAGATGGTGATTTAGAGGTCACGGTTGATTTCAAATGGGTCGAAATAGTCATAATAGTGTACCCAAGTGTGCTAATTTGGTCCCGAGATGATTTAAATTAACCCGACACCCCGTAAGGGCGTTTCGATCATTTAGGAGACTAGGGTTGGATGAGCTACGAATTTCTAAGTGTCATATCATCATATAGTTTGAGGAGGACAGTGTTAGAACTAAAGAAAACCAATATAGACCATAAGAGAGAAAGAGGAGAGTATTCTTGGACCATTCAACACCATTCTTGCATCGCTATTACCATCGGAGTGTGGATCGAAAGGGGAGGAAGACACTTTCATCATCTGAAAATGAAATTAAACCACCTTCATAAGAGGCAAGTGTTAATCTTCATGTTTTTGAATAGTTATAATATCCATGGTAGAATTACATGTATTCTATCATGAACACAAGAGTTTGAGATGATATAACGGGCTTAATTCATGTTAATAGTTGGGATTTATATGAGAGATTTGATTGATGGGTTTAATAATACGAAATTTGACTTTTGAGATTATTTTCCAAATGTGAAATTTGTGCCTGGAGGTATTAGACCTAATGATCTATGTCCAGATTTTCAAGCCTTAAAAATGGACTTTGACGATAAACAGAAAAAACCAGACATTGTTATGGGAAATAGTTTTAAGTATAATGTTGAGCCTAAGACCAAGTATGTCTGTCCCCCTATAAGGCAAGGAGACTCTGTGTTTCAACCCGTTAGACATAAGGACAAAGTCCAATAAATGGACAAACCAATTTTTAAAGATTTTTAAAATCTTAAAAAAACCATCTAGCCGTCTTTATTGTTCTTACTGCAACGTTTATGGACACCGCATTGAAGAATGTTTTCAAAAATTTCTGTATAAACCCATCTTTAATTCACCTGTCTATAAAAAATTTTACTACTCTAAACATAACATAAATAACTATGTCCTTGTTAGGCAACTTGATAAGAACTCTAACTACTGTAATAGGAAGAAACGATCTAATACTAAAAATAAATCCAAGAGGAAGAGTCCTAGATACATGACTAGATCAAATGCTCAAAGATTTGACAAAATTCAAGAAAAGGCACACAAAACTTTTGAAGAAAGATTTGATGCTTGAAAATTTTACAAAATTCAAGCAAATTCGCGCAGGTATATTAAAAGAAGAGCAATTTGGGTTAGGAAATATGATCTAATACCCTAAATGAAGTGTCACATTGTGATTAGCACTTTAAAAGTTGAAGACACTTTTTTTGGATGGTATTTAGACTCGGGCTGTTCCAAACATATGAGCGAGGATGATACTAAACTAACCAACAAAACTGACTTCTTAGGAGGGAAAGTTTTGTTTGGAGATGGAGTATCAACCCAGATTACGGACTACCTATTCTTGAAGACGTACTCTTAGTAAAAGGTCTTAAAGCTAACTTGCTAAGTCTATCGCAATTTTGAGACTCCAACCACATAGTTACCTTTTAAAAAACAAATTGTAAAATTTTAAATGAGAATGGAGACTGTATTATTATAGGCCTCAGAACTCCCGATCATTGTTACACAGTAAGTCCAGGGAGTGGGATTTGTAATATAGCCAGGATGGGAGATAATTAAATTTGACACAATAGGTCGGGTAACACAAATTTCGACAACCTTGGCAAATTAAGCTCCCAAGAAATAGTTACAGTTCTGCCCAAAATAAAATCAATTTTAAACATTATTTATGGGCCCTGCCAAGAAGGAAAGATAGTTAAAGCTGTTCACAACAAAATTTAAAGAAATCTTAATAACAAAACCTCTAGAGCTTATCCGCATGGATCTTATGGGTTCCTCTAGAACTATAAGCCTTTGTGGTAACAATTATATTCTAGTCATGGTGGATGATTTCACTCGTTTTACATGGGTTGCTTTCTTAAAACAAAAATTTGACACTCTTCGTGAATTTTTGTAAATCCTTTTACGTATTGAAATCGAAAAGGATACCCAAATAAATCGAATTCGTAACGATAGAGGGGGCGAATTTAAAGATTTGGGTGTAAAAGAATATTGTGACTACAATGGTTACAAACATGAATTCAGTGCTCCTAAAACACCACAACAAAACGGTATAGCCGAGCGCAAGAATCGCACAATCCAAGAGATGGCTAGGGTAATGATACATGCAAAGAACTTTGTGACACCCCGACTAATTAAATACCGGGTAGCTACTCCTTTATTAAATTAATTCAAAATGCCAAGTTGGTCCAGTTAATAGCATCACTGTCGAAAACATTTTTAAGATTACTAACCACCTAGTATTTAAAAAGTAAGTGCCAAATTTTAATTTAAGTCTGATTAACATGCAACAAGTGTAATAAAGAATAATAACACCATTCACCATAATGAAGTAAATAGAATAACCATCACGCAATGTAAATAAATTCTGGAGGAAAACTCCTCACTACAATCCCACAACTGAAATAAGTAAACCGAATACTAAAACAATACATGCCAAAGTCTAAAAACTGTAATGGAAAGATGTCTCTAATAGAAATGGGCAACATGCCCTACAACTGATAGATAAAGAATCTGGAATCCAAGTGATAGAAGCGTCTACAAGCAAATCCCTGTAGCTTCCACAAACAGCTACAGCTCGTCACCTGAATGAGTATCCTATGCATGGTGTCCTTGTGGTTGGGCACCTAAAATGGTTTTACAAAGAAAAAAAATTTGAAAGCAAACGGGTCAGAGCCCGAATGTGGAGATATTTTAAAAACCTGCAAGTGCTTTAAAAATCATTTAAAACATTAAATGCAAAGTACATGTTAGGACGTGCACTCACATGATATTCTCACCTCTCGTCTAACTGTGCACTCCTAACGTAAGTACCCATCTATAACGACACAAACCACTAGCTAAGTGACATCATATCTAGCTAGACTATCATAGGTCCTACCCATATTACTCGGTTCTATTAACATTATGACGCTCGTAATTAAATAGGGGTTTAACGTAAACTCAGATGCTCAATATGCAATATATTTCACTATCCGCTAACCCATTATGTTTCTCGAAACAATACCGTAATTATTTTCACAACATTAACATGAAGGTTCCCAATAATTAAGTGTATATTATTCACATCATAAATATACAATACAAGCACCCCGAGAACTAAGCTGTGGTGCACACATACTCTGCTATCCATCCCGGTACATCACGTACATAAGGATTACGTATTCCGAATTTCTGAGGAATAGTTCACGAATAACAACATCACAAATAATGGAGGCGAACACAGTCACATCACATGGGTCACGCACATACCTACGCTCCCACGATCAGCGGACTTATTAATATCCCAATAAGTCTTTCTATGACCTATGTTCATCAAGGTAACCAGTCTAAATCCGGGCAACACAAGGATTAGAGGGCCCTAAGCGAACGCAAACCTCCCGTGATAGAAAGTATGGTAGGTATGTCATACACACAATTCATATACCAATACTAAGTAAACACACGTCTTAGTAATCCCGTAGTTTAATTGTAGCACTATTCTCATTCTAGTACCAATATATAGTTTATACACTTTATACAATTTCGGTTTATAATCATACGCGCCATAATCTATTCTCACGTCGTAGTAGACACTCACGTCTCAACCCAAACGGTTCATTGATTTAAATCACTCGTATATAATTTACTCCTCATAATAACCCAAAAGTCCCAAATCCATCAATACATCATCAAA
This sequence comes from Sambucus nigra, assembly GCA_949130495.1. Taxonomy (NCBI): domain Eukaryota; kingdom Viridiplantae; phylum Streptophyta; class Magnoliopsida; order Dipsacales; family Adoxaceae; genus Sambucus; species Sambucus nigra. The sequence continues at coordinate 227,000,491 of OX422211.1, read as the reverse complement.
GGAATGTTAACTCTACCCTCGAACAAGTTTACGTGACTCCAAAAATCAAAACAGGCCAAAAAGGCCCAAACTGCCAGCTCGTTAGAAGTCTCGTTCGAACGAGGCTGTTCGAATGAGATCCAGTTCGTTCGAACGAACTGTACCTTCTAACGAGATCTCGTTCGAACGAAGTTATCGAACGAGGTTCCCTTTCGTTAGAAGCGACTGGTCAATTCGTTAGAAGCTCGTTCGAACGAGTTCGTTCGAACGACCTGGGGAGGGGCTTCTAACGACCTACCAGTTTCGTCCCAGATTTGCCTTAATCTCATTTCTCACCATTTTTAACACTTCAAGTCTCAACCAAAATTCGTCCAATCAATGTTTTAAGGTCCCCAATCATCCTAAAACATACTACGGTCATATTCTAACACATTTTAAGAAATTAATACATCCTAAACATCATTAGATCACAAGATTCTACACTTTTCCCCAATTCTTTTCAAGAACACAAACCCTAACATTTTAAATCATGAATTAACCCAATATAAATCCGTTTTAATTTCTTCCAATCACAAATATCATGAGAATAATCATCTACCTATCATTCTACAGGCAATTCTCCTCAAGATTTTCAAGTTCTAAGTTCCAACTACATGGGTTTTCATATTTCACCAAGAACAAACATAAAATTTGAATTATCTAACATGGAAAGAACATTCTCTGAAATTAAATGGAATTAAGTCACTTGCCTCGAGTTTATCTCTGATTTAGATGTTGGTTTGATGGGGCTTTTCTGCAGAATTTCCTTTCTCTCTCTTTCCCCAAGCTTCTTCTCCAATGGTGGCTAGGGTTTGCTTTGGGAAGGTATTAGAAAACCTAATTCTAATAACCTACGTAGCTTGTTGGGTTAATATGGGTTGGTTAGTGGCTTAGTGGGTCAATTCCCAATCAGATTAAAACTCCCAATTTTCGTCACTTTTAATTCTCCAAAAATACAAAATTACTAAAATGCCCTTTATGTTGCCGGTATGGCGTAAAAATACCCCGGAACCCAAACTAAACCCCCGGCTAGTGTTTTCTGACTATCTCGAACCTTCTGGACGCGTTGGCGCACTCGAAATGACCATACAGTTAATAGAATTTTAATTCAATTTTATAATCAAAATATTACACCGTGACGCGGCGGTCACACGCGTCTCAACAAAATTTCTAAAATGCCGTATATAAATCTTACGATAAATTTTTTCATAATTGAATATTCATATAAAAACATGTATGCACATAATCAAATACCAACTCGCATCTCGTTAGTATTTTAATCCGGATTAATTTCAATTAATACGCATTTAATTAATTAATCCCAGAAATAAATATAGCCAAAAGTACGGGGTATGACAAACTTGCCAAGATACTTTTGGGTTGAGGTAGTTCAGACAGCATGTCACATAATCAATAGGATTTATCTTAGGAAAAATACCAAATAGACTCCATATGAACTTTGTTATGGCAAAAGGCCCAACTTAAAATATTTTTGAACATTTGGGAGTTGATGCTATGTTTGCAAAGATAGAGAGCACCTGTCTAAATTTGAAACCTGTGGCGACAAAGCTATCTTTTTTGGTTACTCCCTTAGCAGTAGGGCTTATCGTGTCATAATTTGCGTACCAAAAGTCTAATGGAATCTATAAATGTGATTGTTAGTGACACAAATGTTGAGAGTAATAAACAAGAGCCAACTATAGTGGATGAGTCTGAAAATATCTTAAAATTATGACTCTCCAGAGATAGTTTATTCTTTACCAATTGAGACCCTAGAAGCACTACACCAAAAAGGTCAAATCGTCACCTTTCAGCCAGTCATCCTTGTCACGGTCATTAATCGTGATAAGTCCATGACAAAGGCTTGTCACGATCATGACCGTGACAAGTCCGTGATAAGTACAGTTGTCACGGATTTGTCACGGTCAATGACCGTGACAATATTAGAAAGTTGTCACGGTCAAAGACCGTGACAGGTTCGTGATAACTTTGTTAGTAAAAAACCCTTCCTCTTTCTTTTTTCCCGCCATTTCCACTTCCCTCAAATTTCTCTCTCTAAGCACGACTGCTCTCTCTCTCTCTCTCTCTGTGTTTTTCAGGTGAGTTTTTTTTGTCTTTTCTTTGTATATGTATGTGTGTGCAAGTGGGTTTATGTGGGTGGGGGGGGGGGGGAGGGGGGGAGAGTGGGGTGCGGGGTATGTGTGTGTGCAGGTGTGTGTGTGTGGGTGTGGTGGGGGGAGGGGGGTAGTGGAGGGTGGTGGGGGGCAGTGGGGGGTGGTGGGCCAGGGTGGGTCTGGGGGTGGTGTGTGTGCAGGTGGGTGAGTGTGTGTGTGTATGCGCGCGCGTGTGTGTGCAGGTGTGTGTATAGTGGGGGGAAGGGGGGGGTGGGTGGGTGGTGGTGGGGCAGGGGGTCCGGGGGTTGGGGGCTGGTGGGGTAGGGGTGTGAGTGGGGAAGGGGTGTGTGTGTTTGGTTTTCAATTTGGTTTTAGGAATTATAAATATTGACTGGGTATATTTATTTTTAGTTTAGGACTTGATATTAATTGTTAATGTTGATTGGGTGATGTTAGTTAAGATTCAAATTAATAGGTATTGTTAATATTGATTGTATCTTATTGTATATTCTTATTTAGGTTTGAAATTAGTTAGAAATTTCTAATGTTGAATTAATTGAGTAGATGAATTAGAAGGAGTACATGATACACATTTGTTGGTTTGTTGTTGTTGTTGGATTATATTGGACGGATGTGGTTGGATATGAAAGTTGGTTGTTTAATTTTTTTTAAATCCTTAATTTAATTCACACTAATAAATCCTTAAATAATTATATTGTCTTAATTTATCGGGTTGGTTAATTTTGGAAGTGGCACGACCACTGGATTATTGTCAAAATTGGGGGAGGGGGAGTTTTCAACTTTTTCTAAAATTACTTTGCGTCACGACCCGTTCAAGAGTGGCACGACCACAGACTTATGATAATTAAATGAAATATACTTGAAATTACACATAATGTTCATACACACTAGCCTTATAGCTCTTATGTGTACGTATTCAATAGCCCTTAGACCCGTTCGAGAGTCATTACCCCCGTAATGAGATCTCTCGAATTGTTTCGTTTGGACAGTTTGGGACTGCATAGCTTCTGTATAATAGTATTCTTAGTGGCTTAAACTTGTTACTTTTGGAGGAAGTTCTGCAGTCGTATCTTAATGTTCTCTGGGTACATACTAGATGATGCGATGTTAAGTGTTATTTCAATTATCAATTGAAATAACACTCACACTTGCGAATCTACGTCATATACTTGGAGAACTATGGGGATACGCTGCCGAATTTTCTTCAAATTGGAACAATGTGCCCGAGTTGTTAAGTATATTACAGAAATATGCGGTCTTGAATGGGATAAGACCACTCACCCTTTAGAGGAGATGGAGGAAATAGGAATTAATATTATAAATTAAATTTGAATTTGAAATTTAAAAATCGAATATAAATAAGACATAATGTGGCCATCCCCGATCCTCGCCGCGGGCGAGAGCGTGAAGGAGGATCCTCGGGTCCCGCGCATCCCTCTCGGGAGCGCTTCGGCCGGCGGAGATGAGGTGTAAAAATGTAGAGAGATTTAGAGTCGCCAGTCTATTTTACTCAAAATAGACAAAAGAAAAAAGGGGAAGCCATCCCGAAGGATGACATCCAAAGACATACTGGTGCATACGAAACCAAAATGATTCGAGAAGGGCTCGGAGCCTAAGTTACGAAATGGGAGGGTGTTAGGCACCCATTTCGCCCTTTCGGTCTTTCATGGATGTTTGCTATTTTCCTTTTTTATTTTCCTCGTGATATGTGTGCCTGTGTATATATATAGTGGAGATAGGAATCCTCGACTTGTATCATGGGAGAGATAAAGCCAGTCGTCCGAAAGAAGGTATACAAATAATATTAGAAAATAAGATTTACGCGATTACCCTTACGTTGATCGTTATAATGGAACGATAATTCATATAGAGTGATACGTCACTAAGAACAAGTATATATAATATAAGAAAATTGGATTTAGAGAAGATAGAAAATGAGAGAGAAAGTGAGAATAGGACTCGAGTCTCGGGTTTTACCCCGAGACGCCTACGTAGACTATAAAGGCATCAAAGTCCACGTAGTTCGCTTACAAAACGAGGGGTGGGGTTTATCCCATAAATCCAAATGGGGGATCTCTTATTTGTGAGTGTGTGTGTGTGTAGAAAAAGTGTTTTAGTTGTGAGAAAAGTATGAGAATCCCTATTTGGAATCTATGAGCAAACCCTCTTTTTCTTATTTTTTGGGTTTTATTTATATGAAAATAAGAGATGTGCAATAATACTAAATAAAAAGTATATTAGGATGTGTGAGATGAGATAATAAAAGTGCTAAGTAATAAAATAAGTTATTGCAAATTTAAGAGAATTTGAAGAGAAAGTTGAGAAAGTTGGACCTTCTTGAAGATCTTGAGCTTGATCTTGAATGTTGGAGAGCATCCCTTGCACTTGGATGATGGTGGAGAGTGGATAATTCACCAAGTTTGATGAAAAGGATGATGAAAAGTGGAAGTTAGAAAGGGATTTGGATGTTAAAATCGCGTTGTCTTCGAGAGAGATTTTTGGGATTCGCTGAGAGCGATTTTTATCAGATCTGGGCTCCCCCTGCAAATGAGGTGAAGGCCTCCTTTTATAGGCCCAGGTCACTGCCGATTGGCATAGACCTGGTCCTACCTCTCGGCACATGCCGATAGGCAGGGTCTGGAACCTTCCATTTGGCGGCTGTCACGTTAGCCATCTCAGACTGAGGTGGTGCATGACTGGAACTAGTTCCTACTCCACTATCTGGTGGAGGAGGTGGTGGTGGTGGAATTTAGGGTGCCATATATTTGAGCTATGAAGAGCTAAATTTTCAAAAGACTGATGAGCTGGAGAACCTTAATGGACCTCTTTTAATGATGAAACAACTCCACACGAAGGGGGAGAACTGGTTCACCACTAGAGTTTTCGGTGAGGTCAAGCTGTATAAAGGAACAGACGACGCCAAACTGATGATGCTAAGATTCAGTACCACCAGATAAGAGGTGGAGAGCTCAAACAGTGATAACAATAGCAGCCATAAAGATATATATGTATAAGTATATAGAAGGGGATGAGTATAAGAGGAGTGAAGACAATAATGTATAGTGGTTCAACTAATCAGGCCTACATCCACTGTGAGTGTGTGATCCACTAAATATAGGCACTAATAGCCTTGGATACAATGAACATAAGCTCACTCTCTTTCTACTGTGTGTACGAGCAGAGTTTTAGCTAGTGTTGCAATTATCGATCCCTTTACAGGGTTGAAGATGACAAGTATATATAGGGCTTGGGTGGAGTAGTGTACCCCCAAGCATGCATGGCATATGTGAATAATGATCTATCCAATCCCCTGCTGACACCTGGACGTGCCACTTGTGATCAATGATGGCATAATATTCCCTCACGTGTGGGGATAATATTATTATAACGGTCTAGTCCACGACCTTTTTGGAAAATTATCTACCGAGGGCAAACCGTTGGTAAGAATTGCGCATGGGGTGGACCATTGGAAATGTAATTTAGAAACCTTTGAAAGTCCTTTGGACCGCTCCCGGGTTTGGGAGTTGACTTTGGGTCAAATATGGCTTGGAAGCGTTTGTCGGTCCATTGGACGGAGAATCGTTCGGACGCAAACGGATCATTCATCTGCATGGTAAGCTCGAATCGGGCATGGGGCAGATCGTTGGAAAGGTTAGGAGATGTGCTTCGACATTCCAAAAAGTTTGACCCAGTTTGGGGAGTTGATTTTTGTCAACCGGTCCCTAGAAGCATTCGGTGACCTCTTGGAGTCAAACGGATTGTTCGTCCGCATGGTAAGTCGAAATCATGCACGGAGCAGACCATTAGACAGGGGTTTCAGTGCCCTTCAAATATTCATTCAGTCTCGGTCGAGCTGAATAGTTGACTTAGGTCAAACAGAGCCCGGGAGCGCCCGGTGGCCTCTGGATCAAGTTTCGAATGCAAATGGATCATTCATCCCTATGGTAAGTTGGAATTGTGCACGGGATGGACCGTTGGAAAGGGATTTTAGTGCCCTTCGAGGATTCATTCAGTCTCAATCGAGCTAAAGAGTTTAACTTTTTGGTTAAACGGAGCCTGGGAGTGCCCGATGGCTTCTAGGTCAGTACTCGGGGTATGACCTGGGTTTGTAGTGATGAAGGGAGGTACTAAGGACCTAAGGAGAGTTAGAGGGTATCATAATAGGGTGTCTATAGAGTTTGGAACATATGATAACCGTCGAATATACACCACATGATGCTTTTGAGGGAGTATGACCGATTCAGAGGGTCGAGGCCGATTTTGAGGACCTGAGGGGTGTGCTGGGGATGGTTTTGAATAACGATAAAAGGTTTAGGTCTATTCTGAGGACCAGAAGTGATGCTGGGGGATGACCAATTTTGTGGGTCAAAGTCAAATCTGCGGGCTTAAGTGATGAGGGTGATCGATTCTGCGGGTCAAAGCCAATTCTGCGGGCTTAGGGTGATGAGGGTGACTGATTCTGTGGGTCAAAGCCAATTTCGTATGCTTAGGGTAAAGATCTAATAATCGAGGTCAATTCTGACCTAAGAGTGGTGACGATCGAGGATCGAGGTCAATTCTGACCTAACTCAGGTGACGATCCAAGATTGAGGTTAATTATGACCTAAGAGTGGTGATGACCGAGGATCAAGGTCAATTCTGACCTAACTCAGGTGACGATCCAAGATCGTGGTCAATTCTGACCTAAGAGTGGTGATGACTGAGGACCGAGGTCAATTCTGACCTAAATCAGGTGACGATCCAAGACCGAGGTCAATTCTAGCCTAAAAGTGGTGACGATTGAGGACCTAGGTCAATTCTGACCTAACCCAGGTGACGATCCAAGACCGAGGTCAATTCTGACCTAAGAGTGGTGATGATCGAGGATCGAGGTCAATTCTGAACTAACTCAGGTGACGATCTAAGACCGAGATCAATTCTGACCTAAGAGTGGTGATGACCGAAGACCGAGGTCAATTATGACCTAAATCAGGGGACAATCCAAGACCGAGGTCAATTCTGACCTAACTCAGGTGATGATCCAAGACTGAGGTCAATTTTGACCTAAGAGTGGTGACAATCGAGGGCCGAGGTCAATTCTGACCTAACTCAGGTGACGATCCAAGACTGAGGTCACTTCTGACCTAAGAGTGGTGACGATCGAGGACCGAGGTCAATTCTGACCTAACTCAGGTGACGATCCAAGACCGAGGTCAATTTTGACCTAAGAGTGGTGATGACCGAGGATTGAGATCAATTCTGACTTAACTCAAGTGACGATCCAAGACCGAGGTTAATTCTAACCTAAGAGTGGTGATGACTGAGGACCGAGGTCAATTCTGACCTAACCTAGGTGACGATCCAAGACCGATATCAATTCTAACCTAAGAATGGACACGACCGAGGACCGAGGTCAATTCTGACCTAACTCAGGTGACGATCTAAGACCGAGATCAATTCTGACCTAAGAGTGGTGACGACCGAAGACCGAGGTCAATTCTGACTTAACTCAGGTGACAATCCAAGACCGAGGTCAATTCTGACCTAACTCAGGTGACGATCTAAGACTGAGGTCAATTCTGACCTAAGAGTGGTGACAACCAAGGACCGAGGTCAATTCTGACCTAACTCAGGTGACGATCTAAGACTGAGGTCAATTCTGACCTAAGAGTGGTGACGACCGAGGACCGAGGTCAATTCTAACCTAACTCAGGTGACGATCTGAGAACGAGGTCAATTTTGACCTAAGAGCGGTGAAGATCGAGGTCATTTCTAACCTAACTCAGGTGACGATCAAAGACCGAGGTCAATTCTGTCCTAAAGCGGTGACGACCGAGGACTGAGGTCAATTCTGACCTAACTCAGGTGACGATCCAAGACCGAGGTCAATTCTGACCTAAAAGTGGTGATGACCGAGGACCGAGGTCAATTTTGACCTAACTCAGGTGATGATCCAAGACCGAGATCAATTTTGTCCTAAGAGTGGTGACGACCGAGGTCAATTTTAACCTAACTCAGGTGACGATCCAAGACCGAGGTCAATTCCTACCTAAGAGTGGTGACGACCGAGGATCGAGGTCAATTCTGACCTAACTCAGGTGACGATCTAAGATCGAGGTCAATTCTGACCTAAGAGTGATGACGATCGAGGACCGAGGTAAATTCTAACCTAACTCAGGTGACGATCCAAGGCCGAGGTCAATTCTAACCTAAGAGTGGTGACGACTGAGGATCGAGGTCAATTATGACCTAACTCGGGTGACGATCCAAGACCAAGGTCAATTCTGACCTACGAGTGGTGACGATTGAGGACCGAGGTCATTTTTAACCTAACTCAGGTGATGATCCAAGACCGAGGTCAATTCTTAACTAAGAGTGGCGACGATCAAGAACCGAGGTCAATTCTGACCTAACTCAGGTGACGATCCAAGATCGAGGTCAATTCTGACCTAAGAGTGGATAAAGATTGGATTTTGATTCTGCTGGATAAAGTGCTTTGTGATTTTGATCTGAGCTGGGGAGCGGATATCTGGGGAAGCTTTTGTTTCTTTAGGAGGCCTTGCAGGGGGCGCAACCAATTTTGGTTCTATGAAAACTCTGCTGGGGAAGTGATCAGGCGATCCTTAGAGATCCTCTGGGGCTTTGTCGGGTGGAGATTCACTTGGTTTTTGAGGATTTCGCTGGGAAAGAGGGGTTCCACTTAAGGGAATGCAAAATTTTCCTGGTGAAAATGTTCTAAATCCTTCCTGAGATTTTTAGGAATTTTTCGAGGATTTTTCGGGGCTTTCTGGTATTTTCTGGGAATTTATGTACGAAATTTAAGGGGGGTGCCGGTCGGCATGGTATGAGGGGTGCCATTCGACAGTGGCACAGACTTTTGGACTACCTCGGGAAGGTAAGGAATCAGTGCCGATTGGTATGGTTGGGGTCAGTGCCGATCGGCATGGCGTTTGGCATTCTATATAAAGGGGGCGAATCCCTTCATTTTTTCACAGCTTCTTTGCTTTCTCTCTTTTTGCGATTTCTCTGTAAATCGTTCTAGCATTCCTATCTTCAAGAAATGGTTGCTTTTGTGAGCAGTGCAGTCCACAGGGAGTGGTTGGCCGTTGATGACTGGGCGAATTTGGAGTGGAGGGCCAGGGCGCCTCTTGCTTTGGGGAGTGAGAACTCCTTTGATGCGTTTGAGCCTATTACGAATGAACGGACTTTGTGGTGGGAGACGTCGCGTCATCGCTCTTCAAGAGTGAATCCTGGTGGTTATGTAAGTAACCCGACCTTTGGCATTCCTTTCTTTTTAGTGATTTTTCTTTATTTCTTGACTTCTGATGAGATTTTTTTCTTTTTGCCAGTTTGATATTTCTTTGAAGAACATGCGCACCCACGGGACTACGGGGCTCAAGGATGTCTGGTAGCATCTCCCACCTGTGGTGCATTGGGTGATATCAACAGAGGCTTTTGGGAGGTTGGCATCTGCGCTGGATGAGACACCTCGTTCGACAGCGGTCCTGTGTGTTTTGGGGGAGAGGTGGTGGGATACTATCCACACCTTCCATTTCGGCTTCGGGGAGATGACTGTGACTCCCATAGTTGGGCAGCAGTTGTTGGGGTTGGATTGTGATGGAGAGCAGATAGAGGTGGATTTCTCTTTGAGGGTGAGACCGGAGGCAGTGCGTGCGTCACTTGGTGAGGTAGGGAGGATAGTTTCTGGGGATTGGTTGTCCCTACTGAAGGATGTTCTATTGGGCAGGGTGATTGATGTGGAGGACGGTCTGAAAGTGAGGCAGATGGTCTGGTTATTTATTTTGCTGGTGTTGGGAGGTTTTATGGTGGCGTCGAGCGGCGATGTCGTCCATTTGTGGTTCTTACCGTACTTGAGGATGTTTATAACATCCCTTTCTATGATTGGGGGAGTCTGACTTTGGCGACCCTTTACTCTTCTCTAAATGCATTCATTCAGTTCTGCCGACAGACCTTTACTGGAGCCATGTACCTTCTTGAGGTATTCTTCAGTATGCGCATTTCTTTTCATGCATTCGTATTTTCCTTTCATGCATTCGCATTTTCCTTATGTGTCTCTTTTTGTTTGTGAATTCTTATCTTTGACATACGTGATTTTATGAGGTGATTGGGTGCAATACCCCGCTGATTCCTCTGAAGGATGACACTATTGGGGAATCCTGCCGATTGTATCGATGGCGTAAGGCCAATCGATAGTCGAAGGGATCTCTCTCTCTGGAGGCGGTGCGTCAGGTCTTGAATGACCTGACCAGTGGTAAGGTAAGACTCTTTCCATTTTCAGTCTTGGTTTTTGTGCCTTCTGATCTTGTATTAATTTATGCCTGCTTAGAGATTTTTAGGTGACCTTTTATCCCTGGGGGACATCCATTCAGGATGCGGGGACGATCGGGGTGAACGCGCAGATGAGGTATTTGCTGGCGCATGAGTTCGGCCATTCTTGGTATCTCGGGGAGAAGGTGGTTCACCATATTACTGAGGAGGAGGTGGTGGTGCCACCTGCGCAGCCTCCTACGTCTATGAGGTGGGAGTGACTGCTATCGGAGGATACGAGGATCGCAGTGATGATCGACGAGTCCTACTAGTTGTACACTGATACGGCTGCGCCGTATGACTATATGGACTTTATGATGAGCTGGTTGATGGCGCCCAGCATATATGATGCGCTGCCTTTCCTTCCTGCGGGTTCGAGTTAGGCGGTGGGATCTTCTCACAGTGGTGGCGGTTCGACGACTTCTGTGGCGGCGGAGACCTCAGAGGTTCCTTTTGTGCGACTACACACTCCTTCATACAACATCCGACGGGCTGATGGAGGGATAGTGCCTATGCTGCATCATCCTCATGCGATGTATCTAGAGGAGTTGGGTTTGACAGAGGAGGTCCTCCAATCTGCGGTATACCTTTCTGTTCTTCTCTTTTTTTTTTCCTGTTTTGGTCATCTCTGCTTTGATACTGATTTTGCCTTTTTCTTGCAGCAAGTCCGAGTGTCAACCACTTAGCTAAGAGACATCAGAAACTGGATATCTTCGGTGACTGCCCATATTCGGGATGCGGTTCCTGTTTCTTCTTGCTTGGTGCCATCTGCTTCATCCAGAGAAGACTGGCTCGGGTAGTGGTGGTGCATCGTCTCGCCGTAGGGGAAAGAAAGCACGTCGCAGGGGTGGAAGCTCTTAGAGAGAAAGGTAGGTGAGATGGAGAGAGAGAATGTGGTTCGGGCCGAGTCCCATTGTTTTTGCTTTTTCTTTTTATTTCCTGCAAAATTGATGTAACACAGAAAACAAATAGATGCAATTCAATGGAGTTTTTTATTATCTTTTATTAATGATGAATGAATTCATGCACATGCGCTTTTTACTTTGTTGCCGAAACCATAAAAAGGAGTATTTTTGGAATTTTTTGAAGGAAAGTTTTTTAATTAAAATGGGAAATTATATAAGGAGAAAAAGGTATTTTGAAATTCTGTTGAGAATATCAATTTATTTTTATTGAGTTTTCTGATTTGACAAAAGAGGAAAAAAGAGAAATTTCTAAAAATGGGGGGTTGCCGATCGACAAGCACCATGTTCTGCTTATCAGCAGTTCAGTCCAGTCCCATAAATTCAAAGCTTTGATTGGTACCCTCTTCAGCCTTTTGTATTTTGTGGGGTAGTATTCCCTTCGATTTCTGCATGGATTATGTCTCTTGTGAGGGTTCTTAAGTATAAAAAGGGGTAAGGGTGAAGTGTTTTCATCACACCTTCGCATTCTTACTTACTTGCCCACTATCTCTTAGCCTTGCAAGATGGCTCTCCCTGGTATCATTGAGTTTGTTAACTACCTCGAAGCCTTGGAAGCAATGTGCTCTCATAATGTCGACTATGATGCTTTCAACATGCGTCAAATCTCCTTGTGGCGCAATCGGCCTATTGAGTGGAACATGCTGAAGGCGGTGGTACAATTCTGGTACCCCGAAGACCATGTATTTCTCTTTGGGTTGGATGAAGTTTGTCCTACCTACGAGGAATTTTCTGCCATACTGGGTATAAATCCCAGTGTTACTGCGGCTTTGCCTGAATTTTCCCGTTCTCCCAGGGATTTGTTGGTCGAGCTTCTTTATATTTCGCCTTCGGCGGCCAGATCACTGGTTGCTGAAGGAATGACCTCCCTCTCGGCGGTGCTGCAGTCCATGCATTTGCGGGAAGTATGTGATGCTGGCTATGCTGGAGCCGTTGCTCTGGGTCTGGTTTTAAAATTGCTGCTGGTGATTGGAGAACTGTTGGTGGACCCGCAACTTGCAGCCATTACTTCGTGGATGTCATACCATCGCAATCCTACGGTGGTGATACTGGCGGAGACCCTGAATGGCCTAGATGCCTGGAGAGAAGGTCGTTTTGACTTTCTGAGGGGTAGCCCTGTGATGCTGTTCAGGTGGTTGTCTGAAAGACTCCATTTGGTGGCCCTTCCAGAGTACCCTTTGTCGGCTGTACCCAACTTCTTTTTGCATTACTTCTTCAGCATTGGCTTGGATATTGATAGTTGGAAGAACTGGTTTGTGGAGAATGGGGCTCGGAATCTGTATTGGTCAGTGCGTTAGTGGGGGCAGTTGCTGCCTGTTCTGGAGCTAGGAGAGTACTCATATGTGCGACTGATTAGTCTCAGACATACCTCTTTTTATTTCCCTTGGCGCCTTCTGCGCCAATTTGGCTGGGCACAGGTCGTGCCACCTCGGACCTCAAATTTCTTTTCGGTGGAAGATTTGACTGAGCGTCTGAGCATGTGACTTGGCTCCTTGTGGGAAAATCGGCGTCCGTCGACCCGTCACTCTCAGTCTGTTGGGAGAGTTTGGCATGTCCCCGGGGATTATATGAAGTGGTTGTGGAGGTGAGTAGTTAGCAAGATGTTGGCAGTGGAGACTGGACAAAAGTGGTTTGTTTTATTTAACACCACGGAAGGGGGTGTTGTGGTTTTTTCGAAGCTGGTTCAGGCTTATCGATCCATGGAGTGTTTACGGCACTCTGTTCAGGCAGGGCAAATTTGAGGACCCCGAGATGTAGATTATGAGGGTGCAGGCTCCTCTGGTAGCTGTGGATAGGACTCTTAGAGAGTTTATTTATGTAACAGGTAATAGATGTGGGGATTTTATTTGGCTTTTTATGGCAGTAGGGGGAAGGGAGTTATCCGTTCCTTTTAAGCAAGTTTTTGATCATCCAGCCGTGCCTTTTGAAGAATTTTGTATTTTTGAATTATCAATACCGATCGCTAAGGCATACATAATCCTTTTGTTCAAGTTTTTGTTAGAATGAACTGTCGTTCTCGGAGATAAGAAAAGAATAGTATTTTGTGAAAAAGAAGGGCCGTGCTCCTTAAGATGTATGAGCTGCCTACGTACCTCTGGGGATTTTGAATATTTTTATTATTTATTTATTTATTTTTTTGAAAAATGGTTTTTTGCAGAGGATCAGGCCCACGTAGTTCTGGGTAGAGGGAAATGAAGAGAGTTTTTTTTAGAATAGAAGGGAGATGAGAAGAGTCGTAGCACGCCGAGATTCCAGACTAGGGGTAGAATTTCTTGAAACGGTCCAGGTTGACTGGACAAGCCATCTCCTCTCTATCTAGGTCAGTGAGCATGGCAGCACCGCCGGATAAGATTTTCTTCACAATGTAGGGGCCGCTCCAATTGGGCTTGAATTTCCCTCTGGGGTCCCAAATGGGTTCTATTATCTCCTTGAGGGCTAAATCCCCTTCCCGAACACCACGGTCTTTGACTCTCTTGCTGAATGATCGTGCTATTCGACGATGGTACCCCTATATGTGGTAAAGAGCTTTCAATCTCCTTTCATCTAAGAGGGTCAGCTCGTCGAGACGGCTTTGGCACCAGTCTTCTTCACTAACTTTGCTTTCGAGCATGACGCGTAGCGAGGGTATTTCCAACTCCACAGGTAGGACTGCTTCCATACCATAGACCAGAGAGTAAGGGGTAGCCCTAGTAGAGGTTCTAATTGAGGTTCGATAGCCCTAGAGGGCGTACGGGATTCGATTGGCCCAATCCCTACAGCTTCCAATCATCTTGATGATGATGGCTTTGAGGTTCTTGTTGGCGGCTTCAACTGCACCATTGGTCTGAGGTCGGTAGGGAGAAGATTTGCGTCTTTGAATCCCGTACTCGTTGACTACTTCCGTGACTTCTGCTTCGAAGTGCAACCCGTTATCTGGCACTAACTCGTGCGGGACCCCATATCGGCAGATGATATTTTTCTTGAGGAATTTAGCCACATTCTTGGCATTCAATACTGCATATGACTCAGCTTCGACCCATTTGGTGAAGTAATCAATGTCAACTAGGATGAACTCATGTCCGTTTGAAGCCTTTGGTGTAACCTTCCCTATGATGCTGACACCCCAGGTGGAGAACGACCAGGAGAGGTCATGTTGTATATTTCTCATGGAGGCAGGTGTTGAAGATTGGAGAATTGTTGGCATTTGAGGCATCTCCGGACATAGGCGATGCAATCTTAGGCCATGGTGGTCCAGAGTAGCCTTGTCGGATGATCTTCTTGGCAAGCATATGACCATTCATGTGGGGCCCGCATTCCCCACTGTGGATTTTCTGCATTATTTTCTCAATCTCAGCCCCTGCGATATAGTGTAGATGAGTTCCATCGAAGTTCCTCTTGAGTAGAGCTTTATGACAGATGATGTACTGGACGTCCAGTCTTCGGAGGGTTTTTCGATCTTTCTTATTGGAACCCTCGGGATACCTACCATATTTGAGGAGGCACCAGATATCATAGTACCAGCAATCGGCTAGTTCGGGATCTTCGATGGAGACAAGCTCAATATGGTAGAAGTGGGTTAGTTTGTCTTGCTTTTGAACTAGGAAGGGGGTCATTATTATTCCTTCGGGCATGTCGACCATGGAGGCCAAGGTAGAGAGATCATCGTCTAGGTTATTCTTTGCTCGAGGTAGGTAATGGAAGGTGATATTTTAAAATCGAGAGGCTAACTCTTCTAAGTGGGCATGGAAGGGTTGGAGCCTTTCATCCTTGACTTTCCACTTTTTGAGAACTTGACCGATGATGAGGGCAGAATCCCCGTAGACATCAAGGTATTGAATACCTTTCTTGAGAGCAACTTTGAGGCCTACTGTGCATGCCTCGTATTTCGTCATGTTGTTGGTGCAAGGGAAAACTAATTTGATGGCGATGGGAGTGTGGGATTCATCTGGGGCAATCAGAAGTATCCCAACGCCATATCCCTTTTTATTGGCAGCATCGTCAAAGAACATTTGCCATCGAAGGTTGTTTTGAGCGGTACAAAGGATATTTTCATACGGGAATTCAGAGATCCCGACATCTGCTTCTTCTACGGGGTAATTAACGAGGTATTCAGAGATGGATCTTCCTTTTGGAGGAGATTAAAGATCGGTTCACAGATAGAGGTTAGCTGGCTAATGAAATGACTGATATATTATAATTTCCCAAGAAAACCTCGGACTTCTTTCTCTATTCGGGGCGGTGGCATCTCAAGTATGGTCTTTAAATTTGTGGGATCTGCTTTTATTTCCTTATCACTAACCATGAATCCCAAGAGTTTTCCCTTTGTAACGTCGAAGACACATTTCTGTGGATTGAGTCTCATTTGATACCGTCGTAGTCGTTTGAAGAACTTCCGAAGAGCGGAAACATGACCTTATCTAGTTTTGGACTTGATAATCATATCATCCACTTAAACCTCGACTTCTTTATGAATGAGATCATGCAAGATGGTTGTGGTATCCCTTTGGTAGGTGGCCCCAGCATTCTTGAGACCAAATGTCATAACGGTGTAGCAAAAGATTCCCCATGGGGTGATGAATGCGGTTTTTTCTTGGTGGTCTGGGATCATCTTGATTTGGTTGTATCCAGTAAACCTGTCGACGAAGGACTTGAGAGCATGACTGGCTGTGTTGTCCACGATCATGTCGATATTGGGTAGCGGATAATCATCCTTTGGAGAAGCTTTGTTTAAATCTCTGTAGTCTACACACATTCGAACCTTCCCTCCTGATTTCGGCACAGGTACTATGTTGGCTAGCCACGTGGGATATTCGATCACGCGAATGAAGCCCACATTCAACTGTTTGACCACCTCTTCTTTGACCTTGAGCGACCATTCGGTGCGGAGCTTTCTCAATTTTTATTTAACCGGCTTGTAATCTAGGAGAGTGGGGATCTCGTGCTGAGCTATTTCAGTATCAATGCCGGGTATATCATCATAGGACCATGCGAAGACATCCACAAATTCCTTTAGCAATTCTTCGAGTTGTGCGCGCTCATGCTCGTCAAGGGTGGCCCCTATCCTAATCTTGCGCAGTTGGCTACTAGAACCGAAATTAATAACAACAGTCTCCTCTTCATTAACTTGAACGCGGTTATGTTATTTATTATTAACCTTAGTTAGATCAGTTAAGAATTGTTTATTTGCAAAATCATCATCATCAAAAGTTAGATTAAAATCCAAACAATTTATGTAAGGCACAACAAGATACTCAAAATCTTCGTTTATTTCATTGATAGGAAAAATAGCATTGAGAACCTTATCAAAAGAGGTCTCAATTACATTTGAACAAGGATAGACAACGAAAGAAGAAATAGGGTAAACATTGGGGTTAGGGGAGATTTTAAGAGGTAGAACTGGCGCAACATGCCAGTCAAGGAGCGGTGTATCAGCAGCTTTAATCAGATGGGATGGATCTATTGATGTAGTGCCTGAATAAACCATGCAGAGTGCCAGCCCCAGTGTCTGTAAGTTGAAGGAATATTCGGAATCACTTTCCTCAGTCTCTTCGGTATCTTTAATGAGCAGTTGTACTTGGTGTTGGAAACTTTCGACCCATGGGTAGCTATCTTAGAAAAAGATCTCCATTCCAGACTTTATTTTCTTGTCTGTGTGGTCATACCATGGTTCTGGAAAATCGCAAAAGGGGAAGTCTTCGCCTTCTTTGATGAATCGTCCATTCAAGGAGTCTCCTAGGATAGTTTGGATGCAGTCTAATCTTCTCTTTTATCGAGACTGGTGGATCATTCTGAGTACTTATTCTGATGGTTGATACCCCAAGCCACAAGGAGGGAAAGCTTTCTTCAGTTCGATGGGCTCAAGTATCCCTTGCTGCCTTTGCCCTAGCCCCAGTCCGAGCATGAAGTGCATATTTCTGAACATCTGAATCACATTGACATTGCGATGAGGGTTATATTCTGGACAAACCCTTTCTTTGAAACCGTCCCCTGCCGGGAGTAGGAGTGACTCAACTCGAAATCCTGATAAGAGCATATCATTTGACCCGTGCTGTATCTCAAGGATTGGACTACTGGTGCTTGCCCCCTCTATATTTTTGTCGTCACCCAAAATGTTGATGACTCGACCGTCGGCGAAGAACTTCAATTTATGATGGAGTGAGGAAGACACACCCTTGATACTGTGGAGCCAGGGTCTTCCGAGCAACAGGTTGAAATAAGCTGGGATGTCTATGACTTGGAATTCAATGATAGGGTTTATATGGCCAACCCCTATTACAAGTTTTATGGATCCCATCACCTCCCGATGGGTATTATCATTGGCACGTACAATGGCAGAGGTTGGAGCGAGGTCGCTTTCTTTCAGGCCTAAACAGTTGAAGGTTATGAGTGAGCAGACATTCAAGGCGGATCCATTATCGACAAGAGAGAGTGGCACGACCTTCCCCATGACTTCGACGGGGATGTTGAGTGCATGATTGTGATTTGGCCCAATTCTGTGGATTTCTTCTTCAAAAAATGATAGCATTCGGGTAGAGGTCAAGAATCCGACCAGATTTACCGCTTCTTCTAGTGTGGTAGAAGGAGGAACTGTGGGTCCAGTGAGCAGCTTGATTAAAGCATTTCTGTGTAGCTGGGAAGACATGAAAAGCCTCCATAGAGTGATGTTAGCTTGAGTTTTCTTCAGTTGATCGAGGATCTTACTCTCCTTGATGGTCATCTCTGTCATAGGAAGGTTTTCAACGCCCTTCCCTTTGTCATTTGCTGGTAGTGAGATTGGAACCTGGTAATGTCTCCCTAATCTGGTCATGTGATTTACTGAAGAAGGAAAGAACATGAACCCTGTTTCCTCGTCAATCTCAGGATGTTCTTTCACCCTGTTTATTTCTCCGAGGAGTTCTTCAAATGATATCATCCCACATTTGTCGTCAACTGGGACAGTTCTTCCTGAAGCTTGTTCTTCACTCGAATCTTTGAATTCTTCCCCACATCCGGTGGCAACAATTCTGTCTTTCTATGTAAAGTTAATGCATTCCACAACTTCAATGGATTTTTCATACATGTCTTCCCATTCTATGAGGATATGTATGGTTGAGGAACCAAGCACCCTTGTTGCTTAAAAATGTCAAGTAACCCGGTGATACTACAAATGCTGTTGGTTTGCCCAAATAATTATGCTATAATCTAGACAACATCATCTAGGTTGACTTCATCGGTTGGTACCACCCATTTATCTGAATGTTGGGCCCCCTTTCGTGCTTCCAAGAACAGTGTACTGAATCTTTGGCAATCGATGACCATCTGTGAGGGCAATTTCAGCTCGAACTCTAGGAGTTCGTTTAACACCGCTGACAATTCCTTATTTCTATTTTTAGAACGGGTACGGACAACGATGCATGCTCTGGTAAGGAGTGACAGTGCCTAATCAGCTAGGCTAGTAGGGTGTAGGAGGAAATATGGGCAAATTTGAAGAGGTTTAGGAGAGTATATGGGTGTGATTTGAGTTGAGGGATCAAAATTTGGGTTTTCTTCTAAGAAGATGGCATTGGCATGATTTGGGAGTGGATTGTGAGTAGTGTTTGGCTGGTGGGGCGATGGTACCCCGGTCAATGAGATCTTGGATTATGTTTCGGAGGTGAAAGCATTGGTCGGTGGTATGGCCAATAGTTTGGTGAAAGGCACAATGAGCATCAGCCTTGAAGTTTCTTGGGAGTGGATTTGGCAATGGACGGGGATCCAAGGGTTTGATGAGGTTTTGGATTAACAGGGCTTGGTAAACTTTAAAGAGAGGAGCATGGAGATCAGTGTATTCCCTTCAGATGGGGGCAGGGCGGCTTTCTGGTGCCCATGATGTGGTTGGTTGAGAGACGTTGTTGATAGTTGAGACTGTAGCACTGGCAGGCTTGTCATACTTTCTAGAGGTGAACTGTACGGACACCTTCTTCGGTTCAACCTCTATTTTAACAAGGCTTTCCTCGATTTCTACTCCTGGTTCTCTGAGAGCTCGAAAGTGGGGTTAGTATTGTCCTCCCATCGTCGCTCGGACATAGGGCAAGAAGTTCTTCTTCACTATGTTGACCTGTTCTTTCTCAGATAGACGATTGGTCATGGTAGCTGCCTGCTCCCTCCACCGAGTTATGAAGTTACTGACTGATTCCCCAGGGTTATGTTTGAGCAGCTCTAAATCACGACGGGCGACCTCAATCTCTTCGTTGTATTTGTACCGCGATATGAATTCTCGGGGTACATCCTCCCAGCTACGGATTCTAAATTCCTTGAGAGATAAAAACCATCGGAGGTCACTTTCCTTCAAAGTTTGCTGAAATAATTGGGCCATCACTTCTTCAGAAGCCCCTAGTAGAGTCATGGAATGATGATAGCTGTGAAGATCAATAATCGGGGGTCCACTCCCTCCGAACTTCTCGATATTTGGCATCTTGAACTTCTCGGGTAACCTCGCTTTAGGATAAGGAGACATGTGGGTACAGTCTATGTAATCCCCAGAGATTCTGACTTGGTCGAACTTCTTGGTGAGCATCTTGATATCCTCTTTGACTTTATTCAACTCCTCCTCTTTTGGATCAACGACCATAGGCACGTTCGCCACAGACTGGGCAATGTTTGGCATCAAAAGCTAGGCAGGCATTGGCCCATTGACAGGAGGGGCACGTGGAGCATGCTGATATTCTTTGGGAATCCATATAGGCTCGGGTGGACCCATAACACGAGGGAATAGGGCCTCAGGCTCTTGAGGAATATGAACCTGGTTTCGTTGCATCTCTCAGACCTCAGTTTGGAGGTTATCAATCTTGGACACGAGCTGAGCTAGGACTGCCGTCAGATCCGACTGTATGACTGGTACTTGATCTGTATTCTCTATGGAAAGTGTATGGATTCTGAACTCGAAAGAAGTAATAAAGGAACGAACGAAACTCTGGGATGATTTGACTGAAGACCGAAGCCAATAGGGAGCCAGGCCAAGGGCTTGCGATTGACCTGAGAAGGCATAGAATGGGATTTATTTTTGAGAAAAAGAGAAGAAACAATTTTTGGATTTTTGATAAAGAAGGGAGAAATGTTTTTGGAGATGGAACTCAGCATGATTATTATGATTATTATGTTCTCACTTGTATTTAATTCTCCTAAATGCAATGCCAGACGGGACCCGAGCCTGGAAAAATGGGGTTTTTAATATATGCGAAGCTAAGGCTGGACTTGTAACCAGCTCACGGATAGGGTCCCATTTTAAAGATGCGCAAAAATTTGAGCAGCAGGCTGACTCAGAATTTCGGCAGAGTTTCAGGTTAAAACCTGTAATCTAAAGTGCATGTCCTAGGTTTGACACCTATATGCGGGTATACAGTTAGTTAGGTGAATAAGAATGGGTTCCCCCCTTTGGCGTGACTTCCACGATATACGTCTTGCTCTTACGGGCAATCGGTGTGTGTATACCTGAGTGTACGTGAATTGCCTCACTATATACCTCTTGGGTATGGTACGTGTGAGAGCGAATTCGATATAATCGGCGTATGTGAACGAATTCCCTGCGATATACCTCCCGTCATGACTTCGATCAAGCAGTATGATACGGGGGAACCGTTCGATATACGTCGAAGGTACTTGGCCAATGGAAGGTGAGAGTCATATCGCTTAGGCTAACTGCGCCCTGCCGGACCAGCTCCCATCACCCCTCCAGTTGCTGGATAAAATTTGGTCAATAACAATGCTCTTTGGTGATGTCGTGTGAATCATGCATGATTCTCTTATTAGTATCTTATGATGAGAATTCTTTTCTTGATTATGCAAAATAGGGAGCAAAGTACAAGTACCAAAGGTACACCAAGGGTGAATGGGTGATGCGTGCAACATGTGGATATATGTGATCCTAGGTGCACGTGGTGTGAAGTGTTCATGGAGAATTTTGTACAAGTGTGTGAAAAGAAGCATAAGCATGGGATACACATGGGAAAGGGGAACATGCAGATTTAGGGGAAATATAAACAAATATAACATCCATGTAAATAGAGTCAATCCCTCAAAACATACATATCCATAGTAGAGTTGCCACTATGGCCATCCCCGATCCTCGTCGCGGGCGGGCGCATTAAGGAGGATCCTCGAGTCCCGCGCGTCCCTCTCGGGAGTGCTTCGACCGTCGTCGTTTGAGATGAGATGTAAAAATGTAGAGAGATTTAGAGTCGCCAGTCTATTTTTCTCAAAATAGACAAAAGAAAAAAGGGGAAGCCATCCCGAAGGACGGCATCCAAAGACATACTGGTGCATACAAAACCAAAATGATTCGAGAAGGGTTCGGAGGCTAAGTTACGAAATAAGAAGGTGTTAGGCACATATTCCGCCCTTTCGATCTCTCATGGATGTTTGCTATTTTCCTTTTTTATTTTCCTCGTGATATGTGTGAATGTGTATATATATAGTGGAGATAGGAATCCTCGACTTGTATCATGGGAGAGATAAAGCGAGTCATCCGAAGGAAGGTATAAAAATAATATTAGAAAATAAAATTTACGCGATTACCCTTACGTTGATCGTTATAATGGAACGATAACGCATATGGAGTGATACGTCACTAAGAATAAGTATATAGAATATAAGAAAATTGGATTTACAGAAGATAAAAAATGAGAGAGAGTGAGAATAGGACTCGAGTCTCGAGTTTTACCCCGAGACGCCTACGTAGCCTATAAAGGCATCAAAGTCCACATAGTTTGCATACAAAACGAGGGGTGGGGTTTATTGCATAAATCCAAATGGGGGATCTCTTATTTGTGAGTGTGTGTGTGTATGTAGAAAAAGTATTTTAGTTGTGAGAAAAGTTTGAGAAAAGTATGAGAATCCCTATTTAAAATTTATGAGCAAACCCTCTTTTTCTTGTTTTTTGGGTTTTATTTATATGAAAATAAGATATGTGAAATAATACTAAATAAAAAGTATATTAGGATGTGTGAGATGAGATAATAAAAGTGCTAAGTAATAAAACAAGTTATTGCGAATTTAAGAGAATTTGAAGAGAAAGTTGGACCTTATTGAAGATCTTGAGCTTGATCTTGAATGTTGAAGAGCAACCCTTGCACTTGGATGATGGGGGAGAGTGGATAATTCACCAAGTTTGATGAAAAGGATGATGAAAAGTGGAAGTTAGAAAGGGATTTGAATGTTGAAATCGTGCTGTCTTCGAGAGAGGATTTTGGGATTCGTTGAGAGCGATTTTTATCAGATCTGGGCTCCCCATGCAAATGGGGTGAAGGCCTCCTTTTATAGGCCCAGGTCACTACCGATCGTAATAGACCTGGTCCTGCCTATCGGCACATGCCGATAGGCAGGGTCTGAAACCTGCCATTTGGCTGTGTGTTTCAGGCCTTTTTGGAAAATTAGTTGCCGAGGGAAAATTGTTGGTCAGAATCCCATATGGGGAGGACCGTTGGAAAGGTAATTCATAAACCTTTGAAAGTCCTTTGGACCGCTCCCGGGTTGGGGTGTTGACTTTGGGTTAAATATGGCTCAGAAGCGTTTATCGGTCCATTGGACGGGGAATCGTTCGGACGAAAACGGATCGCTCGTCCGTATGGTAAGTCTGAATCGCACACGGGGTGGACAGTTGGAAAGTTTAGGAGATGTAATTCGACATTCCAAAGAGTTTGACCCGATTTGGGAAGTTGACTTTGGTGTACCGAGCCCTGGAAGCATTCAGTGACCTCTTGGATTCAAACGGATCGTTCGTCCGCATTTTAAGTCGAAATAGCGCACGGAGCGGACCATTCGAAAGGGGTTTTGGTGCCCTTAGAAGATTCATTCAGTCTTAGTCGAGCTGAAGAGCTGGCTTAGGTCAAACAGAGCTCGGGAGCGCCTAGTGGCCTCTAGATCAAGTTTCAAACGCAAACGGATCGTTCGTCCGTATGGTAAGTCGAAATCGCGCACGGGACGGACCGTTGGAAAGGCATTTAAGTGCCCTTCGAGGATTCATTTAGTCTCGATCGAGCTGAAGATTTTGACTTTTTGGTCAAACAGAGCTTGGGAGTGCCCGATGGCTTCTAGGTCAGTACTCGGGGTATGAGTTGGGTTTGTAGTGATGAAGGGAGGTACTAGGGACCTAAGGAGAGTTAGGGGGTAACAGAATGGGGTGTCTACACATAATTAAATGAAACATACTATAAATTTTATACAACAAGTAATAAGTGATTGTTTATACTAATGGGAACTAAATGTTCACACTTTTGGTTATACTAATCCACAAATATACGCTTCTTACTTATAATAGGTGATTATTTGGAGTAGCGGTGATGGGATATCCTAAATACAAAGAGTAGATGGGTGAGACAAATAGATTAGGGGATGTGTTTCACAGAGGTGATAATGAATTTGTGAAATACGCAAAGAGATATCATAATGATGAAGAGTTTCCGTGTCCGTGTGCTAGGTGTGAGAATGGTAAGGTGTTTGAGTGGAAAACAATTGAACTACATTTGTTAAGTTGGGGTATGCAATATAGTTAATGATTTTAGAGTTTTCACAGGGAATCAAAGGTTCCTTTTGTCCCCGGTCAACCTTAACAACAACCTTCAACAAGTAGTATAAATCGATTCATACTTGTGTGTATGACTGCATATTATATCAAAGGAGTATGGAAATATTGATCGGTGTCCGGTATGTAATGAACCTAGATATGTCCAATCTACTGTCAAGGAAGGCACAAGTTCAAAAGTGCCTCAAAAAGTGTTGAAATATTTTCCCGTTAGGCTTAGATTAAAGCAGTTTTTCATAGTACCATGGATAGCGGAGGCAATGACCTGGCATGCTAGAGCAGAAGTAGAGGATAATCTCATGTGTCATCCTATTAATTCTCCAACTTGGAGGATGAGTTATGAGTATCCCAATTTTGATCGAGAACAAAGCAACATTCATTTGGCAATATCAACAAATGGTTTCAATCCAGTTGTAAATTTAAGCACCAATCAGAGTGTATGGTCAGTGATACTATCCCTACTCAACCTCCATCCTTCACAGTGTATGAGACCTGCATTTTTGATGTTGTCTTTATTGATACCTAGGCCAAGGGCACCACGTGATGGCATCGATGTCTACCTGGCTCCTTTGGTAGAAGAATTAAATAAGTTGTGGGAAGAGGGTGTGCAAGGATTTGACTTTTTTTAGAAAAGAAGAGTTTACGCTGAAAGCTATGTTGATGTGGGAAATTCATGATTTTCCAGCTTATGGGACATTATCTGGTTGTGTATTACATGGTTATTTAAGGTTTCCTATTTGTGGAGAGGAGACTGAATCTTTTCATCTCCTCGCTAGCTAAAAAAATGTATACAATTGCCATTGGTGGTTTTTACCCCCCGCTCATAGATTCAGATTTGAGAAAGGTTCCAATTTTTTATTAGGCGGGTTGAATATAGGCTACCGTCGAGAAAACTTTCAGGTTCAGAAATTAAAATTAAATATTCTGATTGTGACCTTAATATGCCAGGTAAGAATCCTAAATTGTAATATGTTAAGCATAAGGTGACCCCAACTGCGAATGAAACCGAGATAAGAAAGGCATGGTCTAAGAGGTTAGTTTTATTTGACTTGCCTTATTGGAAGAATAATTCGGTGCGCTATGTATTGGATGTGATGCACGTAGAGAAGAACATCGTTGAACATATTTTGGGCACATGCCTTGGGGGGAGTCATTCGAAGGATGAAGAGAATGCATGAAAAGACCTTAAATCGTTTAAACTTAAGCCATAACTATGGTTGAAAGAAGACAGTAGGGGAAGGAAAATAATTCCCACTTGTGCATTTACTTTGACGAGTGAGAAAATGAAGGTGCTTTTAGACACAATATATAATTTGAAGGTTCCATATAATTTTTTGTCCAACTTTCAAAGGATTGTGAATTATGCTACCCATGATTTATATAAGTGTAAGTCCCACGATTGGCATGTGATCATGTAATTGGTTCCTCTATTGTTTTCTCCAAGCACAAGGATTTATGGAGGCCTATTATGCAAATTAGTATCTGCTTCTCACTTTTATGTGAGAAGTTAGTCAATCGAGAACACATAGAGGCTCCAAAATTAGTGATTACCGAAGCGATTTGTGTGTTGGAGAAGTACTTTCCCCCATCATTCTTAGACATAAGTGTTCACTTATTAGTACACCTATGGGATGAGGCACTTATTTGCGGTTCAGTTAGGTATCAGTGGATGTATCCGTTTGAAATATTGATGAAAGTTTTCAAAGATTATGTTAAGAATAAAAATGCTTCAAAAAGGTTGTATTTTACTATTGGGTAAGAGTTGAGGATAAAAATAATTGTAAAGTTGATCCTGGCATCAATTTGATTATGGTTGACTTGTCCAAGTTGAAGAGCAACGAACATGTGAGTGATGAACCATTTGTTCATGCATTTCAAAAGGTCAAGAAAGTTTTTTACTCAGAGTATATCAACAACGAGCCATGGTCAATCGTCCTACATGTGCCAAAGTGTCTAAACAGTAGTGTGGATTACTTGGCTGCTCCTACCGAATATCAATCCATTTTTAATGATAACCCGAATTTAAAATAATTTTTAGACTTTTAATAAGTATTCCAATTATCGAACATTAGTTTAATGCTTTTAATTTATTTGTACTTGATCAGTTTACTGCATGTAATATTTAGATTTAATTTTTAAGCATTAATTCAAAGTCCATGTCCACTCGGTGTATTATTCTAGTGTTTTATTATTATCGGACATCAGTTTAATGCTTTTAATTCATTTGTACTTTATCAGTTTAGTGCATTAATTCAAAGTTGCCAGTGTTTTGTTATAATATGGTTAGTGCTTTATATTTTTCTAATTCACTTGGATTTGTACTAATAACAATAATTTTTACAGAAAATGTCTTCTTTAGGGCTTGGCAACAGCGGAGGCGATGAGGGCTCCTTGACCGCTAGGCTCCCAAAATGGGGTAAATTAGGATCGACCGTTGAGAACAAGGTGGAAATATTGGCTAGATCCCTGGGGAGTAGCCCTAGGGGTAGGCCACATAGGCTCGATGCCTATGTGGAAATTCAGACGAAGAAGGGAAAGGATACGGAGGTGTCCCCGAGCATCGTGATCATGATTGTAAGTTATAAATATTTAATTTTTATTGATTACATTATAATTTTTTATTTACTTAATTAACAAATCGTGTGCTTTTTGTCATTTCAGGCAAAGCTTAAGGAAGTGCATGAGTCGCAGTCTGATGCCGACAAGGCATCTTTGGCTACGGACGCACTCAGCCAAGTGCTTGGCGCTGATCACAAGGGGAGGGATAGGGGGTGAGGTCGCGAGTGGGCAAGTCTAGGATCATCAAAATGGAGATGAGCGACACCGGGTTAGCTCGTCAGGTGGACACGTATGACGATAAGCTATCAAGGTTGGAGGCGATGGTCCTAGATATGTACGCCTTCATGAAGTATGAGTTGGGCAAGGGCAAGGGGAAGGAGAAGACGGTCGAGGGAGAGGTGGACGAGGATGAGGACGTGGATGTCACTACTTCATCATCGATACCCATAGACTCGTCGCTTGATGATTCGGTTCCCATCTTAGCTCCCGTCTAACGGCCTATGTCAACAATCGGTTGGCCGAGCATATTTTTACTCAACATAAATGATGGCCAACGGATAGGGAGGGGGTTGAGGGACCCGAGAACCCTCCTAGGTATGCCGGTTCGTGGACGTATCCTTCAAGACATCGAGGCCAAGGTGCTCGTCACGTATATGATACCCCCAAAGGAGAACTCCGCATTGTGGTTGTGCAAACAATGCGACGTAATGCACATTGAGGGGTGTCTTAATGCGTATATCGTGTGGCCTTCCTTCCTCCTCCAACCTACTAATGACTTTATGCATTGATTATTTGTATTTATTTTATATGGACGCTTAGATTATATTTGTATTGTTTTGATTTGTTACATTTTGGTTTGGATATGGATTGTATTTTTATTTTATTTGGATATGGAATTATATATGCAATGATTTTGTGCATTCTTTCTATTTTATTTGGATATATGCTGTTTGAACAGGTACAATTTTGTTATAACATGTACAAATATACTGTTGGGATATGGCAATGGTCATACTGCCCAACACATTTTTTTTAAATTCTGCCCAGAATTTTCATAGTATTTGACCGTGGAAATTATTTTAGGGTTTGTCACGCTCTATAACCCTGACAAAACAAGTTAAGGTCAAAGACCGTGACAGGATCGTGATAAGTCTAATGAACTTGTCACGGTCTTTGTCCGTGATAAAAATAATTGTCACCCCAAGACTTGTCATAGTCAATGACCGTGATAATCCGACAGTTTTAGTGTAGTGAAGTACCTAACTAGGTTTCTACAGATCATCCCTTGGATAAAATAGTTGGTAACCCTAATAAGCCTATTCGTACAAGATCCCAATTATGAAATATTGCTCATTTTGCATGCTTTGTGTCTCTAGTAGAACCAAAGAATGTGAATGAAGCACTTAATGAATCATTCTGGATATGTGCTATGCACGAAGAGCTCGTATAATTTAAGAGTCGTGACGTATGGTATCTTGTACCTAGGATAAAAAATAAAAGGGTTATTGGCACTCAATGGATTTTTAAAAGTAAATCAGATGAATCTTGGATGATAATGAGAAATAAAGCCAGATTAGTAGCTCAAGATTACTCTTAGATTAAAGGAATAGACTTCGAGGAAACTTTTTCTCCCATAACTCACCTTAAGTTTATTCGATTACTCTTAGTAATAGCATGTCATTTACATTTCTCACCTTTTCAAATGGATGTGAAATCTGCTTTTCTGAATGGTATTTTCACTGAGGAAACCTATGTTGAACAATGATAAGCTTTATTAATCCTCATTACCCGAACCACGTCTATAGATTGAAAAAGGCATTATATGGTTTAAAGCTAGCCCCCAGGGCCTAGTACTAACGCATGTCGACCTTTCTTATCAATAAAGGTTTTCGACGAGGTGGAAATGACCAGACATTATTCGTGATTTTTTTTAACAAACATGTATTAATCACCCAAATTTACTTTGATGACATTATTTTTGGGTCAACATTTCCTACTGAAGTAAAAAACTTTTCAAATATAATGCATGGAGAGTTCCAAATGTCATTAATGTGGGAGCTACATGTCTTTTTAGGTCTCTAAGTCAAACAAAAGTCTGATGGATTATTCATATCACAATCCAAATACGCTTTAGAGTTAGTAAAGAAATTTGAATTAGAAAATGCCAAAGATGCTAGGACTCCCATGAGTACTTCAACCAAATTATCCAAAGATGAACATGGGACTCCGATTGATCCTACCCTATATAGAAGTATGATAGGTAGCCTGTTATACGTCACTGCCTTACGTCAAGATATCATGTATGCTGTTTGTGTGTGTGTTCGCTATCAAAACGCTCCTAAAGAGAGTCACCTATTATGTGTAAAAAGGATTATCAAATACATCAAAGTCACTATAAATCTAGGAATATGGTACACAAACGACACATTTAGCACTATTATAGGATACACAAATGCTGATTGGGCTGGCTGTTCCGATGATAGCAAAAGCACCTCAGGCTCTTGTTATTACATAGGTAATAACTTGGTAGTATGGAGTAGAAAAAAGTAAAAATGCACTTTGCATTCCACAGCCGAGTCAGAATATATAGTCACCGGTAGTTGCCATGCTCAATTAATGTGAATAAAGCAGATGTTAAGCGATTATGGCATTACCAAAGATAAATTACATCTTTATTGCGATAACCAAAGTGCGATTAATATTTCCAAAAATCCCGTTCAACATTGGCATACCAAACACATAAAATAAGACATCACTTTATTCGCGAATTAGTAGAATCTAACGAATTGGAAATTAACTATTTGCCCACAGATCTACAATCAACAGATTTGTGTACTAAGCCTTTAGATAATTTAAGATTTGAGTCTCTAAGGAAATCTATTGGCATGATACATCTTGATTAGTGTCTATCCTCAGTGAATATATGCTTAGTTGTGATTTTTCATCCTTTGTTCATTTGAGACAAAATGGGGGAGAAATGTTTGAGTCCATCTGGGATAATTATTGTACAATTGAACTAAACTAAAATGTTTGATCTTAGCTATTTTATTTTCAAGAATCAGTACCACTATCTTCATTGGATATAATTTGGGTATTTGTTTACATTTAGTTGAGTTATGTACTTGTTCATTTCTAGGATACGGGGTAGATAGAACTTTCGTATAGGATTAAGTTTTTCTTATCTTTTTTGTATCCCGACGAGTCCTAGATGACTCAAAGGAGATTTTGTCTCATCTTTCCAAAGGGGGAGATTGAAGCACTCTTTATATATGACTTACTTGAGTCTAATATATAGGAGCTTATCTAGTTTGGAAATAGAGACAAAGTTTCTGTCATCCTTATTTTTACCCAAGCCTCATTTCCTCTTCAAGATTCAAAATTGTCTACATAAAAAAGAAGATGGTTTTATAGGTAGAAAGCCAACACACAAACACCCTAGGATTGCATTTCTTTTTCATATTGCTTGTATGAGGTGTGTGTGAGTTATAATTGGTTTAAAATGATTTTATACCTTTTTTTTTAATAATTTTTAGGAATACATTTAAAAACCTTTTTATAAAATTCAAATTAAGGTTTAAATTTTTTTGGGTCTGAATTGGTATATTCAAAAGTTCCTAAAAACCTGCTTCGGTAGAATCCAAAATTGCTTGAGACTTTTAGGGAATCAAATGGGATTTTTTAAAACTCCAAAACTCGCGTGAGAAGAGTGATATGTGCTGTACATGTGTTGCATTTCTATTGACTGGATTTCTGTTTTCATACACTCATATACCCGAGATACATTTTGAAACTTTCGATCAACTTAATCTAAGGTCTGCATGTGTTCTCATTCAATCCTTGTGATATCCTTTTCAACCAATCAGAGTTATTTTAAAGACGGTCCATCTTGAGCCATTAAATAAAGTATTCGAATGGTCAAAACAATCTCAACCCTTGATTTGAATAGAATTTCCAGATCCTTCCAAACTTGTTATAAATAGGACCTTCATCCATTCATTTACGACCTTTTGAAACCCTTAAGTCTTGAGATAAAAACAGAAAGAGAGAAGAGAAAGAAAAGAAAATTAGAGAGAAAATATCAAACCCAAACAAATCTCCGTCCATTTTTCTCTAGAAATTTACCTTGAGAGTTTGAGGGTTTTCAGTTCATTTTGTTCAAATACCTCTCTGGTCTTTATCTCTTGTCTAACACAGTCACTAGAAATTAGATCTCATTTCTTTTCATAAAAATTGATAGATCTGATTTGCGGTGATATAGTCACTTAGATCTTAGTTAGATTTGATTTTTTTAAATAGAAATCATCTTCTCTTGTTGGTTTGTGATTTAAATTGATTTTTCTTGAAATTTTATCCAACAAATCCCTGTTTTCTTTTACAAAATTGAAATAGGGTTTGCATGCATTCAGATCTGAGTTTTTCACTTTGAAAAACTTGTCTATAAATAATATTTGAAAGGTTTTTAGTTTAAAAGACTCAAGGAAAACATATATGAAAGTTATATAGAAATAAAGATTAAACCTATTTTTGGTAGTGTGAAATACATTATTTCATACTTAGAAGTAATCTTGTAATCCATAGGTTTCGTTTGTATAAGTGTGTGAGTTCATGCATGTGTTAGGCACTTCACTCATAACACTGTCACACAACATCACTTTAAAAGTGTGATGGTATTAAGATTTTGACCAATTAGAGTCAATGTAAAGAAGGAGCTAAGGATGACAATATGAAGGACGACAAAACCAATAAGATCCTTATAAGAAGTTAGGAGTTACCTAAAGGAACTGGTATATCTTCTGAACTTAGATTTAGGTCTGTATTTGTGTGTTTAGTTCGTTGCTTTATTATAACCTAAACTCATTATAGTAGATTTTTTTCGTTTTGAGGTGTAGAGACCTCCGTGGATGTTTCCCCGTTTGGGTGGGGTTTTACCACGTTAAAACTCTTGTGTACTGTGCAAGTTTGCTACTTCTCTCATCCCTAATGCTATAGTGCTACTTTAACTAAAAAATAGTTTTGGTTTTCAAATTGTTCAGTAATATCTGATACAACTCGTTCATAACATTTTATAAAACACATATTGTGTTATTTAGTTTGTTTTCTAAAAGAGTTTCTCCAAGAAACAAATTCAGAGCCTACTAGACTGCTTTAACTTTTGTTGAACAGCTTAGTTAGGCAATTTTCAAAGGATGCCTTAAAAAAAGCTGACCTTTCCAACAGAATGACCAAGTGGTCACTTAAACTAGACTAATTCAACATCAAGTATAAGCCCAGAATGGCGATCAAAGATCAAGTATTGGCTGAATTCATGGCCAATTCTCAACATAGCCAATAGAGAAGTAGACGCAACCCATCTTGGAGGCATTGGTAGTCGATGAGAATGGGCAGCGATGAAAGATCTTTGTTGATGGCTCATCAAATGATAAGGGTACAAGAGTTGGGATAATGTTCTTATCCCCACAAGGCAGACTTATTAAATAATCTATCGGATTGGGATTTAAAGGCTCAAATAATGAAGTCGAATATGAGGTTGTTCTACATGGTTTTGAAGGGTAAACCAACTCGGGTTCCTATCACATTACTATATTTTGTGATTCTAGGCTGATCGCAAACCAGCTCAATGGAGAATATTAAGTTAAAGATCCTAAGGTAATAGCCTACGAAGACAAGGCTAGGGCACTAATCGAACAATTCGAGTCAGCCTTAGTAGAGCAATTGTCAAGGAACGAAAACGTTCATGTAGATGCCTTAACCACTTTGGCCTCTGCTATTGAAGTCATCCTAAAAAGACCAATTGAGGTGGAATATGTAGATCGACTAAGCCTTGAAGATGCAACAAGAGATCTGAGTATCCTCTAAGTGCAGTTAGCCCCATTATGGATGGAACCCATCATATATTTTTTAAAATCGGCTAGTTACCCTCAGATGACAAGGTAACACATAAGCTAAAGATTAGATTGGCCATATTCTGCCTCAACTCAGATGGGAGGCACTACAGAAGATCATTTATAAGACCACTATTAAAATGTATCTACCCAGATCAAGTAGAATGTATTTTGAGGGAAATGCATGCAAGAAGTTGTGGAGCACACACAGGTGAGAGATCACTCTCTTATAAAGTAATATCTCAAGGATACTGGTGGCCATATATGCAGAAGGATTCAACACAATTTTTTAGAAAGTGGCCAAAGTGCCAAATGTTATCGTCGATGATCAAACAGCCTACTAGAGACCATAACCCCCTCACAAGATCGTGGTCATTCTCCCAATGGGGCATGTATATTATAGGACCACTCTCAGCTGAACCTAAAAATTAGAGGTAGCCCAGAACATCGACTGACTACTTTATCAAATGGGTTACGGATGAACCCCTCACTCACATCAGAGAATCGGATGCCAGGAGATTCGTATACAGAAATATCATCACAAGATTCGACATTTTAAGAGCACTGGTAGCCGATAAGGAAACCCGATTTGATAACGATTCCTTCCGGTACTTTTGTACTGAACACGAAATTAGGATCCATTACGTGTCAATATCCTTCCCTCATTGAATCGGGTAAATATAGATCGCTAACAAAACCCTACTACCAGGAATCAAGCAGATGCTATAAAAAGCCAAGGACGATGGATAGATGAGCTTCCATGCGTTCTGTGGGGTTATAGGACGACCCCTAGAAAGCCGACGAAGGAAACCCCATACTCCCTAACTTATGGCATTAAAGTAGTAATCTCTCTAGAATTCAAACTATCATCGATCAAATTGGAGATATTCGAAGACGATCGAAATAATGACCGAATAACTCATGAGTTGGACCTAGTCGAAGAAATGAGGGAGTAAGAGCCTTGATACATTTAGCCGCCTATCAGCAGGAACTTGTACAACAACATGGAAACAAATTCAAGGTTAGAGAATTCCAAGTCAGTGACCTAGTCCTCCAAAAATTACTGCCTACCGTAAATAAGACATCAGATGGAAAGCTAGCGTCGAACAAGCAAAGAGCTTACATCATAGCTTCAAAAGGGGGTGGGGGTTCATATCATTTAGAAGAAACAAATGGAAGGTTAGTTCCAAGGCCATGGAATGCTATAAAACTTATAAAGTTTTATCATGAGATAGCAATTCCATTGAATTCTTTTATTTATACTCAGAAAAATGATGTGGATTTAATTATCTTGAATTGTGCGAAATACATTAGTAAAAAAACCCAATTGCACAAGTGGCATGATCTGGGAAAGGTCGGTGAAAATCCACTCTTAAGAGTTATAAGATCTGAAGCATATCGACCTAGAATAGGCACAAAAGCCACTTTCACGAGTGGTACGATCTGGGAAAGGTTGGCTAAAACCCACTTCTAGGAGTGGTATGATCGAAAGAAGATCGGCCTAGAAGAGGCACAAAAACCCACTTGAATAAAGTGGTACGATCTGGGAAAGGTTAGTGAAAACCCACTCTTAGTATTAGTAAGATCTAAAGTAGATCGACCTAGTAAAGGCAAAAAAAAAAAACCACTTGCACAAAATGGTACAATATGGGAAAGGTCGATAGAAACCCACTCTAAGGAATGGTATGATCTAAAGTAGATCGGCTCAAAAGAGGCACAACAAGATTCCTTTAGCTGATCATTTAAGATAGCTTTATCCAACTGATTTATTTTCTAAAAATTACTTAAGGTTAATTTAGCCGATCACCTAAGATGACTTTTGTCAACTGCTTTATTTACTAAAAATTACTTAAGGTTGATTTACCCAATCACCTAAGATGGCTTTAACAGACTGCTTTATTTACTAAAAATTACTTAAGTTTGATTTAGCTGATCACCTAAGATGGCTTTAGCCAACTTCTTTATTTACTAAAAATTACTTAATGTTAATTTCGCCGATCACCCAAGATGGCTTTGGCCAACTTTGTTTTTTACTAAAAATTACTTAAGGTTGATTCAATCGATCATCTAATCTGGCTTTAGCCGGTCGCTTTATTTACTAAAAGTTGCTTAAATATTGATTTTGTCAATCATTTAGGCTGGTTTTAGCTGAACTAATATTCACCTAAAATTGCCCGTATATTGACTTTAGCCCACGTTGACAATAACTGGTCTCTTAATGCAATAATGTATGAGGACAACATAGGAAGTAAGATAATTTTTCATTAAAAATTACAATGGCCCAAGGCCTACAAAGGACCACCAAGGGTTAACAAAAATATATCAAAAACAAAAAAGAGAAAAGGGGCCTTAATTTTGACTAGCAAACTCAGGAACACCCCCTTCAATAAGAGATTAGTAGATGAGGGGGCCGACGCCTCCCCAGGGAGATCCGCCTAAGGATTGGTTATGGGGGGTGTTCTACGTAGGTCATGTCATCCTCATTGATGTTACCCCATTGAAGACCCTCCACCTAGTCTTTATTAAAGCGAATAGACTCATAATAGTCTAGCTGGGAAGCAACCTCCTGAATAGCCGCCCCATAGCCGTTGTCAAAGGCCTTCTTCAGGTCGACCTCCCTAGTCTTGTCCCTATGAACCCTCGAATTTTGGAGGATGATTTTCTACAAGAGGGTGCACTGATGAAAGATCAGTAACTTGGAGAGCTCAGAGTCAACTTAACTGAACTCATTCAAAGTTCGTTTGGCCTCATCTACCGCCTTCACATTGTCTTTGCCCTCCTCCTTGCCCTTCTTGGCAAATCCTCAATATGTTGGCATTGATTAGATATTTAGGACTTGAGGGAGGTGTTATCCTTGGAAGTAGACTCAAGCGACTTCTAGTAGGAGGAAGCCCAGTTAGCGAGCTCCTGTTGATCTTGCATGGTCTATACAGAAAAAAACATCATTACAAACCTGTTAAAAAGAAAGACAAACCGAGTAAAAGGGTACTTAAAATTACCAACACGTTGTGGCATAAGCCTTCTTTGTAGAGCCTCTCCAAGATGAATCTCCTTAACTTTGTTATATCATACGGTAGCATGGAATCTTATGAGACAAAAAATGCCACCTCAAGATCCACGTGGGTCGAATCTGTTGCCTTTATTAGATCCTTCCCCTTAAAGAAGAATATTTCCCAAGGATAACCTCTATTCACTGGGAGGGTTGAGGTACTTGATCGGTTCCCCTATCGCTGTTCAGGCTCATTAATGATGATTAGTCGGCTGGATTAATGAGGCATCTTATAAGCACCATTGATCGGTGTTTTATCGGTCTTCTTCTTCTTAGCCTGTTCGACCTCTACCCATCGGCGTTCTAGCTCTCGGTAATCCTTTTCCCTTAGGGAGACTAACTTCTTATTCATATTATCATCGATGGAGGGAACTCGATCGCCTTGCACATTAGCGGCCAGTTATTTCTTCAATTAATCTTTAGGAGCTGCCAGGTAGATTGGTTGCCTCAATCGGCTGCTCATATCTTCAAGAGAGGTTGAGACTGGAGGGAAATTAAAGTCTTAAATAGAGAGTTTCTCTTCGACCTTTACCTCCTCCCAAAGCCAGCCTAATATATTGGCTTCATAAGATAAGAGTGCATCAAGGATGTCTAGCAACGAATCAAAATTCCCCTCTTCATCTTCTTCTTCTTCTACCTCCCCCTCATCTTCCTCTTCTTTTTCCTCCTCGTATTTTCTCTAACCGGAGTCAAAATTAGTAAAAATCGCATAGGGAACGGAAGTTGTTAGGTCTTTAAGAATAATAGGTTTATCAATCTGAAGGATAGGAATGCCAACTTGGATTGATGTAAAGATGGAGAGGGAATGGTAAATGAGTTCATAATTGATAAGAACGTGGCCGATCTCCAATGGGGGTGGATTACTGCTAGGTCTTCCTACTCCAAAGTTTATCTAAATCTTGGAGGTTCACTTGGTAATTGGATGGCTTGTTGTTCAGAAAGATATCTACAGCTAAAAAATCAGACCGGTCAGCAAAAAGAAAAAATAAAAATAATGAAATCAGACCACTTATGGATGACTTACCAGGAGACCCTTTGAAGCAGGAACCCCAAGTCCATCGTAACCTTCACTATAGATTTCCCCAAAAACCACAATGACATTTTTATCAGTGTCTTTTTGGGATCTAGGCAAATAAATAACTCGATTACGAGTTTTATCCCTGGCTTGGAAATGGTATAGTCCGGTGCCTAGAGAATAACTCAAGTCATAACAATTCCTAATTTCCTCAAGTCTCGAGTTGGTCCCATAAATCTGATTTATGGTAACTATTCCCTCACAATTTAGTAGAAATTACCGTTTTCTTCAGCAGGGAGTATTTCGTAGTAATGGAACAACCTTAATAACAATGGATGAAGAGGAAATTAAACTCCCCCCTCAAGTATAGCCACTGTCAAGAAAAAAACTTCCCCGTGAGGGAAATAAAAAATATCTTCCTCTTCAGAGGAAAATCTTAGTACAACACTATCAGGATACCCATATTGATCTCAAAATTCTTGAAAGTTATTGGTTGATGAGATCTTGAAATTTCTTAAACACTTGAACATTATAGAAAGGATGAAGAGGATGAAGAATAATGGAGATAAAAATAGTGGAAAAGAGAAAGAGAGAGAGCAAAAGATTCAAACTACCTTGGCAACTGGAAAAAGTTCCAAGGTATAAGGGTGTGAGAACCCTTATAATTTCGGATTCTCCATCTTCTCATAGACGTCACAACGCTTAGGGAGATGTGTCATGTGCGCAAGCACCATTATTACCCTAAATGATGATGCTGGACACACAACCTAACACTAGAACTGCGTGCACAAATTGCACAAAAAATGATTGCCTCGTGCACATCTAAATATAAGCACATGTAAAATAGTGCCAGATTAAATAGGCACGTGGCAGATAAATTAGTTAAGTTGTTTGCCCGAATAAATTGAGAGACCGACCACACATACAACTTAAAACAAGGTAGGGCCAATTGGTGTATTTGATTAATCATCCCCACCTTGGGGGAAAATGAAGGGATGAGATTAACTAGGCCACGTGGCCTAAGCAACGCGACCAAACATGTGGCAAGTCACGCATGGAGGACTCAATAAGTAATTATCATAGGAAGATATAGATATAATCAAATCTCGAAGATCGTTGCAGATAAGGATAAGTATGAAGAAACCCACGAACATAGGACACTAAGTCTATAAATAGGGGCGATCTATCCCATAATAGGGACTAATTGTAACTAGAACTCAATAGTCCGGACTCTCAGCTAGCAAGACTAGCGCTTTGATTATTACCATCACTTTTTTTTAGTTGAAACTGCTCCCCCTTTAACATTGTGGATGTAGGTCGAATTCATGGGCGGTCCACGTATATAGCTCTCTTTATTTCCTTTTTTGTATTCATAATATTGTTGGGGTAATTATACTACCTTCTATGGGAAGAATCTCCTACGATCCTCAAACTACATAATTTATTTTAAACTAAAGATTCCGTCCAACACTCAGTTAACCTTTAACTGAATAATGCCAAATTACCCTTTTCCCCCATCATAAACCCATTTTGCCTTCTGACGATGCTCCATCCCTCTTCATTATCCCCACCCTCTCTCTCTCTCTCTCTCTCTCTCTCTCTCTCTCTCACACACACACACACACACACACACACACACACAGTCACCTCACTTCACACAATACACACACACACACACACACATTGTATATACAATGCATAAATATAAGTTGTGTGTGCGTATGATATGTTATATATATTATATATAATATGTATACATATAAAAAAAATAAAAAAATATTTTAAAACTGTTTTACCAAAAAATTAAAGAGGTATTTTTAAACTCTATTTGTAAAGAGGTCAAAACTGTGTGTGTGTTATATAAATAAAAACGATTTTTTTTCGAAAAAGTTTTTAATTACGTCCAACAGTTCCTTGTGTTGGTGACAACATTAAATTTTTTCATGATCACGTAACTTTCCTCATCCAAATTGGTGACCTCATATTTTATGATGTCAAAATACCTGAATAACTATAATTGTTTTTATTACAAATGGAGATAAGATAATATTTGAGGTAATATGCACGCACAATAGTTAATAGGGCTTTGAATAACTCTATTGCAAATGGAAATAAGCTAATACTAGAGGTAACAAGCCCGCACAATAGCTGGGAAGTCTCAACTATTTATAAAATATGTGGTAATAATTATAAACTTCAAATGAAATGCCCTTCATGTTGTCCTCTCCTAATTCACCTTCCTTTAAGTCCCACTAGAACCCAAAAACAATAGAGTCCAAAATTTCATTAAGGTATTCGGCACACTTACACATATCCACCACCATGTCGGGGCCATTAGTCTCAATCCCAATACAACAAATTTTCTTTGCAAAATATTTGTCATAACTAAACTCCTCAAACACAATTTTATCATGATTATTTGAGTTATCCCTTGGATCAATACGACCATCATCAATGGCCTCAGGAAGCTCTTCTTTGAAAGGTTTTAGGGTTGGTCAAGGGATAACCTTAGTCTGCCCGGGGGTTATCCTGAGGCTTCAGAGTTGGTCAAGGGTTGACCATAGTCTACCCGAGGATAACCTAGGGCTTTAGGGTTGGTCAACAACTCAACGTAGTCTACACCGGGGTGCCTCGGGGATCCAGGGTTGGTCAAGGGATGACTGTAGTCCACTAGTCCACTCGGCGATGGCCTTGGGTTACAAGGTTAGTCGAGGGCTAACTGTAGTATGCCCAGGGATGTTCTAAGCTTTAGGGTTAGTCAAGGGTTGACCATGGTATGCCCATGAGATGGATTGGGGATTTATGGTTCATCAAGGACTATCAATTTTATGCTTGGGGGTGGCTCGAGGCTTCGAGGTTAGTCAAGGGATAACCACAGTCTCCCCAGGGATAGCTCGAGAAAGGGGATGACTGTAGTCTCTCTAGGTCTTTAGGTTTGTTCAAAGGTAGATTGTAGTTGGCTTGTTGGTGGCCCAGAGTTTTAGGGTTGTTCAAAGGTTGTCCATAGTATGATTGAGTATGAAGCAAGGCTTGATGGTTCATCAAGGATTGAAAGTACTCTACCTGAGGTTTAACGGTTAGTCTAAGGCTAATCGTAGTCTGCCTATGGTATGCCCGAGGTTTCAGTGTAAATAATTGGTTGATCATATTCAGTCCAGGGTTATCCCAGGGCTTTAGGATTAGACAAATGTTGACCGTAGTCTATCCGAGGATGACCACGGTTGGTTAATATACTAAATAACTAATTTCTAACTTGCCTCTCTTAAAAAATCTCACAATATGTAAGAAACTTTTCAAAATATCAAAGCTCAAAAATTTCAATCAAGTCGAAAGAGAAAAAATTCTATATATTAGAGTATTAAATAACTCTAATGATGCATGATAGTAGAATTTCATCAGTGTCTAGGGCTGAAAATAGTTTGTCCAGGGATTTAGGTTAGTTAAGGGGTGACCTTAGTCTATTCGAGTATTTAGGTTTGGTCAAGGGTTGGGCGTAGTCTGCGTGGAGGTGGCTCAGGGATTCATGGTTAATTAAGGGATGGCCTCAAAATTCAAACTTGGTCATGGGATGATCGTAGTGTGTTCGCTAGTAGATCACGGTTTTAGGGTTGGTTATAGGATGATCATCGTCTGCATGGGGATGGCTTGAGGATTAATGGTTGGTCAAGGGATTACAGTAGTCTTCCCGAGGGTGGTCTGATGCTTGATGGTTAGTTAAGGGCTAACCATAATCTTACCGAGGTTATCTTAGGGAATCATAATTAGTCAAGGGTTGATCATAGCTAGTCGGGGGTGCACTTGAAACCACACTATGGTGGTCATGTGAATCGTCCTCATTGAAGAGTATATTGAAGGTGCTTACCCTTGATATCCTTGAAAAGACATTGCCCTTGGTGGTCTCAATAATGTAACTTTAATGCTCTACAGTATGAAGGGATGAAGTCCTTCAACGGTCATATGCCTCATCCTTTGGATCCTCCTCAGAATCATTTACTTCCTATGAATGTTAAGATTTTACTAGGCACCTTAGACATTTAATCTCTCTAGAAAGAAAAAAACCATCAATCAGAAGTCATTTACAGGGTCTCATGTTTAGGGCTAGGGTTTGCACGTTTACGATTTTAAAGTACTACGTTTATCCAGAGAATTGATCAATAGGAAGTCTGCTACTTCCAACGTGTTTTGGCCTATGTTCATCTTCTTGGGGAATGAGTTATACGTGATGTCTACAAAGTTCCATATTTGAACCGTGATCCTTTAGATGATAGGTATCCTGAGGCAAAACCTCTTACGACGATGTCAATTCCTGATCCGTCAGGCCTCAACCCGATCGTCTCTTCTAGGACTATATCTTCATTAGATTCTCTCTCCTTTCCTCCATCCCTCTGGATACCTATTACTCCTTCCATTATTGTTCCTCTATCATGACTTATTCCACGGCATTCATCTCACTAGTGCTGGAAAGTGTAGTCTCTAAAGTATCCTCTCCAGGTTAGGGTATTTATCTTGTTCTGGAGTTGGATGCTATCATCCTTGTCATGCCCATTATCCTTATGGAAATTGCAATATTGGTTGTTATTCCTTCTCAGAAAAATTAAGAGGTAATTGAAACTAGCGATTGTTGACAAAAACCTTGCGGTTGAATGTGTGACCATTATTAATAGAATCCATTTACTTCAGATGACCCTGGATCCTTAGGCAAAAGTCGTTAGTCCATTTTATTGATTTTATTAATTACCAAGCTATAAGAAATTATAGATAACATCGGTTTAACATTGAGAATTCTAGTGATTAAATGGATTGATTTGTATAATAAATCTCCACACACAAATCCAATTTTGGTCAAATTTTATCTTCGATTAATTATGTGTGCAAATGAGATGTAGTCCAATTTCAAAATAATAAACCAAGCATGCAAACAACACATAAATGAGGAAAAATCCCTAAAAAGGGGAAACCATATATCCAACACTATCGAATGATTTGATAGATAGTCGACTTATAATTAACTTAGACAAATTAAGTAAGACGTGCAGAATCTTCAAAACCTTCAATATAATACGACTCAATCTAGATCCGTCCACATGTAGCGGGCAACCCTCGGTATCTACCGGTCTGCATTTTCTTCTTCAGTAGTGAAACCTCGGTTCCATAATTCCACAGTAGAAATTTCTCTCTACAAAGTTTTCTAGGCTATAAGCCATCTTCTTAATTTGATAAAGTGATATTTATGATTCCAAGGGGTTTGGAATGATTATAGAAGTGTTTGATCACGAAGAGAACTCAAAAAAGTGTTTTAGATGGTAAATGGAGTTCTTAAGAAATCTAATCCCGTGCATCCGATTTATAAGAAGGTTTGTTATGAAAGGATAAGCAAGAAAGCTTTGGATTAGAACTAATTAAAAAATAAATTCTCACCCGGTAGTTCGAACGAAGGGGTACCTCGTTCGAACGACATGCCTATTTTCATTCGGGACTTCGAACAAGATTCCAGTGGAAGCCCAAAAATGGCTCGTTATAAGATAAACGAATCTCGTTCGAACGAGAAGGACAATTCGTTCTAATGAGGCGGTGATTTTCTATAAAAAAATCTTTTAAACAATTTATAATTTTTTGAAAAATAACCTCTTTAAAAATTCTAAAACCCCTGAAAAGATAAACTAAACACTTTACCCAATGAATCCATAACTTCTTCTAAGGTTGTTAAGACGTACAATTATCCAATCTTCCAAATGTCTTCAACTTTGTCTTCGAATCCAGAAAAGTCATGTTGGTGCAGTGTTTAATAGGATACACCAAAACAAAAATAAAAATAAGAAATTATAAAACTTGCTCTTATAAATCTCCCCCTTTGACTATTTTGGTACAAAACACAAACTGATGCCAAATTGTATCCTAAAGACTAAAACAATAACTATCCTCCAAAATCAAGAAAAGGAAAGTTATTTTTGTGCAAGTATTCAAATCCAATGGATCTTCCTTTTCTCTAACTTTATCTTCATCTTGTGTGGGTCCGAGAGATCGTCATCTAGGCGGAATGTCCTGCACACATGAGACAAATAAAATACCGTGACGTATATGAGTTTTAACAGAAAACTAACCCCCCCTCAATTTGTTCTCTCCTTTGTTTTTCGTAATAGACAAAGGAGTGGAAACTAGTCATGAAATATAAGCATCACGTGAGGAAGTAAGATATCATCACACAGATATTTAGATAATGCACATGTAATGAAAATCTCAAAAGGCAACTTTTCTCCATAATTTTTTTTAATGTTTTCCAAAATTTTTCAAATATAAAGTATAAAATGTACAAATACAACACACTATGGAATAACACTAAAATATTCGAATCGTGAATGCGAAATGAAATTGTGTGAACATTTTCCATAGGTAAATCAACATAAACATTCATAAAAAGTGTGCACGAAGTTTTAAGACACTCCTAACAAAAGAACTCAAAGTCTACCTTAGGTGTAAAGATTATGAACTCTTATGAAATCGACTCAATTAATAAACATGTCATGAACTTAAATGATTCTCACACCAATAACACCAAAACTATGTAATGTTTTTCAAGAAAGTCCGTTATGCAAACCCATTGATCTTGAACTTCAACTCCCTCAAAATCACTCATAAATTATGAATTCACTCTCAATTATTTTGAAGAGATCATAATGCTCATATGTAGTGAAGCATTAATGAATCTAAATAAAATTGGCCAGACATTTTTGTTTTTATCTTCCTCTTAATCGTTTTAGGCTCTTTTATGCCAATTGCGTCTTTTAATGGAAAGAACATTTTGATCTTTTATAGACCCCTTTCCATTTCTTAACATATAACAATATTTTCTGGAATATAAATGAAATCCGGGTAATGGTTCTTACATGCACAACTTATCTCTTTTTTACATTTGGTTCATTATTAAGCAGAATTGAGATGCGAACATCGTATTTGACAAATGACAAGTAAGCACAATGTTCATAAAGCTCATGCACGAGTGCAATAAATGGAAAAGGAGTCTAACATGAAGATAGTAGTTATTAAAGGTCAACGTAATGATATCCATACATTATTAAGAACACTATTGAAACAAAGTCATGTCTCAAAACACTACGAAAAAAGTCACTTGTATGGACGGAATGAAGGGGTGATCCAGAAATCTCAAGTGTTCATCCATATACACTGAAAAAGGAAAATATAAAAATCTTTTTGTCTTTTTCAGAATTTTTATCAAAAATAAAATCTTTTTCAATTTTTCTCCTTTTTCTTAAAAACCGAAAATCCTTTTGTATTTTTAAAAAAATTATCAGAAAAACAAAACCCTTTTTGGATTTTTCTAAAAAATATAAAAAATAAAAGCACATAAATACAATGATAATACAATCTAGCAAAAGGAATACAAAATATGAAAGCATCTTATACTAGATAAAGTACCCAAACATAATCAACAGTGCAAATACCTAAATATTTCCTAAGATTCTCAAATCGAAGTGTATCTGAAGGTTTCGTGAAAATATGGGCCAATTGATGTTCTATGTTCACAAAGCTCAAAGCACAACCTTCTTCTCAACTAGATCACGTATGAAATGCTCACGTATTCTAATGTAATTTGTGCGCGAATGTTGGGCCGAATTATGAGATATATGGATTTCACTTGTATTATCACAAGAAATAGTCATCGCGCCTTGCAAAATCCCATAATCTTCCAAAATTTTCTTCATCCATAAGAGTTGCGTGCAACAACTCCTGACAAAAATATACTCAGCCTCCGTCGTGGACAAAGATATAGAGTTTTTCTTCTTGCGCAACCACGAGATAAGGGCACTCCCAAAGTAAAAGTACCCACCCGAGGTTCTCCTATAACCATCAACATCCCCAACCCAATTGGCATCTGAATAGGCAGACAAACGGTCATCGATATCAAAGGAATATAAAATATCGTAAGAAAAAGTTCCATTCACGTATTTGATAATACGTTTAAGTGCGAGTAAGTGTGACTCTTTTGGGGACGCTTGGTATCATGCGCAGACTCCAATACTAAAAGAAATATTGAGATGACTAGCGATAAAGTAGAAAAGACTACCTATCATACTCCGATAAATGGTTTGATCTATGTCCTTGCCTAAAATATCTTTGCTAAGCTTTGTTGATGTACTCATAGGGGTGCGTGAGTGCTTAGTAGAGTCTAAACCAAACTTCTTCA
Organism: Sambucus nigra; assembly: GCA_949130495.1. Classification (NCBI taxonomy): domain Eukaryota; kingdom Viridiplantae; phylum Streptophyta; class Magnoliopsida; order Dipsacales; family Adoxaceae; genus Sambucus; species Sambucus nigra. The sequence continues at coordinate 226,955,844 of OX422211.1, read as the reverse complement.
CTAGGTCTTTTGCATATTTGGATTGAAATATGAATATTTCATCCTCAAGCTGATGAACCTTAAGACCTAGGAAGAACATAAGCTCAGCTACTATGCTCATCTCAAACTCGCTCTTTATATCTTCCTCAAAAGTGTTAGCATGGAGGTAGCACGTGGATCCAAATACTATGTCTTCCACATAGACTTAGGCAACTAAAACAACACCACTCTCTCTCCTCATAAGCAACGTCTTATCCCCTCCCCTTCCCTTGATGCCACAAGCTAAGATATAGGAAGTTAGCCTCTCGTACCAAGCACGGGTTGCTTGATTGAAACCATACAAGACATTTTTAAGATAATAGACGTGTCTCGATTGCTTAGGGTCCTCAAACCTTTTTAATTGTTCCATGTAAACCTCCTCATGTAGAATGCCATTCAGAAAGGCACTATTAACATCCATCTGATATAACTTGAAGCGCAAATGACATGTAGTAAGCGAACGAAATCAAGCCTAGCAACAATAGTGAATGTCTCATCAAAGTCTACACCCTCAATCTGTGTGTAGCCTTGAGCAACTAACCTAGCCTCATTGCGAACTATGGTACCATTCTCATCCACCTTATTCTTGTAGATCCCCTTTATACCTATCAGATTAGTCTCACTAGGTCGAGGGACTAACTCCCAGACATCATTCTTGCGTAACTAAAGCAACTCATCTTTCATAGCCACTAGACCAAAATAGTCGATTTATCAAGGTCTAAAACCATGACAAGTCAAACTTGTCAAGGTCTATGATCGTGACCAGTTTGGGGGTGACAACTGTCTTTATCACGAACTTGTCATGGTCCTATCACGGTCTTTTACCTAGATAAGTTTTGTCACGGTCAAAGAGCATGACAAGACCGTGACAAAACTAAAAAAAATTATCATGGTCAAAGATCGTGACAATTTTGAGCAGAATTTAAAAAAAATTGTTGGGCAGTATGGCCACCGCCACTACCCACCAGTATATTTGTACCTATTATAGCAAAATTATACCAGTATATATCCAAATAAAATAGAAATAATGTACCAAATCAATATACCAAATCATGGCATATATAATTCATATCCAAATAAAATGGAAATACAAATATCCATATCCAAACCAACAAATCAAATAGAAATACAAACATCCAATATCCAAATAAAAAAGATATAAATAATGTTATGGCAGAGGGTCTTGAGCAGGTTGGAGGAGAAAGTAAGGACACACGATATATCCATTGAGAACCCCATCAATTCGCTGAATACCGCATTGTTCGCGCAACCAAAGAGGTTAGTTCTCCTTTTCGGTCACCACACGCGTGACGAGAACCCTTGCCTTAATTTCTTGGAGGGGACGTCCATGAACTAACATACCTGGGAGGAAGGAAGTGTCCCTAAACCCCTCGCTATCCGTTCCCCATAATATATGTTGAGTAGAAACACGCTCTGCCAACCGATTGTTGACATAGGCCGCTCGACGGGAGTCAAGATGGGAAATGGATCATACGGCAACGAGTCCGTGCGTATCGGCAATGAAGCAGTGATGCCCTCATCTACCTCTACCTCATTATCCTTCTCCCTACCCTTCCCCAACGACTCTTCATGAAGGCGTACATATCTAGTATTGTTGTCTCCAACCTTGATAGTTTATTGTCATGGGTGCCTACCTTCTGATCCAACCCAGTGTTGCTCGTCTCTATTTTGATGATCCTCGACTTCCCCACCCATGAGCTCACCCCCTATTCCTCCCTTTGCGATTCTCCCCGAGTACTTGGCTAAGTGCGTCCGTAGCCAAAGATGCTTTGTCGGCATCAGAGTGAGACTCATGCACTTCCTTAAGATTTGCCTGAAATGATAAAACGTACACGATTAGTTAATTAAGTAAATAAAAAATTATAATGTAATTAAAAAATTAAACATTTAACTAACAATCGTGGTTACGATGCTCGAGACCACCTCCTTGTCCTTGCCTTTCTTCGTCCTAATTGCCACATAGCATCGATCCTATATGGCCTACCCCCAGGGCCAATCCCCGTCTCCTGAAATAAAATAATGCAGAATTAGTAAGTAAGCAGAATAATTCTAAATTAGAATAACATAAAACTAAAATTAAAGAAAAATAAAAACTTACCATCCTGTGCTCCACCTCGGTGTAGAATGTCCGCTCGGAGTAGTGCACGTCCAACTTTTTTGCCCGGTTCTCCCTACCCGATTGGTGAGATGCCAATTTCCACTCATCGATCTCATTGTGGACAAACTTTTTCCACTGTGCCAATTAGATCGGATACTTTGGGGGGACGGTGTCACGTACGCTCAAAATGGGCTCCCGGGTCTTCCCAAAGTACCATGCCCACATATTCTTCTTCCACGTCTTATATTAATCCCTCAACTGTTCCAATGAGGAGTCGCGAAGATATGGGGCCAGACCGAATTGTTCCTATCAAACAAATATAAACAAAAATGAAAGTAAGTGTTAGTTTCTTATATATATATATATATATATATATATATATATATATATATATATATATATATATATATACACTACCTGTAGTGCCCCCTGGATGATAATCTTGAGGTCATTAAGCACGACCCTCCAATCAGTGTACATCGGGCCAACGATCGTCTTCAATAACTCTAGTGATATAGTTAATAATGTTATCTTATTCTCGACGACGGACCCCAATTTGTCCCATTTTGGGGGCCTACTGGCTGAGGAACCATTGTCGCCTCCGCTACCGCGCTGGGATGAAAAAATTTTATGCAAAAATTGTTATTATTAGTACAAACATGTATATGGACTTTGAATTAATGCTGAAATCCGATAATAACAATACATACGATATCAATTTCAATTTATACCAATATCAATACCAATTTATATCAATTTTAATTTATACCAATACCAATTTATACCAATACAAATACCCAATACCAAATTCAATTTACACACACGCACATACGCACACTGATACCAATAAATAATCACCTATTGAATGCATACACATAAGAACTAAAAGGCTAGTATCCATGCACACTATATTTAATTTAAGTTAGTTATAAATGTTACAAAACCGTTATGTTGTGAATTCAAATGAGAATACATGCAGGCATGCACCCCACGAAGACAGTGTTATATAAGAAGTTGACTTAATGTAAATTTATTCATCCATTCAAATTCCTATTTCCTCCATATCCTTTAAAGGGTGAGTGGTCCTATCCCATTCAATACTGCATATTTCTGTAATATACTTAATAGCTCATGCACATTGTTCCAATTTGAGGAAAACTCGGTAGCATATCCCCATAGTTCTCCAAGTACACGACATAGATTCCCAAGTGTGAGTGTTATTTCAATTTATCAATTGAAATAACACTTAACATCGCATCATCTAGTATGTACCTAGAGAATATTAAGATACGACTGCAAAACTTCCCCCCAAAGTAACAAGTTTAAGCGACTAAGAATATTATTATACAGAAACTATGCAATCCCAAACTGTCCAAACAGAACAATTCGAGAGATCTCATTATAGGGGTAATGACTCTCGAACGAGTCCAAGGGCTATTGAATGGGTGCGCATAAGAACTAGAAGGCTAATATATATGCGCACTATATGTAATTTAAAGTATGTTTCATTTAATTATGTCTTATCATAATTCGAGATATTTCATTTAATTATGTAATTTAAAGTATGTTTCATTTAATTTAAAGTACGCATAAGATTTAAAGTATGTTTCATTTAATTTAAAGTATGTAATTTAAAGATTTAAAGTATGTTTCATTTCATTTAAAGTATGTTTCATTTAATTCAAATTCAATTTCAATTTATACCAATTTACACCAATATCAATACCAATTCAAATTCAATTTCAATTTAAACCAATTCAATTCAATTTCGTTCAATTTCAATGCAATTAAAATTCAATATCAATACCAATGCAATTCATGTTATAAGACCGAGGCACATCGAATCGTCAAATTCAATTCAAATTCAATATCACACACAAACGCACACCCCCCTACACACATGACCCCCACCTCCCCTGCCCACCTACACAAAAACACCCCTACCTCCACCCCTACTGCCTATCCCTCACTGCCACCCCTCCACTGCCCACCCTACCTACACACACCTACCCCTACCCCCACTGCCCTCACCTCCACACACCTCCACAGACACACACACAGACCCCTACACACACGCACTCACACACCTATACACACACACAGTCCTACACACACACATACACACATACATATACAAAGGAAAAAGAGAGAGAGAAGAAAAAATGGCCTAAAACATAGAGAGAGAGAGAATCGTCGCTCGAGCAGTAAAGAGAGAAAATAGAGGTAAAGGAAACGGTGGGAAAAAAGAGGTGCTAAGGTTATTTGTTAAAAGGGTTGTCATGGACCTATCAAGGTCTTTGACCGTGACAAGTCTGTGACAACTGTACTTATCACGGTCAATGATCGTGACAACCCCTTGTCACGAACTTATCACGATCATTGACCATGACAAAAAACACGTGTTTTTTTTTATCACGGTAAATGACCGTGACAAGGCTGGACGGCTCAAAGGTGGCAATTTAGTCTTTTTTAGTGTAGTGATCGGATATCCAATACTCATCTTTGAGTGCTTCTTTAACATTCTTGGGCTCGACTAAGGAGGTGTATCATAAATAGCTAACCACATTCTCGAGTTGAGCATGAGTCTTGACACCTAGTGTGGGATCACTAATTATAGCGAAAGGGTCACGACTCTTTCGAACCCAAGCCGCTGGATCCTCTAAATCAGAAGTGGGGTCCACCGAGGTAGTATGAGGAAGGATGGGATCATCACCAGGAGGTGAATCATCCTCACTCTGGGGGCTAGGAGCAATAAACATCAGCGGTTCATTATCTCTAATCATGACGTTTATTGACTCAGAACCTTAGAGCTTGCAAGGTTAAAAACCCTATATGCCCCACTCATCGATGAATAAGTTAAAAATACTAGTTCTCTCTATCTCGCAATATGTATCAAGTACTCCTAAAGACATGAAAATATGATAGGTTGGGCTTATTCCCTGTCCATAACTCATAAGGCGTGTGTCACGTATATGGATGAAGATATACCCTATTCACCGTATGGCATGCGGTGCTCACTGCCTCTGGCAAAAAATGTCTAGGCACGTTTCTCCTACGAAGCATGGATCTAGACATCTATTATATTGTTCGGTTCTTCCTCTCAATAATCCAATTTTGTTTAGGAGTACGAACGATCGAAAACTCATGTTTAATGCCCACTCTATCATAATATCGATCCACTTTCACTACACCAAAAACAGGAATCTGGCACGGTTTAAAACTGTGCCAGATCAAATCTGGCACGGTTTTGAACTGTGCCAGAATCAGGTGTTCCAAAATGGGAATTTTTTTCTGGCACGACTCAAAAGTGTGTCAGATTCATCCAAACAAGAACACTTCTGGAACACTTTTAAATCGTGCCAGAATTTGATATTTCTGGCACACTTTTGGCACAGTTTTTAACTGTACCAGATTCAGCCAAACAGGAACACTTCTGGCACACTTTTAAATCGTGCCAGAATTTTGGTATTTCTGGCACACTTTTGGCACAGTTTTTAACTGTGCCAGATTCAGCACAGTTTAAAAAAATTTGGCACAATTCAAAACCGTGCCAAATATGATACACTTTTGCCACTGTTTTGAACTGTGCCAAATTTTTTATTAAAAAAAAATTAATTATTTGAAAGCACAAAAATCACAAATTAATAATATTACGCGTTGTTAATAAACTAATGTGTATACAAACTTCAAAATATTACAAGTCTTTAACAGTTCACAGGCCCAAAAAAAATTGGGCAGAGTTTCCTCTATTTTCTGGACATTCCAAAACCTGTTAATACAAAACCTGCCTAACATAAACCCCGCACGGCCACAAAATATAACAATTAACTAACAAAAGCCCGCACGGCCATAAAAGTCAACAATAAAACAACAAAAGACCACACGGCCATGACCCAAAGAAATGAAATCATGAATAAATCCCTTGTTGTAAACCATTTAGTTCTCTGTGTGTTCCACGTGAATAAATACCAACGATAAACTGTTATCCGACAAAAAAAATAGGATAGGAAAAAGATACGATATTAGTAACCCAATAATTTACAATTTTTTTTTACTCAAACTAAAAAATTACATATATGAGTGCAAATTATCATCATATTCTCAAATCGGGAGACCCGGAACTATGCGGTCGATCAGCTCCTCCAAGTTACATTGGTCCTGTGCGAGGTGTTCGTGCCTCCTACTTGGTCGTTTGGGGGCTGGTTTGGGTTTTCAACCTTTAACGGCTTGTTTTTAAGTCTAAGTGTGATTTTTACAAATTATCGTCATACTCTCAAATCGGGAGACCCGGGACTACGCGGTCAGTTCCTGCAAGTTACATTGGTCCCGTGCGAGGTGTTCGTACCTCCTACGGGGTCGTTTGGGGGCTGGTTTGAGTTTTCACCCTCTAACGGCTTGTTTTTAAGTCAAAGTGTGATTTTTACTAATTATCGTCATACTCCCAAACCGGGAGACCCGGGACTATGCGGTCAGTTCCTACAAGTTACATTGGTCCCGTGCGAAATCTTCGTGCCTCCTACGGGGTCGTTTGGGGGCTGGTTTGTATTTTCACCCTTTAACAGCTTGTTTTTAAGTCTAAGTGTGATTTTTGCAAATTATCGTCATACTCTCAAACCGGGACACCCGAGACTACACAGTCAGTTCCTGCAAGTTACATTGGTCCTGTGCCAGGTGTTCGTGCCTCCTACGGGATCGTTTGGGGGCTAGTTTGGGTTTTCACCTTTTAATGGCTTATTTTTAAGTCTACCCGGGACTACGCAGTCAGTTCCTACAAGTTACATTTGTCCCGTGCGAGGTGTTCGTGCCTCCTACGGGGTCGTTTGGGAGCTGGTTTTGGTTTTCACCCTTTAACAGGTTGTTCTTAAGTCTTAAGTGTGATTTTTGTAAATTATCATCATACTCTCAAATCGGGAGACCCGGGACAACACCGTTAGTTCCTACAAGTTACATTAGTCCCGTGCGAGGTCTTCGTACCTCATACGGGGTCGTTTGGGGACTGGTTTGGGTTTTCACCCTTTAATGGCTTGTATTTAAGTCTAAGTGTAATTTTTACAAATTATTGTCATACTCTCAAATCGGGAGACCTAGGACTACGCGATCAGTTCCTGCAAGTTACATTGGTTCCGTGCGAGGTGTTCATGCCTCTTACGGGGTCCTTTTGGGGCTGATTTAGGTTTTCACCCTTTAACGACTTGTTTTTAAGTCTAAGGGTGATTTTTACAAATTATCATCATACTCTCAAATCGGGAGACCCGGGACTACGCGGTCAGTTCCTATAAGTTACATTTGTCCCGTGCGAGGTGCTCGTGCCTCCTACGGGGTCGTTTGGGGGCTGGTTTGGGTTTTCACCCTTTAACGGCTTGTTTTTAAGTCTTAAGTGTGATTTTTGCAAATTATCATCATACTCTCAAATCGGGAGAGCCGGGACTACGCGGTCAGTTCCTACAAGTTACATTGGTCCCGTGCGAGGTCTTCGTGCCTCCTACGGGGTCGTTTGGGGGCTGGTTTGGGTTTTCACCCTTTAATGACTTGTTTGTAAGTCTAAGTGTGATTTTTTGCAAATTATCATCATACTCTCAAACTGGGAGACCCGGGACGATGCGGTCAGTTCCTTCAAGTTACATTGGTCCCGTGCGAGGTGTTCGTGCCTCTTACGGATGGTTTGAGTTTTCACACTTTAACGGCATGTTTTCGAGCCTAATCTAGATTGTTTTAATTTATCTTCATACTCTCAAATCGAGAGACCCGTGACTACGCGATCAAATCCTACAAGTTATATTGGTCTCGTGCGAGGTGTTCATACCTCTTACGGGGCCGTTTGGGGGCTGGTTTGAGTTTTCACCCTTTAATGGCTAGTTTTTAAGCATAATCTATATATTTTCAAATTATCGTCATATTCTCAAGATATGCATGTTAAATGTAATTAAAGAAGAAACGTATAAATCATCATCATTATGAAAAAAAAAACAGAAATTAAGGTAGGTGAATTATGGCAAATTGTTGAATAATATAGTTGATTTGCCAAATATTATGGAAAATTTTCCTCATTTGGTATCCTCATGTTCCTAAGACACTCATAAGTCTTCAACGGGGTTCGCTCATTCTATTATAATTGATAAAAAAATGCCGTAACTTTTATTGCATTCATTGATAATTCTTTTATTGTATACGTTATTCTTTTATAGAATTCAGTGCAAGGTAATATGATATCAACTACCTGAATCCGTTCCCCTAATCTCGTCTGCAGATTCTTAATAGTTTTCCCACCCTTGCCTATTATAGAATAACCCTACAATGGAAAAACATTTCAAGTGAGAAATGGTAGAGAAATTTTAAGTCTTTCACATGGGAAAATTTAAAGATGTATACATAAACATCAATACTAAATGAACCATGGGTGCTACTAAGTCAAAGGATGCTTCACTAAAAGGTGGACTGCTGCATAACTGTCTCCAACTCTAAGTTCAGAAAAGATTTTTGGGAAAAAATAGTTCCCTGCTTCGTCAATTCAAGCAATGGGTTGCTGCATACCTGTCTCCGAGTCTAACTGCATCATATGAAAAAAGTCTAGCACAAAATAGTGGCCATCAAACTCCACATAAAACTTCAAGAAATCTAAGCCATCGAAGAAATCAAAGTAAATTCCTTTTGATCCAATAAGTTATGGTTCTTAAGGACCAGTGAGATTGCTATCTCAGTGGTTAGAGATGAAGATCATTATCTGTGTATTCAAATAGACTGGCAATATATTAAAAAACAATGTTCACTGCTATTATTTATACAAATTGAACTACTGGAGATAGGAGACCTATGTGGGCTAGTCTTGAAGACCAAGCTTCTCAAATTCATCATCAACCCTTGTTACTGGAGAGGGAAAAACTGGGGGTAGTGATCTAGATTTAAATGTTAGTCAAGATTTCAATGGAATGATCTCTTATAGTGATTTAGTAGATCTTGGATTCTCAGGTTTAAGGTTTACTTTGACAAATAATAGGGTGATTGACATAACTTTCAGTCGATTGGACAGGGGGATTATAAACTTTCAATGGTTGATTGACTTTCCCAAATCATACATCACTCATTTGCATAAAAATTGCTCTGATCATAGTCCTTTCTTGCTCTCAATCAAAACTTCCCCCAAACCATTCGACTTCCTCAACATGTGGTGTGTGGATTATAACGTTCATACTGTTGTGAAAGAGTCTTGGTCAATCTTGTTGGTTGCTTCCCCAATGAATTAGTTTGCTCAAAAACTCGAAAGACTCAAAGGCTGCCTTAAGGAGTGGAACACCAGTCATTTTAAAAATATTTTCCAGAATGTTAAGGATTTGGAAGACCGGGTGATTATCAAAGAAAATGATTTTGAGCTTGATCCTAATTAAAGCACTAGAAGTGACTTATATGAGGCAAAGGCAAAGCTGAATATTGCCTTAAAAAGGGAAGAGTGCTTCTGGAAACCTACAACCATAATTGAACTCAGAAAGAAATGTATCAACCGAACATATATCAGCATATATATTGCCAAATGATAACTGAACTCAGAGAGAAATGAAAAAAAGTATTATATCAAAACAGTTTTAGTTATACCTTTGAAATGAATCAGTGAAGAGGAGGTCAACCTACAACCATAACTCCACCATCTCCACAGTTTTAAAAGGTCTTCTTGTTTCTGCTTGTTTTAAATGGTCGTCGACCTATTTTAGCACCACATAGCAGCAGATTGCACAACCCCCTAGGCATTGTTCATACGGAGTCAAAAAGAATGAAAAAGATGCGAGGTAACTTGAGTTTTTAGTTGTCATTTGGAACCGATGTCCTAGCCTATTGGTGACCTGGCCTGTCATGGGCAAGAGCTGGACACCATGGTTCAAATTTGTATTGTCCCTCATTTGGCCCCAAAAGAAAGAAAAGAAGGAAAAGAAAAGAGCTTAAAATGTCACATAAGATACTTCTCTTATTACATGGACACAAGAAGCACTATTTCGTATATTTGGATAGGATGTTGTTATGAACTTAAGAGGGGGGGGGGGGGGGGGGGGAGTATGTTATGATTATATATGATTCTTAATTATTATCTTTATTATTTTTACGTGTTATCGTTTTACTAGGGTTGTCATAATTTTTATCTATAGAGAAAGATAGACATGAATTTACCTTGACAACCAACAAGGGGTATGCTGCGAGAGTGGCTCCAAGTTTTTCAACGGTTCCCACTTAGAAAACTTATTCACAAGAAAGAAGGAATAAAATTAAAACCTATTGAAAATTGACTTTACTTCATCATTTGGAAGATATATATTTCAACAGCATAACACTTCCATCATATATACCTGCAGTTTCCCAATATTTGTGTCCAAAGGGAGAGTACATAGATGACGTCCTCTTCAGTAAGATAATAAAAATTCAGAGAAAGATCCCTTATAAATTATCTTAATTTAATGAATTCCGCTTAGTTTTTTGCAAAAATAAAAAATTCATAGGTGAACAGGAACTTTTGGAAGCAGTCCAAGATCAGAGATTTTGTATGCCTAACTTGATGATATCTGACACACAAAATATCTCTAGACATTAAAAAAAAGAACTTTTGAAGGACCCAATTGTAAAATAACTCTAATCCATATTGCATTAAATATCGATTATTACACACCAAGGGGAGTAAGTTCTTCTCTATCATCCAAGGCCTCAATTGTGTTGAGAAATTTAATGGCGTTTTGAACAGAGAGAGCATTCGAAGGCTGAAGCGCCTTGGATAAAAATGAAACAATTGTTCCCAATTTAAAGCTCTTGATATGCAAGCATAGCTCCTAAAGAGGTGTTCGAAGAATTTCTGGTAGTTGATATTGGAGCATAGCATCATGCATAATTTTCGAATAAAGTCTATAACAAACTCAAGGTTGTATATGCCCTGCACAACATTGTCTTTGGGGGTCCCAATAATCTAGGTCGCACCCTAAGAGGAAGGGGAGATGAAGACCCTAAACCCAATTCACCCCCTTTTAACGCCTAATAGCACTTCAATAAATTTCGAATCTTACAAACTTTTTATTTGTTCTTTACGGATTCCACTGACTTGATTATGACTTCCTACCTAAACCTAACATGGGATAATCACAATTTATTTATGAGTTCAAAATTTTCAGTTCCCTTGAACCCTTATAGCCCTCTTCCCTCCATCATCCCTCAAGAAGGGGTTGGTGCCCTCTATTGATGATGGACAAATTCCTTCTTGTGCGATAACTCAATTAACATGTCCCATTTCCCCTCTCCGAGGAACCTACTGATACACGCATGTGTCCTATGAGAGGAGGGAGAGCATGGATACGCATACTATCTCTGTTACGGATATGAGAATATAACAAAAAAACTAGGATATGATACGATAGTAAAACAATTATATCATATATTTTTGTCTACACAATATATAAGTCAAAATGCTCCCTCTTTAGCAGGTCAGGGAGAGCTAGATGTAGGCAAGAGCAGGAAGTTACAATATGTACCATCCAATTAAATTTATAGATTACATTGGAGACCTACTTCAGGCTTACGTGTATGGACGAGAGCAGGAAGGAAGATTATGAGGAATGGGCTCATGGAACTGATTAAAACCTAAAATATAGTGAAACATGATTTGTCATTGCAGAATAATTAAGAATTATTAAAAAGAGAGATGAAAACCAGAGAGATGGAAGGAGAAGAAAGAATTGTTTTATAGGTTCAAAGTTCAAACGAGGTTGTTGTTAACTAAATCACATCTCACACAAGATTCAATCAAGAAAAATATGACAGGGATAATTAGTTTTTACGATCGACGCCTAATTGATCTAAAGCTTGTATACAACAAATCTTAATGCCAGGGATATACTCCATTATTAGAACCTAAAATCAAAATAAAAAATATTCATAAATTGTAGTTCGAGTGTTTTAGACAAAATGTGAAGGAATATAAGTGTATCGGTCCAATTGTGTGAATAATAGACCATCTAAAGCAGGGCCTTGAATGGACAACTTTGGTGATTCGATAACTCTCATTCCATCACTCTGAATGGACATGAACTTATTTACTTGGGAGCAACATGATGCAAGGTTATGGTTGTTACCACAACATGGGAGTGGATTTCCAGTATTTGAACTAGTAACAAAAGCAAAAAGGATGCTATCATCTAGTACATAATGTCGCAGATCATTATTTGACAAAAGATAATAATGGGAATTTTTGAATGATGCTAGAAGTGATACTCGTCAGTATTTGAAAGTACCTTTAATAATAACCATGTATATTCATTCAGCAACCACGTATCTTCATTCAACAACCATCCTTCTAGATTTAACTGAAATTCAATATGAATAAAAACTAATCATTACGTATACATCGCAAATGTTACAATTACGAAGAAGATGCCCTGGAATCACCAAAAGATGAAATAGCTCAATATAATCCACATACAATTATAAAGACACAATATTTTTCTTATTTTGTTCAACTCCACTTTCATCCAGTCATGTCTCTCTCTCTCTCTCTCTCTCTCTCTCTCTCTCTATTTCTTGTTTCTTTTCCTTCACAAAGTTAATAACTATAATATGTATGGGAACAAAATTGCAACCAACTTTGATCCTTTGACACGCAATTACAATAAGTTTTCGGAATCAAATTGAGCCCAAGCCTATCAAATAGCAAAGTTTCCCCTAGATGTTTTCAAATTTAATATAAACGGTGCATCTCGAGGTAATCGGTGGATCTATTATAACAAATTCGAAAGGCGACCTTATTAAACATTTTTAAACTAAATTTATTTATGGGACTAATGACAGCCATGAATATTTTAAATGTACCAGCCTCCCGACATATAGCTTTTAAAAAGAACCACAATAGCATTTCGAAAGGCATTTGTATAGAGAGCGCACACATACAAATAGAGTTTCTCAAACACTCAAGGTTGTGTTTGGGGTTGAATATACGAAGGTTTGTTTCAGAGTTGAAGTGTTTAGGGTTAGGGTTTGGGTTTGGCTAACAGTTTTCCTTTCTCTCTATTCTCTCTTTTCTTTTCTCTCTTCTCTCTCACTTCTCTCTTCTCTCTATTTTTTTTTCTCAGAAATGACGAATGCCGAAAAATCTTCTAAGGCTGAGAAGTGGAGGGTATTTATAGGGCTGAGGGAAGGTTCTGGATGTTCGAGGGAAATCAAGGGCTGAGATCAAGTCTTGCAAACTTTGACTTGATCCAAAGGTTATAAAACAGCGGTGATTAAAAATGATTGTGATTGGTTCATATAGATAGCACCGGGATTAACTAAGAACACATGCAGACCCTCGATTAGGAATGATCCAACGTTCAGCAATCAACCATCCAACCTTCTCACAAAAGAAACACAAATTGAAGCATCAGGAGGCTGACAAGTGTAGGCGTGTGATAGGTGATCAAACGCGCGTTAAACTAAATTACAAAGCATCACCCTGAAGTCTCTAGCGCTTTTATATTCTACCCAACCAAACAATCGAGTGAGAAATGAAGTTTACAAAATAGAATATTAACCCCAAAAATTTTATAATCCCATTTTATTAATAAAAACATTTATTTAAAAAATGTTTAAAAATGTTTAAAAAATATTTAAAAATTCCCAATTTTTTTTATTAAAGCTCCAATTCAAGGGGAATTAAACACACACTCAATTTTAAGCAATATGAACACATGTATGCACTTCTAATTGTGTGTAGTGTGATTCAATTTATACCTTCATGGATCATTGAAGAGGATTAGAGAGATAATATGAATTCAACATAGAAATGAAATCCTAGCTGCAGTGTTGGTATTATACCTTTGAGACTAATAGAGGAAATATCATGTAGAGTTTGAGGTTTTCGATAAACTAGGGTATGACTCAAATTTTGTCACTATTTCCAAACCAGACAAGAGCCTATATCATATAGACTCAAGTGAGTCAAAGAGATAGGGTGCTTCAGCGGGTAGCTCGAAGCTAGAAATCGAACGAGGTGCCTTTCTCGCTCGAATAAGTTGCGGATCTCATTCGAATAACGGCCTTCGAAATTTTTAAATCAGACTGCCCTTATGTGCTGTCACGTTCTGGGGCATTAGATGGATGAGCTACCAAGCTCTGGCGTGCCCAGATTTGGAAAAATGGGATTTTTGAAGTCTTGGAGGACTTTATAAGGGTTTTTCTAGCTCATTTGGGTGAGGAGAAGTTGGAAGAAGAGAGAGAGAGTGGGTGGGTGGTCTTCCCCACCATTTTAACCATATTTCCACATTAAACTACAATCCCTCCACCTTATAACACCATATTTGCTATGTATTCCACCTTATTTGAACTATACATACCCATTTCCACCATGGATGTGTGACACCCCGACTAATTAAATACCGGGTAGCTACTCCTTTATTAAATTAATTCAAAATGCCAAGTTGGCTCAGTTAATAGCATCACTGTCGAAAACATTTTATTATTACTAACCACCTAGTATTTAAAAAGTAAGTTGCCAAATTTTAATATAAGTCTGATTAACATGCAACAAGTGTAATAAAGAATAACAACACCATTCACCATACTGAAGTAAAACGAATAACCATCACATAGTGTAAATAAAGTCTGGAGGAAAACTCCTCACTACAATCCCATACTGAAATAAATAACCGAATGCTAAAACAATACAAATCAAAGTCTGAAAACTGTAATGTAAAAGATGTCTCTAATAGAAATGGGCAACATGACCTACAACTGATAGATAGTGACTTTGGAATCCAAAAGATAGAAGCGTCTACAAGCAAATCCCTGTAGCTTCCACAAACAGCTACAACTCGTCACCTGAATGAGAATCCTATGCTTGGTGTCCCTGTGGCTGGGCACCTAAAATGGTTTTACAAGAAAAAGATTTGAAAAGCAAACGGGTCAGAGCCCGAATGTGGAGTTATATTTTAAAAACCTGCAAGTGCTTTAAAAACATTTAAAACATTAAATGCAAAGTACATGTTAGGACGTGCACTCACATGATATTCTCACCTCTCGTCTAACTGTGCACTCCTAACGTAAGTACCCATCTAGAGTGATACAGACTACTAGCTACGTGACAACATATCTAGCTAGACTATCATAGGCCCTACCCTTATTACTCGGTTCTCTTAATATAATAACGCTCGTAATTAAGTAGGGGTTTAACGTAACTCAGATGTTCAATATGCAATATATATAACTATCAGTTAACTCGTTATATTTCTCGAAACAATACCGTAATTATATTCACATCATTAACATGAAGGTTCTCATTAATTAAGTGTATATTATTCACATCATACATATACAATACAAGCACCCCGAGAACTAAACTGTGGTGCACACATACTCTGCTATCCATCCCGGTAAATCACGTACATAAGGATTACATATTCCGAATCTCTCAGGAATAGTTCACAGATAACAACATCACAAACAATGGAGGTGAACACAGTCACATCACATAGGTCACGCACATACCTACGCTCCTACGATCAGCGGACTTATTAATATCCCAATAAGTCTTTCTATGACCTATGTTCATCAAGGTAACCAGTCTAAATCCGGGCAACACAAGGATTAGAGGGCCCTAAGCGAACGCAAACCTCCCGTGATAGCAAGTATGGTAGGTATGTCATACACACAATTCATATACCAATACTAAGTAAACACACGTCTTAGTAATACCGTAGTTTAATCGTAGTACATATCGCATTCTCGTACTAACTTATAATATCTACACTTATATTATTCCGGTTCATCATCATACGCGCCATAATCTATCCTCACGTCGTAGTAGACACTCACGTCTCAACCCAAATGGTTCATTGAATTAAATCTCTCGTATATAAATTTACTCCTCGTAATAACCCAAAAGTCCCAAATCTATCTTTACATCATCAAAGGAAGGTTATCTATCTCCTCGAACAAGTTTACGGGACTCCAAAAATCAAAACAGTCCAAAAAGGACCAAACTGTCAACTCGTTAGAAGTCTCGTTCGAACGAGACTGTTCGAACGAGATTCCTCTGTCAACTCGTTAGAAGTCTCGTTCGAACGAGATTCCAGTTCGTTCGAACGAACTGTACCTTCTAACGATATCTCGTTCGAACGAGATATCGAACGAAATCCCTTCTCGTTAGCAGCGACTGGTCAACTCGTTAGAAGCTCGTTCGAACGAGTTCGTTCGAACGACCTGGGGATTGCTTCTAACGACTGACCAGTTTCGGCCCAGATTTTTCCCCAATTCGTTTTCATCCATTTTTATCACTTATAATCTCTTCCAAAGTTCATCCCAACAACGTTTTAGGGTCTCTAATTCATCCTAAACATATTCAAGTTATCTCCTAACATGTTTTCAAGGATTAAATCTCTTTAACATCAATCAAAATATAAATCTCTACACTTTTTCCCCAATTATTTCAAGAACATGAACCCTAACTTTTGAATCATGAATTAACCCAATAAAATCCGTTTTAAATTTCACCCAATCATAAATATCATCAGTAGGAACATTACCTATCATTCTACATGCAAATCCTCCTCAAGATTTCAAGTTTTAAGTTCAATTAACATGGGTTTTCATTATCTTTCAAGAACAATTGATATTCTTCAATTCTAACATTGAAAAGACATTCTCTGAAATTAAATGGAATAAAGTCACTTGCCTTGGTTCGATTTCTGATTTTGGTGTAGGTTTGATGGAGTTTTTTTCTGCAGAATTTCCTCTCTTCCAAGCTCCTTCTTCAATGGTGGCTTAAGGTGGCTAGGGTTTGTTTTGGGGAACTTGGAAACCTAATTGATAACCTCCGTAGCTTAAAGGGTTAAAGTGGGTTGGATAGTGGGTCAATAATCAATCAGATTAAGACTCTTAATTTTCGTCACTTTTAATTCCTCAAAATGTAAAATTACCAAAATACCCTTTACGTTGCCCGTATGGCCTAAAAATACCCCGGAATCCAAACTACACCCCCGGGTAGTGTTTTCTGACTATCTCGACCCTTTCGGACGCATTGGCGCACTCAAAACGACCATACAGTTTATAGATTTTATACTTACTTTTTATAATCAAAATATTACACCGTGACGCGGCGGTCCCACGCGTCTCAACTAAATTTCTAAAATGCCGTATATAAATCTCACGACAACTTTTATAATACCAAATACATATATCAAAACATGTATGCACATACTAAAATACCAACTCACATCTCGTTAGTATTTATAACCCGGATTAATTTCCAATTAATACGCATTTAATTAATTAATCCCAAAAATAAATATAGCCAAAAGTACGGGGTATTACATACTTCCCCCCTAATAACTGAATTTCGTCCCGAAATTCGAAACTAGAAAGTACCTGCTAAAAATAACTCTGGATAACGTTCGCGCATCTCATCCTCGCGCTCCCATGTGGACTCCTCGACATTGTGATGTCGCCATTGAACACGCACTAACGGGACTATCTTTGACCGCAGTTTCCTCTCGCTTCGGTCTAAAATAGCAATCGGCCCCTCCTCGTAGGAGCTATCCGGCTGGAGATCGATGTCCTCCACAGCAATGTGAGAATGAGCTAAATCATCTCTGAGATATTTCCTTAGCGAGGAAATATGAAATACATCGTGAATCCGATATAAATGTTCCGGTAACCCAAGTCTATACGCAACCGATCCGATCCGCTCAATAATAGGAAAGGGCCCCACATATCTTGGTGCCAACTTCCCCTTCTTCCCGAAACGCATAATCCCCTTCATAGGAGATACCCTGAGCAAAACCTGGTCCCCTACTTGGAAATCCCTGAAAAATCTCTTCGCATCAGCATAACTCTTCTGCCTGTCTTGAGCTACCCGAATGCGACTCCGAATCAACTCAATCCTTGCCGAAGTATCCTGAATCACTTCCGGTCCAAGCAGTTTGTTGTCCCCCACCTCTAACCAACATGCTGGGGAACGACAAGGCCTACCGTACAATGCCTCAAACGGAGCCATGCTAATAGTGAACTGATAGGAGTTGTTGTAAGCAAACTCCACCAGTGGAAGGTATTGCTCCCATCCACCCCCAAAGTCAATAATGCACATGCGTAGTATGTCCTCCAACATTTGATTGGTGCGCTCTGTCTGCCCATCGATTTGCGGATGATAAGCCGTACTCAACCGCAATTCCGTGCCCATGGCCTCCTGGAAACTTTCCCAAAACCGCGAAACAAATATCTTGTCTCTGTCAGACACGATATTTAAGGGTACACCGTGAAGTCTCACAATCTCTGAAATAAAGAGCTGGGCATACTGTCCCGTAGTGTAATCAGTCCTAACGGGTAAAAAGTGAGCGACCTTGGACAATCTGTCCACAATTACCCAAACGGAGTCGTGACCCCTCTGCGACATAGGCAACCCCGTAATAAAGTCCATGGATATGCTCTCCCACATCCACACCGGGACCTCCAACGGCTGTAGCAATCCTGCCGGTCTCTGATGATCCACTTTTACAAGCTGATAAGTGGCGCATTTCGAAACAAACTCAGCGATATCTTTCTTCATAACGCTCCACCAATACTGCCTTCTCATGTCTTGGTACATTTTGTCCCCTCCGGGATGTACCGCGAACCGTGAGCCGTGCGACTCTGCCATCACCTCGTGTCGTAATTCCTCTCCTTCCGGAACTATTAATCTCCCATTGAAGCGTAATCCCCCGTCTGAGCTAACGGTATAGGACTCGGCTCCCTCTGCTAGTAATTAAACTATCTGTTCCTGACAGAACGAGTCATTAGCCTGTGCCCGTACTACCTTCGTGACAATCCGCGGTGTAACGGTTATCACAGACATGAAAGATCGGGCCACTGCATCCTGGTGTCCCAATTCCTTCCACTTAGCCTTCCACACCTCTGCCACCTCATCTGCTGGCCTACGGCTCAACGCGTCTGCCACCACGTTAGCCTTACCCGGGTGGTACTGGATGTCGAACTGGTAGTCTTTCACAAATTCAAGCCACCTACGCTGCCGCATATTCAATTCCTTCTGCGTGAATAGGTACTGTAGGGACTTGTGGTCCGTGAACAGTTGGAACTTCTCCCCCAAAAGATAGTGTCTCCAAATCCGTAGGGCAAATACCACTGCCGCCAACTCCAAATCATGCGTGGGGTAATTCTTCTCATGAGGCTTAAGCTTACGGGAAGCATAAGCTATGGCCTGTCTCTCCTGTTGTAATACACCTCCCAGTCCTTGCAAAGACGCATCGGTGTAAACTAAATACTCAACTCCCGATCTCGGCAATGCTAACACAGGTGCTGAGGTCAACTTGTCCTTCAATTCATCGAATGCCAACTGACAGACATCACTCCAAATGAACGGCACACCTTTATGAGTAAGATGTGTCAAAGGACCTGCTATCTTCAAAAATCCCCGAATAAACCTCCTGTAGTATCCTGCTAGACCCAAGAAACTACGAATCTCAGTCAGTGTCGTGGGCTGTCCCCACTCCCTCACCGCTGATACTTTCCCCGGATCAACAGATATTCCCCGGTCGGAAATGATATGTCCCAAAAAATGGACTTCCTTCAGCCAAAACCCGCACTTCTCATATTTTGCATACAACTCGTTCTGACGAAGTGTCTGCAAAACCTGCCTCAAATGCTCGGCGTGCTCCTCCTCTGTTTGGGAGTAAACCAGAATATCATCAATGAAGACAATGACAAACTGGTCTAGGAAATCCCTGAACACTCTGTTCATCAAGTCCATAAATACTGCTGGAGCGTTGGTCAAGCCGAAAGGCATAACCCGAAACTCGTAAGAACCATATCTCGTCAAGAACGCAGTCTTTGAGACATCCTCCTCCCTGATACGCAACTGATGGTATCCCGATCTCAAATCAATCTTCGAGAAGAAAGAAGCTCCCCTCAACTGGTCGAATAAGTCATCGATTCGAGGCAACGGATACTTATTCCGTATCGTGACCTTATTCAACTCTCGGTAGTACACACACAATCTCAGTGAACCGTCCCTCTTCTTCACAAACAAAACCGGAGCGCCCCAAGGTGAGGTACTCCTGCGAATAAAGCCCTGGCCTAACAACTTCTCTATCTGATCCCGTAACTCCCTCATCTCAGCTGGAGCCATATGGTACGGTGCGCGTGCTATAGGTCTCGTACCTGGTAGCAAATCTATAACAAAGTCTATCTCTCGACTGGGGGGTAAGCCTGGTATCTCTTGAAACACATCTGAATACTCCCTGACAACCGGGATAGAATCTAAAGGAATCACTACCTCCTTAGAGGTATCCTCCTCAATGTAATATAGATAAGCGGTCGATCCTCCCTCTGGGCGAGGCATCGCCACTACAAACATCTCTTGCCCCGGAATGGCAAAAACAATGCTCCCGCTGAAGCAATCAATCATGGCCCTATAAGCTACGAGCCAATCCATACCGATAATCACATCGTGAACATGCATGTCTAACACTAACATGTCTGCAGGTAATACCAAAACACCAATCTCTACCCCCACTCCCCGGCATATAAAGAAAATAAGTGACCCACTCCCCAATGGTGAGTCGACACACGTCACTGTGCTCTCTGCCGTA
The DNA here is from genome assembly GCA_949130495.1 of Sambucus nigra. NCBI lineage: Eukaryota > Viridiplantae > Streptophyta > Magnoliopsida > Dipsacales > Adoxaceae > Sambucus > Sambucus nigra. The sequence continues at coordinate 226,935,135 of OX422211.1, read as the reverse complement.
GCTAACAATCCTAAAGCTTTCACGAAGTGTGTAGCTATAAAACAGTGTGTAGCACCCGTATCAAATAACACCCGACCCATAGTGCCATGGATAGGAAACGTACCCTCAATCGCGGGCGGTGCCTGTGGAACTGCAGCCTGGTGAACGTTGTAGACACGTCCATACTGTAGCTGCCCCTGCTGAACTGGGACTGCTGGAATGGGTGGCAATGCTGCCATCTGTGGCGGTGCGGGAAGAGCGATGGGAAACATGGGCCTCTGTGGCTCCTGGCGAGCACCCTACTGCTGCTGCTGTGGGGCCCTGTCCCTATCAGGACAATCCTGTCGCTTATGGCCAGTCTTGCCACAAACAAAGCACTTCCCTGGGAAGTTCCCTGCTCTCTGTCCCTGCTGTCCCCGGCCCTGGTGACCGTTACCGTTCCTCCCTTGGCCCTGCTGGCCCTGATGAAACTGCTGCCCATTCTGCCCCTGTTGGCCCTGATGGCCGTTTGGACCCTGATGGCCCTGACGGAAACCTCCCTGTCCCTGTCTGTAGTTCCCTGACCGGAACCTCTTATTATCCCCCTGCTGGGAGCCCTGCTCATTCTGTCTCTGCCCCTGACCAGATTGTGCCCCGCTGGCACCATGTCCTTCAGTCCTGCCCTGATGGCTAGACTCCCCCGACCGCTTGCCCTCGGCCATATGAAAACGGTGGTCCTGGCAGTGCAACAATGCAGCGTTAACCACATCAGAATAAGTGGCCAACGATAGGTTCCCTAGCAGATGCTGACGGATCCTCCAAGTCAACCCGTCGGTGAACTTCTCAATTTTCTTCTTCTCTGTTGGTATCTCGTCTGGAACGATGTTCAACAGATTAGTGAACTCGGCCTCATACTCGGCCACTGTCTTACCTTCCTGCTTCAAACTCATCAATCTCCTCCTCATTTCCGTATGAACATCTGACGGAAAGTACTTGGGGTCGAACCGCACCCAGAATTCCTGAATCGTGAGAGTATCCCTCTCCTCCATGGTGGTAATAGACTCCCACCACTGTAGTGCAGATCCGACTAGCTTTAAAGTAGCTAGCACCTTCTTCTGAACATCCATGCACTCATACATCCTTAAGTGCCTCTGCATATCCTTCCTCCATTGGCTCGAAACTACCACATCTGAGCTACCTGCAAACTCTGGCGGATGCGCTTTCTGAAAAGCGTCACGTACACGCTCCCAAGCAGACGGGAATGCATTAGCCTGTACTGGCGCGGCAACCGGCGCCTGAGGTGGTGCCTGCTGAACAACGGCAATCGCGGTATTTACCGCTTGAGCTACTATAGCTGCAACCTCAGCGGCGTTCATCATGCCCTGAACTGGAGCGGGCTGGGGTTCGGGCGTTGCATCCCTGGGAACTCGTCGTGAACGTCGTGGAGGCATCTAAAATAGGAACAAAGTTTATAAGTTCACGGTTATAAACTTAATATAGCTGAAGAACGAAGCATACACAAAAAGAGTACAACAGTCCTAAAATATAGGGCTCTATATCAAAGAAACGTAGCGGAAACATAATAAGCCGTCAGATCCTAAAGGACACTAGAACCTAATGCTCTGATACCACCTGTGACACCCCGACTAATTAAATACCGGGTAGCTACTCCTTTATTAAATTAATTCAAAATGCCAAGTTGGCTCAGTTAATAGCATCACTGTCGAAAACATTTTATTATTACTAACCACCTAGTATTTAAAAAGTAAGTTGCCAAATTTTAATATAAGTCTGATTAACATGCAACAAGTGTAATAAAGAATAACAACACCATTAACCATACTGAAGTAAAACGAATAACCATCACATAGTGTAAATAAAGTCTGGAGGAAAACTCCTCACTACAATCCCATACTGAAATAAATAACCGAATGCTAAAACAATACAAATCAAAGTCTGAAAACAGTAATGTAAGAGATGTCTCTAATAGAAATGGGCAACATGCCCTACAACTGATAGATAGTGACTCTGGAATCCAAAAGATAGAAGCGTCTACAAGCAAATCCCTGTAGCTTCCACAAACAGCTACAGCTCGTCACCTGAATGAGAATCCTATGCTTGGTGTCCCTGTGGCTGGGCACCTAAAATGGTTTTACAAGAAAAAGATTTGAAAAGCAAACGGGTCAGAGCCCGAATGTGGAGTTATATTTTAAAAACCTGCAAGTGCTTTAAAAACATTTAAAACATTAAATGCAAAGTACATGTTAGGACGTGCACTCACATGATATTCTCACCTCTCGTCTAACTGTGCACTCCTAACGTAAGTACCCATCTAGAGTGATACAGACTACTAGCTACGTGACAACATATCTAGCTAGACTATCATAGGCCCTACCCTTATTACTCGGTTCTCTTAATATAATAACGCTCGTAATTAAGTAGGGGTTTAACGTAACTCAGATGTTCAATATGCAATATATATAACTATCAGTTAACTCGTTATATTTCTCGAAACAATACCGTAATTATATTCACATCATTAACATGAAGGTTCTCATTAATTAAGTGTATATTATTCACATCATAAATATACAATACAAGCACCCCGAGAACTAAACTGTGGTGCACACATACTCTGCTATCCATCCCGGTACATCACGTACATAAGGATTACATATTCCGAATCTCTCAGGAATAGTTCACAGATAACAACATCAAAAACAATGGAGGCGAACACTGTCACATCACATAGGTCACGCACATACCTACGCTCCTACGATCAGCGGACTTATTAATATCCCAATAAGTCTTTCTATGACCTATGTTCATCAAGGTAACCAGTCTAAATCCGGGCAACATAAGGATTAGAGGGCCCTAAGCGAACGCAAACCTCCCGTGATAGCAAGTATGGTAGGTATGTCATACACACAATTCATATACCAATACTAAGTAAACACACGTCTTAGTAATACCGTAGTTTAATCGTAGTACATATCGCATTCTCGTACTAACTTATAATATCTACACTTTTATTATTTCGGTTCATCATCATACGCGCCATAATCTATCCTCACGTCGTAGTAGACACTCACGTCTCAACCCAAATGGTTCATTGAATTAAATCTCTCGTATATAAATTTACTCCTCGTAATAATCCAAAAGTCCCAAATCTATCCTTACATCATCAAAGGAAGGTTATCTATCTCCTCGAACAAGTTTACGGGACTCCAAAAATCAAAACAGTCCAAAAAGGACCAAACTGTCAACTCGTTAGAAGTCTCGTTCGAACGAGACTGTTCGAACGAGATTCCTCTGTCAACTCGTTAGAAGTCTCGTTCGAACGAGATTCCAGTTCGTTCGAACGAACTGTACCTTCTAACGATATCTCGTTCGAACGAGATATCGAACGAAATCGTTTCTCGTTAGCAGCGACTGGTCAACTCGTTAGAAGCTCGTTCAAACGAGTTCGTTCGAACGACTTGGGGATTGCTTCTAACGACTGACCAGTTTCGGCCCAGATTTTTCCCCAATTCGTTTTCATCCATTTTTATCACTTATAATCTCTTCCAAAGTTCATCCCAACAACGTTTTAGGGTCTCTAATTCATCCTAAACATATTCAAGTCATCTCCTAACATGTTTTCAAGGATTAAATCTCTTTAACATCAATCAAAATATAAATCTCTACACTTTTTCCCCAATTATTTCAAGAACATGAACCCTAACTTTTGAATCATGAATTAACCCAATAAAATCCGTTTTAAATTTCACCCAATCATAAATATCATCAGTAGGAACATCTACCTATCATTCTACATGCAAATCCTCCTCAAGATTTCAAGTTCTAATTTCAATTAACATGGGTTTTCATTATCTTTCAAGAACAATTGATATTCTTCAATTCTAACATTGAAAAGACATTCTCTGAAATTAAATGGAATAAAGTCACTTGCCTTGGTTCGATTTCTGATTTTGGTGTAGGTTTGATGGAGTTTTTTTCTGCAGAATTTCCTCTCTTCCAAGCTCCCTATTCAATGGTGGCTTAAGGTGGCTAGGGTTTGTTTTGGGGAACTTGGAAACCTAATTGATAACCTCCGTAGCTTAAAGGGTTAAAGTGGGTTGGATAGTGGGTCAATAATCAATCAGATTAAGACTCTTAATTTTCGTCACTTTTAATTCCTCAAAATGTAAAATTACCAAAATACCCTTTAAGTTGCCGGTATGGCCTAAAAATACTCCGGAATCCAAACTACTCCCCCGGGTAGTGTTTTCTGACTATCTCGACCCTTCGGACGCGTTGGCGCACTCAAAACAACCATACAGTTTATAGATTTTAAATTCACTTTTTATAATCAAAATATTACACCGTGACGCGGCGGTCCCACGCGTCTCAACAAAATTTCTAAAATGCCGTATATAAACCTCACGATAACTTTTATAATACCAAATACATATATCAAAACATGTATGCACATACTCAAATACCAACTCGCATCTCGTTAGTATTTATAACCCGGATTAATTTCAAATTAATACGCATTTAATTAATTAATCCCAAAAATAAATATAGCCAAAAGTACGGGGTATTACAGGATGAGGAAAACTAAGAATTCATGGAGCTTTTGTTGGGGTTTCTTGAAGATGAAAATGGAAGATTTATGCAGTTTGAAAGAGGTTTTGCTTGAAAACTTGTTGGAGCATGCTTTTGGTGTGGGGTAACCTCCTTAAGGCCACCTTAAGAGGTGGGAGGTTTTCGTCTTCTTATACCTTTCATGCCTACCATAATTGAAGCTCCATTTGAGGTGGAAAATCTTACTCTTAGTATTAATACTCTATTTTGTGTATTTATAGTCTTGTTGTTAGATTACATGAGTAGGGTGCATTTGATTAAATGATGAAAATCATGTATAGTAAGTAATAAACATTTTTATGAAAAAAAATGTTGCAAAAATGTTATTTTATTGAAAAATAAATGATGAGTAAATATTTCAAAGTTTCTTGAAATGAAGATTGGGATTTTATGAAAATGATGTATTTTCTAGAAAATTAATGTTAATCATTTATGAAATAGAATGTTTTAAATGATGATTGATTTTTCTAAAACGTTGGTGAAATAATGTTTCGAAGTTTATTGCAAAAAAGTAAATTTTATAAAAGATGGACATTTGTTGAGCTTGAAGAAGTAAAAATATATTTTCTGACTTGCAAATGCATTTTTGAAAGTATTATGAATTTCTAGAATGAAATGTATGTCTAACCCATTTAATAGAATTTTTTTAGTAAAATCCATCTCCTCATGTGTGTAGGCTTGTAGTATTTTGATAATGAACGTATAAATACGTTTAAATAAGGTTTTAGTGGGCTTAGACATGAATTTAGAAAAAAATAGAAATTCTAATCTTTAAAGTGTGTGAAAAAGGGGTTAAAGGTGTGATGAAATATAAGGTTGTACGACTACATGTTTTAATAAAAAGGAAATAGTATTTTCTTATAAAAAGTAGTCCTTAAGAGTAATTAGGTTTCTTGAATAAAGAAAGTAAATAAATGTCTAATTTGGAAATATGGTTAGTAAAGATGTTGGATAAGTGTTAATGATTAAACATGGGGAAGTTGGTGTGTGTAACTTAATAATATTTTGAAAAATTAACACTTATGAATTTAGGAAGGAAATAATGGAATAAATAGGTTTTCAACTTGAGAATAATGGTACTACGAATGTTAAAAAGGTCTTAAAGTGTTGAAAGCACTTAAGAATCTAGTGTGAGTAACTTAGAGGTGTCTTAGGAAAACAACACTTGTAAAATGAAGGAAAATGACAAGTTTGGAAATAAATGGGTAAAATGGTAATTTTACTTAAAGTGGATCATTTTTATGAAATAAAAATGTTGTAAAGGGTGTTGTGCAAATTGGTCCTAAATGAATAAGATTTTGGAACAAAATCAAAGTTGAAGTGTAAAGGATGTGAAATGATAATTTCAAAGTGTAACACAAATTGGGATGAAACCCCGGGTTTGGCTTCGATCGAGTAAAAAGGAAATTAGAATAATGTGGACATTGTATAATGTTAAAACACATGTAAAGGAACTCGGATGACACCGGAATAATTAAGGAGGGCCTGGATCCCTGGACTGAAAGACCCAAAACCACTAGCCAGAGCATATGGTGGCGTCGTTGGCGATATGGAGCCCGTTAAAGTACGTTGTTTGCTGGAAGATTTCAAGATAAGATAAAGTAATAAGGAACATGTCAAGAAATGGGTTGTGTGATAATAGGTGTTAAGAAAAACTAACTTGAATGAAGTGATGAATATTTCGGTAAAGGACAAAGTGGACAAGAAATGTATAAATTGATTAATGTCCATAAAGTAAAAGTGTAGTGGTAAATGGGTGAGTTAAGCAACATATGAAGGTATAACCCGCAATCAATACAAGGGTGTGTTGTGAAAGGTTTCAAAGGTTGAAAAAGTATTTCCTAACATTGTGTAGTTTATTTTCATTGAAAATACTTAGTGCATCGCTTTAAATAAAAGGGGTAATTTCGGTAAAGAAATGGATCCAGTTAAACAAACTGTAGTGGTTTCAAGTATTTAACCGCGTGTCTTAAATACAGGGATGAATTCCAGGTTAAGAAAGAAGAAGTCTTTATGAGATTAAGGTAAATTAACTAGACTATATAACATTTTCAGAAGTAAAATGCTTTCATGCATTAAGTATATATTTAAGTATTTATATGTGTACAACGTAGTTGCATATGCATTTAGGTATAACGTGTAGAGTCTTCTTTCTTCCGTTAATTTCTATATTGGATTTTATATATTCCCACTGGGCATTGGCTCACACCCTCATCTTTGTTATGGTAGGTTGGGTGTGGGTCCGTATTTTGAGAGCGTTATACAGGTAAGTATTACATTTAATTTTTTGTTAGTAACTCTATATGCTTGGACTCCGGGGATGCTTCCCATGGGTCACTTACGTAATTTGAACTTGAAATTGGAATCGTATGCTAAACAAGTGAAAGGTTACTTAAAAATAAAACTGAACTAGAAATATTATATAGGATGTTTCATTGCACTTCCCACCTAACACTCATGTCGGATCGGGCTGACTATGGGCAACCCATAAATTCGGGTCAAGGCGTTATAATAATAGATGTCACTCTCCTTTCAAATTTATATTTATGTGGATGATGCATCATTATTTTAAAGACATTCTTGCTACTTGTTAGTTCAACTGCTATTTCTTTCGATACGGTATGTTCGTTGCTATATTAAATTAAAGGAATTGAAAAGTTGTTTGAAGGAATGGAACTCTAAAACTTTTGGTAATATTTTTAATAATATCAAAGTTGTGAAAAAAGATCTCGACATAATTCAAGTTGCTCTTGCTAATGGATATTTATCTGAGGAAAACCTTAATGATGAGATTGAGGCTAAAGTTAGAATGAAGCATACTGTCAACATGCAGTTTCGATATTGGAAGGAAAAAGCCAATGTTGATTGGTTTAATAATGGGGATAAATGTACCAATTTCTTCTTCAATTATGTTAAAGTATCCACTTGTAGAATTTCTCTCTTGGTTAATGGTGAGAATGTCTGTGACTGTCCTAGTGCTATTGCCTCCCATGTTGTCTCTTTTTATTAAAACTTATACAGTGATCCTAATACTGAATTTCAAGATCCTCATTCCTTTATTGATTGCATTACCCACTTTATCAATGATGATGATAATTTGATGCTTAGTTCCATTCCCACTGAGCATTAAATTAATTGTGTTGTTTTAAATATGAGTGGTGCTTGTGCTCCTGGTCTCGATAGTTTTAATGTATCTTCATTTCATCATGATTGGGATATCCTTAATAAGGACATGATGAGCCATATACAACACATTTTATCCATGGATATATTCTCCCTAACACTAATTCTAATCTGGTTACTTTGATTCCCAAATTTAATGGTGCCAATTGTCTTTCTCGGTTCAGATCTATTTCTATGGATAACTTCATCTTCAAATCATTCCCAAACTCCTAGCTAACAGGCTAGGCTACATTGTCTCCAAAATTATTGCCCCCAATAAAGTTGATTTCATTAAAGGTAGAAACATCTCTAAAACTATTGTTCTTGTCTCAGAGGGATTTAATTTACCTGATAAAAATCCTTTGGGTGGAAACCTTTGTTTGAAAGTTGACATAGCCAAGGCTTTTGATACCCTCGAGTTATGGTTTATTCCAGTTATTCTTCATGCTTTTGGATTTTGTTCTTTTGAGATCCTCTTTAACTCTGCTAAACTTTCCATTCTTATCAATGGTTTCCCCAATGGTGTTTTCTCTTATTCTTAGGGGGTCTGACAAGGTGATCCTTTATCCCCTCTTTTATTTTGTATTACTGAAGAGGTCCTTAATAGAGGTGTTAAGAAGCTTATTTTGGAAGGCTCTGTTAAACCATCTTATACTCCTCTCGGATACCGTATATTATCTCACTCTCTTTATGCTAGTGATCTGATTATTTTCTATAGATCTGATAAAAGATCCATTAAAATATTTTAACATTTTTAGACAAATATGTTGATATTTATGGATAATAAATCAATAAGGCCAAAAGTTTCTTTTATTTGGGGAAGTATGCCATGGGTATGTTCCTGGGCTTAGGATGGAAGTGTTCCTTTCACCTACTTAGGTGTCCCAATTTTTTAAGGCAAACCAAGTAAAATTCATCTGAAGGTTAGTGGTGATAAAGCTAAACCCAAACTCTCTTCTTAAAAAGCCAAACTTCTTAGTGCAATGGGTAGAACTCAGCTTATTTATTATGTATTTCAAAATATAATCCTTCTTTCATTCAAAGTATTTAAATGGCATGCTTATGTTATTAAAGACTTAAATGTTTGGGCTAAAAAAATTATTTGGTCCGATCATGTGTCTTCCAAAAAGCTAATTACTATTTGTTAGAAGAAAATTTGTTCTCATCATTCTGAAGGTGTCTTGGTATTAGGAATCTTCATGATATGAATATGGATGCTCTTGGATGTAACAACCCGCGTAATTTTGGGCTATTTTAATTAATTTCTGGAAAATGGAGGAAAAAAAAGTTTTTGATAAAATTATTTTTATTGCTCAAATATGTTGGTTATTATTTTTAAAGGCGAGAATTTCAAACGGTTTTGAAAACGGAGTTAAAACGGATTTCGTGAACATTAAGTAATTTTCAAGAGTTGTTTTGACTTCCAACTCTTCATTTCTTTGCCTTATTTAAAGGAGTCTTTTGGATTCCAACTCTTCATTTCTTTGCATTATATTAGGAAGTCGTGGGCAACCCTTTTAACATACTTTTGGCACAAATTTTGGCAGCAAATATATTTTATATTCCTCTTATTTTTATATACACATTGGCCCTCTAGATTTGTGAGTTCCAACCTTAGATTAGAGGTGTTCTTGGGGCTATTTTGTTGGAGGTTCTTGGAGGAGCTTTTGTAGATCTTTTGAGTTGATCTTGAGGATGTGATCGTTGGTTTCTCATCATGGTTTGAGGTATGGGGTTTTACAGAATATGCTCCTTAAATCTCGCGAGTGTCATTCTCTTTGATTTCTTGTTTAATTGAACTCATATTTGAATTGATAAATTCATTGAAATCTGGAAAATAATTGTAGAAATTATTTTGATTTATGTGGTATCATTATATTGTTGATGAGGACGTTGTCATGAGATTTTAATATTGCACGGATGTTGGGCACCCGCCAAAATTCCTGTTTCCCGGGCTATGGCTTGATAAAGAATATACGGATGTGGTGAGGCCTGGTGACCCGGTTAAAGTGTTGTTGAGAAATTATATTGATAAATGCTTTGAGATTTGCATTTTGATTTGAATATTCGTACTCGTGTTGTTACGTTTTATTCATCGCTAACATATATTTGTTGAGCGTCTTTCCTGTCGTATTGTGTACTTTCCCATATTTTCTTTTAGTGGCAGGTTAGCGCTGATTTTGGGGAGCTATGGAGATTGATTTTAGCGAGGATTGTTTGGGAAAGATTTCTATTATTTTGATGTATAGAGCTTTGGAGATTTGTATTTTTTTTCGAGTTATATGTTGTATTTATTCGAGAGACTTGTTGTATTTGAAGAATTGAGATTAGTGAATTTATATTATTGTGGGTTTATTTAGATGCTCTATACCTTGTCACTTGTCACTTGTGGATTTGGATTTATTTTATCGCATTAGCGCTCCGTTCGCTCTCCCCGGGCGGGCGGGGTGTTACATTGGATCTTTCTTCTGGTCTATCATTAGTGGTAAATCTCCATTTCATTTATTCATGAGATATACATATGAAATCTCCATTTTCTCTTGTACCAAATCCTACATGTCTCCCTCCATCTGGTTTAGTATCAAAGCCTCTTAAGCAAGGTTCTAAAAAACGCAAGGGCGGGACCAAGGCATGGAGGCCAAGCCTTAAGCCTTAGAAGCCTAGGCATCCCTTAAGCGTAAAAAGGCATGAAAAGGCGTTCATGACTTTTTTAATATATTTAAATATTCTTAACCATAAAAAGGCTATTAAAAATACTAAAATTGTACATACCTTAAAAATTGTCGGAATATTTGCAAATTAAAATACTATTTGATTGTTTTAGACGAGATATTGGTACGATTTGTAAAAAAAAAGTTTTTAAAAGGTGATATCGCTTCACTAAAGAGTTTTTGTTTTAAAAATAAGTGCGCCTTATGGCATTTACCAAGAATAAGGCGTAAAAGGCTTAAGGCAGGGCGTTTCTCCCAAGCCTCAAGCCTAGGCACGCCTTTTAGAACACTGCTCTTTAGGCTTTATTCAAATTTATAGTAGATGGATTATTAATAATGGTAAATCAGTTTCTCTATGGAATGATGTTTGGCTCAACTCTGCTATTTCTCATATCATGAATAATAATTGTCTTTTGAAAAGTGATTTGAAAGTCAGTGAGATTATTATAAATGATGATTGGGTTATTACTCAATTTTTTAGAGATCATTTACCCCATGTGGCAGATATGATTCAACACTATTGTAAACCTTGCTCTAAGATTGATGATAAATTCATTTGGGAGCCTTCTACTGATGGTTCTTTTTCTTACAAAGATGGTTATGATTTTGGCACAAGTTACTTTAAAGTTGATAGCATATTTAAGAGAATTTGGTTCAGTTTCAACCCTCCTAAACTTTCTTTTCTTTATTAGAAACGCCTTCATAACAGAGTGCCTACTGATAATAACATTTAAAAAAAATGGTATTCCTATGGTTTCTGTGTATCTTCTCTACCAAAAATTTTGTGTAATGAGACTTCCTTCAATTTATTTGTAATAGGAAAATTTATAAGTGCTCATTATTTATTTTTTATTTGGTTTATCCCGTTCCACCCCACTACACCTTCATGAAGGTTCTCAGGTATTCAAGTAAAGAAGAGCTAGTTACCATATGCAAGAATAAATGATCGAGCATCGTTACTTTACCCGAGAAGGTTTATGAGGTGCTTTTAGTAATCTTACTTTATTCAGGTGTCTTTCCAAAGAGTTTGAATTTACAAATATTTTTCAAATGTTTCAAAATATTATTTAAAAGTTTTTTGAAAAAATCATAAATTTGTTAGAACGACATTATATGTCATTGTAATACCCCGTATTTTTACGCATATTTATTTTTATGAAATTATGGAAAACGGGAAAATGGGGATTAATTAAATTAAAGGGTGAAAATTTAAATTAATCCAATTTTATGATAATAATTACTAGCATGATGATAATTAGTAGTTGTTGAAATAATATTATGGTCGGGGATGAGATACACGATAGTTATGTTATAAATATTTAGGACGCGTATGAGTCGCGTCACTAGTATATATTTTGGGGTTTAAAAGGTAAATTACTATTTTTGTATAACTCGAATGACTATTTAGAGTGCGCCAGAGTGTCCGAAATGGTCGAAATAGTCAGAAAACACTACTCGGGTATTTTATTTGGAGTTCGAGAAATTTTTATCCCAAAACGACACCTCGAAGGGGTATTTTGGTCTTTTAAAATTTTTGGGTAATTAAATGGAAGAAAATTGGGTTTAATTAATAACATTTAGGGTTAGTGGCCTGTTAGTTTTCAACCTACGTGAGAAATAGAGGAAAAGAGAGAGAACCAAGGAAGAAGGAGAAGACTCCACTAGATCCCTAAGCCAAGAACTTAAGTTTTCACACCAAAAAGTACACCAGCGCGTAGATCGTGTCAGGAGGATCGTTCCCAAACCAATTTCAACCCACGAATCAGAAGTTCATTTTAAGGAAATTGATTATCTTGCTCTTTCTCTTAGCATTTATTATTCTTGTTAACATATGTTGACATTTTAGAACTATTAACACCAAATTTGGTTTACCTGTGATGAGATTGTGTAGGAATCTTATAAATTTGATGGGGGTTTGCATGTAGAGGATTTTCCCCTTTATAGGAGTGTGAAATTTGGTGAATTAGATGCTAATCACTAAAAATGGGACTTTTATGGATCTATAATTCTGGATTTATGTTAATATGATTCAAGGGAAAATTTAAGAGTTTGTTGAATTTATTTGATGATTAGAAGGATTTGACCCCTAAACTATTTTAAGAAACGTTCTAGAGTGACTTAGAGTACTTTAGACACCTTTTAATTGGATTAGAATGGGTTTAGGTTGATATTGAAGAGGAGAAAATCTGGAAAAATGAACTTTGAAGATGAATTGGGCAACTGCGGAATTTTCGTTAGAAGTCCAGCCCAGGTCATTCGAACGATCTCGTTTGAACGAGACTTCTAATGAGTTTCCAGTGGCCCTTCTAACGAGTTCGGTAGTTCGTTCAAAGTGGGGGGACCTTCGTTCGAATGACATCATTCGAATGAGATTCCCTGGGTCTTCTAACGAGATTCCAGAATGACTTTTAAGACCCGATTTTGTTTCGAACGTCCCGTAGGCTTATTTATGTGAGTGTTAGACCCGTTTGGATGTCGAGTGACTTAAAATTTATAATTATTAGTGAGCGGAGAGTATGTCAACCCTCGAATGGTATGAAAATTTATAGAATTTGAGAGATGCAAAAATACAAGGGAGAATATATATACGAATAAAGTACGGGGTATAATAGGGGATGTTATGCGTACTGCGAATACTAGGCTGCGGGAAAGCCAATGAATTTATATAAGTGGTGTGTATCCTTATTGCTCTACATATTATGTGTATGACATACCTAGCTACTGGCTATCGAACAGAGGTTAACGTGTTGTGGACGACCGTATCTTCTGTGCCTTCGGGGGATTTAGAGTCGTACCACTAGAGCATGGAACCTAGGTATGAGCTATCCATGAGAATGATAGTGATGACGGTCGTATGGGTGCATAGGTTTGTGTGTAGCCCATCGGCTTGGGACTATGTTTGCCTCCAATAGGTGTTTGTGTTTTTATTAGTTCTCGAGAGATTGAACCAGTTGTCCTCTATACATGAGCGTTGCAATGGGACTAGATAGCCGAGTATGCGTTGAACTAAGGGTTTCTCAACCAGGGGTGCGATATTGCTATATTTATATATAAATTTATATGTATACATAAAGAGAATAATGTGTGTAAACCGAAATCCTATTTGGTATCTTGTGTTGATGACTCTATTTTTAGATGTGTGCTTATGGTATTATCAGCTGGGCAATTAGAAAAATATGTGAACACACTAAAGTAATTCTAAACCTAAATTGAAATCTTAAGTACATCGGCTTGGGGTTATTTAGGGAGACTTTCCAGCATAATAGTATGTACCTAGTAGTCAGTCAGGGTATCATGACTAGTATGGGTAGTTAGGCTCGTTAGGCGTGCACACTAGATCGAGGGGTGAGTATCTCAAGTGAGTACGCTAAGTTAACCTTAATAATGATTGTGCTAATTGAATCAATTTAAGCACTTGCTATATTAAACTGTTTTCAACTCGGGCTCTGACCCGTTTTTCTGTATATTTTTCTGTTGTTCCATTATTTTAGGTTCCCAACCACAAGACACCAGCCTTAGGAGACTCTATTCAGTTGTCATGTTGTAGCTGATGTGAAAGCTGCAGGATAGTTGCTAGTAGACGACTCAACTTATTCTCCTTTTTCAGTTATCTAATTTGTTGGACATGTCATCCTTTCTTTTGTTTACATTCAGAGATTTAGTTGTTATAAATTCTCTTCGATTTGATTTCCTTTCATTGGATTTATTGTATGGGATTGTATCTGGATGTGTTTTACTCCAGTCATTTATTTTACTTCAGTTAGACTTTATTTATATTACATTGATGCATGGTATTTGTTGGTATTCTTTTTTATATTGGTTAGTAACAAGATAAAATTTGGACATCACTCTTTTTAAATACTAGGTGGTTAGTTTTTATTAAATTAAAATTTGAGTTTCGACAGTGATGTATAACCTGTACCAACTTGATATTATGAAATTAATTAATTAAGGATTGATCACCCGTTAATTAATTAGGCTTGGTGTCACAGTCATTCGAACGAGTTTACTTTACTCGTTAGAATACTTTGATGTTTCGTTCTAATGAGTTATATTGCTCCGTCTTTTGGTAGGCTCTCGAATGTCGTTCAGTCATTAATTAGAAAGGCGTTCAAACAAGATTGGGTACTTTGTTCGAATGAGACGTAAATTTTTTTTAGTACACGAGATTTTGGTTTTTAACTTATTTCGAATGCAATCTTTCATGTCTGTCCCTTGGAGATAGCTTTCCCTATAAATAGAGATGCTAGTATGCATTTGTTGTGAAGCTTTTTAAGAGTTATTTTTGTGATCAAACTCTCCAAAAATCTTATCCTAACCCCTTAGATAATTTAGGATCGCTTTTATAAACTAAGAAGAGCATATTCTGAGTTCTAAACCCTATGGAGATCATTTCTATACTGTTGATTTTTGGATTCAAGGCTCAACTACTGACAAAGAAAAGAATTGCGCTTCCTGAGGCTGATCGATGGATACCGAGGCAAGAACCACTTGCTTTGGGCGGTTTTGGACTGTACCATTTTCTATTGTAGATTCGAAGACAATATTGCATTAAACTTAGTGGAGCTCTAAGTTGTCTTTTGTATTGGTCTGTTGTGTCTAAAACAATGCGGAATACAGGTTTTGTCCGAAAGAGATTTTTATTTTATCTTCTTCCCATTCTGTTTTGGTTTAGATATTTGGTTTGTGTTTTTGGCTTCACATTATCTTAGATGTTCACGTAAGTTTAATCAAGATAAAATTTGTCTAAAATGAATTTTATGTGTGTGTGACCTGCTATATGAATTATCCATATAACCCATATTTTTAAATTGGTATCAGAGCTATTTTCTACAAGTTATGTAAATGAATCCTGGTAGTTATATAGATAACTCCTACAATAAGGCACTTATCTTTGATGGCACCAATTATGCATATTGGAGAGTTCGAATGAGGTCGATACTGAAATCGATTGATGAGCGAGTTTGGCTTGTTTGTGAAAAAGGGTGAACACCACCCACTGTGATTAATGATGATGTCATAAGTGTTAAACCTATCACTAGTTGTACAGAAGATGATTTTAAATGGAACAATTTTAACTCCCGAGGCTTAAGTTTCATTTTTGGTGCAATCACACCCGACGAGTTTCATTGTATTATAATGTGTACCACGTCTAAGGAAGCATGGGATATCCTCAAACTCATTCACGAGGGTACCAATGTTATGAAGGCTTCTAAGCTTCAAAATCTCACCACACAATTTGATACCATTAACATGCTAGAGACTAAAACATTTGATGAATTCTATGCATGATTATCTGACATTATTAACTCTAGTTTTAATTTAGATGAGAGAATTCCTGAGATGAGATTAGTTAAAAAGATTTTGAAATCTCTTCCATCCAATTTTAAATCGAAAGTCACGGTCCTTAACTCATTGGGAATCTTAAATACACATAGGTTAGAAGCACTCATATGAGACATTCAAACTTACGAAATTGATATCTTCCCCAAATTTCAAAAGAAAAAGGGATCACTTTGAAAGCCCAAACTCAGAAAAAAGAGGAGGTTTCTGACTTCGAATTTGATTTTGATCACGATGATCTTCTCCTAGTTGCAAAAATTTTTTAAAAAATTCTCAAACAAAGAAATCAAAATACTTCCAATGAAAATAAAAGTTTTGAGAAAGACAAAAATTTTAAGTCAGGCAAGAATGTTTTTGGAAAAGCGAGAGGAGAGTACCCTAATAAAGATGACATGAAGAGATGCTATCAGTACAAGGGTAAGGGTCACAAAGCCCACAAGTGTGCTACGAGGCTTAAGAGACATGGTAGAGGCAAAGCTTCCTATAATGCCACTCTAAGCGATAGCGATGTCAAGTTTGTAGATTCTGGGGATGAATCACCCCATGGACGTAACTTTAACATATTTATGGATAGTCATGTTAGTATATCAAGTACATCTCACACCGATGAGGATATTTCTAACCATGATGACCCCGATAGTGAGTCGAACCAATTCGAAGAGAATGAGGGAGATGATGTTTTAAGTGAGGAAAAATGTGGCCTCCAACATGCATAAGCTGAGCTTTACGCCGAGTCATTTAAAACTAAAAAGAAAAAATAAGGATTTGGCGCCTAAGGTGTTATCACTAGAGAAGGAGTTAAAGGAGTCGAGAAAGAGTGATACCTATGTGAGAATTTTTTTAGGTGAGAAAGTGGTTTTGTAGAGAGGGAAAAGAGTGACTTGACCAACAAAGTGGCTAGTCTTACGAGAGATCTTCAAAATTCATTGAAAACTAGTGAGAAACTTGAAGCCCTTGTATCCCAACTCAAGAAATATGTCGAATGTGCCTGGGAGGTAAAGGCTACTATAGAGGACACATCGAAGAAGGTTGAATAGAAGATGTTCCTCGGTCCTGTTTTAGGTTTTAGAAAGAGGTAAGGGATAGGTTACGATGGTGCATCCACTTCTAATGACGCACCTAAACTAGTTCCTAAGTTTATGGTGGATCCATACGGGCCTCTACCTAACCCAACAAAGAGAGCTAAACCTAAGTGTGCTAACCAAGATAGGCCCAAATAAGTTTATGTCTATACACATTGCCAAAGAAAAGGTCACCTTAGGGAAATTGGGCTACAGGCTAGGAAAATATCCTCATACACATTCTTTCGTGCACCATTATAGCAACTTTACTAGCCTTAGAGTGCAAGTTGAGTTCCTAGTCGCCACTTCTAAAATCTTAACGGAAGAATATCAAAGGATGTCTCTCCCTTTTGACAATGCTTTAATAATACCCCATAATTTTGAGGATTTAATATTTAATTACTTTTGGGAGATATAAAAATATTTAAATTGGAGAAACTTAAATTTATTATTTGGGAGAATTTATTGGAGTGGGAAGAATTATTTACAATTAGTGACTTTAAGTTAAATTGTTCGAATTTAATGTGTGTCGCATTTTGAGGTCAAAATTTGGAAATGTAATAAAGCATTTCGGATGGCAATTCTAAGGGCGCGGTTGAGTTCATATGGGTCGAGATAGTAAAAAAAGAGTAGCCGAGGGTAGCAATTGGGTCTCGGTTTATTTTTGGGCATAGCCGGGCCCACACAGGGTGATTCGGGCCATTTTAATTAGGCCCATGTGGCCAAAAACGGGATTTGGGATTTTTAACCTAATTAGAGAAGTGTTGAACGGCAGTTAACACAACTCCAAACCTAGGGTTTGAGAGGAAATTGAGGGAAACAAATCAAGAAGCCAATTGGGGGTCTTTTTGAGCCAAATTAAGGGACTAATTGGAGTGTTCGTCATCAACACCTTAACTACACCAACAGATCAGACCCTATGAACAATTCCAGGCAAGTAGTTAACTGTTGTGACCCTTAAATTGATGATAATCAATTCATATCATAGTATGTGTATATGAAAATTCGTGTTGGATGTGTAGCCATAATTAAATTGGGTTTTCTGAATTAAGAGTAATAGGCAGATTTAATCACTCAATAAAGGTGAAGTTATGATTTGGGGCTGTTAAGATTGAATTGTAGAGTGGATTACGATATGTATTAGTGATTAAATGAACTGAAAAAAAATGGTTAGGTCAGATTCGGTAGAACGAGACCTGGAAGAAAAACTGAAATCGGATATACTTAGGGTTATGTATAAATTGATGATGGATTAAGGTCTCTGGGGTGTTTAGAACCTTTTCTTGTGTGGAAATAATGTTGGTTGATATTAGGTAAAGGTTTGGGAAGAAATAAAAAGCTTAAGGGTTTATCAATGGCTGAAACAGCAAGTCGGAGAAGACGAATCCCTGTTCGATCGATCGATTGACCCAGGGGAGCGATCGATCGATGGTCCCAGGATTTTGGCAGGTTCGCCAGTTTTATGTATAAAGGGAAATTTAGTTTAGATTTTTCCCCCACTTGTTATGTAGTGATAAATTCATATGTGTCACATATTCCTTAACAATTATAAGGTGATATAATTGGGTTTATGAGGGTGATAATTTTATGTCATGAGATGAACGAATTTCGGGAAATAATTCGTAAGTATTGATTTTGGATTGAGGAAAATGTTTGGGTATTGTAGTTGAGTGGAACTACATTATTACAGGAATTTAGGTGTAATTAATTAGTTATGGGGCGAAATATAGAATCGAGTATTAATGATGGTACGGGCCAAGTGAGCGAGTCCGGGTATAATGGTTGGGAGACACTAAGTATTAAGTTAATTGATGTGTTAATTAATTAAATTAGAGTCGGATTGTAGACTCGGGAAGGTATTAAATTAATTGATGTTTTAATTAATTAAATTAGAGTCGGACTGTAGACTCGGGAATGTATAAAATTAATTGATGTGTTAATTAATTAAATTAGAGTCTGACTCTAGACTCGGGAAGGTAATAAATTAATTGATGTGCTAATTAATTAAATTAGAGTCGAATCATAGACTCGGGCAATTATCATATAAATTAATGTGTAAGGTATTTATATTAGAGTCGGACCATAGACTCGGGGAAAATATTATATAAATAAATGTGTGAATTAAATAAATTAGAGTCGGGCCACAGACTCGGGAAGATGATACATTATTAAGTGAGAAAAATAATTAAGTTGAGTCAGGCTAGTGTTACGGGTTTTGAGTACACGGTAAAGCTTGGGTTTATTTTATATATATACGGTGTAATGATAGTATAAATATGTGTATAGATTGTGTGTGCTATTAAATATCAGTGACTAGATATTTATTTAATTTATATACTCTAGCGCTATCAAGGGGGGTTGCGCGATGTGGGTGAATCCCCTAGCTTGAGGAGTAGGGTGAGTATATCCCCAGGCCATAGCGTCCGGTATATGGGTGAGGGGCTTATCTCACTTTCAGGGAAGGAATATGACCGCCTCCACTTCATTTATGTTTTAGGCCAGGTTGGTGAGCTATTCCAACTTGGGTAACTAGGTTATGTGAGCACACCTAGTGAGATAGCACTTTAGAAGGAATCATCCGGTGAGGGTATACTCGGAGGGATGGATATACATATGATATATGTGTGGATGTTTTAATAAAGGTAAGTATATAATGGTATTAAATATTATATGCGGGTAATAATACAGTGTGTGATGTATTTACTTTATATAACTGGTGTCACAGTTATAGGCTATTATTTAAGAAGGAATTAATTCAGTTAATTGGTGAGATAACTTATAACTCATGAATAATTATACTCGGGTTAGAGTAGTATAGCAAGGGGAGGTTATACTAGGACTAGTTGGACGGGATAGTACAACTAGGTGGGGTTAAGGTAATCGTTAGGTGTGCACATTAGTGGAGGGGTGAGAATGTCCTCAAGAGAGTGCGGCACTAACTTAAATATAATGCGCATTCATGCATTTTAAATTACTGCAGTTAATTGACTTGCTAAATATTTTCAAAATTTTTTGGGTTCTAACCCTTGCTATAAAACTATTTTTAAAACCTTTTAGGTGTCCAACCACAGGGACGCCAGGATTGATATTCTATTCCAGGACACGGAGCTGTGGCATATGTGGATGCTAGCAGGAGCTTGGATTAGTGTAAGGACATTTTTGTCCATTATTAATTTGTTATGTCGCACGCCGTTACACCGTTGAAGAAATTCAAGATTCACACAGTCATCAACGGATCCGAATATCAAAAGAAGAAGAAGAATCAAAGTCTGACAGGCCAGACCGGTCCGCCGAGAATAAAAGAACCGATCCGCCTGCGGATCGGTCCGCCTGCTGAAAAGCCAGTACACCCCGGACCGCAAGTGAACCGAAGAAGCCTAAAATAAAAAGAACCGATCTGCCTACCCGGACCGATCCGCCTCAGACCCGGACCGGTTCGCCTGGGATAATCTCAAACAGATCGTGCAGAGATTTTTTAGGCCATGTTATTCCTTTATAAACCCACTACGGGAAGTGGTTTTCTAAGACTCAGATACATAATTTTCAGAGCACAAAAACTCTAAGTCTTATCCTATTGAGAACCAAGACTCTAGGTTTTTTATTCACACAAATTTCCAAACACTTGTGAATCACTTTACAAGCCAGGAATGCATTTTTACTGTTCATACCCTTGTGGAGAAGACCGTTCTTCTTCATTGCATCCCTCCTGGAAAGGGACATTTCTAGCCGCCGACTACAGAATCCGAGACCTGAGGGTAATTCTTAGTCACTTGTATTTTCATTGTAATCCGAAATTGTACAGTTACAATATTATAATGAAAATAAATGGTTTTCCCCCTTTGGGGGATTTTTCCTCACAAGCATTTGTTTGAATGTTCTTGCTTAGTTCATTATCTTATTCAATCACATATTGTTGCATGTTTAGGGTTTGTTTGAGTTAAAAGGTGTTTAATATATAATTTTATCATTTGAACGCAAGCACATACGTTTTCAATTAGACGCATCGTTCATTCTTTCCTAGAGTAGGAATCATCTCTCAGTTTCAATTTCCTTAGGGCATGTCACCCCGACTTTTCAGTTGCAGTTCAGATGTATATATTCTATTGTTGGTTGATTGTTGTTGGACTATTGACTTTGGTGGCCGATGGTTTATTCGGCAAATTATTTAATTAATTATTCGGTTGTTTTAATTCCGTTGTGTGAATGATTTACATTTATTTCCGCATGTATTGTTTTGTTTAATTAAAAAGTTAAAATTTGGCACCAGCTTTTGGAATACTAGGAGATTAGTAAG